>CM073576.1:125527588-126727588 GCA_037074715.1 Magnolia kwangsiensis | reverse complement strand
GCGAGAGGTATCCATTGATAATTGACTCTCACCAAGGTGAAGAGCAATAGATCATGTTTCCCTCTATTTTAAGAGAAGACGAAGGAAACATTGGGCATATTATCACAGACCTTAATATAGAAAATGAGTGTCTCTCAACTGACTATCTTAACTCTCTGAAAGATCGCTTGACATATTTTGTAGATTCAAATGATTTCATGATAAAAGAAATAATGAATGCCTTACAAAACAATATCTCGGTGGTTGTTACTGACCGAGAGAACCCTTATTCTGAAGCCTGTCCTTTCACAGATCTTGAATATTTACCATTAAGGGAGGAGGAGCTGCCAGTTGAACTAAAGTCTGAAACTTTGGAATATGTTGAGAATTTCTCTAAATTTTATCTACTTGTAGTCTTTGATTCACCATGTTGCACTAACTTTGAAACTTTTTCTATCTCAGGTGAATCATATGTACTTTGGACACCTTAGGAGATTAAAATGAAACTTTATGTTAAGGTCCGCAATTTTTCTGAAAATTCGTGCTATACAACATCCAAACCTATTGCAAAAAGGGCTTTTGGATGCTCATGTTGAGAAACTTGCTGAGAAATTTATCAAGATATTAGTCAGAGGAGGAACTTTATGGCATGATTGAGTAGCTTTCTCCTTTTTTTCTAGTTAGCTTTACTGCTTTCAAAGAATTTAGGATTAAGATAGTTTGCTTTCCGTTATTTTAGGATAGTTTACTTTTCGCTGTTTAGGATAGTTTGCTTATTGTCTATTGAGTTTTTTATGCTAACCTATTTTCACACTGAAATCATTAGAAAAGCCTAAATAATTCCTTCTTCCGGTATTATCTTTCCATCACTTCCCATTACTTTTTATTACCTCTTTAGCATTACATGCTTATTTCTTTTATAATGAGGATAATGTAGATTTTAGGTCGGGGGGTGTGGATTAGACAAGCTAATTAATGTTTTCTTAGTCTTTGAGCAAAAATTGTGGAAAATTTGAAAAAAAATGAAAAATTAGAATTATAAGATGCTTAATGTTGATGCCTTATGTCTCTTGGAGTTTAGTCACTTAGGAGATCTTAAAATTAAGTTAAGTCATTAATCCTCTATTAGAAGTTTTAAACATTGATTGAGTCATGATCTCACATGTCACATCTAGCTTACATAGTAAAGTGTCAGTTTGATATTGAATTGTTAACTTGATGATTATTACGCATGGAAGGAACCAAACTGGAGAATTTGTCCATCATGTTCAATAAGAATGATTGAAAATAAACAAAAAGAAAATATCTAGCTAAAAAAATAGTTGTCGTCGAAAAGAGCTACCTATTAAAGATCTTTAAAAAGGTTGAGATAGCGTGAAAGTTATCGATGAAAAAATCAAAAGTTGGAGGAATAAAAGAGGGAATTAAAAGATGAACTGTAAAGTAAGTTTCGGTTTAGGTTTTGGTTGTCCTGAATACTCTTTTAACTATCAATGTTATCATGAAAGTGAAGAACTGAACCTTGGATTGTGATAAGTCTAGATTTTTCTATACACCCTTGGAACTCAATGTTTGAAATTGTTCTAATTGGAGGATTAATGCTTTGAACTTGATTATGAAACTTATCGAGCGTAACATTGATGTATATTAGAATTTTATTATCTGGATTATTTTTTTAAAACCACTTGAGCTTATAGAAATTATCCTGTGGTTCTCGAAATATTTTTTGCATACTTTGCTCGGTCAAATATTGCATATTATCCCCCATTTAAACCTTAGTTTTATGAACATGATAGTACTTAATGTTCTATTTTACTTATGTTTGTGTTGCAAGGTGAATTTAAGATCTTGGATTGAAAAGGATACAAAAAGCATGGATTTGATGCTCAAGAATCACTAATGTAAGGGATGGATCTTAGGAGACCAAGATTGAAGAATTCACATGCCAAAGATCCATGAAAACCAAGTGAGGAATGAAGAGAATCAAAGATTTGAAGTGAAGAAAAAGAATCCTAAAATCATTTTGAAAAAACATATTCTGAAACTTTGAGTCATTTTGTGAAATTGTGTAGAGTGAAGTTTATTTTAGAAAACTATGCAGAGTGAAATTTATTTTAATAAGCTGCATAAATTTGAGGCGGTTTCCAGAGTTTTTCAACTAGGTACGAAAGTTGGAGTTCTACAACTATAAATAGGACTCCCTAGGATGTTCTTAGGGATCTTCTAGGGTTTAAGGAGTAGAGCAAAAGGGTGGAGAAGCTGTCGCTGAGAGTTTTTTTTCTTCTGCCTTGGTTGTTTTCATATTTTTCTTAAGAGACTTTAGTCCAATCCCGTCTATGGTTGGCTAAACCTCTTAGCTAGGGTTAAGAGGTGAAACTTGTAGCGTGATGAGATATTTTATTTACTTTAATTCATGTTTAAGTTGAACTCCATAGATTCTAATTTGATATTTAAGGAATACTTTTAGTTTTTAATGATTTATTGTGACTCAAATTACAGTAGATCTGCAATACCTTTAAGTATCTTCTTTTCCTTATTTGAGATTATGAAATTAGTAAGTCCTGTTGTTCACCATCATTCCTTGGGCATGGTAGGGTGATGGAATCCTTCCTAATATTCACAATTCTCCTGTTTTGAGATTATGAAATTAGTAAATTCTATTGTTTACCAATGTCTCCTGGGCATGGTTTGGTAATGGAATTCCTGCCAATTATCATTGTTCTCCTTCATTGAGAATTAGGTCAATGGAAGTTCAGATTTGATTTTATTGATATATTTTTCAATTTGATAGGATAAGACTCCAATTTTAATTGTGTTATTTGAATCAAGCAAGGGGGCTCCCTAATCACTACAAGTGGAACCTTGACACCCTAGTTCCCACCTTTAAATTCTTAGTTTTAATTACTATATTCACAATTACTCTCTTAAATACTTTAGAATTAATTTCACGTCTTCTTTTAGTTTTACTTCTAGTTAATTTCAGAAATGTACAAGTTTCAGTCCTTGTAGATTCGACATTGGTCTTACGGAGATTATTACTACATTGCGACCCTACACTTTAGGTTGTGAACAATTATAATCTTCTGTTCTCATCTCTCTTAAAGATGGAAGATTTTTCCAATTCCAAGATTCTTTAATTGGATTAGTTGTGGCCAGTCTAAGTGATGGTCCAAAATTTTTCAATTGCATTCCAAACTTTTCTGTCTCATTGACAGATACCCATTTGCTTAAATTCCTTCACTTAGAAGTTTATACAAAAGGTTTTGATATGCTTCCCGAATGTGAAAATATTGTGGTAACTTACTGTACATATTACAAGTTAATGAAAACAGTCACACCTGGAACAACATATGATGGCCAAATTAAAGGTTTAACTACCTTATTAATGACAATTCTTGCATATAATGTCATAACTCCAAAAAGAATAAAATAGGATGATGTCAATCTTTCCGGATGGCAACTTGAAGATGCTTAAGAAAAACCATCAAATAAAAATATAGAAACTGAAATTATTAAAATTAATAAAGACGGATCTATAGATATTCTAGTTGCTAAATATAGCCAAACTAAACCAAGCTCTACTTAAACTTTACCAAATTCTTTAAATCCTTTAAAAGTTGTTCCTACTCATATTTAAGGGTGTACATTGAGCCGAACCGAGTCGAGCTGGCCTCAGCTCGGCTCGACTCAGTCACCAGGCACACCCAGCTCCAACTCGGCTCAGCTCGGTGACCGAGCCAACATCTCCAGCTCGAGATCGTCTCAGTCAGCAATCGGACCAATTCGGGCTGAGTTTGAGCTAGTTTCGAGCTTTGAGCTTTCAAGCCGATTTCAAGCCGAGTTTGAGCATGAGAGAGAGAGAGAGAGAGAGAGAGAGAGAGAGAGAGAGAGAGAGAGAGAGAGAGAGAGGGAACGCAGGGTAAGATGTGAAGAAAAACTTATGTGGCTCATCTCCACAAAATTAAGAAATAGGGGATTAGTAAATCTGTAGAGGGGAGGTAGATGCAAAAGAAAAAAGAAATAATGCATAATATGGATCCACTTACCAATGAGTTGTGACAGGTGGAGGAGGACCAGGCAGGGCACGAACGAGTTGCAGTGGTTGGAGGGGTATCGGGTAGGGCAGTGACGAGATGCGGCAGCCGGTAGGGGGAGGGGCACTGGGTAGGGCAGGGACGAACTGTGGGCCTGTGACAGTGGGCAGGGGCACCGGGTAGGGCAAGGATGCCGATCTGCAGCTGCCATCGTGTAGGGCAGGGGCTTGAGAGATAGAGAGGGAAGAAGGTAATGGGGTATGGGGATGGGGTCGTGCGGCTGGGAATGGGATGGGGAGAAAGGGTTTTTAAGGGAAGAATGGGGAGAAAGGGTCGTGCGGCTAGGAAGAAGGAAAGGGAGCGAGGGTTTTTTTTTTTTTTTGGGTGAAAGGGAACGAGCGGCTGGAGTTATGGTTGTTTTAATTTTTTAAAAGGTATATATATATAGTGTATACCCTAATCCACCGAGTCGAACCGAGTCGATTTGAGTTCGAGCCGAGTATCGATCCAAGTCTAGTCGAGTTGGGGTCAGCTCGAACTTGGCTCGAACTCATTTTCAAGCTGTAAAAAATGGCTCGACTCAGATCAAACTCAGTTTCAAGTCGAGCCGAGTCGAGCGAGCTAACTGAGCTAGCTCGGTTTGTGTACACCATATCTTCAACCTAAGATATGAACGATAAGAAGATGATTATAATCCTTCTGAAAGCGACTTCCCGCATATCAATATGATCTCAACAACCTACAAAAATCAACCAAATTCCTTTACAATAGATATTGAATATCTAAAAAAGGATTTTCAAAAATATCCATTAACCAAATAGTATTTTAAAAATATTTCTGAAACTATAAGAAAAGATCTTAAAAATAAATGGTATCTTCAAATGAATCAAACAAAGATTACCATTCCTTTTGTCACCTGGTTTAATTTTTTTTATTGAAGTACAAAAAGATAGTCCAAAATAAATTTTAATGCTTAGAGATCTCACAAGAAAATGGGAATCTCAAACAGGAGATCAAATCAGCCAAACATTTCCCCCTTTTCAACCAATTAAAATATCTGGCACAACAACCTCTCCAATAAAAATTGCTGAAAAATTGAGTGCAGATCGAGCAATGGCTCCAAAAGTTCTAGTTCCTATAGTTAAACAAAATAACTATACTAATACCTTTCTCCATACCCTTGGACAACAAATGATTTTTCAACAAAATTCGCTACCTTCTTCTTCTACTTCTTCTTCTTTACCCCAAAGAAAAACTTCTACTTTCTTTTTGCCAAAAAACCAATTAAAGCAGCCTTTCCAAATCCAAATATAGTTCATATTGATTTTGTAGCTGAACTAGCTAAATAACTAGAAAAGGCTAAAGATCCATCTGTTAATGTCCTCATAAATGATCCAAATAACGAATCTGACGACATTTCTAATCAAATTTAAAATCTTCATATATCATTTGATATTTCTGATAAAGAAGAATCAAAATTTGAGTCATACTCAAAATCCAAAGATTCAAATATAGAGAGCTAAAAATCTGTTCCTTGAAATTCAACAACCTCAAATCCAAAGTATTATTAAACCAACGAAGACCAACTCTTTAGATAGAAGAACAACAAACTTTTTCTTGCCTTCATTTTGATGGAAACCATCTTTATGAATGGAACATAGATGGAATGACAGAATACCAAATACTCCAAATTTGCAATCAAATGTTAATTTACCAAAATGCTTATATTGTCTATCACAATACAATTCTCAATATAGCAATGGCTATAACTCATGGATTTACTAGTTAGCTATTTGGTTGGTGGACAAATTACCTTTCCTAAAATCAGCGTGATGAAATATTCAATGCTACCAAACTTAACGCTAGAGGAACTCCAATCCTTGATGATCAAGGAAGAGAAATTGGTGACCAAGTCACACTGCCTTCCTAGTTAATATCATTCAACATTTTGTTGGTCCAATCGATGATATGTTTGAGAAAAATAAAGAGCAATTAATGAATCTATGATGTCGAACACTCATAGATTTTTGTTAGTATAAAGATGGTTTCGTATCCAAACTTTATAAAATCACATCTTGTAACGACGTTATCTAGAAAGAAAAATTTATCTTAGGACTCCCTCCAATCTTTGCTAAAAAAGTAAAATCTAAAATGAAATATTCAAACTTTGGAATCTTAAATTACAATCGCTATACCTTGGTGAGTTAATCCAATTAATTTTCCAAGTATGATTAAGCATCTGCACTGAAATAAAACTAACATGTTAAATTTCTGCTATTAATTTGGATATGACCCAATTGTTTCTCCTTCAAAAGGAAAACATGTTAAATTTAGAACTCCTCCAATTTATGAAAAATGATGGCCAAGATATAAAACTCAAAAAACCTTTTCCAAACCAAAGCCCCATTATATATATATATATATATATATATATATAGAAAATCTACACAATATAATGTTAAATGTTATAAATGTGGCCTTCCAGGTCATTTTGCAAATCGGTGTTATAAATCTGCTCAAAAACGGAAAGTTAGAGAAATAACAGCTAATTAAGATTCTTCCAAAGATAAATTGCAAGTGTATATTTTCTTCCTCTGGAGAAGAATCAGATAATTCTTCTTCTTCATTTAAACCTTAAATCATGGTCATTACTGCCAAAGAATAAGTTATTCTTGAACTTATAAATCAACTTCAAGATCCTGAAGATAAAGCCAAATATCTAACTTGGGCTCTTAAGAATGCCTTGAATCAAGAATCACTAAAAGAAAAAGAAAAGTCTTTTTCTTTCCAAAAACCCATTGCCATAACTTCTATGCAACATGTTTACCAAAGACTTAAAATCAAAACAGGAACTTCCATTTCTTTGTAAGATCTCTATAAAGAAATAAATCTTCTTAAAAGGGAATTAGTCTTCTTCTTAAAAGAGAAGTAGTCTCTCTCAAATGAGAAGTTGAACTCTTGCAACTTACAAATCAAATAGATCCAAATGATATCGAAGAATAAATTGACAATTATCTTGTCAATTCTCTTACTACATATCAATTCAAAAAATGGTATACTCTAATAACTCTTTCAAATCATTTTTTTCAAAAAGAAGTCATTGTCTTGATAGACTCAAGTGCTAACTTAAATTGCCTCAGAGAAGGATTAATTCCTACTCAGTTCTGTGAGAAGACTAATTGCATGATCTATATTTCTAATAACCAAAAATCTCACATCCAATATAATTTTCCAAACATTTGTGTTTGTAAAAATGAAGAATGTATTCCTCTCTCTTTCACAATTGTTAAGAATTTGCAGCATGATGCCATTTTTGGCGCTCCTTTCATATTGAAAATACAACCTTTTACCACTACTAGTAAAGGTATCCAAACCAAAATAAATTCAGTAGATCTATTCTTAGAATTTATTAAACCATCGCAAACTGATTTAATTTTAGAAGTTATCAATTGTGTTTCTCACAAAGAAAACCAAATAAACTTCTTAAGATATGAAATTTCAAATTTTCAAATCCAAAAACAACTTCAACAACCACTTTTCAAAATTCAATTAGAGAAATTCTAAAAAACTCTAAATAAATTTTGTTCAGATTTGCCAAATGCCTTCTGGCATAAAAAAACTCATCTAGTTTCTCTACCATATGTAGAAGACTTTAATGAAAGCCAAATTCCTACCAAAGCTCATCCTTAATTCTCAAATGGACTCCATACTTCTTCAACTTTGTGATGAAGAAATCAAATCTCTCCTCCAAAAGGGACTCTTATGCCCTTCTAAATCTCGGTGGAGTTGTGCAACCTTCTATGTAGATAATGCAGCCGAATTAGAAAGAGGTGCTCTAAGACTTGTAATTAACTATAAACCTCTTAATCGAGTCTTAAAGAGTATAAGATACCCAATCCCAAATAAAAAGGATTTGTTGAATAGACTACATAAAGCCAACATATTCTCCAAATTTGATTTAAAATCTGGATTCTAGCAAATTTAAATTATAAATACAAAATGGCTTTCATGGTTCCCTTTGGACATTTCAAATGGAATGTAATGCCCTTTGGTCTAAAAAATGCTCCCTTTGAATTCCAAAGAATAATGAATGAAATCTTTCATCCTTTCAAAGATTTCATTATTACCTATATAGATGATATACTCATATTTTCTCAAAATATTCAACAACACTGGAAGCATTAAGAAAATTTTAAATCAACTATTGAAAGAAATGGTCTTGTTCTTTTTCAAAGAAAGGTCAAACTCTTTCAATTGGAAATACAATTTCTAGGTTTCAAACTTTGCCAAAATACTATCCAACCAATCCAAAAGAGTAATAAGCTTTGCAGAAAAATTTCCTGACAAAATTACTGATAAAAAACAACTCCAAAGATTTTGCGGATGTTTAAACTATATCTGTGATTTTTACCAAGATTTAGCCAAAGCCTGAGTAGTTTCAAAATCTTTTAAACAAAAATCCAAAATCACCCTGGTCTGAAGAACATTCTAAAGCTCTTCAAAACATCAAAGCCAAAATAAAACATCTCCTTTATCTCAATCTTTCAAATCCTGATTATCCAAAAATAATTCAAACGGATCTTCTAAAATAGGATATGGTGGTATTCTTTTACAAAAAAGGCTAAAAGGTCATGAACAACTTGTTCCCTTTACTTCTAGCACTTGGAACCAAACACAATAAAATTATTCTACAATCAAAAAAGAAATTTTATTAATGGTTTCTTGTATTCATAAATTCCAAAGAAATGTTCTAAACTAAAAATTCATTTTACACGTTGATTGTTAAGCCGCCAAAGAAGTTTTAAAAAAGGATGTAAAACATCTTGCTTCAAAATAAATTTTTGCGCAATGGCAAGCCCTTTTAGCCATTTTTGACTTTGACGTCAAGTTTATTCCGGGAAAATCAAACTCTTTGCCTGATTTCCTTTCTCGTGAATTTCTATAGGGAAAACCAAAAGATGCCGCCGAAACATCTTCAAAAGGCCAAAAACAATGGGAAAAAAAAGAAATTGAAATTTCCAACACCTTTTTCCCTCTTCTTCCTCGCCAAACTACTGAGAAGAAACAACTAAATACTTAGCCAAATATGGAAGAATACCAGCTCAAAGGAAAATATAGGGTTTTAACCCTATATCTCAAACTTGCCAAATTACCAGAAGATGTTTTCATTTCAAAAATCTTCTTAACCCAAAATCACTTTCATCCTAAACATTTAACTCTCTTAAGCAGATTTTATGAAGATATTCTGGTCCAAACAAATAGTGCGATCTTTTGAACACCACACTAACAAAAACCAATCTGAATACTTATTTTCTAAAATGAAAATCTTGCATATCATCAACCAAAATGAATGGGGAAAGTCTCTTTCTCATTATCACAATGTACAAAGTCCAAATGGACAGTCTCATTCCTCCACCTACTGGGACTATATGATTGCTTGGAAATATGCTCTCCTCTTCTAAAACTCAGACAAAGGACATTCTTGGTTTTTGAATTTCTTAATACCATATACCAAAGAAATCCTACCTTGGTTTTATATGCAATGGTGGTCACTGTTTGGAGCACATTCGTCAATCCTGCCAAATACCCTCCTTACACATTATGCCAAAATAAAAAAATTTACAGAATCCTCAGTTCCTAGCTCATTCTGTAATGATATACTATGCCAAATATGGACTTCCATGGATTCTGAAGTGGAAGTATGAAGTTTTACCTTTTGGATACTAAAATGTCGAAGTCCTCTTCTAAACTACCTACATCAAATGGTAGAATAAATTCGATTGTGATATAGTCCTTGAAGCATCGAAGCAAACAATCGCCCAAAAGGAAATGCCAAATGTGAGACCCGACCCAAGTTCACATATGTGCATGTGTGTGTGAGAGTTTGCATTTCATTTCTTGTGGTCTCGCGGTCCTACCGGTCGAACTCTGGCGACCTGCGACCCTCAGATAGTGCTGCGGTCATCCTATAGTCCGATCAAGTAGACCCGACTCGGATCGAGCTGAGACCTATGCCATTGTGACGGCATTATTTTTGCGGTTCTAACGCCGCGTCTTGTGCGTCCATCCGATATGTGGATCATAAGTTGTGTACGTTTCATTCTATGGCCCTTGATTTTGATCATGTGGCCCACCTTGGAGTGGTGCATGTGGCCCACACTCCCTCTTTTACACAAGTTCCAACACACACTACACACACCACCTAAATCTTCATAACTCACACTACCAAGACCTCACACACCACCCACACCTAACCTACCCTAGCAACATTATTTGTATCACCATACGTTAATGATTACTTTCTTTAAAAAGATTTTTTCTCTCTTTTTCTCTCATTTCTCTCTCTCTTCTCTTCTTCTCTAGTAATTTTCCTCCATTTCTCTAGCCCATTTTTCTCCATTTTTTCCAGCTACCTTCCTCCTTAATCTCCCACCATCTAACCCTTGAAACCTCATCTCCACCATTGATCCATCTCCCTTGGTGCTAAAGGACCTTGGTGTGAAAGTTTGGTGGTCATCTTTGAGGTGGGTGCTCCTTTAGATGTAAAAATCTATTTTCTATAGCCTAGATGGTTTTTTTTTTCATGAGGGAAGTGTAGGACCCACCAATCAATGGTGGAGATCCCACACAATCCCATGGTTGTGGCCTAATGGCCTATCTTATGCATGCATGATCCATGCATGGGGCCTTTCTCTATGGGCCCCGTCATGACCATTTTCTTTCATATCATATTATGTTTGGGTCATCTAGACCTTATAACCATGGTGGGGATGGCATCCTCACCATGCATTTTAATTATATGCCATGCATGTGCAAGATTCATGTTATAAATGTAAATCTATGTATGATGTATGGGTGTGATTGATCTAAGGAGGGCTCAATAGTGGCGGAGCCATTTTCCTATGGCCGGATTGTCCTTCTATCTCTCTTTTCTCTCATTTATTTTCTGATGTGTGTGGCTCATTTGGTGGGCCTAGGACATCCATAAATTTCAGTAAGGTGGGATGCCCAAACTGCCCATTGTTTGATTTTGGGTGTCCTACTTGCTGCTTTAATGATGCATGCAAGGTGTGTTGACTTTAGATTATGACATGGACATTTGTGGGGCCCACTAAGGAAGGCCACACCATCCTCCATTAATGTGTTTTCCTTTTTATTTAACCTATATAATAAATTTTATCTAAGTACATGTTGCTGTCCAGATTTTCTGGACAATTTCTGGTTGTTTTTGGACCAGATTTTAGGACTGTTTTGGGGATTATTCATACCCATAAAATATACTTTTCTGAAAGGTGGGGATCTCATCTTGATGTTTCCCAAATTTCAGCTCCATCTGACCTTGATTGAGGTCCCAAAGGTATGGTCCAAGTGAGGTGGACAGTCTGGATTTTCTACATTATTCCAGCAACATTCCACCATGGACAGTTGGATTTCTGAAATTTATTAAAATATCTATAGATGTTTAAAAATTATAAAAATTTATTCAGGGGTGGCCTACTCAAGTTAGGACACACCTACAAAATTTGGGGACCAATGGACACCTGTACGTACCATAGTGGTGGCTGGACTGACCCACTATAATATAGTGTCCAGATCAGTCCAATTTTTAGGACAGAATGATTTATCTAAATGAATTAAAATGTTTATAGGTGTCTAAAAATTCTAAAATTTTGTAAGGATGTGATCTACTCATGGTAAGACCCACCAATCAAATTTCAGGGCCAATGGACCCCTATACATACCGTGGCAAGGGCCGGACTGGCCCACCACGTTGGGACGTTCAGGTCTGTCCGATTTCATGGACAGTCTGTTTTGTTTAAACTAATTAAAATACTTAAAAATATCTAAAAATTCTAAAATTTTGTGGTGGTGTGGCCTACATATGGAAGTATCACTCTGTAAAATTTTAGCCTCAAATGACCCCTTTAGGGCATCCAAAAAAATGGTCCAAGATGGCTGGACTCCCAATTTTTCTGTTGTGCACTCCAGCAATATGCTTGATAAAAACCAAAATTCAAAAATATTTCTCTTGATGGTGGGCTATATTTTTGGGTTTTTTCTCATTGTATGCATGATGAGGGGCCATGGCCCTCAATTTCCAGAGTTTTAGAGGCCTTGGGCCCACTCCAATGGAGTGCCCAAATTTAAGAAAACAACATGTTATAATTATGCTTGGACTTGGGCTGAAATTTTGAGGAGTGAGGCCCACCACATTTATGAAAGTATTAGAGGAGATAATTGATACCTTTAGTTTCTTAAATTTTGGGCTTAATAAATGCACTTTTGAGGCCCACCACAGTTGAATTTAATTGGGTCCATGAATGTAGCTAGTTGTTGAACTCTTTAGGCCCAATTGGGTTGGAACCTTCCAGACAGACCCATTGAACTATTGGGCCATTTTACTATACTATTATGTTGGGTTAGTGGGCCAGATTACACAAGTAGATGGGCCCTTGATTTTTCATCAAATCAACTTTATACTTGGGCCGAGTTGTAGGCCCAACTTACTTGACTAAGAGCATGACATTGCCCATGTGGTTTGAGCAATGGGCCGCCCACTAGGCCACCATAATATATGAGATTAGTGGCCTTTATGTTGGGCCTTAACCTTTCCCTTATGGGCCCATAGTGTTATATATGAGTTAGGTTATATGTGTTCTCCTTGAACCCATATTTTGGGTAGGCTTTGGGCCACCCTTTCTGAAGCCCAACATGAGTGTTGTGGTATAATTATGGCTGCTCATTTCTTATTTTTGATGTTGCATGGGCCTTGGTCCTTGATTCATGATCAATTAGAGATGGGCTACCTCTTAGGGACCAATTGTGGTTGGATGTCCACGTTGGTGGCCTTAAGGTAGGCCCATGGGCTTTTATGGGTGGTTAAAGGCCCACCATAGAACCTTGCTAAGCCATCTCACTATTTAGGCCCATACCATTGTTCTCCTTACTCTTGTGGGCTACCCCAGGTATATGGGCCCCCACTAAAGGTTGTATTCCTTTTGGAGAATTAGTTAAGTACCTAGACCCTTCATGGTTAGGTAGAGAGTTCATCTCCACCGTATTTGCACCCTTATTCATCTTCATAGCCCACTCCCATACACATCATTTGTATGCTTGGTTGAGGAATGATTAGCCATGGTTGTGGCATTGTGTAGGATATGTTGGTGTCTCCCTGAGAGATGAATGCTTGGGATTGATGCATGGGTGATTGTGTGATTCATGCATCTGGCATTGCATAGCATGTGGATATCTGCCCTTACTTCATCAGGGCCTTACCTCCACAGGAATATTTGTGGATGGTCGTATGTGTGGACACCAGAAATATTAGTTGAGCATACCGGGTACATACGATGCTCATGGGTGAAATTCCCAAAACTTCCATGGTACCAAGGATCTGCTCCAACGCCGTGACCGGGTGGAATACATGAGCTTACGAGGGCCTTATACCGTTAGGCTGTGACTCCCATTATCGTGTAGTCGGTTGGATAGGGGTGTGGCCTTACCTGCCTGGTGTGTAGTGGGCATTGCTAGGCTGAGTCTGACCAGCTCGTAAATGGGTCCGCTACCGTTAAGCCTTGTTGGTGATTGGCTGTCCACAGGCGGGTAGTGAGGTCTCTTATGCTCGTTTGACTGTGTGGGGTCTGTAGAGCGACAGTTATTCAGCAGTGTAATGGACCCTGGTGATTTCCTTATGATTGGAAATGTACTTGATTTATGATTTGGATATGAGCACTGACATTACTTGCATCGCATTAGCATTGGTTGTACAAGCCCCCTTCATGCATTTTCTTGGTTTAACATCCAGTACTCATTACATCATATTCATGATAAGCCTTGGTAAGGTTAGTGATTTTCCCATTGAGCACATTTCCCTTCTTGCATCTCCTACTATTCTTTTGTGCACCATTGTCACACACTTCACCACCCTCTAAGCTTCTATAAGCTTATGCACGATTGATGCGTGCAGGAGATTTTAGGCAGGTATCGTAGCAGCAGCGCGTGGAGTAGAGCGGAGCTTTTGAGGACTCCAGTGTTGCCGACCTTTCCCTCTTCTCCTTTTATCTCATGTATGTCCTTTTGGACCTTATGGATGATTGTAAAAGTTCATATTCTTAGTGGATTTTGTGATGTGTTCCTTTTTTATTCTCAGATGTATTTGCTGTGATCTTGGGTATGCTCATATTGGTAATGATTATACTGTAATGAAAATCCTCCTTATAGGATCCCAGGATCGGAACCTGCCTCAAGAGCCAAGAATGGGATACTATGGAGACTGTTACGGCCAGAACCGGCCATCGGGTCCCTTGTGATTCCGGTTATCGAGTCTGGGGCGTGACAGGAGTTGGTATCAGAGCATAGCAAGTAATTCTGGAATGACTCTAGGGAACATCACATGTTTGCCAAGAACATAGGGCAAGTAGTGTCCCGAGATCTTTCCTTTCGCTCCGTATTGAGCCTGTAACTGACCTGATTCCTTACGTCGTCATTATTTTGTAGACGATGCCGCGTAGTCGTGACACTCGTGGTCGTGGCGCCCGTGATCGTGGTACCCGTGGGTGAGGCGCCCGAGGGACCCATCTTACTCGAGCACGTCCTGCTCCAGTAGTTGAGGATCCGATTCCTGAGGTCCCGATCTGGCCTGTTCCTCCAGTTGAGCCCGTACCGCCTGTACCTCCAGTTGCTCCGGTTCCCCCACCTATTCCCCCTACTCAGCCTGTTGTTCCAGTTACTGAGGCTCCTACCCCGTCGGCTGCACCCGTGCCTCCACCTGAGGCGACTGCCGCCCCTACCTTTTCGACAGTACCTATAGGAGCTGAGCATTTTCAGCAGTTGATGCAGCTTGTTGCCACCGCATTGCAGACTCGTCAGCCAGCTACCGCTGAGGTTTTCAGGCGGTCTGACTTACCCCATGCTAGTACCATAGCCCGAGAGTTTTGATAGCATGATCCCCCGAGGTTTAGTGGTGATCCTGACCCTTCTGCCGCCGAGGCTTGACGCACTGAGGTTGAGAGGATTTTTGACACTATACAGTGTCCTGCAGGCCAGAGAGTATCCCTTGTGACCTATCTCCTTCAGGGTGAGGCCCGTCATTGGTGGTCATCCATATCTAGGATGGTTGGACCTTAGTTCATTTGGACATGGGAGGAGTTCGTGACCCGTTTCGACCAAAAGTTTTTCCCTGAACATGTTCATATCCAGTGGGCGATTGAGTTTGAGACCCTAGTGCAGGGTGATATGACTGTATCTCAGTATGAGGCCCATTTCTTGGCCTTGTCTAGATTTGCTCCTCATCTGACCAGTGATGAGAAGATGAGAGCCCGTCGTTTTGTGACTAGTTTACGCCCTGCCCTTCGCAGCCGTGTTGTAGGGCATTGCTTGGAGATGTTCGACCAGGTTGTGCATCGAGCACTAGTTTATGAGGAGGACTGGGCTATGACCCAAAGGTCGAGAGAGCAGAGTTCCGGTGGAGACCGGAAGAGGAGAGTACCAGCTGGCAGTTCCAGGCAGCACCGTCAGCAGAGATGGAGAGGCAGATCAGGATTTCGACAGCCCGCGGTTCAGACAGTGGCTTTTTCATCATCTTCGGCACCGCCAGCCGCCTCATCTTCTGGCCCCTTTTCAGGTGTATGCTTCGGCTGTGGACAGACTGGGCATCGGATACGTGAGTGCCCTCTCCCCATTCAGCAGCAGAGGCCACCGCAGTTGCCTCCTCCTCGTCCTCCTCAGCAGCAGCAGAGAGCTCAGCTTCCACCCGCCGCTCCTAGGGCTCCTCCTCAGCAGCAGAGGCATCCAGGCAGACCTCCTCAGCAGAGACAGCAGCAGCAGCGACAGCAATAGCAGCAGCATCAGCAGAGGGGATATCCATATATTGTTCGATCCTTAAGTCCAGTGTGTATAGTAGCCCAGCAGGCTTAGACTCAGGATCATCAGTCTTCCGGATTGCTTCCCCTACAAGCTCAAGGCCGCTTTTATTCTGTACAGCAGGCACCAGGCCAGGACTCGCAGTCGTCGACCGTTGGAGTTGCTGAGGGTATTCTTCTTGTTTCTACTTGCATTGCTCATGTTTTGTTTGATTCCGGTGCTTCCCATTCGTTTGTGTCCGAACTGATCGGTATTCCATCGGAGTCCGTGTCCGAGGCCTTGACCGTTTTGACTCCCATGGGGAAGTCTGTGATATTGACCTGTCGCTGTCCTTCTTGTCTGGTGTTAGTGGGTGAGATGTTCCTTCCTGTCGATTTGTTCGTGATGTCGATGGTAGGATTTGATGTGATTCTAGGTATGGACTGGCTTGTGGAGTATCGTGCCGTCTTAGACTGTGCTGCGAGGACAGTTACATTTCATATTCCAGGCTTGCCAGTGTTTCAGTTCGTCGCCGAGCCTAGAAGAGAGCTGTTATCTAGCTTCTTGGCTTCGGTCGTTGAGGATTCTGTGGTAGAGAGTATTGAGCAGCTACCAGTTGTTTGTGAGTACCCAGATGTGTTTCAAGACATTCCGGGTTTGCCGCCACGTCGACAGGTGGAGTTCCCGATAGATTTAGTGCTTGGTACTGCTCCTATCTCAAAGGCCCCCTACCAGATGACACCGTTAGAGTTGTGAGAACTGCAGGAGCAGTTGGATGAGCTTCGGGAGTTAGGTTTCATTCGTCCCAGCAGTTCACCTTGGGGAGCTCCGGTATTGTTTGTGAAGAAGAAGGATGGCTCGTTGGGACTCTGTATAGATTATCGTGAGCTCAACAGAGTCACCATCAAGAACCGATACCCGCTTCCCCGTATTGATGATCTGTTCGATCAGTTGCAGGGTGCGCACTATTTTTCCAAGATAGACTTACGTTTCGGTTACCATCAGATTCGGGTCCGAGAGGAGGACATTCCGAAGACGGCGTTTCGGACACGTTATGGTCACTTCGAGTTCCTGGTCATGTCGTTCGGACTGACCAACATGCCCGCCATATTCATGCAGCTGATGAACGACGTCTTTCGGCCGTTCCTCGATCAGTTCGTGGTGGTATTCATTGATGATATTCTTGTATATTCGAGGAGTCGTGAGGACCATGCTGAGCACCTACGGATTGTACTTGAGACCCTTCGTGCCCACCAGCTATATGCGAAGCTGGAGAAGTGCGAGTTTTGGCAGGAGGAGATGAAGTTCCTTGGTCATGTGGTGACAAGGGAGGGTGTCGCTGTGGACCCCTCGAAGGTTGATGCAGTGCGTCAGTGGGGTCAGCCCACGAATGCGTCTGAGATTCGCAGCTTCCTTAGTCTAGCAGGATATTATCGACGATTTATCGAGGGTTTCTCCCATATTGTGGCATCGCTGACCCAGTTGACACGGAAGGGCGTCGAGTTCGTCTGGAGTGACGCTTGCGAGAAGGCATTTTTGGAGTTAAAGGACCGCCTCACATCCGCTCCTGTCCTCACTCTTCCTGATGGGAGTGAGGGTTTTGTTGTCTTTAATGATGTCTCTAGAGTTAGCTTGGGTGCTGTACTGATGCAGCACGGGAAGCCAGTAGCGTATGCCTCGCGTCAGCTCAAGGTCCATGAGCTGAACTACCCCACTCATGATTTAGAGCTTGCAGCAATTGTATTCGCACTGAAGGTGTAGAGGCATTATCTATATGGGGTCAGGTTCGAGCTCTTCTCGGATCATAAGAGCTTGAAGTATCTATTTTCGCAGTCCGAGTTAAACCTGCGGCAGAGGCGATGGATGGAGTTGCTAAAGGATTATGATTTTGATCTTCAGTACCACCCGGGCAAGGCGAACGTGGTGGCGGACGCGCTCAGCCGTCAGCCACGAGGCCTGGTGGCACATATGATGGTTGGACAGTGGCAGATGCTCGAGGATGTTTCAGAGTTTGACTTTGAGTTCGGTCTGCAGTCTTCCATTGTTCAGCTTTCGAGCTTGTCGATTCAACCCTCATTGGTGGCTAGGGTGATCGAGGCTCAGCAGACGGACAAGTCACTTCAGGAGTACCGAGCAGAGGCCGCCTCCGTGGAGCAGTCAGATTGGAATATTGGTTCCGATGGTGGGTTACGCTTCAGGGGCCGGTTGTGTGTCCTGGACGTTCTAGAGTTGCATCGTGATCTGATGACCGAGGCACACCGATCGAGACTTACTATCCACCCGGGCTCTACGAAGATGTATCGTGATATGAGGAGGCAGTACTTCTAGCAGGGGATGAAGCGCCAGATTGTGAGTTTTGTGGCTGAGTGTGACACATGCCAGCGTGTCAAGGCCGATCATCAAAGACCCCCTGGTCCCTTGCAGCCGTTGAGCGTTCCAGAGTGGAAGTGGGAGCACATATCGATGGATTTCATTGCAGGTTTGCCGAGGACTCAGCACGGTCACGATACCATCTAGGTTATCGTCGATCGTTTGACAAAGTCAGCTCATTTCATTCCAGTACGTGTTTCCTGGTCTATGGACCGGTTGGCGAGGATATTTATTGAGGAGATAGTGAGACTGCACGGTGTCCCAGTTTCGATTGTTTCAGACCGAGACTCTAGGTTTACATCTCAGTTTTGGAGGAGTTTTCAGCAAGCACTGGGGGTCGCTTTGCATCTCAGCACCGCTTATCATCCGCAGACGGATGGGCAGACTGAAAGGGTCAACCAGATCCTAGAGGATATGCTCAGGGCTTGTGTGATCGACTTTGCGGGTAGTTGGGATGAGCATATGCGCCTCGTCGAGTTTGCATACAACAACAGTTATCAGTCGACTATCGACATGGCTCCTTTCGAGGTACTTTATGGTAGGCCATGCAGATCTTCTAGTTGTTGGACCGAGGTTGGAGAGCGCCGTCTCTTAGGTCCCGAGCTTGTGCAACAGACGTCAGAGGCTATTGATGTTATTAGGCAGAGGATGCGCACAGCTCAGAGCCGGCAGAAGAGTTATGCTGATCGTCGGCGTCGACCCCTCGAGTTCGTAGTCGGGGACATGGTGTATCTCAAGGTCTCGCCTATGAAAGACGTGGTTCGCTTTGGTGCGAAGGGCAAGCTCGCCCCGAGATTTATTGGACCTTTTGAGATTACCGAGCGCGTAGGCACTGTGGCCTATAGGCTTGCCTTACCTCCTGAGTTGTTCACGATTCACGACGTGTTTCATGTTTCTATGTTGAGAAAATGTGGGTTGGATACTATTCCTGTAATTGATTGGCAGCCACTTGAGGTCCGTGAGGATGCTTCTTACATTGAGCAGCCGATTCGTATTCTTGATCGGAAGGAGCAGGCCCTCAGGACTAAGGTCATTCCCTTGGTGAAAGTGCAATGGGGTCATCATTCGGAGGCTGAAGCATCTTAGGAACGCGAGACTGAGATTAGAGAGTGTTATCCCCATTTGTTTGATGATTGATAGATATATGATTGTTTGTATTACCTTTCTTGTATGATGATTACTATGTGATGGTGGTGTTCTCTTTTATTCTGTCTTGAATTAGTCAATTTTGAGGACGAAATTTCTTTATTGGTGGAGAGGGTTGTGAGACCCTACCCAAGTTCACATATGTGTATGTGTGTGTGAGAGTGTGCATTTCATTTCTTGTGGTCTCACGGTCCTACTGGTCAAACTCTGGTGACCTGCGACCCTCAGATAGTGCTGCGGTCATCCTAGAGTCCGATCAAGTAGACCCGACTCGGATCGAGCTGAGAACTATGCCATTACGACCGCGTTGTTGCCGCGGTTCTAACGCCGCATCTTGTGCGTCCATCCGATATGTGGATCATAAGTTGTGTACGTTTCATTCTATGGCCCTTGATTTCGATCATGTGGCCCACCTTTGAGTGGTGCATGTGGCCCACACTCCTTTTTTTACACAAGTTCCAACACACACTACACACACCACCTAAATCTCCATAACTCACACTACTAAGACCTCACACACCACCCACACCTAACCTACCCTAGCAACATTGTTTGTATCACCATAGGTTAATGATTACTTTCCTTAAAAAGATTTTCCCTCTCTTTCCCTCTCATTTCTCTCTCTCTTCTCTTCTTCTCTAGCAATTTTCCTCCATTTCTCCAGCCCATTTTCCTTCATTTTTTCCAGCCACCTTCCTCCTTAATCTCCCACCATCTAACCCTTGAAACCTCATCTCCACCATTGATCCATCTCCCTTGGTGCTAAAGGACCTTAGTGTGAAAGTTTGGTGGTCATCTTTGAGGTGGGTGCTCCTTTAGATATAAAAATCTATTTTCTATAGCCTAGATGATTTCTTTTTTCATGAGGAAAGTGTAGGACCCACCAATCAATGGTGGAGATCCCACACAATCCCATGGTTGTGGCCTAATGGCCTATCTTATGCATGCATGATCCATGCATGGGGCCTTTCTCTATGGGCCCCATCATGACCATTTTCTTTCATATCATATTATGTTTGGGTTATCTAGACCTTATAACCATGGTGGGAATGACATCCTCACCATGCGTTTTAATTATATGCCATGCATGTGCAAGATTCATGTTATAAATGTAAATCTATGTATGATGTATGGGTGTGATTGATGTAGGGAGGGCTCAATAGTGACGGAGCCCTTTCCCTATAGCCGGATTGTCCTTCTATCTCTCTTTTCTCTCATTTATTTCCTGATGTGTGTGGCTCATTTGGTGAGCCTAGGACATCCATAAATTTCAGCAAGGTGGGATGCCCAAACTGCCCATTGTTTGATTTTGGGTGTCCTACTTGCTGCTTAATGATGCATGCAAGGTGTGTCGGCTTTAGATTATGACCTGGAAATTTGTGGGGCCCACTAAGGAAGGCCACACCATCCTCCATTAATGTGTTTTCCTTTTTATTTAACCTATATAATAAATTTTATCTAAGTACATGTTGCTGTCCAGATTTTCTGGACAATTTCTGGTTGTTTTTGGACCAGATTTTGGGACTATTTGGGGGATTATTCATACCCATAAAATATACTTTTCTGAAAGGTGGGGATCTCATCTTAATGTTTCCCAAATTTCAGCTCCATCTGACCTTGATTGAGGTCCCAAAGGTATGGTCCAAGTGAGGTGGATAGTCTGGATTTTCTACACTATTCCAGCAACATTCCACCATGGATAGTTGGATTTCTGAAATTTATTAAAATATCTATAGGTGTTCAAAAATTATAAAAATTTATTCAGGGGTGGCCTACTCAAGGTAGGACCCACCTACAAAATTTGGGGACCAATGGAGACCTGTACGTACCATAGTGGTGGCTGGACTGGCTCACTATAATATAGTGTCCAGATCAGTCCGATTTTTAGGACAGATTGATTTATCTAAATGAATTAAAGTATTTATAGGTGTCTAAAAATTCTGAAATTTTGTAGGGATGTGATCTATTCATGGTAGGACTCACCTACCAAATTTCAGGGCCAATGGACCCCTGTACATACCGTGGCAAGGGCCGGACTGGCCCACCACGTTTGGACGTTCAGGTCTGTCCGATTTCATCGACAGTCTGTTTTGTTTAAACTAATTAAAATACTTATAAATATTTAAAAATTTTAAAATTTTTTGGGGGTGTGGCCCATATATGGAAGTATCACTTTGTAAAATTTCAGCCTCAAATGACCCCTTTAGGGCATCCAAAAAAATGGTCCAAGATGGCTGGACTCCCAATTTTTCTGTTGTGCAGTCCAGCAATATGCTTGATAAAAACTAAAATTCAAAAATATTTCTCTTGATGGTGGGCCATATTTTTGGGTTTCTTCTCATTGTATGCATGATGAGGGACCATGGCCCTCAATTTCCAGAGTTTTAGAGGCCTTGGGCCCCCTCCAATGGAGTGACCAAATTTAGGACAACAACATGTTATAATTATGCTTGGACTTGGGCTGAAATTTTGAGGAGTGAGGCCCACCACATTTATGAAGGTATTAGAGGAGATAATTGATACCTTTAGTTTCTTAAATTTTGGGCTTAATAAATGCACTTTTGAGGCCCACCACAGTTGAGTTTAATTGGGTCCATGAATGTATCTAGTTGTTGAACTCTTTAGGCCTAATTGGGTTGGAACCTTCCAGACAAACCCATTGAACTATTGGGCCATTTTACTATACTATTATGTTGGGTTAGTGGGCCAGATTACACAAGTATATGGGCCCTTGATTGCCCATCAAATCAACTTTATACTTGGGCCGAGTTGTAGGCCCAACTTACTTGACTAAGAGCATGACATTGCCCGTGTGGTTTGAGCAATGGGTCGCCCACTAGGCCACCATAATATATGGAATTAGTGGCCCTAACCTTTCCCTTATGGGCCCATAGTGTTATATATGAGTTGGGTTATGTGTGTTCTCCTTGAACCCATATTTTGGGTAGGCCTTGGGCCGCCCTTTCTGAAGCCCAACATGAGTGTTATGGTATAATTATGGCTGCTCATTTCTTATTTTTGATGTTGTATGGGCCTTGGTCCTTGATTCATGATCAATGAGAGATGGGCTACCTCTTAGGGACCAATTGTGGTTGGATGTCCACGTTGGTGGCCTTAAGGTAGGCCCATGGGCTTCTATGGGTGGTTAAAGGCCCACCATAGAACCTTGCTAAGCCATCTCACTATTTAGGCACATACCATTGTTCTCCTTAGTCTTGTGGGCTACCCCAGGTATATGGGCCTCCACTAGAGGTTGTATTCCTTATGAGAAATTAGTTAAGTACCTAGACCCTTCATGGTTAGGTAGAGAGTTCATCTCCACCGTATTGGCACCCTTATTCATCTTCATGGCCCACTCCCATACACATCATATGTATGCTTGGTTGAGGAATGATTGGCCATGGTTGTGGCATTGTGTAGGACATGTTGGTATCTCCCTGAGAGATGAATGCTTGGGATTGATGCATGGGTGATTGTGTGATTCATGCATCTGGCATTGCATAACATGTGGATATCTGCCCTTACTTCATCAGGGCCTTACCTCCACAGGGATATTCGTGGATGGTCGTATTGTAGACACCAGAAATATTAGTTGAGCATACCGGGTGCATACGATGCCCATGGGTGAAATTTCTAAAACTTCCATAGTACCAAGGATCTGCTCCAACGCCATGACCGGGTGGAATATATGAGCGTACGAGGGCCTTATACCGTTAGGCTGTGACTCCCACTGTCGTGTGGTCGGTTGGATAGGGGTGTGGCCTAACCTGCCTGGTGTGTAGTGGACATTGCTAGGATGAATCTGACCAGCTCGTAAATGGGTCTGCTACCGTCAGGCCTTGTTGGTGATTGACTGTCCACAGGCGGGTAGTGAGGTCTCTTATACTCGTTTGACTGTGCGGGGTCTATAGAGCGACAGTTATTCAGCAGTGTAATGGACCCCGGTGATTTCCTTATGATTGGAAATGTACTTGATTTATGATTTGGATATGAGCACTGGTATTACTTGCATCGCATTAGCATTGGTTGTACAAGCCCCTTTCATGCATTGCCTTGGTTTAACATCCAATACTCATTGCATCATATTCATGATAAGCCTTGGTAAGGTTAGTGATTTTCCCATTGAGCACATTTCCCTTCTTGCATCTCCTACTATTCTTCTGTGCACCATTGTCACACACTTTCACTACCCTCTAAGCTTCTATAAGCTTATGCACGATTGATGCGTGTAGGAGATTCTAGGCAGGCATCGTAGCAGCAGCACGTGGAGTAGAGCGGAGCTTTTGAGGACTTCAGTGTTGCCGACCTTTCCCTCTTCTCCTTTTATCTCATGTATGTCCTTTTGGACCTTATGGATGATTGTAAAAGTTTAAATTCTTAGTGGATTTTGTGATGTGTTCATTTGTTATTCTCAGATGTATTTGTTGTGATCTTGGGTATGCTCATATTGGTAATGATTATACTGTAATAAAAATCCTCCTTATAGGATCTCAGAATCGGAACCTGCCTCAGGAGCCAAGAATGGGGTACTATGGAGGCTGTCACAGCCAGAACCGGCCATCGGGTCCCTTGTGATTCCGGTTACCGAGTCTGGGGCGTGACACCAAAGACCTTCAAAGAAGTTATTTCTTCTTCAAAACTTGATGAAGCAACCATCTTAAAGAAAAAATTAGTAGACCTCAAATCTATGTTCTTTGCCCTCCAAGATCAAGTATCCATTTGCCATGGATGTACGTATCTTGAGTAAGAAGAATCTTCTACAACAGCACTAGAAGAAGAGCCAGATGCTGATGTTTTCTTTTTAAGCCAAGCCAAAATCTTCCAAGATAAAAAATGAAGCCAACTCAAGCCAGAGTCGAGCCACTCAAGCTAAAGTCGAGCCAAGGTCATTTAAGCACCGACTACACTAAAGAATCTCAATCATCAAAAACTTCCAAAAAGCTACTGTAGCAACAAACTCCAAAATACTGTAGCACTTTTACTATAGTAAATAGTAAAAACTATACAGTAAAACCGCATAGACTGCCAAATAGTTTTCAAATTGGGTGCTATTCGCCCACAAATTTTATACATTTTTTGTACAATTCTTTTAAATAGTATTTGTAAATCTTTATATAAAGAGATAAGTTCTTTGTTTGGAGTCAGAGTCCGATTAGAGAATTCATATTTAGTCCTTGTGAGAGCTTCATTTGTAAGTTCGAGTTCTTATTTTCTTTTCTTGTATGTGTGTGTGTTAACAAGCTAGAGTTCTTATTTTCTTTTGTTTTGTGTGTGTGTGTGTGTGTACACACACACATATAAAATGTGTTTTATGCGGTCGAGCTCATGGGAACCTCCCATGAGGTCGAGTTGTGTGGGCCCACCGTGATGTGTGTTGAACAACTACCCCATTAGTCAGATGTACCATTCCATGGTAGGCCTAGGGCTAAAAAATCAAGTCAATCTGTATCTTATGTGGGCCACACAACATACAAAAGTTAAGAGGGGTTACCCTCCATTAAAACATTCATAATCATTTGTTGGGCCCACGATATGTGGTCATAAATCTAGCCCATCCATTGGATGAGGGGTCAGACCAAGTTTCAGATGCATCCAAATTTCATGTGTGTCCCACCAAGTGCTTTTATATGTTTTAAGTATGTCTTCACATGATTTTAGATGGTATAGCCCACCTGAGTTCCGTATACAACTGATTTTTTGGATATCCCATTATTTAAAGGGGACCCATCAAATGCACGGTGTTGATGTTTGACATACATCACGGTGGGCCCAGACAACTCAACCTCATGGGAGGTTCCCATGGGCTCGACCACATAGAACCTATTCCCATACACACACACACACATACATACATATATATAGTCATGTTCATGTGCGCGCGCACCTTTGCATACATGTCATAGGCATCTAATCCGAACGGTCCATGTGATGTGGAATCCCATAAAACCCCAATTTTCACCATGATCTAAAATTCTAATGGGCCATATTAAAGAAAAAATAAAATTAAGGGAGGAAATTGTTTTCATTTTTCATGGCTCACCAAAGTTTTGGATCAAAGTAAAAATTGGGCCTTAGGGGTTTCATGAGGTGCTGCTTCACGTTGATCATTCGGATTTTGGAGTCACATCACGTATGATGGGTTCTCTAAAAAGTTTGCATGAGTTTCATGTGAATTGGTGCACAGTTGAGCATTTAGCTATATATATATAATCTATGTATGTATGTTTTTAGATATGTATACATATATACGTACATACATACATACATAGATTATATATATATATATATATATATATATATATATATATATATATATATATATATATGTATGTATGTATGTATACAAACATGCACACACGTATATATATACACGTATATATGTATATAGATATAGGTGTGTGTACACACACACACACACACACACACACACACAAGTAAGAATGCCCTTTTAGCAATTTGTTGCATGTTCTAGGATCCCTAGCAATGGCTCCCTTATTGACAATGTTTTGGTGATCTTGATAATGTTGTGAAGCTAGCCGAAATCAATGTCTTAGGGCTTCATGACTCTCTTTTTCAGTTATGTGCTTCTCTCTAGTAATTGGAATTCGCTCGCATATATATAGCATTAACACAAAAAATTATCACTTTTTAATGATAATATATCTAAAAGTTCTACCATTATTGTTTACTATAAGAGAGAATGTGGTTCTCTTTAAGACCAAGTAAAAGCTTCTGAACAAGCGTTGACTTCTATTAATGAGCAGATTGTTAGTCTTGAAGCCCAAAGGCAAGATGAGAAAAATCAAAGGTGGATATTGCTAAAAATATAAGTATAACTAAGCTAGAGGAATATGAGCTTTCGAAGAAAAAGATTGATAATGTTTCCCTAGAGCATGAGCTTACATGCACTTTGAACAAGACGATTATTATTAAAGCCGACCTTAATATCACCGCAGTTCAATTTCAATTCACTCAAGATCTGCAAAGATATATGTGAATTGGCTCTAGGCATTGAAGAATAATTATAAACATGTAACTCATTTGCAATTCAAGGACATGCGTAAGAATTTTATATCATATGATTCAGACAGTTTTATGTCTTAAATGATATAAACAATTTCATTCCATTGATATTATATTTCTAACACATGATTATGAATAATTCCTAACTTTATGGATCATGTCGTGATTGCATATGCACTTATTTTATAGCCAAAAGTATATAGTATGGTGATAATTTAGTTACTTTGAATTTTGCTCATCAGCATGCTTTATGCCGTATCTTCTTTAATAGGTGAAATTACCATGGAGTTTTGATAATATGACTAAGTCACTAACTACATTTTAGTCTCGTAAGTAGTTGGACCAACCATAGTTTAGGCTTGTAAGTAGTTGGAGCAACCATATTTTAGGCTCATAAGTAGTTGGAGCAGCCACTGTTTAGGCTCATAAGTAGTTGGAGCATACGGGTCTTATGTTAGTTAGCCTTAGTAACTCTCTTAAGTTGATGGAGCCACCACTACCTGGGGAGTTTAATCATTATAGTCTATCAAAGGGGCCCATTGAAACTACTTAGGTAATGAACTCGATAAAATTTATGCACAGGATTGGCCTCAGTCACTCTCTAGAGTTCATGGGGCTCATAAGATTATTTGTAGGGGTACTAAGTCCAAGTTAGCTGTTGGGACTCAAATATTGCATAATTTTCCCCATTTATATCTTAGTTTTATGAACGTGAAGCTGCTTAATATTCTATTTTACTCATGTATGTGTTGCAAGGTGAATTTAAGTGCTTGGATTGAAAAAAAGTGTTAAAAGCATGAATTTGATGCTAAAAAATTACCAAGGAAAGGGATGAATCTTAGGAGACCAAGATTGAAGAATTCACATACCAAAGATCTAAGAAAGCTAAGTGAAGAATGAAGAAAATTAAAGATTTGAAGGAAAGAATCCTGAAATCATCCTAAAAAAGTGTATTCTAAAGCTCTGAGGTCTATTTTAAAAAATTACACAGCAGGAAATATATTTTAAACAAACTATGCAGTGAGAAGTCTATTTTGAGAAACTGCGTATATTTGAGGTGGGTTTTAGGGTTTTTCAACTTCGTACAAAAATTAGAGTTCCTTACTTATAAATAAGGCTTCCTAGGGCATTCCTAAGCATCATTCAAGGCATCCTAAAGCAAGAATTAGAGTTTTTAAAGAGTTTTTAATTTTATTAAAGTTCTATAAGTTATTTTTTTAGATCTTTTCTATTTACATTTATTTCTTTCTTCTTATTTTTTCTTTCTTATTTTAATTATATTTTTCTAAGTTCGCTTTAGCCCAAGCTAGAGGGAAGCACATGGGTCTAATAATTCTTTAAGTTATGATGATTGATTGTTTTAATGATGAGAAGAAATATGCATATTATCTATTGTTTAGGTTTTATTTTTTTATCCTCTTGTGAGATTCATATGTTTCCATCATATGAGATCCACATTGATGGATAGGCTTACCTTAGATCAATCAGATTTTCTAGATAGGAGAGGTTCTTAACCTATTATATTTCTTTAATTTTCATTATCTCATTGATATTGGATTCTTAAAATCACCGACGCTTGAGAATATATATCAATGATGCAAATCCATGATTTTCTATTTTTTTATATCATTTATTAAAATATTTAAACTATTTTATTTTTTGATTAGGCTGACCATAGTGCTCAGATCCTAGTTTTGTTATCCAAGTCATCATGATTTTGGAACATTAATCTATGTGTGGAACTTTGAAGCTTGGGTATTGTTTTAATTCAGTTGAATTATATCCATTCAAAAATCCTAAAATCAAATCATGAGATTAGTTTTTATTACTTAGTTTGTTTTGCATTTGATTTTCTCTTTCTCGCAATTCATCTCCCTGTGGGATTGACCTTATATTCACAAGATATTACTTACGAACCTCTGCACTTGGAGGCAAGCAATCATCAGCCAATCCATCAATGAGGGATCTCTTATAAAGATCGCCCTTCCCCATGAGTTACTATTGGAAACAAGCCAAAAACTTGTGGGGTCTTATGCATGATTGACTACATATGGAGAAAACACATATCTTACCCTACAACCCTCTTTTTCTTCACCTCTATGACCTAGGTCCATTCATAATATGACATTTTCTTTCTCCATTCCCCATGAAACTACCAAGAGTGATAAAGACATCATGGGTGTTATGCATGGCTGACCTTCACGGGCTTTTCAATGGGCTTTTCGCGGTTGGCTCTCATCGCTGCCCTATAATATTTGAAAAATCAGTAATATATTTTATCATTCATAATGAGTATTTTCTTTCACTCATCCCATGTTGTCGTGTAGGTCTTATGCGTGGTTGGGTAACAACACACACAGCAGCCTACACGACAAACTATAGATAATCAGTGATAATATTTGACAATTGGATATAATCAGCAATAATCTTTAACAATTGAACATAATTGATGATAATCTTTAACAATTGAAGATAACTAGCGATAATCTTTTACAATTGAAGATATATTATTGGAAATAATCTTTAATAATTAAATATAATCGGTAATAATCTTTGATAATTGGTGATAATCATCAATAATTTTTATTTTATTTTATTTTATTTTATTTTATTTTATAATTGGTGATAATCTTAGAGTCGTATATGGCTCATGCGTAATTGGCTCCTAGATATGGCCACACTCCTTCCATAGCTTCAACCATAGTCCAAGGAGGAGGCCTTATTAGTACCAACTTGGGTTCCATTAAGAACTTTTCTTGAGAATTTAAGGGATTATTTAATCCCCGAGTTGTCCGGTGTTCCTAGAATGACATATCAAATACAAAGCAATTGCATACTTTAAAAATATTAATAAATTATAAAAGTTAAGCAAAAATAAGCATGTAATGTTATGCAATGCATACGGAAAAATTCATTTGTTATAGTGACCACTTACCCATAGCGTCCATTCCTTATTTGACCATTTTGATCTTTTGATCATTTCTTCATATATGTGATGACTGCACTCGCATCTGCGATCCATAGAAAGTTCCATTTTTTTAGTTATGGCTAGAATACAGGCATCAAGTTAATTTCTTCATTACTTAGTGTCCATTTTCTTAAAACATATTAAAAAATGAGTAAGATCCTAATGTTGTTATATTATTCCATTAAATGGGTTAATCAAGTTTTTAATTTCTTAGATTTGAGCCGTAGATTATCCATTTATCATGTTTCTAATCATATATCAAATGTATTAATCTTTGTTAAGTTTGACTTAGGATCAAGATCTACCTTAAAGACAATTGGATGTTATAGATCTATCCAATCCAACCATTTATTTTCTTATTTTTCACGTTTTGGTCTAATGGTCCTGATTGATCTTTGATCAGATGATCTAATGATCCGATTTAACATTAGATTAAGTAGACTTTTAATTTTCTTAAATCTAATCCCTTGATTGATTTATTAAACCTTTCATCAATTGTTGTATTAGACCCGATCACCGATTTAATGGTCCATATCATTATTGTGATCTTTCCCCTAATTTTAACAATTTGGATCTAGATTCTGGCAGTGTTTGGACTATCAAATGGTCCCAATTTTGTCATTTTTGTAATTCATTCAAATGGTTCGGGTTTAGTCAAGTTCCAAGGCAATCTAATGTCTTTAATTTCGTCAAATTTGGTGGTCATTGCATGTTCTAGAATTGATCAAATTTGGACTCAATAGAATGTCCAATATATGTGTAACGCCCGTGAAAAATCCATACTTGGGCTCGAGTACCAACTCGACCCGAAATTGCGTAGAATTCATTCCTTTAGAAAATATGACTAGGTTAGCTAGTGCAACGTTAGAATAGCTGGGAAATGGTCCCTGATCACTTTAAATACGTTCTACGAGGCCCGAAGCGAGTGGAACCAATGGTGCTATAATGCTCTAAAGCCTCGGATCAAACTCTAAGCCGGTTTGTTCTCGGGACCTCCTTGAAACTTTGTATTGGATCTAGACCGCGCGTCGTAAGTCAGATGCCTACCATCTTAGACCGTTATGACCACTTAGCTGGGCTTGGTAATCGTTTCGAATATCAAGTCCAACTGACGATCACAGGCTATTTCATTGAGCCCGGACCGAAGAGAGTGTGAATGGGGACATAGTTGGAATTTCAAATTCAAATCTGGCACACAAATTTGACGCATCAGTATTAAGCATTCTGACCGTCAGAATACAGCCAAATTACACCCTTGGATCAGGAAAAATTTCTATTACATATCACGAGACTTATAGGTCTGATCTTGGTGCGGTGACCGTTAAACTGAAACTGGGCCGCCACGTGCGATCTGGGAACCCAACCGGTCTGAAAACTGGATGCGTGCTAGATCCAGTATGCATGAGCTTAAGTCCGACCGCATTTGGCCTGGGGACCTCCAGAAATGCCCTTTTGGACCGAAACGGCCCCGATTTGGTTAGGCACCAAGTAAACATTGTTCCCAAGCCTATTTTGGGCATGTTTTAGGCTATAAAAGGGGTTGAAACCCTCACTCCTCTCTCCCATCCGAATTTGAGAGAAGCCCTAGCTTGGGAGAGAGAAAAAGAGTGAGAGATTGTGAGAGAGTGGGAGAGTTCTTCCTGCCACTTGTGCTACGTGTTGCACGTGCTTAAGCAACACTCCTCTACCGCTTTCCCGGCGATTCAACCGCGATCCTAGGTAAGTAAAAACCCTAAATAGTTGTTGATTTGAGTTTTCCTTATTTCCATAGCGATGTAGCTTATGGATCTTATGTATTAGGCTCCTTACTCGCCGTAGACGAACCATATACGCTCCGCTTCAATTCCCGAGTCTACAAGACACTAGGTGAGGATTTTAGACGCTTTGATTGACGGTTCCCAATGCTTTCAATGTCGTTTAATAGTAGATTCTTGACGGCATCGCCGTTTGACATGTACAAAATGCTCTCCGTTTCCCGTTTCGTAAGCTAACGAAGAATATGAGATTTAGGGCATTTTAGTCATTTGTAGGAAGTACTGTTTACATTCATATTTTGCTGATGTGATTGACATGGTTTGTTGTCGCATTAGGAAGTTAGGAATGCGTGCATAATTAGTTTGGCGAAGAGATTCGCCTAGTTGCGCACTTTGGGTCGACATGCTATACGTAGACTTAAGTGTGTAGTGTATGTGTTTGTATAAATGCTTGTATTAGTATGTATTGAATTAAATGATGTTATTTGATAGTTTGTGATTGATTTTTCAATTATTATGCTGACCTAAATGATTTTCTACATGTTGACAAAATGCATGATTTCATTACATGCATGGAATGTATGTGCTTGAGGATTTGCTTAAGTTGAATATGCATGGGAAGTATGCCTTGAAGATTTGCTTAAGTTGAATGTTATAACATGTGCTAACATGCTCACATGATGTATTTCAATTCCAATACCTCTTTATAGTGTTAATGTAATTCCATAGATGTGTGGGACTTGACTTAGTCCAGGCAGTCGGTAACCGAGCGAATTCGTGGCTGACTGGTCATAGCCACGAACGACGCGTCGATGAATGTGATTCGTGTTGAGAGTTGGCGGCAGTGGTTAGGCCACGCGAAGTGTTTTACGCACTTCATGTCGTTCAATTCGAGATGCGATCGCGCTAGTCGAGCCCGTCAAGTAACCCGACTGGCCGATGTTTGTTCACCTTGTATGTATCATAACTGCTTGAACCTAGGGTACTGAACTTACCATTGTAAACCCTATTAACCGTGGTACCTTGATCCACGAAGACTCATGAGCCGCGCATGGTGGTATGGGACACCGTGGTCGAGCTGTCGGCCTACGCTGGGGCCACAAACCTCCCCGTAGTGACCAATGAGCACCTTGACTCGTGAGCAGATTATGGTGGTATGGGACACTATATTCTAGCTGTCGGCCTACACTGATCAGGCGACGAGCCCTTTGTAGTGACCGCGAGCGTATTCTGAGTTCACGGGAGGCGACGACCCTTCCGTGCAGTAGAGTACAGTAGGCCTGTATTGATAAGGTGATGGGGGAGCGGTGCAACGAGTGCGAGCAACAGCCCTGGCAGCCCTTGCAGTGACCTACGAAATGTACATCGTATGAGATTACTAGGAGTGACGACCCTAGACAGGATCCGTGTTGGGATTGATACAAGGGAGGTACCTTAGTTTCCCAATCCTGCTGTTTGAATGGACTAATAACAACTTGGTAATCATATCACCATAGCATTGCATGTGCCTGGAAGATGTGGAGCACTCTAGGGAGTGTGGCATGCCGCGGTCGTAAGATGTTGCCGTATGAGGGTGATCGTCGGTGAGGGCATACATCACGTCATATCATCTTGCATTAACAACAGTATTAGAATTGTCTGATTTACTGCTTTACTATTATCCCGTGATTGAATTGTGAACATGCTAATCTTTGCTCTATGATTCCACTGAGTTGATCACTCATTCCCACGTTACGGGATGGTGTTTGCAACACCCACCAGACCCTGTTGTAGATGCAGGTGAGGCTGAGATCCAGGAGGTGGAGCCAGATATCGACGAGGACCAGGACGAGTTCTCGTATATGCAGTATCACGACGGCTTCCCGTAGGCGACCTGGATCGAGGGGACTTCAATGGGACTATTTTGAACATTATTTTTTGTTTATGTATATGTATATGAGACTCAGAGATGTAGTCATACTTTGGAGACAGATGAGATTTACTTTGTTTTTCCATACAGTGATATATATATTGTTTAGTCTTCCGCTTGCTTTTATCACTGGATCTGAAGTATGAATTGCAGTTTTGGTATACTTTACTCATGTGAATGCTTTAAATCAGACAACATTGAATCATAATCAATTTTGTTGCATAAGTGACGGTCTGGAACTCGGGAGTTGAGTTTATACACGACCCCCGATTTTCAGGGTGTTACAAGTTGGTATCAGAGCATGAATGAGAGTATACTGGGCCTGGGTTATGGTCTTGCGACGTACGCTGTCGCTTCCTTTGACATAGGTGGGTGCGAGAAGGGTCTAGAAACACTTCTAGGATCACAGATTTGCCGATAGGCGAAGTCTATAAGGATCGATCGCAAGATCGAGTCTGTAACGTATCTCGGGTCGCGTAAAGCGACCCGAATCACTTCTAAGCTGTAGGAAGTCGGGTGGAGACGTCCTATGAGCGGTTTTAAACTGAAAAAGTGAATCTTTGGGCCGTGGGATGACCACGACTCCAGTAATCAATCGCCAGGGCTTAAAAACCCCGTTTCACCAAAAATCTTCAAAATTCCTTCTCTAAACAATTTAACCTTCAGTTCTTTCTTATCCATTTCATATTAGGCATCAAACCTAATGTGAAAATAACACAAATTAGCACATTCACCAAATTTTACAGTGAATAGTAAAATTTCGTGAAAAATGGCCATAAGGCCATTCTAAATTCACTTTATTTAGCAACTAAGGAGCTAGAAAGATGTACTGGCTTCTTCTACCCCAAATTCATATGCTGCATCATATGGTTTGGTATTCGGGATTGCGATGTGGACCCGGAAAGCCCCAAACACATGTTTGGGCTCATAGAGACCAAAATATAATGAACCAAGGGGTGGGACCTGACTTTTTGGGGCCCTGGGACCATGGGGGACCAGAACCATGGGGTCCCACTGGCCAACCTGAAGGTTGGCCGGCGATGCCATCGCCGGCCGGGCGATGCATCGCCGGCCGGCGAGCACGGTTGGTGCTGTCCTTCGGGCGCACCCTCCTAAATAGGGTCCACATCACCCCTAGCTACCTCCCATCCCATGAAAACCCCCAAAACCCACCTCTCCTTCACAAACAGCCCCCTTGCATACCCTAGATTCGATTTTCAGCACTCCATTCCAAACCCCGGCGACCCAAACCACCTCTACAACCTTCCTTGGCCAAAACCGACCACCACCCATCAGTTATTGGGTGTTGGCAGCCCCCTTCCTTGAAGATTTCCCCATTTGGAGCTCCAAAATCCCTCAAATATAGCTGAAATCGTGAGCTGCTCCATCCCATCTTTTTGTTCTTATTTTTCCCTGAAAGTACAGCCTTGGGAAGCTTGAAGCATCCCTCTACGACGCCTAGATTTCCTTTTGTCAGATTGGGCAGCCATTTCTTCGCATTTTCGGCGTTTTCCATGGCTTTTGTGGAAGCCATTTTGGGCCTTTTGTCGCTTTCATCCATCATATCTTTGATGGGTAAGAGGAAAACTGCTACAGACGAGGCTGGACCGAGCTGCCCTGCTGGATTGAGAAGACCGCGGGGTGGTGCCGCAAGTTTAAGCACCGCCGCAGGTCCAACTGCAGTCCTGGAGTGCCGTACAAAGCGGGATTTGGATCCCCATGCACACCTTAGACGAACCATCCTATCAGAGATGCCTCATGGTGAATACACTGATCGTAGAGTGTTATTTGAGGCGGACGTAGATGGGCGATTGTTCGGCGAATATCTGTTGTTCGAACGCATTGAAGCTGCGCACTGGGGACCGATCTTTGAAGCTCGCGCTCGTGCTAATGTGAGCACTGTTCGTGCCTTCTATGCTAGCATCCAGAGTCCTACCTTGGAGCCCTTGCAGTTCAAAATCCCTTTTGGTAGAGATCGGATGGCTACGATCGACGTCCGGTTGGTTGCGCGACTTCTCAACGTGCCTCTAGGTGATGTACATCCAAGTGAGAAGAATTTGAGGACTAGACGTGAACGAGATCGCCGCACCAGGTTTCTGTGCGGTAAGTTGGCTCCATGGCAGCCTAATAATAGCCTCAAGGTGACGTACATGTCTGAGGATTTGCGTCTGCTGCATCATATCTGCACGTTCAATGTTTATCCTAGGTCGACGAACCGCATTGAATGTACACGTCTTATGGTCGATTTCTTATTTCTGGTGGCCCAGGGAGAGAACGTATGTATGGCCACTTTCATCTTACGGCAGATAGTTCTCATAGCCAGGTCGAGGAGAACATCCGAATCCCTTCCCTTTGGCCGACTCATTTGCAAGATTGCACTTGAGTTTGCCTATAGACTTGGACCCGAATTGCCGGTATCGATTCACACCATCGATGAGTCGACAATGGTTAAGATGAAGATTGGGTCGCAATATCGTGAAAATTAACTTGAAAGGGATAGTGGGGACGACTTTGATGAAGAGGAAGATCAAAGCGAAGAAGAACCTAGTGCAGAGGTTCAGGAAGAGACTCAGGAAGAAGCAGAAGAGGAGGCTCAGGATACTGATGAGAGCCCTCCTCCTTCTGCGCAGACTACTATCGACGACCGCATTGCTCGGATGGAGGAGAGTCAGATCGCTTTGCGAAGGGAAGTCCAAGAACTTCGAGCGGAAGTCGCTGATGCCAAGGCTGTTACAAAGAAGAAGTTTGGCAAGGTGACTCGCACCTTGAAGGCAATCCTGTGTTTCTTACAGGATAAGGGTGCTCCTCCTCCGTCGCCAGACTCCGACTAGCGACGCGATCTTTGATGTTGTTATGAGTAGTTAGCCATTTTCTGTTTTATGTGTGTAAAGCCTATTAGGGCTAGTGCTTTGCTTATGTTGCTGTTGCTTAACTGTCTTAATTTCCATGTCATTCTAGTCATGATGCTTGTAAGGATATATCCCTTGTATTGTGACAATTTTGATTAATTGAAATGCATGGAATGCCTTTGACTCTTTAGTGAATGATTGTGGTGTATTTGAGCAATTGAGACTGACAAGGTTGCGCCCTATTTTGAATATAGGGAATGCCACCTAAGACTACGAGGAGCGCGGTTCGGCTTTCATTGTCAGGGCAGATGGATCAGGCTCCCTCTCAGTCTGGCACTCGTCCGGACCCTGCTGTGGGCCCGATTCTTGAGACGGTTCGGTCGTCTCAGCCTACTGTTGGTCCTACAGATGGACCACCGCCATTTACACCATCAGTTAGAGAGCCACAACGCGCATCTACTTCCGCACCTCATCCGCCACAGCCTGCTCCACCACCTGATAGATTCGAGCAGATGATGGCTATGATGCTACAGCAGCAGCAGCTATTGACTACTATAGTCGGGACTTTAGCCCAGGGTGGGGGTGCGACTACATCTACTCCACCTGCACCACCTGCGCATCCAGCTGAGGATGCCTATACTTACGCCCAGGATGAGGGCATAGCACACCCTGCGCAGCCTGCTTTCCCTGCGGGGAATCCTGCCGACACACGGGGCCTTCTGGAGCGATTTCAGCGCTTGCGGCCTCCTACTTTCACGGGTTCTCACAGACCCGAGGAGGCTGAGTTTTGGCTCGACCGAGTGTCGAAGATTCTGCGCATGTTGCACTGTACTGAGGCAGAGCAAGTAGAGCTGGCTACCTTCCAGTTTGAGAGAGAGGCCAGTATGTGGTGGGATAGTATATTGCGGACTGTTACCGAGTATGAGCATCGGTTCACAGAGTTGGGCAGGTACGTCCCGACGATTCTAGCTGATGAGCAGATGCGCATACGGCGCTTTTTGGAGGGCTTGCGACCGGATATTCGGTCGAAGATGTGCTGTATCAGTTTTCCCTCCTATGCGGAGTTGGTTCACATGTCCATGCGGGCAGAGCAGGACGTGGATCGACTTGCGCGATCACGAGGCCCGACTACTTCCAGGCCGCGACCGGAGTTGCCAGATAGGCCCTTCGCGGGCAAGAGGCCTGGCATTGATCCTCCTACCAGGACCACGGCGCCAGTAGGACCGTTTCGGCGTCCTGATTTATCATGCACATACTGTGGGAGGACGGGCCACCTAGCGCAGAGTTGCTTTTCGAGGATGCGGGACAGTGGGTTCTCGCCGCCGCAGAAGATTGATCGTGTACGTCCACAGGCGATATCAACACCGCCTATACGGTCAGCTCCTGCGCATCCCTCTTTCAGACCCGCAGTATCGCAGATTCGACAGTCCCCACGGCCCTTGACACAGCGGCCGAACCGGCCACAGCAGGCTCGAGTTCATGCACTGACCGCTGAGGCAGCTACGACGCCGACTTTCTAGCATTCAGCCTTCGGGGTCACGGGCCATATCGGAGGTACTCCCGTTCTTGTCATGGTGGACACTGGTTCCACGATTTCTTTGATATCGCGTGCCGTAGTCAGACGTCTTGGGTTGCAGACTATCACTATGGATAGCGTGCGAGTCCTTGCAGCTCATGGAGATTATTCGGATGTCACCCAGATGTGTGAGGGTTGTTTAGTTGATCTGGGAGGCAGGACGATGACTCTTGATCTGGTCGTCGATCCCTTGCTCGTATATCTCGACGTCATTCTTGGCATGGACTGGTTGACTGCAGCGAGAGCCGAGATTGACTGCGAGGCTCGTGTGGTGACGGTGTACGAGCCTGAGGGCACGCCTTTCACATTTTCAGTGCGGGTAAATCTTCCTTTCCGCATTCTTAGCTACGCCACTCTATTGCGCGACGCTGGTGCCCAGGTACTTGAGCAGACGCCAGTTTTTTCTGAGTTCGGGGATCTGTTCAGGAAGATCCCTGGTTTGCCGCCCCGACGTGAGATCGATTTCACTATCGATCTGATTCCTGGTTCTACACCCGTCTCACTGCCGACGTATCGCATGGCACCATGTGAGATGGAGGAGTTGAGGACGCAGATTGATGGCCTGATAGAGCTTGGCTTTATACGGCCTAGCGTGTCTCCTTGGGGAGCACCGGTCTTGTTCGTGAAGAAGAAGGATGGTTCACTGCAATTGTGTATTGATTATCGCAGGCTGAACCAGCTCACGGTGAAGAACAAGTACCCTTTGCCCAGGATCGATGACTTGTTTGATCAGTTGAGAGGAGCGCAGTACTTCTCGAAGATTGATCTTCAATCAGGATATCATCAGCTGCGCGTCAGAGATGAGGACGTGCAGAAGACAGCATTCAGGACCAGTTTTGGTCATTACGAGTTCCTTGTGATGTCGTTCGGTCTCACGAACGCACCGGCCCTGTTCATGGATCTGATGAACCGGGTATTGCGGCCTTTCCTCTATCGATTCGTCGTTGTCTTCATCGACGACATTTTGGTATACTCTAGGAGTCGAGAGGAGCATGAGGAGCACTTGCGTTTGGTCCTTGATACGCTCAGACAGCATCAGTTGTTCGCACAGTATAAGAAGTGCGACTTCTGGAAGCAGGAGGTGAAGTTCCTGGGACACGTGGTGTCCAAGGATGGCATGGCAGTTGACCTGTCTAAGGTAGCTGCGGTGCAGGACTGGGAGCAGCCTGGTTCTGTCACTGAGGTGAGGAGTTTCTTGGGTCTCGCTGGCTACTATCGGCGCTTCATTCAGGACTTCTCGAAGATCGCGAGACCCTTATCTCAGTTGACACGGAAGGACGTGAAGTTCGCCTATAATGATAAGGCGGAGTCAGCTTTTCAGGAGCTGAAGGACAGACTTACGTCCGCCCCTGTGCTAGTATTGCCAGAGCAAGGGGTTAAATACACTATATACACTGACGCGTCTAGCTTTGGTTTGCGTTGTGTCCTTATGCAGAGGGACAGGGTAATTTCGTATGCCTCGAGACAATTAAGGAAGCACGAGGAGAATTACCCTACACACGACCTGGAGTTGGCAGCCGTGATATTCGCACTGAGACTCTGGAGACATTACCTCTATGGAGAGGAGTTCGAGCTCTTTTGTGACCACAAGAGCCTCAAGTACATATTCACGCAGCGGGACTTGAATATGAGGCAGCGGCGATGGATGGAGACGCTGAAGGACTTCAAGTTTGAAGTCTCTTACCATCCTGGGAAGGCGAACCTTGTGGCTGATGCGTTGAGCCGCAAGAAGGCGATAGAGTTTGCGGCTCCGCTGATGGTTGCCGAGTGGGATATGATTGAGTTTTTACGAGACTTTGAGCAGAAACTCACCGTAGAGGAGCCATTTGAGTTCATCGCACACGTACAGGTGCGATCCCAGATCGATGACCGTGTCATCGAGGCGCAGAGGGACGACGCGCATCTTACTGAGCTTCGAGAGCAGGCCAGTGATGATGCTGACGCCGACTGGCGAGTTGGTATGGATGGGGGCTTACGTTACCGTGGCCGCCTATGCGTTCCTGATGTCCCTGACTTGAGACGAGAGATTCTCGAGGCTGCGCATTCTACTAGACTCGCGATGCATCCAGGTAGTACGAAGATGTATCGTGACGTGAAGAGGACGTATTGGTGGGAAGGTATGAAGACCCACATTGCTGAGTTCGTGTCCCGTTGTCTCACTTGTCAGCAGGTGAAGGCAGAGCATCGCCGACCACCTGGACTTTTGCAGCCTATGCCGATTGCAGAGTGGAAGTGGGATTTCATTTCCATGGACTTCATTTATGGGTTACCGAAGACGAGGAAGGGGCACGATTCCATTTGGGTGATCGTCGACCGATTGACGAAGTCGGCGCACTTCCTACCGATCAGAGTTACGAACTCTGCAGACGAGCTGGCTAGATTGTATATCCGAGAGATTGTGCGTCTGCATGGAGTTCCGTTGGAGATCGTGTCGGACAGAGACACGCGGTTCACTTCTATTTTCTGGACTCGCATTCAGGAGGTTATGGGTATGAAGTTGAAGTTCAGTACTGCCTTCCACCCACAGACGGACGGACAGACGGAGCGAGTGAACCAGATCCTGGAGGACATGTTGCGAGCTTGCGCATTGGACTTCAAGGACAGTTGGGATGACTGTCTTGCATATGCGGAGTTTGCGTACAACAATAGCTTCCAGGCGAGTATCGGCATGGCACCTTATGAGGCGCTGTATGGGCGACCTTGTCGCGCACCGCATTGCTGGTTAGAGGTCGGTGAGCGCAGCTTGATTGGCCCAGAGTTGGTGCAGGCGACGTCAGAGAAGATTGATATTATTCGACGTCGGCTTCTTACAGCGCAGAGCAGACAGAAGAGCTACGCCGATACGAGACGGAGACCACTAGAGTTCACAGTCGGGGATCATGTGTTTTTGCGAGTTTTCCCTATGAAGGGAGTCCTTCGGTTCGGGAAGAAGGGGAAGCTGGCACCGCGATTCATTGGTCCATTTCAGATCCTCGACCGTGTGGGAGCAGTGGCTTACCGATTGGCTTTACCCACGCCCCTCGCGAGCGTCCACAACGTATTTCATGTTTCTATGCTGAAGAAGTACGTTGCTGATCCTTCTCATATCATCAGATGGGAGCAGGTGCAGTTAGGAGAGGATGTTACTTATATCCTGCGACCGACACGCATCTTAGACCGGAAGGAGCAGGTACTGCGTAGCAAGGTGATTCCCCTTGTGAAGGTACTATGGACGCATCATACTGAGGAGGAGGCTACTTGGGAGACAGAAGCCGAGATCAGAAAGAACTACCCACAGCTTCTCGAGGAGTACGAAAAGGTACAAAATTTCGAGGACGAAATTATTTGTTAAGGGGGGTAGATTGTAACGCCCGTGAAAAATCCATACTTGGGCTCGAGTACCAACTCGACCCGAAATTGCGTAGAATTCATTCCTTTAGAAAATATGACTAGGTTAGCTAGTGCAACGTTAGAATAGCTGGGAAATGGTCCCTGATCACTTTAAATACGTTCTACGAGGCCCGAAGCGAGTGGAACCAAGGGTGCTATAATGCTCTAAAGCCTCGGATCAAACTCTAAGCCGGTTTGTTCTCGGGACCTTCTTGAAACTTTGTATTGGATCTAGACCGCGCGTCGTAAGTCAGATGCCTACCATCTTAGACCGTTATGACCACTTAGCTGGGCTTGGCAATCGTTTCGAATATCAAGTCCAACTGACGATCACAGGCTATTTCATTGAGCCCGGACCGAAGAGAGTGTGAATGGGGACATAGTTGGAATTTCAAATTCAAATCTGGCACACAAATTTGACGCATCAGTATTAAGCATTCTGACCGTCAGAATACAGCCAAATTACACCCTTGGATCAGGAAAAATTTCTATTACATATCACGAGACTTATAGGTCTGATCTTGGTGCGGTGACCGTTAAACTGAAACTGGGCCGCCACGTGCGATCTGGGAACCCAACCGGTCTGAAAAATGGATGCGTGCTAGATCCAGTATGCATGAGCTTAAGTCCGACCGCATTTGGCCTGGGGACCTCCAGAAATGCCCTTTTGGACCGAAACGGCCCCGATTTGGTTAGGCACCAAGTAAACATTGTTCCCAAGCCTATTTTGGGCATGTTTTAGGCTATAAAAGGGGTTGAAACCCTCACTCCTCTCTCCCATCCGAATTTGAGAGAAGCCCTAGCTTGGGAGAGAGAAAAAGAGTGAGAGATTGTGAGAGAGTGGGAGAGTTCTTCCTGCCACTTGTGCTACGTGTTGCACGTGCTTAAGCAACACTCCTCTACCGCTTTCCCGGCGATTCCACCGCGATCCTAGGTAAGTAAAAACCCTAAATAGTTGTTGATTTGAGTTTTCCTTGTTTCCATAGCGATGTAGCTTATGGATCTTATGTATTAGGCTCCTTACTCGCCGTAGACGAACCATATACACTCCGCTTCAATTCCCGAGTCTACAAGACACTAGGTGAGGATTTTAGACGCTTTGATTGACGGTTCCCAATGCTTTCAATGTCGTTTAATAGTAGATTCTTGACGGCATCGCCGTTTGAGATGTACAAAATGCTCTCCGTTTCCCGTTTCGTAAGCTAACGAAGAATATGAGATTTAGGGCATTTTAGTCATTTGTAGGAAGTACTGTTTACATTCATATTTTGTTGATGTGATTGACATGGTTTGTTGTCGCATTAGGAAGTTAGGAATGCGTGCATAATTAGTTTGGCGAAGAGATTCGCCTAGTTGCGCACTTTGGGTCGACATGCTATACGTAGACTTAAGTGTGTAGTGTATATGTTTGTATAAATGCTTGTATTAGTATGTATTGAATTAAATGATGTTATTTGATAGTTTGTGATTGATTTTTCAATTATTATGCTGACCTAAATGATTTTCTACATGTTGACAAAATGCATGATTTCATTACATGCATGGAATGTATGTGCTTGAGGATTTGCTTAAGTTGAATATGCATGGGAAGTATGCCTTGAAGATTTGCTTAAGTTGAATGTTATAACATGTGCTAACATGCTCACATGATGTATTTCAATTCCAATACCTCTTTATAGTGTTAATGTAATTCCATAGATGTGTGGGACTTGACTTAGTCCAGGCAGTCGGTAACCGAGCGAATTCGTGGCTGACTGGTCATAGCCACGAACGACGCGTCGATGAATGTGATTCGTGTTGAGAGTTGGCGGCAGTGGTTAGGCCACGCGAAGTGTTTTACGCACTTCATGTCGTTCAATTCGAGATGCGATCGCGCTAGTCGAGCCCGTCAAGTAACCCGACTGGCCGATGTTTGTTCACCTTGTATGTATCATAACTGCTTGAACCTAGGGTACTGAACTTACCATTGTAAACCCTATTAACCGTGGTACCTTGATCCACGAAGACTCATGAGCCACGCATGGTGGTATGGGACACCGTGGTCGAGCTGTCGGCCTACGCTGGGGCCACAAACCTCCCCGTAGTGACCAATGAGCACCTTGACTCGTGAGCAGATTATAGTGGTATGGGACACTATATTCTAGCTGTCGGCCTACACTGATCAGGCGACGAGCCCTTTGTAGTGACCGCGAGCGTATTCTGAGTTCACGGGAGGCGACGACCCTTCCGTGCAGTAGAGTACAGTAGGCCTGTATTGATAAGGTGATGGGGGAGCGGTGCAACGAGTGTGAGCAACAGCCCTGGCAGCCCTTGCAGTGACCTACGAAATGTACATCGTATGAGATTACTAGGAGTGACGACCCTAGACAGGATCCGTGTTGGGATTGATACAAGGGAGGTACCTTAGTTTCCCAATCCTGCTGTTTGAATGGACTAATAACAACTTGGTAATCATATCACCATAGCATTGCATGTGCCTGGAAGATGTGGAGCACTCTAGGGAGTGTGGCATGCCGCGGTCGTAAGATGTTGCCGTATGAGGGTGATCGTCGGTGAGGGCATACATCACGTCATATCATCTTGCATTAACAACAGTATTAGAATTGTCTGATTTACTGCTTTACTATTATCGCGTGATTGAATTGTGAACATGCTAATCTTTGCTCTATGATTCCACTGAGTTGATCACTCATTCCCACGTTACGGGATGGTGTTTGCAACACCCACCAGACCCTGTTGTAGTTGCAGGTGACGACGAGATCCAGGAGGTGGAGCCGGAGATTGACGAGGACCAGGATGAGTTCTCGTATATGCAGTATCACGACGGCTTCCCGTAGGTGACCTGGATCGAGGGGGACTTCAGTGGGACTATTTTGAACTTATTCTTTTGTTTATTTACATGTATATGAGACTCAGAGTTGTAGTCATACTTTGGAGACAGATGAGATTACTTTGTTTTTCCATACAGTGATATATATATTGTTTAGTCTTCCGCTTGCTTTTATCACTGGATCTGAAGTATGAATTGCAGTTTTGGTATACTTTACTCATGTGAATGCTTTAAATCAGACAACATTGAATCATAATCAATTTTGTTGCATAAGTGACGGTCTGGAACTCGGGAGTTGAGTTTATACACGACCCCCGATTTTCAGGGTGTTACAATATGGGTAGATTTGAAAGTCCCCATGTTGGTACACATGTGCATAGGTTGGACCCCAAATCAATGATCTAAAATTTGAACAATTAAAAATTCCAAACGTTCAATCTAAAAATCAAAACACGTGGGCCTTAAAAAATAAAATATATATGTTACTTGATGCATGATGGAGATAAATGATTCTTTAACTTGTGTGACCTGGTCGCATATGTCCCACTCTCTCTATGTAAAGCATGAGTACTTACGAGTGGTTTGACATGCCTTATATAGGGGAGCCAAACTCCTCTTACATAAATGCATCTGCACATGTAACATATTATAAACACAAGTTAAGTGCATGTAACTCTCATCTTAAGGGTGAGAGGTTTTATGGTGGATGAGTTTGCAAACAATATGTGTGTACATGTCATGGAGATGTGGGTCCCACATGTACAGTCTTCTTGATCTAAGCACATAATTAAATTATTTATATTATGTTATCTTGTAAAAATGATTTCTTGATCAAAATGACCATGGTTAATTATAGAAAAATCACAAGTTTATGTAGAAGTGGCAGTGCACTAAAGATTGTACACATGCATTCATGTGAAGTAGGGTGTATAAATTGAGTGTATAAATGATATAATCATGTGTGTAAGGCCCGAATCCTAGCCCGTACCATTCCGTAGACTTCTACGATCCTCCCGATCGAATTTTGGCAACCCACGACCTGTAACCTGCATTTGCACGGACCTTGAGTCACACGTTGTCAACCTAAGCTGACTCAACTCGAGACTTGTACCCTAGTAACCGCGCCATCGCCGTGGTTCTGATGCCGCGTCTCGTGTGTCGAGGCGATACCTTAGCCAGGAAATGTGGGCCAGCGTTCAGTTTAAGGGAAACGCCTTGCATTTACAATCTCAAGAGAATCTCTATAACAAGTCCCATCAATCAAGTGCACATTAATCACCTCATGTCAAGTACAAGTCAAGTACTCACATCACTCAACCCATCACTCAACCCATCATAACCCATACCTCTCTTACACAAGCTACCTCAAAAGTCAGCAAACTCTTACACAACCCATCTCTCCCTCTCTCTCTCTCTTCGATCCATCACTCCATCACCCATCTCTTTCTCTCTCTCTCCTTACAACCCACTCTTTCTCATTTCTCAAACCCATTTTCCAAGAAACCCAAAATTGCCACGTCCAAGCTCTTCAAGCTCCATGAGAGAGCTTTGTGCGGCCCACTTTCTATCTCCTATCTCCACCATCCAAGTTTCATCTCAACCATTGGAATTGTTCCTTTGGAGCTCTAGCATGCATTGGCAGAAGAAGGAAGAGGAGATCTAACGGTGGGTGATTTTATTATTTAATTTGTGATTTGAGGGCCCACATATGTGGGATCCATCTTGATGTATGTGTTGTATCAAAGAGGGACCCATAGTGGCGGGGTCCCTCCGCTACTTTGATCTCCATCACGTTCCTCCCTCTCTTTTTCACTCTTTTTCTTTCTTTTATGGTAAGGATGAGATGTATGGCCCACACGTGGACCCACCTTGGCATGTATATTTAATCCACACCGTCCATTTTTTTTGGATGGTAGGGCCCACCTTATGATGTGCTGTATATCCAAGCCATCCCACGTAGCAGCAGCTACTGCTGCATTCACACCAACATGCCTTACGGGCTGACCATGAGATATATGTTATATCCACCTTGTCCGTTTGTGGAACCCCACCATGTGCATGTAAGATCCACACCGAGTCCCACTTCTACTGACGTCACCAAGTTATGTGGGTCACGCATGATGTATGCATCTCATTCCATGCCGTTCATCTAATTTTTTAGTCTGGGCCGTCCATCCGTGTGGGACCCAGTGTGATGTATGTGTTTTAAAATCCACACCGTCCAGTGTCACACCCCAAACTCGGAAACCAGACTCACAAAATTCTCGATCGCCGAATCTGACACCGATAGCCTCCGTAGAACTCCATTCTCAGCTCCCAGCGCCCATTCACCAGGTTTCGATCCTGGGATGCTACGAGGAGGATTTTCAATACCAGTTTGATTCGTAATAAGCATAACCAAAGATATAACCCACAACAACAACCAAAAACTCCATTACATTTCCACTATGATAAAAAACTTTACAAGTACAATGAGCATAAAGGGAAATACAATGATGATAGACCAAAAGCTTCAAAATAATTTGCCACGTGCTCAAGCCTCAGGCTGCTGCGATCCAACGTCACCTGCACGCAACGGTCATGCATAAGCTTATAGAAAGCTTAGAGGTTGGTGAAAGTGTGTGCGCAAGGTGGTAATGCAGTTATGCAAAATCAGAGTAATGCGGAATATGCTAATGAAAGCTAAGAATACCATTAGCCGTTCCAAGGCCATGTAGTGCAAAGCATGAATGATGTCGGCCATACCAAGGCCATGTGATGCGAAATGCAACTCAAGCATACAAATCTTTATCTAAGTCCACATATCAATACAACTCAACTCTGAAATATCACTGGAGTTTAGTACACTCTAAACCAGATCGCCGCCCTATCGCGCGCAATAAGGTAAGTGGAAGAGACTTTACTATCTGCCTGTCAATATTGGGCTTGGCTCATCAATAGCAGACCCATTCCTCGAGTTGGTCAAACTTAGCCTAGCTTTGCCCCCTCCACTCGGGCGGGTAAGGTCGTACCCCCTTTCAATCGACCACGACACAGTGGAAAACGTGACCGTCTAGTAATCGGCACTCGTCGCTCCTGTACCCACTTGGTCTAGAGGTTGGAGTAATCTCTTGGTACCATAAGGGTTTAGTGACTTTCACGCAGGGATATCTATAGCACCCCATGTAGAATAAGATTTTCAGTATCTAATCCTGCCAACCACAATATGCCTATGGAGGCTACGACCCTGATATCGCTAGGGCATACAGTAACCATGTCACACAATGCGAAATGCATGAATCACACTATCCAGTCATGCGGCATTCCTGCACGTATCGTGCGCTCATGTGGGGCTACACCACCTAACCGGGAGCCCCTAAACAATCTGCCCGATGGCATATGCTATGATCAGTCACTTCTCATATTAAGCATACATATGATGCGTGTGATCATGAATCATGAAACTATACTAAACATGTTATACAGTGATGGATATTGTTCATAATGAAGATGGGCCTAGACGGCCTACGAGTATGGGCCTAACAATGAGCCATAGGGAGAATCGTAAGGAGGACATTTAACCAACATTATTCTTATAATGTGGACGTTAAACCAACATTGCTCCCAAGGCATAGCCTGCAGTGAATATCATTACATAAACCATGTTGGGATCACACATTGCAATGGACCTTAGGTACATCTCATTGGGCCTTAAATACATCAAATGGGCCATATTATATGGGCCTTTTATTTATCAAGTGAGCCACATCAATGGGCCGCACCAATGGGCCTTATGTGCATTGCAATGGCCATAACCCGTTGAGTCTTGAATACATCAACTGGGCCTAATCACATGGGTCTTATGTGTATCAAATGGGCCACACCAAATGGGCCCCATATGTACATCAAATGGGCCTTAACTCATAGGCCGTAATACATCTCAATGGGCCTTAACTCATGGGCCCCTACTACATCAAATGGGCCTCAATCCATGGGCCTTACATATAAAAAGGTAGGCCTCATACGTATATCAATGTGAGGTCTTGATGGACGACCAAAAATAACTCAAAATGGGCCCCATACATATACCAAAGTGGGGTCCATTCGAACTATAGATCTAACTCATTCTTTTAGCTCAAGCCATAAAATGAGCTTTCCAAGTGGATGGACGGTTTGGATGCAGCACACACATCATGGTGGGTCCCACTGTCGTTGGACAGTGTGAATAAAACACATGCATTACCGTGGGCTCCACTATCCGCTGGATGGTGTGAATAAATAGATATATCATGGTGGGTTCCACTGTCCACAGCCGTGGGCGGTGTGGTAAATACATACATCAATGGTGCGTTCCACATGTGTGGCCCACCATAATGTTTTCCTGCCATCCAAACTGTTCATTCGGTCACAGGTACCTGGATGAGGAGGAAAAAAAATTTCATATTGATTCAAAACTTCTGTGGCCCATAAAATGGTTTCAATGGCAGAAGTTCAATCCCATTGTTTCCTGCAGTGCGGGCCACCTGAGTTGTAGATGGAGTTGAAATTTGGAGGGGGCCCACTTTAGGAAGGGACCCACCATATGAATGGGTTGGATGATAAACATACATCATGGTGGGGCCCACAACTAGAGCCGTGAGTCCTAGCACGTTCGTCCGTCTGCCAGTAGGCGGCAGGCGCTGCTTGTGCCCTCTGCAGCAGCGTCTGCTGCTTAAAAATTTCTATTTTTTTTCTGCTGCTTAAAAATTTCTTTTTTTTAAAAAAATGCATTTTCTTATGATTTTTCGGGTGTGGCCTGCATCATGTAAATCCACCCCAGCCATTGGTCTTTACTGCTCAAGACAGACCCAATGAGTCCAATATTCAATATATTTTTTGGCACATCAAAACTCCAGGGTAGATTTTAATGGTAGACACACTGTTTGCTATGCTATAGCCCGCTAGAACCTTTGATTGGCTCCATTTTTTGGTTCAACGCCTAAAATGGTCTGGGGAAAAGGATGGGTGGCTTGGATTAACGACATTCATCAAGGTGGGGGCCTGAACAAGTGTTCCACCCAAAAGCCCTTGAATCAAGCTAATATTTCTGCTTCCCTTACACGTCCAGTGTCCCTGGACGCTGGATGGTGTGGCATACCACATCCTTTAAGGTGGGCCTTGCTCAGGTGGGCCACCAAATGATGGATGGCGTGGGTACAACACATTTAAAGTGGGCCCCACTTATGGATTGCTTGGATAAAATACATACTTCATGGTGGGGTCCATCCTGATGGGCCACATAACCACATCACCATCTCATGAAAAGAAAATGAAAAAGAGAGGGAGAGAGAGAGAAAGAGAGTGGGACATGCGTGTGATGGAGGGCTTCGCCACTATGAGCCCTCCCTTGCAAGAAGTCATACACTAAATGGGTCCCAATACATGTGGGCCCACCAAAACAAGGATCAACGGTGGAGATCCCTTCTCCACCCAAAATGGACGGTTGAGATGACCTCTTTCATGCAAGAAAAAAAAAATAAACATCATGATGGGGTCTATGGAGAATGGCCCCATCATGGAATGATATTGATAATCAAGGTGGGCCATATGCCACATCTTAGGGTCCTAAGTGAGATCCACACCATTAATCGGTAGGCCTCACTTGGCCCGTCATCAAAAATGAAATCTAAGCCTATAGAAGCACCCACCGTTCGATCTTCTTGCTCACTTGGCTTCCTTTGCTCCTTATCTTCGATTCTAATGGAGGAGATGGAGTTTGGATGGTTGAGATAGGAGATGAGAGGGTAGGAAAGGTGGGCCACACTTGTTGCTTTGAAGAGTTGGAGAGGCTTGGGACGTGTGAGGCTTTCTCTTGCTTAGGAATGAGTTTAAAAATGAGAGAGAGAGACTTGTAAAGGAAGAGAGAGAGAGTGATGGGTGATGGAGTGATGGATGTGGTGAGTGATGGGTGTGTAAGAGATTTTTGACTTTTATGGCAAATGGTGTAAGAAAAGTATGGGCTTTGTAAGAACTTTTTGACTTTTGTGGTTGTTTGGGAATGGGTGAAAGGTGATGTGTACTTGACATGTACTTGACCCTTGATGGGATTGATTGATGGATTGAGGTGACATGTTGTAGAGATTCTCTTGAGTTTTGCAACGAGCGTCGTTTTCCTCGCACCGAACGTTGGCCCACATCTCCTGACCAGGGTATCGCCTCGGTGCGCGAGTCGCGGCATTGGAATCACGGAGATGACGCAGTCGCTAGGATACAAGTCTCGGGTTAAGTCGACTCGGATTGATGGCATGTGAATCAGGGTCACGCGCAAATACTGATTAAGGGTCGAAGGTAGCAAAAATTCGACCGGGAAGACTACAGAAGTCTATGGAACGGTACGGTCTAGGATACGGGGCTTACATCCAACCTCCTGGACGGTGTGACCCACCTCAATATATTGCATATATAGAGACATATGTATATAATATAATAATATATTAATACAATATTATGTGAGCCCCACATGGGAGCCACATACATTAGAAGATGATTGGCTGGTGTATTTAACACCACCTATGTTGTTGCTGAACTAACATCTACAAGTTCGGTGGATCTGATCTTTGGGTATGTGTTATACCACACCATCCATCCATTTGGCAGCTGTGGGCCCACCCCACACGTGCTACACGTGTGAGGGGTGGGGCGCACCTTATTTGTATATGTATTATATCCAGACCATCTAGATGTCTGGACGTGGTCTTGGACCACCGTAATGTAGGTGTCTTATCCTAGCTATCCATCATCTGGATGGTGGGTGTCAACTATGATGTATGGGTCTTATCCACACTATCCTGATGGCTGGACGGTTGTTGAGGGTCAAAAATTGCATAGTAGACCCCAATTATTGCATGGATTTATGAACATGGTACTGTTTAATGGCCCAATTTGACCGTGTTTGTGCTGCAAGGTGTGTTTAGGAGCTTAGATTGAAACAGGGTGCTAAAAGCATGAATTTAATGCTCTAATGTCACCAAGGAAAAGGATGAACTCCAAGAGACCAAGATCAAAGGATTTACATGCCAGAGATCCGAGAAAATTGAGAAACTGAAGCTTAAGTGACCCGAAAATCAGCCAGAATGCGAGGTCACAGGGTTTCCACCATCCGTTCAGCTCGAAACTACATACATGGCCCGAGGACCATAAATTAACCGTACACGTTGATTTTCAGCCATTGGATCCCTCTGAAAGTTCCCAACGGACATATCAGACCATAAATCAGCAATTTAGGGACCCGCCTGGTATCTGGATATGCTTCAATTTTGGTATTAATGCTTTAAATTATGTGACAAACAGGTTAGACGGAGAAGATTTCCCAAATACATCTTAGTGGACCCCACTCTTGAAGCATGTGTACACAGTGTATGTGGTCCAACCGTGCATCTCAATTCAAGAACTCGGTTAGGAGCTGCTGACCGAGGATTTCTCATAAAAATAGAGTTTCCAATAATGTTTAAACGCCATCCAATTTTTGGTTGTGGCCCCCACCCATCATGTATTCTTATGATCTTGACCGCCCATTGTGTCTCTGGGGTAGGAGTGACCCTCTCCTAGGTGGCCTTTTGGCTCCATACACGTGTATGAACGTGGATCGTAAAAAATGCAAGATGAACGGTAGCACGGAAGATCATGTGGGCCACATCGAATGCAATCTAAAACCAGCCATTTCTTACTGATTTTTTGAGAGGATCACAATGAACGGAGTGAATTTCTCCATAGAAACCGATAAAGGGGCTCACCATCATCACAACATCGTCTACGTTTCTCTGTTTCGCAGTGCGGAAGAACCGGACGTTCCGAATCATCCTGGCCCACCAGCGATGATCGGATGTTCGATTTGAACTGTCCATCATGTAGAGGCGCTTGTTCTGGTCAGAACCATGCTGACAGTTTTAAACCATACACGTGCACATGTCGGTCATAGCAAGCACAAGAAGTTTAAACGTAGGTCAGATGGTTGAAGTATGGATTTAGTAGGCTGCAGTGTCGGAAATCCAAAGTCATCCATATCCAAATGGTTTTTCGAGGAGATACTGATGGACGGGGTGGTTTTCTCTAGAAATTTCGACCATGGGCCCACCAACGTCACAACGCATGGGTGCGCAGGCTTTGTTGCGCATATGACCTACGGTCGATCCGGTGGGCCACCATCATTGATCAGATGGCTGATCCAGGCCATCCATATTATAGATCACCTAAAAACCTTCCTAGGGGACGAAGTCTTTTTAAAGGAAAAGAAGGAAGAAAGGTTGCTGGTTTAGATATGTACCTGACTATGATGCGTAAAAAAGGTTTCCGCACCGACTCTCTGACTGCGTAAGTGAAAAAACCCTGTACGAAGGAGTGCAGAAACTCCATGCTGACTGACTATTTTCCTTATAAAAAGGAGAGAGAGTGAGAGAGAAGGATTCATTCAATCCATGGTTGGGACGTTTGGAGCAGAGAGAGAGAGTATTTCAGATTTTCTATTTATTTTTACTGTTTCTTGTTATTATTTCTTTTAAGATTTAGTTAATCATGCCCGTGGTTAGCTAAACCTCTTAGCTAGGGCTAAGAGGTGAAGCTTGTGGCATAATGGGGAGACTTTTTGCTTGTGTTTTTTATTTAGACTGAACTGATGTTGATTTTAGTTTAATTAAGGGAATGTTTTTAGTTTTTAATGGTCTGTTGTCACTAAAATTACAATGGGTCTGCGATAGCTTTGAGCATGTTCATTTCCTTTTTATGTTTATGATGTTAGGAAGCCTTGTTGTTCACCATCGTCTCCTAGGCATGGTCGGATGACAGTACCCTTCCTAACCTTCATACATTATTGATTGGTTGGTAATTAGTTTAATTATATTGTTTACTTTGTCTCCTGGGCGTGGTTTGGTGATAGAATCCATTTTAATTCATATACCTTTCATCTCTTGAAAGCTATATCAAAGGAAGTTCAGTCTTGATTTCCATGCTTGCACTCTTTAACTGGACGAAGATGGGACTTTAAGTCCAGTTGAGTTCTTGAAGCAGGCATAGGATCTCCCTGATCTCTACAAGTGGATCCTTTGAATCCCTAGTTTTCTACCTCTGATCTCTCTAAATTTTAGATAAATATTTTACCATTACTCCTTAAATTTATTTGATTTAGATTTTGTCTTAGTCTAGTTCTAGTTGTACTTAGTTTTAGATAATGTACAGGGATTAGTCCCTTGGGATATGACCTCGGTCTCATCGAGTTTATTACTACATCAAAACTCTATACTTAGGGAGTGAACAAGTTTTTGGCATCGTTGGGGAGTGACGGCTATGATTCTCTAAAATTTATTGGTTTTAGAATTATATTAAGATTAGGATTTACTAACTTTAGTTTTAAAATTTTCTTTCTATTTGATTTTTAGAACTAACTTTCCTGTTTTGTTGGGTCATTGATAGATCGTCTAAATTGGTAACTTCATCCTAATTTCTTTACTTTCACTACTTTTTAGATTAGGTTTTATCTCCTAAATACTAACTTGATTTATTTATTTATTACAGGTTTTAACTTAGGAATCTCTCTAACTTGGTAACTTCTTTCTAATTTCTCCCCCTCTTACTTTCTATACTGTTGTAGGATCCTTTCTTTTATTTTTAATAGGATTAGATTCAGAGTTAAGGTCTCACCATGTATATGCATGAGTGGGAGCGTCAGTATGCTAAGAAGAATAATCTATATTGGGATGATGAATATGGTAGAAATTAACCTATGTCTCAAAACTTTTTTTGAAATTATCATCGAGAACTAACCAGAATATAATGATCCACCGGTCCTTATGCGATCATATGCGGGAGAATAATTACACCCTATGGATTAACAAAATAGTACGTGAGTGTTGTGGTTGTCATAATTATGGGCGTGAGGACTATTATCACCCATTAGATAAGAAGAAAACAATGCGTTATTATATTATGAGTGATAATATGTATTACTAACCATCAGATTCTGCCACTTATGATTTATATGACTATAATCAGTAAAAGTATCAAAATTGGAGAAATGAACCAACAACATGTTATAATGATTATTCTCTTGGATACCCTACCTTTAAGACCCAATCGGAAACGACCCAAGAGAATTTATGTTTTAATCTAGAATAATTCAATTAGCATGTTGCAGACATGACGAAATCATTAGAAGCGAGTGAATCCCACCTTAATGAGAGGAACAAGGCCAGTTTATCCTAGCCTCAACCCGATCGAGAGAAACAAAGTGAGGAAAGTGACCTTGACCCATTTTTGGAGAACTTTTGGAATTTAGAATGAGGAGATAGATTCCATTAATGAGCATACGATTCAATTTTTCAATGAGTTGATCTCGATGACTGTTCAAAAGAATGATGAAAAGACATGGGTTTCTTTCAAATACAATGATGATAACACACTTCACTCACATGACACACTCGAGTTCAATGATAAGGAAGAGGTTAGTCTATGTGAACCTCAACCCAATCTGGGAATTTAATGTGGGGAAATGAAATGGCTAAGCTATATTTCTTAGAGGGGGAGTGAATAGGACTATGCCAAATTAAAATTAAATACAGCGGAATAGAATAAAGAAATAGCCTAACAATAATAAATCAATTCACAATGCTGAAATTAAATCAATCTCAATAACCAAGCATTGAGCGGTTAATACAAATTCAGTTCTAAGGACAACCTTACACCATAATAAACAAGGGCTTATGGTAGGACAACCTTATTTCTAAAACGTCTTTTGAATCAATAACTCAATCTGAAAATAAATAGCAAGGAATAAATTGTAACCTTAAGAATTGATTATTCTAGGGACAACCATGCACCATAAAAATGGCAGGGCAACCTTACTAGAATAATTTCATAAATTGAAGCTCAGATTGATTAAGGAATAACAAGAGATAAATTGCTGAAATAAAGCTTTAAATTTGTCACGCCTCAAACTCGAAAACCGGGCTCACAAAATTTTTGATCACCGAATCCGGCACCGACAGCCTCCGTAGAACCCCATTCTCGGCTCCTAGCTCCCATTCGCCAGGTTCCGATCCTGGGATGTTACGAGGAGGATTTTAAATATCAGTTTGATTCGTAATAAGCATAACCAAAGGCATAACCCACAAACAACAACCAAGCACTCCATTACATTTCCACTATGATAAAAAATTTTACAAGTACAATGAGCATAAAGGAAAATACAATGGTAAATAACAATAACTCCAAATGATCAGCAACGTGCTCCTGCCTCAGCGCTGCTGTGATCCAACGTCACCTGCACACAACGGTCGTGCATAAGCTTACAGAAAGCTTAGAGGGTGGTGAAAGTGTGTGCGCAAGGTAGTAATATGAACATACAATGATAGAGTAAAGCAGAATATGCAGATAGAACCATAATACCATGAGCTGTACTAAGGCTATGCAATGCGAGACATGAATGGTATCGGTCGTCCCAAGGCCATACGATGTGCAATGCAACTCAAGCATACAGATCCTCATCTATATCCACACATCAATACAGCTCAAAATATGGAATATCACCAGGGTCTAGTACACTCAAAACTAGATTGCCGCCACATCGAGCGCAATAAGGTAAGTGGAAGAGGCCACACTATCTGTCTGCCAATATTGGACGCGACTCGTCGATAGCGGACCCATTCCTCGAGCTGGTCAAACTCAGCCTAGCATTGCCCCCTACTCTCGGGCGGGTAAGGCCGCACCCCCTTCCAACCGACTACGACACAGTGAAGAGCGTAACCGTCTCGTAATCGGCACTTAACGCTCATCTACCTACTCAGTCTAGATGTTGGAGCAACCTCTTGGTACCATAAGGGTTTAGGGACTTTCACCCAGGGTTATCTATAGTACCCCATGTAGAATAAGATTTTTGGTATCCAATCTTGCCAACCACGATGCGTTTGTGGAGGCTACGGCCCTGATGTAGCTAGGGCGTATAATAACCATGTCACACAAATGCGAAATGCATGATTCACGCTATCCAGTCATGCAACAAATCCTGCGCATATCGTGCGCTCATGTAGGACAACACCGCCTAACCGGGAGCCCATAAACAACCTGCCCGAAGACAAATGCTATGATCAGAAAATTCTCACGTCAAGCATATATATGATGCGTATGATCATGAGTCATGGAACTGCACTAAACATGTTATAATAAAGTGAACTATCTTACAATGCAGATGGACCTGGACGACCTAAACATGATAAGTACGGCCTAGTAATGGGCCTCAAGGAGAGTCGTAATGTGGACATCCAACCAACATTACACTCGCAATGTGGACGTCAAACCAACATTGCTCCCAAGGCACGATCTTTGTAAACATCAACACTTAGTCTGTAATGGATTTACACATTGCAATGGACCGTAGGTTGTCCCCATTGGACTGGGTCCTGCTGAGCTACATAAAACCTAGCCTGAGCCAGCTGGGGAGGTTCCTGTCCCCTCTGAGCGTGCTGCCGCTGCTGATGGGGTCGCTGAGGTGATCGAAACTGCTACCTCTGCTGCTGCGGCCTCTAAGGCTGGTGCTGATGCTGATGCTGCTGCTGATTTGGCCTCGGTGGTGCAGGATGCTGTCGCTGCTGCTGTGGGGGTCTTTGCTGCTGCGGTGGTCTCTGCTGCTGTGGGCCTCTCTGCTGCTGCTGGGGGCTGGGACACTCTCATGAACGGTGTCCCGTCGCACCGCACCTGAAGCAAGTGCCGGTGAACTGCCTCTGAGGTGGTGGTGGAGGTGCTGCTGGTGCTGATGGTGCTCGAAAAGCTGGGCGACCTGTGTGCCTCTGCTGCTGTGGTCGACGTTGCTGGGAAGGACTGGAAGAAGCCTGTCTCTTCCGGTTACTCCTCTGACCACGCTCAGACTGAGAACTGGCCCACTCAGTCTCATAAATCTGAGCTCTCCGCACTACTGCCTGGAAGGTGGGGAGCTCATGGCCAATAACACGACCTCGAAGGCCGTAACGTAAGCCGTGCTCAAAACGGCGGGCCTTCCGCCCCTCGTCATCAACCATATACGGTGCAAAAGGTGATAGTGCCATAAAACGGGCCGCGTACTGTGCCACAGACATGTCTCCCTGCACCAGAGTCTCGAACTCTAAGGCTCGTTGACGACGGATATGGTCGGGGAAGTACTGCTCCTCGAATCGGTCCACAAAGTCCTCCCATGTCCAGACATACTCAGGTCCGGCAACACGGGTAACAGAGGTCCACCAATGCTCGGCCTCACCCTAGAAGAGAAATACGACTAGCCGGACGCGCTGCTCGGTCGTACATGACATGGTATCAAAGATCTTCTCCACATCGGAGTGCCATCTCTCTACTGCGGTTGGATCTGGCTCACCCTGAAAATGTGGGGGATCAAGCCGTCTGAACTCACGAAGTAAGGCGCTCGCGCGCTCCTGCTCTGCCTGAGCTGGTGAAACAGCTGGGCGTCTGCCCTGTCCCTAGAGTGCGGCTGTCACAGCCTGTAACATCTGCTGTAACTGAGAGGGACTCACAGTCACAGTCGGCTCCTCATCGGCCTCAGGTGGAGGAATGTCATCCTCAGGGAAAGAAGCAGGGATCTCTGAGGGTAGAATGGGAGACGCAGGTGGTAAAGCTGGAGCCTCCGATGGTAAAGCAGAATCCTCAGGTGGTGGTGCGGGAGTCGATCGGGTAACTCTCCCAGGCGCCATGTCCTACAGGAAAGAGCGAGACGCCTATCAACTTCAAAACTCTCGAATGTACGCACGTTAACGGTTTGTATCGGAAGGTCGCGAAGCTATCCGAACTTCGGGACTTAGTCATTCCACGCTCATAACAGACATGTAATGTTGTTCTCGGTTATTCCAAAATTATGCTCTGATACGAACTTCTCTCACACCCCAAACTCGGAAACCGGGCTCACAAAATTTTCGATCGCCGAATCCGGTGCCGACAGCCTCCGTAGAACCCCATTCTCAGCTCCTAGCTCCCATTCGCCAGGTTCCGATCCTGAAATGCTACGAGGAGGATTTTAAATATCAGTTTGATTCGTAATAAGCATAACCAAAGGCATAACCCACAAACAACAACCAAGCACTCCATTACATTTTCACTATGATAAAAAACTTTACAAGTACAATGAACATAAAGGGAAATACAATGGTAAATAACAAAACTTCAAATGATCAGCAACGTGCTCCTGCCTCAGCGCTGCTACGATCCAACGTCACCTGCACGCAACGGTCATGCATAAGCTTACAGAAAGCTTAGAGGGTGGTGAAAGTGTGTGCGTAAGGTAGTAATATGAACATGCAATGACAGAGTAAAGCGGAATATGCAGATAGAACCATAACACCATGAGCTGTACTAAGGCTATGCAATGCGAGACATGAATGGTATCGGCCGTCCCAAGGCCATGCGATGTGTAATGCAACTCAAGCATACAGATCCTCATATATATCCACACATCAATACAGCTTAAAATATGGAATATCACCGGGGTCTAGTACACTCAAAACCAGATTACCGCCACATCACGCGCAATAAGGTAAGTGGAAGAGACCACACTATCCGTCTGACAATATCGGACGCGACTCGTCGATAGCGGACCCATTCCTCGAGCTGGTCAAACTCAGCCTAGCATTGCCCCCTACTCTCGAGCGGGTAAGGCCGCACCCCCTTCCAACAAACCACGACACAGTGGAGAGCGTAACCGTCTGGTAATCAGCACTCAACGCTCATCTACCCACTCGGTGTAGACGTTGGAGCAACCTCTTGGTACCATAAGGGTTTAGGGACTTTCACCCAGGGATATCTATAGTACCCCATGTAGAATAAGATTTTCGGTATCCAATCCTGCCAACCACGATGTGTCTGTGGAGGCTACGGCCCTGATGTAGCTAGGGCGTATAATAACCATGTCACACAAATGCGAAATGCATGATTCACGCTATCCAGTCATGCAACAAATTCTGCGCATATCGTGCGCTCATGTAGGGCAACACCGCCTAACCGGGAACCCATAAACAACCTGCCCGAAGGCAAATGCTATGATCAGAAAATTCTCACGTCAAGCATACATATGATGCGTATGATCATGAGTCATGGAACTGCACTAAACATGTTATAATAAAGTGAACTATCTTACAATGCAGATAGACCTGGACGACCTAAACATGATAAGTACGGCCTAGTAAGGGGCCCCAAGGAGAGTCGTAATGTGGACATCTAACCAACATTACACTCGCAATGTGGACGTCAAACCAACATTGCTCCCAAGGTACGATCTTTGTAAACATCAACATTTAGTCTGTAATGGATTTACACATTGCAATGGACCGTAGGTTGTTCCCATTGGACCTTACATATATATATATATATATATATATATATATATATATATATATATATATATATATATATATATATATATATATATATCAAATGGGTCATATCCTATGGGCCTTTTATTCATCAGATGGGCCACATAAATGGGCCACATCAATGGGTCTAATGTGCATTGCAATGGGTCAAAACCCGTGGGCCTTGGATTGCATTAATTGGACTTAGTCACATGAGTCTAATATATATCAAATGGGCCACACCAATTGGACCCCCAAATGTATATCAAATGGGCCTCAACCCAGAGGCCTTATATAAGTCGAATGGGCCTAAATCCCTAGGCCTTAAACAATTCAAATGGGCCTAACCCATAGGCTTTTCATAGCAAGTGGGCCCAAGTCCATAGGACTTGTACGAATCAATTGGGCCTAACCCATAAGCATTTTATAAATCAATAGGCCTAACCCATAGCCCTTTTGAAATTAAATGGGTTCCGACTCTTGGGCCTTATAAGATATTTATTTCCAACCAAACTATTCATAGGGACACATGGTCTAGGGCCCACTAAAATTTTCATATTATAAATTATACATTATAAACTATATAACTTACATAAATATTCATAATGGTGGGTCCCACAGAAATAAATATGGGCAGCTGGCAGTGGGCCCCATCATCAAAGACAGATGGACGGCACATGTGAAACACATGCAGTAGGGCCCCACCGTCCACTGGATGGTGGGTGAAGCAATACATCATGGTGAGTCTCACCGTCCATGGGCTGTGGACGGTGAGAGTGAAATACATACATTACCGTGGGTCCCACAATTATGGCCCACCGTAATATTTATTTGAAATCTAACTCGTTCATAAGGTTACCCAGACCTGTATGAAGTGAGGATAAAAATTTCAGGTTGATCTGAAACTTCTGTGGGCCCAAAAATAAATTTCAATGGTAGCTGTCCATTCACACTGTTTCCTATAGTGTGGGCCACCCGAGCGTCGGATTGGCCTAATTTTTTGGAGGGGGCCCACCTGAGGAGGGGACCCACCTAATGGACGGCGTAGATAGCATACAAACATCAAGGTGGGGCCCACGGCAGCAGCCGTGGGTGGCCTACTGGACGCCCGCCCACCCGAGCGCTGTACGCTGCTACGTGCAGCGTGCAGCCGCTGTCAGTGAGGGAGGGAGGCCTTGTCCTCTCTCTCCTTTAATTTTGAATTTTTGTAAAAAAACAAGTGTGGGGCCCGCTTCCTGGAAATTCGCTCCAGCAATAGTGTTCTACAGCTTGCAACGGACAAAAAGAGTCCAAAGTTTGATTTTTTTTGGGATTAGAAAATGAAATAAAATCAGAAAAGGATCCTCGAATGGTAGTGATACATTCTTTGATGCTATGGCCCACCAGGTCTTCCAATCAGCCCCAAACTCCAACCCAACGGCTAAAATGCTATAGGCAAGAGGATGGACAGCTTGGATCGAACATAAACATTAGGGTGGGGCCTATGCAAGGAGACCACCCAAGTCCCTTTCTTTCCTTTTCTCTTTTTTTTTTTCAACTTCCTTTACAACGTCCAGCGTCCCAGACGCTGGACAGTTCTATATTATTTTTTTTTTTGGAAATGGTGGGCCGTGATGAAGTGGGCCACTACATGATGGGTAACATAGTTTAGCGTTTAAGGTGGGCCCCACTTGAATAAAAATAATTACATCAAGGTGGGATCCATTCAAGTGGGCCACAACCCTATAGCATAAAAAAATAAAATAAAATAAAATAAAAGCAATAAAAGAGAGAGAGAGACATGGAGAGTGGGACACGGCCTATGATGGAGGGGCCCCGTCATTATGGGCCCTCCCTTGCAATGAATCATACAATATACGGATCCCGTTGAACATGGGACCATCAAAAATGTAAATCAACGGTGGAGATCCATTCCCCACTGATATGGACGGTCTAGATGACCTTTCTAAGTGAAATAAACATCATGATGGGGTCCATGGAGAATGGCCCTATCATGGAATGATCATGATGATCCAAGTGGTCCATTGGCCACAAATAAGGGTCCCAAGTGAGATCCACACCATTGATCGGTGGGCCTCACTTGGTCCACCATAAAAATAAGTAAATCTACCCTATAGAGGCACCCACCGTCCGATCTTCTCGCTCCTAGGGGTTCCTTGGCACCTTGGCTTCAACTTCAATGGTTAAGATGAAGAATGGAGGGTTGAGATGGGAGATTTTGGGGTAGGAAGGTGGGCCACTTGGAGCTTAGGAATTTGGAGAAATTCCATACGTGGGGGCTCTTGTTGCTTGGGATTTTTGAAATGAGAAAGAGAGAAAGAGAGAGAGTGATGTAAAGGGAGAGAGAGAGAGTGATGGATGGATGGGTGAGTGATGGTTGTCTAAGAAAAGCTTGACTTTTGAGGCTTTTGTGTAAGAGAGGTATGGGAGATGAAGACTTTTGTAGCTTTTTGTGTAAGAGAGGTATGGGTGATGAAGACTTTTGTGGTTTCTTGGGAAAATGGAATAAAGTGATGTGTACTTGACATGTGATGGATTGATGGGTGATTGATTGATGGGATTGATGTGACACATTGTAGAGATTCTCTTGGGTTTCGCAACGCGCGGCGTTTTCTCGCACCGAACGTTGGCCCATATCTCTTGACCAGGGTATCGCGTTGGCGCGTGAGTCGCGGTATCAGAACCGCAACGATGGCGCGGTCGCTATGGTATTGGTCTCGGGTTGAGTCGACTCGGGTTGTCGGTACATGAATCAGGATCGCGTGTCGATATTGTTTAAGGGTTGAAAGTTGCCGAAATTCGACCGGTAAGACCGCGGAAGTGTACGGAAAGGTACGGACTAAGATACGGGTCTTACAAAATTATTACAACATTCCCACACTTGCTTGAAATGTAAATCGTTATAGCATTCAATCCACAAGACAAAGAGTTATAGTAGTTCGCCTGTGTGTACACCAACTGTTTTACAACAGCCACACAGAATGCAACTCCACTCCTAATATCCTCACACAGGGATATTAGTGTTCACTATCAAAATAGGTTTCACAGGTTCACCTAAAACCTTCATAATTTTATCTTTTTAACTTGGGCTTATACAATCTAAAAATCCACACTATTCTGAGTTTTCTGGTTCTCCTCAGATAACCAATAAATGGAATTTTTCTGGCGAATCTAAAATAAAAACCAAAAGAATAAAAATTTTATAGAATTGTAATATACCTGGATTTCTCCTCTTGTAGGAGCTCGGAAGAACCAATTGGAGTAGATGTTCGGATATGAAAGTTCAATGTCTAATACTCACTTTTTAATGGTTCTAAGTTCTAATTGATTTTAAATTAAATCATACTAGGCTAGCACTATTTGATTTTAATTCCTAGAGGAAGAAAAACAATATTTTCTCTTTTCAAATCAGATTGGAATATCGAATCAAATCAAATAGTAAAAAGCTAACAAAAGAAAATAGAATTATGCACAATATAGCTTAAGAGTAGACACAGACTTATCTTAGAGTGGAGCTTTGAATTCACTTAATTTTTGTTGAAAAACTTTGAAATTCGGGTGCTATTTATAGCCACAGAAATTCATCTTCGACTGGTCCTAGGGTCACCACGACTTGTCGAAGAAGAAATAGATTTTTAAATTTTTGGGCACGATCGAATAAAGCTGTTACACGACTAGTCGTAGCCAGTCCACGATTGGTCGAAGGCAGTCCACGACCGGTCGAGACACCTCCACGACTGGTCGTGCGACACTTGATTTAGTCACTGGAGTTTGAGTCGAAGTTGTACGACTGGTCGAAGGTCTAGCCGAGACCATCCCACGACCGATCGAGCAGACTCCAGGACTGGTAGTAGCCGAACAGAAAAATCTGATAATTTGCAACAAAACTACAACTGGTCTTGGAAAATCTTGGACCGGTCGAACCAGTGCTTGGACTAGTCAAACAGGATCCAGGACTAGTCTTAGAATAGACCAAAATCACTTGAAAAAGATATATGAATTATGTATCCAAAGTGACCTACTCTAAAGGTCAACCTAAGGTCTATCAAACCTCAATAAGTTTGGACATTGAACCTTCATTTTCTTAGATGTTGAACTTTATGAAGCTTGAGTTCTTCTTGATGTAGCTTGAACACTTCATAAGCTTTGAAGTGAATGTCAATTTGAGTTGCGCTCAGTTCCCTAACTATGCTTGAGTCTTGATCTTGAATATATGTGAACTTTGAGTCTTGAACTTGAATACAAGCTAGAGTCTTCAACTTGAACTCTTCTTTAATATCGTCAATACTATAGCTTGAACTAGCTTGAGGAGTTCATCTTTTTGTCTCGAAGTGTTGACGTGGTGCCTCGAACATATTTAACAAGATACAAACATAAGACATATATAGAGGTTTTGACATACAAAATTTGACAACCAAAGAGGATTCAACCATAGCACTTACAATCTCCCCCTTTGTCAAATTTATGACAAAACACACAATACAATACGAGAAACAGAGACACAGAGCATAAGTATCAATAAAGAATCATGCATCAGTTGGCATGAGATAACCAAGCCTATTACACCCTGTAAAGTTTATCAAATCCCCCTGTGTAGTACACCGTACATAATATGTGTACCAATACCAATCATAATCAATCCCACAAGTCTCTCCCTTTTCATAAAAAATATGGCAAAGGAATAATAAAAAACATGATAATTAATAAAGGAGTCAGAATATCATATCATAAAACGTTATCAAGTCAAGTTAGAAACTCAGTCACACAAACAGAGATAAAGTAAAGTCTTATAGTTATTACAAACCAAAGAGTAAAATCCTCAATCTGATCCAGAAGAAGGAGCAATTATGGTAGGATCAATTTGATGAAAGCCTTTTTGTAAGCGCATAAAATACTTGCGCATATTTTCAAATTGAGCATTGTGGCCAACATTCATCTGTTCTACCTTCTCCTCTAATGCACTCAGACGTGTATCAAAATCAGATGGTTCATAGTCAGGATCATTTTCAGAGTCAGAATCAATTTCATTAAAAATATCGTCCATATTGATATCATCTAGAGGAAGAGCATCACCCTCTTCATTATTCCCACCTTCAGCAGCAGTTCCACCTGCACCAATATCAGCTTGTCCTTCAGCCAACTCCAATTTCATTTTGTTTATGTTGGAGTTGTTGAATATAAGGTGTTGGATAGGAGCCTCTCCAATGGACATAGCTACTAACATGTTAGTGGATAACACATTCATCAAATACCCAAATGGGATATCACTGTGACCAGGATGAATACGGAATTGAATGATATAGTAACAAATCAAATATTAACACCAGTAACGATTGAGTACAAAATATGAACCATAAGTAGAGTCAACTCAGTCTTGTTTCCAGAGCGGGGATACAGATTAGATGTGAAGATACGATGTAAGACTCTGTATCTGGGCAACAAATATCTGGTTGCGAGGGCATTCCCAGTACTATTCCATAGTGCATCCATGTTACACAAAGCTCTAGTATAAACGCATTTTTCAGATTCTGACACTTTCTCAGCAAGTGTGCTAGGATGAATACCATCACCATTTACTGAAATATCCATAAGGCCTGAGATTAAATGTCGATCAATAGGAAAAGGCCCTTCTCTAGTAGCAATAGTAAAAGTCAGTTGCTCAGTAAAAAATTCAGTAATGCAGGCAACCATAGCCTACGCTATGGACTGGTATGCCGGTCCGCTCCAGCGTAAAATGTTTTCCCAACCTACAGATTGAAGGAGAGAAAAAAGATTGAAAGGAGCGATATGGTTTAAATCAACAGCCTTTTCTACAATAACATTGCACATACTTAAAATCCTGAACATACGGTGGGTCATCTTCGGGAGCCTTAAGATGGCGTCTAGTAATAACATTTGATCTAGAAGAAGAAGCACCTCTAAAACTTTTCTTTTTAGCTCTTGGGTTCATTTTCTTGAAGAAATGCAAGAAATTTTAAGAAAATAGAGATGGAGGGTTAAAATGAAGATGAAGAAGGTCTTTCCCCAAATAAATACAATCAGCGCGCTACACGACTGGTCGTGGGTCATCCTCGACCGGCCGTGACACGACTGGTCGAGTTCGTCCTCGACTGGTCGTGTACCATAAAAAATATGCAATTTTCATCAACATTTAAAATATAAATCATTAATATATTAATATATATACACTATGATACAGAAATGCATGATCCATCACTTTAAATTGCACATACCAAGATCAACTTTTAATTTATTAAACCTGCTTTTGTCGAGCTGTTTAGTGAATATGTCAGCAAGCTGAGTCTCAGTAGGTATGTATTCTAAAGATACTACTTTTTCTTCCACTAATTCATGAATATAATGAAACCTAATATCAATTTGCCTAGTACATGAATGCTGGATTGGGTTTTTTAAAATATTTATCGCACTAGAATTATCACAGTATAAAACCATTGAATCCTATGCGATACCATAATCACTCAACATTCGTTTCATCCAAACCAGCTGTGTACATGCATTTTTAGCTGTAATGTATTTAGCCTCAGCAGTTGAGAGTGATATGGAACTTTGCTTCTTGCTAAACTAAGAAACTAAGCAATTTCCAATATAAAAATAACCACCACTGGTTGATTTTCTGTTATCGATATTACCAGCCCAATCAACATCTGAATACCCAGCTAATTGAACACTAGTATCAAAAGGATACCAAAGACCTAAATTAACTGAACTTGCGACATATCTGATAATCCACTTAACGACAGTTAAATGAGATTCTTTAGGATTAGATTGATATCTAGCACAAATTCCAATACTTAAAGCAATATCAGGTCTACTTGCAGTTAAGTAAAGCAAACTACCAATCATGCTACGATACAATCTAGGATCTACATCTTTACCTGTAGAGTCTTTTGAAAGTCTTAGAGTTGCACTCATAGGTGTATCAAAATTCTTATCATTCTCAAATCTGAACCTCTTAATCAAGTTCAAAGCATACTTGGTTTGAGAAATAAAAATTTCATCAGGTTGTTGTTTTACTTGCAACCTTAGGAAATAATTTAATTCCCCAACCATGCTCATTTTGAATTTTGATTTCATTAACTCTGCAAACTCAATAGTCATGTTAGTACATGTTGACCCATAAATAATATCGTCTACATAAATCTGAACCATTAGAATAACATCGTTATGCTTCTTAACAAAGAGCGTCTTATCGACACTACCCATTTGAAAATTGTGACTCAGTAAAAACTTTGTGAATTTTTCGTACCATGCCCTGGGAGCTTGTTTCAGACCATAAAGAGCTTTTTTAAGATGATATACATGATTAGTAAACTTAGGGTCTTCAAACCCTGTAGATTGTTCCACATATACCTCTTCATATAAATCGTCATTCAAAAAAGCACTCTTTACATCCATTTGAAAAATTTTAAACTTCTTGACACATATGATGGATATAAAAAGTCTGATAGATTTAAGACGGGCTACAGGAGCAAAGGTTTCATTGTAATCGATGCCTTCAATTTATGTGTACCCCTGTACAACTAGTCTTGCTTTATTTCGAATAATATTTTCAAGTTCATCAGACTTGTTTTTGAAAATCCATTTTGTTCCAATTATGTGTTTATCAGTAGGTCTAGGAACAAGATACCAGACATCATTACGAACAAATTAATTAAGTTCTTCCTGCATCGCAACTATCTAGTTTTCATCACAAAGTGCTTCTTTTATGTTTACTGGTTCAATCTGGGATGTAAACATATGTAATTACATATTTTTTCTATTTGTCTATGAGTGCGCACACCAGTGAGAGGGTTTCTAAGAATTTTAGAAGTTGGATGATCTTTAACAGTCCTTGATTCAGAATTAATTTCATTTGATGAAGTATCTGGTTTTTCAATTACAACAACTTCATCATTGTCTGAACTAGGGGCAGGTGCATTCAGGTGATCATCAATGACTACATTAATTGACTCTTGAATCACACCGGTCCTGTTGTTCAAAACACGATAAGCACGACTGTTTAAAGAATATCCTAAAAAGGTCCCTTCATCACTTTTGGTGTCGAACTTTCCCAACTTTTCACGGTCACGTAAAATGTAGCACTTGCTGCCAAAAATACGAAAGTATTTGACAGTAGGCTTCTTGTCATACCACATTTCATAATCCATTTTATTATTTGATTTACAAGTATAAACACGGTTAATAATGTAGCAGGCAGTATTCACTGCTTCAGCCCATAGATTTCTAGGGAGCTTCATGCTATTCAACATAACATTTTTCATTTCTTGGAGCACTCTATTTTTCCTTTCTACAATACCATTTTGTTGTGGTGTTTTGGGCGCAGAGAATTCATACGATATTTCCTGATCACTATAAAATTTCTTAAAACCACTATTTTCAAATTCGGATCCATGATCACTACGGATCTTACTGACTTGAGAACATTTTTTAGTTTGGATCCGTTTGATGATCTTTTTCACTTCATCGAGGGTTTCTAATTTGTCTCTTAAGAATGAAACCCAAGTGTATCTTGTATAATCATCTACGATAACCAAGATGTATTTTTTACCACCTTGACTTTCCGTTCTTGTTGATCCTATAAGATCCATGTGGAGAAGCTCGAGTGGTCTTGATGTGACATTGGAGTTCACCTTTTTGTGAGAGCTCCTAGTTTATTTACTGTACTGGCATTCACCACATATTTTGTCTACTTTTTGTAACTTAGGTAGACCTTTAATTAGTTCTCCTTTGCTTAATCTGTATAAATTTTGGTAGTGTACATGTCCAAGGCGTTTATGTCATAATTCTGTCTCATTGGTATGGACCATGTAACACTTTTGGTTAGATGAGCTACCATCACTTACTATATAGCAGTTTTCAGAAGTTCTACGACCAGTTAATATTACAGAACCCTTTCTGTTTATGATCTCACAACCTTGATTGGAAAATTTCACACTATGGTTGTTATCGCATATTTGAGATATGCTTAATATGTTGTGTTTTAGTCCCTCAACATATAAAACATCTTTAAATAAAGGAAAGTTATAAAGTTGAACCGTACCTTTGCTAATAATCTTACAATTGCTTCCATCACCAAATGTGACTGACCCATCATTCATTAATTTAAGATCGGTGAATAAAGCTTTGTCTCCTGTCATATGCCTAGAGCATCCACTATCTAGGTACCACTTTAAATGGCTTGTTGCTTTAAAAGTAGTGTGGGAAACTAAGCTAGCAACTTTAGGAACCCATTTCAGTACTGTTTTGGGTTTAGGAGTATAGTTAGTCTTCTTTTTATTGTAGTTGTAAGAATGACCTATAGAGTTAGATTTTAAGAGCTCCTTAAGTAAATCAACTATCTTTTCAAATAGAGGATTTCTGATCTGATTTTTGAAATTGACATAGCTACTTTTAGGTTTTTGAAAAGTTTTTGAATTTTTAGGAAAACATCGATAAGTATTTTTCTCTTTTGAGTTTGAGGCTTCTCTTTTCACAAATTTGAGAGGAGTATCCTTCTGTTTAGGAGGTATATTCTTATCATAAATCAACCCGGATCGATCGCCACATTTTCTTGATCCGGATAATAATTTTTCTAACTTTGGATCACCTTGGGCATATCTCCATGTGTCCTTCAAACTCAGAAGAGAAGATACTTCATTCTTAAGTTTTTCATTTTTAGATTTCAAATTTTCAATCAGGGAGGTTTTGAATTTCAAATCACATTTTGATTTTTCAAAGTAATCTCAAAATTTGTGATTTTTCTAAAATAAGAGTTTCGAAACATTCTTTGAGTTTAGAATACTTTTCTTTTTGAAGTTTAAGTTTGACAGCAATTTTACAACTTTCCTTATATAAGACATTATAAGCATCTTAAAGAGCTTCTTCATTTTCATGATCACTATGCAAATTTTCTTCACTAGTTGAATCGTCGTGATCTGAAAATGTGAACTTGGCTAGAATCATAAGGGCTTTTACATCATTGCCCGACTCAGTTTCAAAATCTTCTAATTCAGAAGAGGCTTCAGAATCAGATGATTCGTCCCATGTAGCCAACATACCGTTCTTTTTGGGTTTATCCTTTTTAGGACATTTGTTTGTTAAATGCCTATATTCTTGGTAGTTGTAACATTGACTATCTTTCAAAGACTTCCAAGTTCTAGACTTTGGTTTAGATCGTTTCTTCTCGTTTGTCTTTTAGAAATCGATCCTTTTCTTACTTTTGAAAATCTTGTAGAACTTTTTTGCTAAAAGCGCCATATCATCTTCTGAATTTTCTAAATTCAAATTTTCTTGAGAAATACCTTTAGAAGATGTTAAAGCAATAGATTTACCTTTAGGAGCTTTAAAATTTAATTCATAGGTTTGTAAAGAACCAACTAGTTCTTCTACCCTCATTTTATCCATATCACGAAGTTCCTGGATCGCGGTTACTTTTGAGTTGAACCGTTCAGGAAGAGAGCGTAGTATCTGTGCACACACTTTACTTTCTGGGATTTTATCGCCAAGACCCCACATTGAGTTTACAATGTCATTCAATTTAGTGTAAAAGTCCATAAACATTTCATTTTCCTTCATATGAATATCTTCAAATTTAGTTGTGATGAGTTGGACTTTAGATTTCTTGACAATTGATGTACCCTCGTGTGTCATTTCTAATATATCCCAGGCTTTCTTTGAAGTATCACAGGATATGATTCTTTTGAACTCATCCAGTGATAGTGCGCAAGTGATAGCATTTTGTGCTTTAGCATTGACACTACTCTCACTTTTCTGAAGTGTAGTCCATGGGAAATAAAGAGACACTCTCATTGTTTTTGAACCGTCGGTTCTAGTTACTTCAGTGGTAGGGGGTTTTCATTCGATCACTGTAGCTTGCCACACACTCACATCCATTGATTTGAGGAAGATCCTCATTCTGGCTTTCCAATAGGCATAGTTGGAGCCATCAAATGGTGGAGGCCTAGTGACAGAAAGGCTATTAAAATTTGACATCTTATAGCTTAGATCGTTAGCTCAAGAAGTAAATCCAAATTAAAGCAATAAGAACGAGCTATTAGGCTCTGATACCACTTGAAATGGCTAAGCTATATGTCCTAGAGGGGGGGTGAATAGGACTATGCCAAATTAAAATTAAATACAGTGAAATAGAATAAAGAAATAGCCTAACAATAATAAATCAATTCACAATGCTGAAATTAAATCAATCTTAATAACCAAACATTGAGAGGTTGATACAAATTCAGTTCTAAGGACAACTGATGAGGGTTAAATATTACATATCAGACCTCGATTATTGCTTAATTTTACATATATGATAATGCTTAATGGAGTATTTTAATTGTATTTTTGTTACAGGATGAAATCAGGAGCGTTAATTGAAAAAATGTATTAAAAGCATGGATTTGACGCTCCGAAGTCATCAGAGCAAGGGACGGACTCCAGAGGACCAAGATCGACAGATTTATATGCCAAAGACCCAAGGAAATCAAGCCGTTCACGTTAAAAATGCCCGAAAATGGTCCAAAATGCAAGATCACAGGGTTCCCACCATCTGATCAGCTCTAAACTTTATACATGAGATAAGGGCCATAAATTAACCGTACATTTTAAATTTCAGCCCTTGGATCACTATGAAAGTGCCCCAACTGACTGATCGACCCATAAACCGTTGATTCTGGGCCCACCTGATATCTAGAACAGCCTCAACTTTGGTATGAATGGTTTAAATATGAATATGAAGTGAATGGATGGATTGGATTTCTGAAATTCATCACACTAAGCCCTGTACATGCAGTGTGTATACACTATACAAAAATCATCCGAGCCACACCATATTGGTCAAAGCGCTGATGTCTTCCAACCCGCCCGCACCAGCGGCTCTTTCCAAAATGGCTATTGCCGTTTTTGTTTCACGCCAACGGACGGCCTGAGTCCGTTTTGCGGTCGACTGTGGGCCCCACACATGCTCCCTCCGGCCAATCCGTACCGTTCATCTTATAGACGGGCTCGAGAGCTTCAAAACCATGTTGTCACTTTTCACCCATGCGTGTACACGTGTGAGATACAGAGGCCATAAAAGAGCTACCCTGCAACGTTCAAAACTGATCCTTTTGTGATTTTTTCTCTGGGCCACGTCAATGGACGTTCAAAACCACCCATTCTTGACTGAAATTTCGTTCTGAATCTAATGAATGGGGTGGATTTTTCATAAAATGCTTCTGTGGGTCCCACCGATCACAACAGCGAAATGGTGCGAAAGGTTTCGCACATCCGCGAAAATCGACTTTTCTAGGCGGTTTTGGCCCACCATCTTTGATCATATGACAGATCTGAACCGTCTATCATGTAGAGGACCCAAGAAAGTCCTAAGAGACGGTGTTTCTTTAGAATTTGAACAAGAAAAGTGGCGTGTTTTGAGGCACTGAATTTGGCTGCGAAAAAGCTTTAGTTGGGCATGCATAGCTTTCCAAATCCGATTCAAATCCGATTTTCACCACTCCAGCAGCTATATAAGGAGGTTTTGGACGTGGGGAGCATTCATTCAGAGCTTGAGGAACCAGAGCCGGGCCAGATCCAAGGTGAAGAAAGAGAAGAGAGAGAGAAGGAAGAAGAGAGATAAGGGAGATGTTTATAATGTGTTTATTTTATATTTCTTTTTGCCTAATTAATTTTATGGATTGCTAGACTTCTCAGCTAGGGCTGAGATGAAGCCCCTAATTTGAATAACTCTTGTTTACTGTTGAATTTATTTTAATTTGATTGAATTGTTTCTTTTTCTAGTGTGCTTTCCTGAGATTTCTGTACTTCTCCATTCTATGAGCTCGACCACAGTCTAGATATGGATGTTGTTCGGAATATTATTCTAGGTGCTTGTGTTTGACCATGAACAACTTTCATATAGAGGAAGAAACAGGATTTACATCTCTCCATGCCTGACCATGGATGGAAAGATGTGATCCATATGCTTTAAAGGATTATACATTCTGTGTGCCTGACCAAGGACATAGGGTGTGCTTTGTTTATTAAATTTATATCAATATAAATTAGGGTGAATCAACAGGCAAAACAAGGGTTACGATAATTAGGGGTGGATTCGAAAGTCCTAGTATTTTCCTTGATTGGATCTTCCTCATTATTGCTCGTGGTTATTTTTCATAGATTTATGCTAGTTTACTTAATAGTTTGTTAAACCATTCATTGGATTAGTTAAGAAGAATCGTAACATTCAAATTGTGACAACCAGTCCTCAAGGGAAAGATCTCGTAATACGTACCATATTTATATCTGATTCGTATACTTACGAGTTAAAATCATTTAAATTAGATTGGTTGAAATTAAAACATCAAGTTTTTGGCGCCGTTGCCGCGGACTGTTTCAGTCCAAATTGGATTTAGGATTCTCTCTTATCATAATTCATAGCCTTAGGATTTTACTAACTATAGGTTAAAGTTTTTATTTTATTTTATTTTAGAAACTAACATATTTCCTCTTTTGTAGGGTCTTGATTTGAACTTCTATTTTGATAATCCCTTTCTATAATTCTCTATTTTTTCTAATTTCTATTTTTTAGAAAATTTCTAATTCTAGGTTTTCTTCTTAGAAATTTTCTAATTTCTAATTTTAGATTTAGATTCTTCTTTCAATTAACTTTCTATTTTCTAGTTTTAGAAATTTTTTCCTTTTTAGAAACTAACAGTTGTTTAAGATTTTTTTTCTAGCATTATTTTAGGAAATTGCATTTGTTTTTATTTTTTTTTTTCAGGAATTGAAGAAGGAAGCTGTCAAATAAGATTGTCTTTAAAAGGAGAAGCTACCAAATCTTCAGAGATCCATCATCTCCTTTTTCGGGTTCTTTCTTTCAATTCTTGTGTACATAGCTTTCTCTTGTTTTTAAGAATTTATAATTTTTAGTTTTAATCTTATTTCTCTTAAGTTACATCTTAGTTTAGTTAGTTTTCTTTCCTACATTTCAGTTATTTAGTTTATGCTAGGGCGTAGATCTTTGAACATAGAACTAGCACCCTTTGATCCTGAAATAGAAAGAACCTTTCGTAAAAGATTTAGAAACATCCTATTCGAAATGACGGACGAGAATGTAATTAAAGCGCTTAGAGATTATTTAGCTCCTGTCCAATTTAATGCGCCTTCATGCATAGTGTTGCCAGCCACCACGGCAGCACACTTTGAGCTTAAACCAGGGGTCATACAGTTGTTACCATCTTTCTATGGTTTAGACAAAGAGGATGCATATCATCATGTAAAAGAATTTCTAGACATTTGCTCGACCTTTAGGTTTCAAAACTTCTCAGATGATTCGATCCGTTTGCGCCTTTTTCCTTTTTCTTTGAAGGATAAGGTAAAAGCATGGTTGAATTCTATAGGAGTTGGGACGATCACTACATGGGATCAACTGTCTAAGAAGTTCTTGAACAAATTCTTCCCTGTTCACAAAATAAATGCTCTCCGTAGAGAAATCACTAATTTCACGTAAAAAGAGGGAGAGAACTTTCATGAATGTTGGGAAAGATGGAAGGACTTGCTCCTTAAATGTCCACACCATGGCTTTGAGAAGTGACAACAAGTTCAATACTTCTATGACGGTTTGACACCTCAAAACCGTCGCATGGTTGATGCCACCAGTGGAGGGTCATTCATGATCAAAAGTGACGTCGAAGCCTGAAATTTCTTTGAAACCTTGTGTGAAAATTCTCAACAATGGGACTACTCAAATAGAGGTGAAAGAAATCCCCAATTGCCAAAGAAAGGTGGTATATATGAGATAGGAGTCACGCCAGATATTTATACCATACTTGATAGCCTGACATAGAAAGTTGATGCTCTAATGTTGAATAATGGACCTCCACAAACAACTCAAATCGAGTCATGTGCCATATGTTCTAGTCTTGGCCATCCTACGCAGTCGTGTCCATTTGGTGCAGCATTTTCTGAATTTCTCTCTGAACAAATACATGCTATGAACACATTTCGGAGACCAGGGAATGATCCTTACTCAAATACCTACAACCCAGGGTGGGCTAGACATCCAAATCTTTCTTGGACAAAAGGATCACAATAAGGAGGACCATCTGAAAATCTTCCTATGCAACCTTACCCACAAGTTGGTAGTCAACAACCTCAACAGTTTTCACAATATCAACAAGCTCCTGCACAATCTAGGAAACCATCTCTTGAGGATACACTCAATCTTTTTATGCAGAGTTCTCTTCAATTTCAAAAAGACACCCAACAAACTTTACTAGCTAACCAGCAAAGCGTACATACGAATGCGCAATCTATTGCCAAGCTAGAAGTTCAATTGGGTCAACTTGCTGCCACATTGAGTGAGAGAGAGAAGGGGAGGTTCCCTAGCCAACCTGTGGCAAATCCAAAAGGACAGTTTGAGATTGGCTCTAATTCAAACCAAGAACAATATCATGAGCAAGCCAAATCTATCATTACCCTTAGGTCCGGTAAACAGATCGAGAACAAAGTAGAAATGCCTAGGAAAGAAACAAATTCCAAACCGGAAGAGCAAAATGAAGCGGAGAGACATACTATTGCATCTAGAGTCCAAAAGCACTCCGACCCTCCAGAAACCACTCCTGTGTCATCCTATGTGCCTAAAGCACCTTTTCCTCAACGTCTGGCACCAGTTAACAAAAGAAACAACTTTAATGAGATATTGGAGATGTTTAAGCAAGTGCAAATTAACATTCTATTGCTTGATGCTATCAAGCAAGTCCCTGCTTACGCTAAGTTTCTTAAAGATTTATGCACTCAGAAGCATAAGATGCATGTTCATAAGAAGGTCTTCCTTGTAGAGCAACTCAGTTCTATGATTCAACACAACACCCCTCCTAAATTTAAGGATCCAGGAGCTCCTACCATTTCTTGCGTCATAGGAGATCATAAGGTTGAGAAGGCATTGCTCGATTTAGGGGCGAGCGTTAATTTGTTGCCATATTTTGTATATGAGCAGCTAGGACTTGGTAAACTGAAACCCACTAAAATAACACTATAACTAGCTGATAGATCTGTCAAGGTGCCCCGTGGTGTTATTGAGGATGTGTTAATCCAAGTTGAAAAGTTTTATTTTCCAGTGAATTTCATTGTCCTAGATACTCAGCCTGTCCAGAATCCTACTAGTCAAATCCCGGTTATCCTAGGATGTCCATTCTTAGCCACATCCAATGCTATCATAGATTGCAGGAATGGAGTTATGAAGTTGTCTTTCGATAATATGAAGCTTAAACTCAATGTTTTCAATACCGGACAACAACCGTCAGACTTGGATGATATATTTGAAGTGAATATGATTGAGAGTCTAGTGTTTGACTCTTTCTTTGAATCTTTTGAAGATTCTCTTAAGACTTGCTTAGCGCATTTTGCAAATTCAAATGATCCCCTGTTACAAGAAATAGTGAATGCGTTACAAAATAATACCTCGACAGTTGTCATGAATCAAGAAAACCCGTATTTTGAAGTACCTCCTTTCTTGGATCCTAAATTCTTACCATTAAATGAGGATGAGTTAAAAATTGAACTGCAGAGTGAAACATCGGCGTTTGTTGAGACTACACCACCTACCACAAATTTTTTTGAATTTCATTTACTTGTAGTCTTTAATTCATCATGGTGTACTAACTTCAAAAATTTTTCTGCCACAGGTGAATCATATATACTTTGGACACTTCAGACGATAAAATGAACACTTTATGTTGAGGTCTTTCAATTTCTCTGGTTATTCACACTCCAGGACATCCAAGTCCATTGCAAAATGGGCTTTTGGATGATCTTGTTGAAAAACCTTCTAAAAAATGTACTAAGATACTGGTCGATGGTTTATGATTGCTTTCATTACTTTTCTGGCTGAAGACGTTAAACTTAGCGCTCCTGGGAGGCAACCCAGCTTTTCTTTTTATTTCTTCTTCCTAGATAGTTAGTTTAATGTTTGTGGGTAACATTATTGCAAACCCTCACGAGACTACAACTTGTGCACTAGGGGTAACCTAGGGGTTTAAAGGCTTGTTGCATACGCTAAATGCAATCGAGAGCACCTGCGAAAGTGGTATAGGTAGGATTTTCTTTTTGTTGATTTCTCTCTTGTGCTGACTCAATTTTACGTTGATATTTTTGGGAAAGCCTCTTGATTCTCTGTTACAGGTACTATCTTTCCATCACTTCTCTTTTATTTTCGTTGTCATATGTGCATTGTATGTTTATTTCTTTTACATTGAGGATAATGAAGATTTTAGGTTGGGGGTGAGAGATTAGTTTACCTAATCATATTTTCTTGGTCTTGAGCAAAAAGTGTGAAAAGTGTGAAAACTTTTACAATTTTTTGAAATTTCTTGTGAATTTGAAGTGATTTTGAAGGATAATTATGATTTTAAAATTAAAAGACATAGAATGTGGTAATTTATGACTTTGGATTCAACCATCTATTAGATTTTATAGTTAAGTTTGAATTGTTAATCCAGGATTGGAAGTTGTAAACATTGATTAAGTCATGATTTCGCATATCACATCCCGCTTACACATTAAGGTTCCGGTTCGATATCGAATGATTAACTTGGTAATCACAAAGCATGAAAGGAACTAGCCAAAATAAAATTTCATGTGCAGTAAAGAAGAATAAAAAGGGTAAGTCGCATAATCTTTACCATAGGTTTGCTCCCTATGCGTGTAGATTCGATCCCCCATGGTTGATAGTTAACAACCTTACACCATAATAAACAAGGGCTTATGGTAGGACAACCTTATTTCTAGAACGTCTTTCGAATCAATAACTCAATCTGAAAATAAATAGCAAGGAATAAATTGTAACCTTAAGAATTGATTATTCTAGGGATAACCATGCACCATAAAAATGGCAGGGCAACCTTACTAGAATAATTTCAGAAATTGAAGCTCAGATTGATTAAGGAATAACAAGAGATAAATTGTTGAAATAAAGCTCTAAATTATTACAACATTCCCGCACTTGCTTGAAATGTAAATCGTTACAACATTCACATCCACATGTACAATCCACAAAACTGAATGATGAAAGATAATGAATTAAGCAAGCATTCAATCCACAAGACAAAGAGTTATAGTGGTTCCCCTGCGTGTACACCAACTATTTTACAACAGCCACACAGAATGTTACTCCACTCCTAATATCCTCACACAGGGATATTAGCGTTCACTATCAAAATAGGTTTCACAGGTTCACCTAAAACCTTCACAATTGTGTCCTTTTAACTTGGGCTTACACAATCCAAAAATCCACACTATTCTGAGTTTTCTGGCTCTCCTCAGATAACCAACAAATGGAATTTTTCTGGCGAATCCCAACCAAAAACCAAAAGAATGGAAATTTTACAGAATTGTAAAATACCTGGATTTTTCCTCTTGTAGCAGCCCGGAAGAACTAATTGGAGTAAATGTTCAGATATGAAAGTTCAATGTCCAATACTCACTTTACAATGGTTCTAAGTTCTAATTGATTTTAAATTAAATCAGACTGGGCTAGCACTATTTGATTTTAATTCCCAGAGGAAGGAAAACAATATTTCCTCTTTTCAAATCAGATTGGAATATCGAATCAAATCAAATAGTAAAAAGCTAAAAAAATGAAATAGAATTATGCACAATATAGCTTAAGAGTAGACACAAACTTATCTCAGAGTGGAGCTTTGAATTCACTTAATTTTTTATGAAAAATTCTAAAATTTGTGTGCTATTTATAGCTGCAGAAATTTATCTTCGACTGGTCCTAGGGTCACCACGACTGGTCGAAGAAGAAATAGATTTTTGAATTTTCAGGGGCAATCGGATAAAGCCATTACACGACCGGTCATAGGCAGTCTACGACCGGTCGAGACACCTCCATGACTGGTCGTGCGACACTTGATTTAGTTACTAGAGTTTGAGTCGAAGTTGTACGATTGGTCGAAGGTCTAGCCGAGACCATCCCACGACCGGTCGAGCAGACTCCAAAACTGGTCATAGCCGAATAGAAAAATCTGATAATTTGCAACAAAACTACGACTGGTCTTGAAAAATCTTGGACTGGTCGAACCAGTGCTTGGACTAGTCAAACAGGGTCCAAGACTAGTCTTAGAAAAGACCAAAATCACTTGAAAAAGATATATGAATTATGTATCCAAAGTGACCTACTCTAAAGGTCAACCTAAGGTCTATCAAACCTCAATAAGTATGGACATTGAACCTTCATTTTCTTAAATGTTGAACTTTACGAAGCTTGAGTTCTTCTTGATGTAGCTTGAATACTTCATAAGCTTTGAAATCAATATCAATTTGAGTTGCGCTCAGTTCCCTAATTATGCTTGAGTCTTGATCTTGAATATATGTGAACTTTGAGTCTTGAACTTGAATACGAGCTAGAGTCTTCAACTTGAACTCTTCTTTAATATCGTCAATACTGTAGCTTGAACTGGCTTGAGGAGTTCATCTTCTTGTCTCGAAGTGTTAACGTGGTACCTCGAATATATTTAACAAGACAAGACATATATAGAGGTTTTGACACACAAAATTTGACAACCAAAGAGGATTCAACCATAGCACTTACAGGAAATCGATCCCATCCGAAGTGTGCACTGCACGGAATTAGATGATGATGTGTATTGGGATGATGATCATGAACGTGTAGTCTAAATTCCCCTAAAATCAATTTCAAGTTTGGTCTAGGTCAATGATCAAGATGTACACGAAGTGGCCGTTCATAATGAGCCACTCCCCTCACCTGACATGTCTGTTTAAAGGTGGAGGATGATCCCCTTACAATTGACCCTTCTAACTCCTGTGAAATATGTTTGGACCATTATTTAGAATCAAATGATGATGTGATTCGGGAGAAGGACGAGTTGCTTACTACGACCCTGGAATTTGAAACCACTCAGTTGAGGCCACCATCTGAACTGTACACATTTGACAATTGAACACCTCGATTGAGTAGTTTCAATGAACAAAGTGATCACATCGATGTTTCCCCTATTGATTTTCAATCTTTCTGTGTAGGACTGGAGCAAGAGAGCATACATCTGTCCACTTTCAAGGATGATGGATTCCTTGGGCAGCATCATGAGCTCCAATGTGAAAAATAAGTCACACTCACCTGAACTTCCCAACTCTTTGGATGATTTCTTAACACACTTTGCAGATTCAAACGATCCAATGTCAAAAGATAAAGTGGACGCCTTGCAAGACAACATCTCGGTAGTCATCACTGACCGAGAGAACCCTTCTTCCCCCGATCTAAACGTCTATCATTACAGGAGGAGGAGCTGACAATGGAACCGAAGTCTGATACTTTGGAATGTGTTGAGACTACATCAATTCTTGTGAAGTTTTCTGAACTTTATTTACTTGTAGTCTCTGATTCAGCATGGGATACTAATGTTAAAAATTTTTCTGTCACAGGTGAATTGTATATACTTTGGATACCTCAAGAAATTCAACAAAAATTTTCTTAAGAGGTATATAAATTTCTCTGGAAAGCCATGCTCCAGGCGTCCAAGCCTATTATAAACGGGGCTTTTGTATGATCCTGTTGAGGAACTTGCTAAGAAACTTATCAAGATATTGGCCAGAAGAGGAACCTTGAAGCATGATCGAGTAGTTTTTTCCTGTTTTCATAAGACTACGGTAGTTTTCTTTATGCTGTTCTATGATAGATGGTTTTATGCCATTAGGTTAGTTTGCTTCTTGCATTGTTTTAGGATAGTTTACTTTCGTGTCTTCACTCTCGTGCTGACCGGCTTTCATGCTGTGATCATTATGGAAATGTCTTTCTCGATTTTTTCGTCCAGGTACTATCTTCCCATCACTTCTCATTTACTTTCGTTGTCTCATGTGCATTGCATTCTTACATCTTTTACATTGAGGACAATGTAGATTTTTGGTTGGGGGTGGGAGATTAGGGTGCCTAATTAGTATTTTCTTAGTCTTGAGTAAAAATTGTGAAAATTTTTAAATTTTTCTGAAAATTCTTATGAATTCGAAGTGATTTTGATGACCATCTTTAATTAAGAATTATAAGATACGTAATGTTGGATTTATGACTCTTAGATTTAGTTATCTATTATATTAAATTTCACAGTTAAGTTTGAATTGTTAATCTAGAATTAGAAGTTGTAAACATTAATTGAGTCATGATTTTATATGTCACATCTCGCTTTCACATTAAGGTTTCAGTTTGATATTGAAGGGTTAACTTGGTAATCACTAAGCATGTAAGGAACCAGCCGAGAAAATTTGCCCGTCATGATCAATTGAAGAAAAAGAAAATATTGAGCTAAAAAAAATATAGACCTTTGGAAAGGGTTGGGCAAATAATTTTCACCATAGGTTTTCTCCCTACAGGTGTAGATTTAATTCCCCTTGGATGATATGTGAAAAGGGTTGGGTGTACAATCTTTACCATAGGTTTGCTCGCTATAGGTGAGAATTTGATTTCCCTTATTGGCGTTACTTTTAATGAAAAAATCAAAAGCTAGAAGAATGAAAAGATAATCTGTGAGGCAAGTTTTAGGTTAAGTCTTGGTTATCATGTTTGTAAATCTCTTGTTAGTTACCAATGATATCTTGAAATAGAGAGGTAAATATAAATGATGATAAGCCGGTATTGGATTATACACTCATGGATCCTAATGTTTAGAATTTTTTCTAATTGATGGATTAATACTTTGATCTTGACAATGAAGTTTACCGTGTGCTTGAGGCCAGGAGAAAATAATGCCCAATATTCATGAATCTTAGAATTCCAGGATCTGGATTGTTTTTCATAAATCACTCGAGTTTATGGAAATCGTCCTGTAAGTCTCAATTTATTTTTCGCATGCTTTGCTTAGGACTAGCAAGATGCTGGTTGGGGGTTGTGTTGAGGGTCAAATATTACATATTAGACCTCGGTTATTGCCTAGATTTACAAACATGGTACTGTTTAATGACCCAATTTAACCGTGTTTGTGTTGCAAGGTGTGTTTAAGAGCATGGACTGAAACAAGGTGCTAAAAGTATAGATTTAATGCTATGATGTCACCAAGGCAAATGATGGACTCCAGGGGACTAAGATCAATGGATTTACATGCTAAAGATCTGAAAAAATTGAGAAACTGAAGCTCGAGTGACCCGAAAATCAGCCAGAATGTGAGGTCACAGGGTTTCCACCATTCATTTAGCTCAAAACTGCATAAATGGCCTGAGGACCATAAATTAACTGTACACGTTGATTTTCAGCCATTGGATCCCTCTAAAATTTTCCCAATGGACAGATCAGTCCATAAATCAGTGATTTAGGGAACTGCCTGGTATCTGGATATGCTTTAATTTTGGTATTAATGCATTAAATTATGTGACAAATAGGTTGGATGGAGAAGATTTCCTGCATACATCTCAGTGGACCCCACTCTTAAAGCACGTGTACATAGTGCACCTGGTCTAGCCGTGCATCTCAATTCAAGAACTTGGTCAGCAGGTGTTGACTGATGGTTTCTCATAAAAAACAGAGTTTCCAATAGCGTCTAATGCACGTCGTCCAATTTTTAGTTGTGGGCTCCACCCATCATGTATTCTTATGATCTTGACCGTGCATTGTGTCTCTCAGGTAGGAGTGACTCTCTCTTATGTGGCCTTTTAACCCCATACACATGTATGTATGTGGACCATAAAAAATGCAAGATGAACGGTAGTACAGAAAATCTTGTGGGCCACACCGAATCCAATTTGAAACTAGCCATTTCTTACTGATTTTTCGAGAGGATCATAACGAACGGAGTGAATTTCTCCATAGAATCTGATAAAGGGGCTCACCATCATTACAGTGTCATTTACGCTGCTCTATTTCACAGTGCGAAAGAACTGGACATTTCGAATCATCCTGGCCCACCAGCGATGATCGGATGTTCGATTTGAACTATCCATCATGTAGAGGCACTCGTTCTACTCAGAACCATGCTGATAGTTTTTAACCATACACGCACACGTGTCGTTCACAGCAAACATAAGAAGTTCAAACGCAGGTCAGACGGCTGAAGCATGGATTTAGTAGGCCACAGTGTCGGAAATCCAAAACCGTCCATATCCAAACAGTTTTTCGAGGAGAAACTGATGGATGGGGTGGATTTCTTTAGAAATTATGACCATGACCCCACCAACGTCATAGCACACGGGTGCACGGGCTCTGTTGCGCATATGACCTACGGTCAATCTTGGTGGGCCACCATCGTTGATCAAATGGCTGATCCAGGCCATCTATATTATAGATCACCCAAAAACTTCCCAGGGGACGAAGTCTTTTTAAAGGAAAAGAAGGAAGAAAGGTTGCTGGTTCAGATATGAACCTGATTGTGATGCATAAAGAAGGTTTTCACACTGACTCTCTAGCTACGTAAGTGAAAAAACCTCATACAAAGGAGTACAAAAACTCCATGCTGACCGACTGTTTTCCTTATAAAACGGAGAGAGAGTGAGGGAGAAGGATTCATTTAATCCACGACTGGGTCATCAGGAGCAGAGAGAGAGTATTTCAGATTATTTATTTATTTTTATTGTTTCTTCTTATTATTTATTTTATGATTTAGTTAATGATGCCCGTGGTTAGCTAAACCTCTTAGGCTATGGCTAAGAGGTGGAGCTTGTAGCGTAAGGGGGAGACTTTTTTCTTGTGTCTTTCATTTAGACTGAACTGATGATGATTTTAGTTTAATTAAGAGAATGTTTTTAGTTTTTAATGGTCCGTTGTGACTAAAATTACAATGGGTCTGCGATAGCTTTGAGCATGTTCCTTTTCTTTTTATGTTTATGATGTCAGGAAGCCTTGTTGTTCACCATTGTTTCCTGAGCATGGTTGGATGATGGTACCCTTCCTAACCTTCATACATTATTGATTGGTTGGTAATTAGTTTAATTATGTTGTTTACTTTGTCTCCTGGGCATGGTTTGGTGATGGAATCCATTGTAATTCATATACATTTCATCTCTTGAAAGCTATATCAAAGGAAGTTCAGTCTTGATTTCCATGGTTACACTCTTCAACTGGTTGAAGATGGGACTCTAAGTCTAGTTAAGTTCTTGAAGTAAGTATAGGATCTCCTTGATCTCTACAAGTGGATCCTTTGAATCCCTAGTTTCCTACCTCTGTTCTCTCTAAATTTTTGATAAATATTTCACCATTACTCCTTAAATTTATTTGATTTAGATTTTGTCTTAGTCTAGTTCTAGTTGTACTTTATTTCAGATAATGTACAGGTATTAGTCCCTTGGGATTCGACTTCGGTCTCACCGAGTTTATTACTACATCACAACCCTATACTTGGGGAGTGAATAACGATAGGACCCACCCCTGATGTATTTATTCTATATCCACTCCATCCATCTCTGGTTAGTGGAGCCCACATGACATATGTGTTGTATTCCACGCCATCCTCTAGCTGATGGGCCACACACATGGACCCACCTAGATGCATGTAAGGGATGGTGGAAAGCCACCTAGCATGTGCTACCCACACGTGGGCATCACATGACATTTGTTTTATCTACACCATCCACTGATTGGGACGGTGTGCCCCATCTTTGGTGTATGTTTCGTATGCATACAATCTAGGTCGTTGGCAGGCCCATTTCGATAGATATGAGGCCCACTATGTTTGTGTGAGGCCTACCTATTGTGTGTGAAGCACATTGTGGTATGTGAAGCCCATTAATGTGGCCCATTGATGTAGCCCACTTGATGTGTACGAGGCTCATTAGTGCGGCCCATTGATGTAGTCCATTTAATGTATTCGAGGCCTAAATATGTGGCCTATTTGATGCATATGAGACCTATGTGTAGGGCCCACATGTTATGCATTTGAGGCTCATGTGCAGGGCCCACCTGTGATGTATATAGGCCCATGTGTAGGGCCCACCTATGATGTATATAAGCCCATGTGTAAGGCCCACCTATTGTGATTTGAAGCCCATGGGTTGTGGCCCATTGTGAAGTATTCGAGGCCCAAGGACAAGGCCTGATGTGATGTGTTTATGACCCATATGATGAGGCCCATTGAGATGTAGTTCCGACCCATGTGATGCGGCCATAGTGATGTGTATTAGGCCCATGTGATGCAGCTCATAGTGATGTGTGTCAGGCCTATGTATTGCAGCCCATTTGATGTATACGTGGCCCGTTGGTGCGATCCATTAATACGGCCTACTTGATGTACATGAGACCCGTTGGTGCAGCCCATTAATACGGCCCAGAAGTGATGTGTATTGAACCACTGTGTGAGGCTATGGGTCCACTATATATTATGTTTGGATCTATGTGGGCCACTCCTTGGGAGCAATGTTAGTTAGATGTCCACATTGATGGGCAATGATGGTTAGATGTCCTTATTGTGACCTTCCCTTAGGCCTTGTTAGGCCCATTTACACCATTCTTTAAGTGGGTTAACCCAAATAAGTGGGCCCCATTCGCCATAGATGGATGGTTCCGTGCCATCAGATTTGATATAACCACAGTCGTGGGCTGATCTTTATATTTTAGTTGATCGACCGTCCATTTACGGACCCCGCCTTGTTTATAGGCCAATGATTATGGAGGCAAATTGTTGAGGTCGATTTCGATTTAGATTGTCGAGGCTAATTATTGAGGCTGATTCTGATTGTCAAGGTTGATTCTGATTGTCGATACTAATTTCGATTCCTATTGTTGAGGCCCAATGAGATGCATATGCGACCCGTATTTGAGGTCGGTATTTGAGGCTGATTCTGATTATCGAGGCTGATTCTGATTATGATTGTCGAGGCCGGTTCTGATTGTTGAGGCCGATTGTTGAGGTCGATTCTGATTGTCGAGGCTGATTTCGTTTGTCAATATCGATTTCGATTGTCGATTTTAATTTCGATTGTCGAGGCCTAATGAGATGCATATGTGGCCCGTATTTGAGGCTTGTTATATATGTATTCAGCTCGTGTTTAAGGCCCAATGTGATGTATATGAGGCCTATGTGATGAGGCCTATTGTGATGCATTTGAGGGCCAAACGATGGAGCCCATTGTGATGTATGTTAGGCCCATGTGAAAGGCCCATCGTGATGTGTATTAAGCTCTTAAGTGAGGCCCATGGTGTTGTATATTTGGGCCTTGTGTGAGGCCATGGGTCCACTGTATATTAGGTTCTATATGTGCCATTCCTTGTGGGTAATGTTGGTTAAATGTCCACATCGTCGAGGTTGATTATCAATGACGGTTATCGATACTGATTATGAGTATGTGACAGCATATCATCATGATACATGCCCATACGCATCATCTGCATATTTTTTTTATGAGATATGATTGTCCATTGTATATGCCATAGTGCCGGTTGTTATGAGACTCCCTAATAGGCAGAACGGTATGCGCAGGGTTGATGCATGACTGGATTGTTTGACTCATGCATCTTACATTATGTGCTGCGATTACTGTACGCCCTAGTGACATCAGAGTCATAACCTCCATAAGCATATCGTGGATGGCTAGATGGGACACTAAGAATCTGTTCTACATGGGGTGCTATAGATATCCTTGGGTGAAAGTCACATAACCCTCTTGGTTTTAGAGGTTACTCCAACATCTAGATCAAGTGGATGCATGAGCACATGAGGGTCGTATACCGTTAGGCCTCGTCTTCCACTGTGTCGTGGTCGGTTGAAAGGGGGTATGACCTTACCTGCCCAAGAGGAGGGGGTAATGCTAGGCTAAGTCTGACCAGCTTAAAGAATGGGTCCACTATCGACGAGTCGAGCCTGATATTGGCAGACAGATAGTGAGGTCTCTTTCACTCACCTTGTTGCGTGCGATGGGACGACAATCTGGTTTATAATGTAATAGACCTCGGTGATTCCTTAGAGAGGAACCGTATTAATATATAGACTTATTGAGTAGGAATTGCATACTCATTCATTCATTCATTCACTATCCACTTGGGCTGGTGGTGCGTAACTATTTGTTATGTGTATCTTCTCATGGTCAGGATTCGGTTGGGCATGTAACTAACTTGAGATTAGGAGTTTACCACATTGAGTCTGACTATCCAAATTTAGGTATAGGACTGGTTTGGATAGAAGTTCCTTATGATGGACCTCGTAGCCTGTGATACTACGTACTATCATCCCGACCTCGCACTTCAGCTTGGTCATTTCATTCACATCGCATATTGCATCTGCAAGCATATGACATTTTGAGTTATTATGTTTTCTATACTTATATGGCCTAGACGGACTTAGCAGGATTCACATATTGCATTGTACCCCCGGCATCTGATATTTGGCTCTCTATGACTCATTTGCATAATTGATCTGTATTCCATACTCTGATATTGTATGACTCATGGACTTGTCAGTATTTTCACTTACTCTGTTATCGTAGGATTCATGATCTTGCCAATATTTTCGACATTGTATGATTATGGCATTGCATTGAATACTTGGAACTTATCTTGTGCACACACTTTCACCACCCTCTAAGCTTTCTATAAGCTTATGCACGATAGATGTGTGTAGGTGGTGTTAGGTCGCAGTGGCGTTGAGCTTAGAGAGTGCTGTTGTCTTGTGGAGCTTTGATTTTTGATATATGTATTTCCTTTTCAGCATTGTATTCAACTGTTTATATTAGTGGATATGTGATGATGATGTTGCCTTTGTGATTTAGGTAAACTTGTGGTTATGCTTATTACGCGTTAAATGTACATTGAAAAATCCTCCTTGTAGGATCCCAGGTTCAGAATTTGGCGTATGGACACTGGGAGCAGAGAATGGGGTACTACAGAGGCTGTCAACATCGGATTCGGCGATCGAAAATTTTATGATCCTGGTTTTTGAGTTTGAGACGTGACAATGTGGGTCATACCTAAAGTTTCTATGTCCAATTATTATATAAAAATGAAGCTTTTATTATAAAGATCATGGGAAAATAAATTTCAAGGTAAAAAAAGTGTATAATACTATGGGCCATGTTTAAATGTATGGTTATATTATATATGGATATATATATATATATATATTAAAAATTTTACATATGTTAAAATAATTTAAAATCATAGTCTTGAAGATTTACTAGATTCATGAAATAAGAAGCCAGTATACTCTGATAGGGTCCACAAAATATGCTAAAGTTAACGGTTCAAGAATTCTTGGCCTTATATCTCAACCTTTTATCCTTGTTCAAGTCAAGATTTTTATATCGTATTGTTGATATTGTGTCAAAGAACGTATTAAGTGGTGTTCTATAGAAAGATCAAGTGGTCCCATAAAAAATTATCAAGATCTTGATGATACATCTGTTAGATGATAATTTTAATGGTAGTTTTGAAAATTAATCCATTACTAATCCATTTAGATGGTTTGGATTAATGATTCATGTTTTGGATTAGTGATCTAATGAATAGATTATAATAGATCTTAGTTTAAATGGTTAAAATGACCCATTTGATGATTGGATAAACGAAAGAAAAAATATCCCTCGAAATTGCTAGTATATTACATTCTATCCTCTTTAAAAGAATTTCATCTCAAAATTCATTGTACCTTAACCAGTAAAGAAGTCGGGATAACTTTCTTGGATCTCAGCTTCTCACTCCCATGAGGCTTCTGCTTCATTATTGGTGACTGCATTTGACCTTGACCACTGGTATCACCTTTGTTCGAAACACCTATTCTTTTCTGTCTAGGATGCGCACCAGTCTCTCCATATACGATATATCTTCTTGGATTCTTTCACTAGGTTACCCATTCTTTCAGGTCTATGGGTGCTTCCTCATCAGAGTCTGATTGTGTTTCTTGGTTCCTTCTTATCTTCTTGTTAAAGAGATTGGTCATGGTCTCTAAGACTCTAACCACTTCTTCCATGATCGGGTTAGCACTAACCGGTGGCACTAGTGTAACTAATGTGGCAGTTGCAGTTCGCATTGCTGATATAGCTGGTGTGGAAGATATAGTTCCTTAAGCAGAGTTTCTTCTTATTTTCTTAGATGCCATTGATCATGAGAGATAAGGGAAGAATTCTAGTTCTAAGTTCACTGTGACTAAGGAAAGTTTAAGCCTACGGCTAGTTATCCAAAGTTTTAATTATTATTTTTTTAACCTTAGGTCCCATTTTCTTCTGAAACCTAGGCTCTGATACCAAGCTGTCACATGTCAGCTCTCAAAATCTGAGTTTTCTTGACTTGGTCGGCGAGTCAAGGGTATGACTTGATGGGAAGGGGATAATATTATTCACATAACCATAATAATCATCAGAAATAGTAAACTTAATTAATCATCATGCATGTAATCAAGTGTCAATTATCTACTGGCTGATAACCAACACAAGTTCATACATCATTATTTAAAAGAAATAAATATAAAATGAAAAGTTCTTTATTCTCACAGCGAATCTCTAAAAGCACGTCTCTCAAAGTCATCGCTCCACACGCGGAGACTCCAGTTTATTTGCCTGTCCTGGATGGTTTTTCAATCAATAGAATGAACTAACAGCCCAACAAGTATTTTTACGCATTATCCACAACATAGGCATGATACAAGTAGATATACAAGAATTTTAGTATGCCACATTACCACATAAACATTTTCTTTAATGAACAACCGTGGCCATAGTTGTGCACAATGTCTAGTCTACCAATACCCATCTGACCAATATCCAAACATGTCCAACACGTGTAGGAGTTTACTCGCATCTTGCGCGAATACTGGCTTGATGTATATCACAGGGCCACTCCCGAATAAGTTGATTTAAATTCAAAACAAGAGGGTTAAACCTAAAGTAAAAGCACTAGGCCCAAAGCAATAAAAGATCATTACAAGTTACAACTAAAGAATTAAATCAAAGAAAGACATGATCCTTTGCCTAGGATCTCTAGTTGCAAAATAAAATAGACGTAACACAAGAAACTTGAATTGAGATGTAACGTACTTGAATTAAAAAGGATGGAGTTCAAAAATGAAAAATCAGACTGATAGGTGATCACTAACTTTGATTTGTTGAAATTATTGACCGAAGCCCAACTCAAATTGGGCTCGACTTAGTTTAACTTGGTTTGACTTGGTTGTGACTCGACTACAACTTGAGATGACTCGGTTTAGACTCTAAACACCTTTACTCTTGTGGTGATCTCGATTCATACCCCGAGTTCTAGCATGACTGGCCTTGCACTCAATTCAAGTTCGATCGAACTCAACATGAACTTAGTGAGTCGACTTAACGAGTTGACTCTTCCCTCTCTACTTTTTTCTTCTTCCCATTTCTTTCATTCTCTCTCTTTCTTCGTCTTTCTTCTATTTTCCAACCATATCCAGTAACAATGTTGGGCATGATTAACTTGGTGAGTCAGCAAGCAGCATAACTCTCTCTCTCTCTTAATTGATTTTCTTTGTTTCTCTCATTCTTCTATTCACTTGTTGTAATTCTTCTCTCCCTGGTGAGGGGTTTATAGCACCGATGATTTCTTCTCATAGCTTCTCGAAAGCTCTCAACGTAACATGTTTTGTTGAGTAGATGTGAAAATGGTTGTGCACGGTTTGTATGCATTTATTGGATATGTTTAAGATTTATTTCTATATGATGTATCTTCACAAGATTACAAGGCTAAAATATTGTTTATGTGGCCCATGAAATGGAAGTATCTAATCTCAAGATCGTGCCTTAATAAGATTATGTTGGCTTTACTAAGCCCAAATGGTGACAAGTGTAGCTCCACTTGGAAGGGAGAGAAGGAGAATATACTATCTTATATTTTTCAAAACCAAGCTACTGCTGTAAAAAGAAAACACTTGCTATTTTTCTCTGATTTTTCTACAATTTCAAAACACAGCTATTTATAAGATTAACTGGTGTTTACAAAAGACATTGTTGTCCTGTATGATACATTCACTAGGAGTAAATACACTACACATTTCTAAAAATAATAAATAGTATTAGGTAGCTTGTATTAAACACGGAGGATGAATTTACTGGATGAATTTGAAATTCTAGGGAGAATGCATCTTGCTGGATGAATCTAAAATTCTAGGGAGAATGCATCTTGCTGGATGAATATGAAATTCCAGGGACAATGCATCTGCTGGATGAATCTGAAAATTCAAGGGAAGATGGATCTGCTGGATGAAACTGGAAATGCCAGGAAGATGGATTTCTTGGATCTGGATAGTTTGGTTTGCACATTCCAACACTCCCCTTCAAACCATAACTGGCTTCATTCTGAGCATCGTCCTGAGTCGTCTAAATGCATCTGTCGATAGTGCCTTGGTAAAAATGTCTGCCACCTGTTCAGTAGTATGACAGTACTCCAACTTCACCATTTTCTACTTTACTTAATCTCTTAGAAAGTGATACCTAGTATTAATGTGCTTGCTCCTTCCATGCTGCATCAGATTTTTGGCAAGTTTGATTGCCTACTTGTTATCCACATATATAACTTTAGATTCCTCCTGTGGATGTTTTAGCTCCTTTAGCAGGTTCTTCAACCATATCGCTTCACAGGCTATGGAAGATGCTACCACTTACCCTGTTCCACATGTGGACAAAGAGACCACACTTTATTTCTTTGAGTTCCATGTGAAGGCAATCGACCTAAGATAGAATACATAACTAGTGGTACTTTTCTTTTCATCTTGGTCACCTCTCCAATCACTGTTTGAGTATCCATATAATATTTCTTCATCATTGTATGGATAGAAGAGATCGAATTCCATGGTTCCTTTGACATACCTGAGGATTCTTTTTGTAGCAAGCCAATGTGACTCTTTTGGTGCTTCCATGTACCTACTTAGAAGCTCAAAACTGTGGAAAATATCTGGCCTAGTGATTGTGAGGTATCAGAGACTTCTAATCAGACTCTTGAATAGAGTCGAGTCCACATTTCTTCCCTCTCCTTCTTTTGTCAGCTTTAGGCCCGTTGTTATAGGTGTATTTACGGCATTGCAGTCAGTCATCTTGAATTTTTCAAGAAATTCCTTTACATAGTACTTCTAAGATATATAGATGTCGTCAGCTTGTTGCTTCACCTCGATGCTGAGAAAGAAAGACATAAGTCCTGCATCAGTCATTTTGAATTCCTGAAACATGACATGCTTGAATTCTTGGAACATTTGTAGGCTATTTCATTTGAATAACATATCATTAACATATAGGTATGCTATAAGGATATCACCATGAGCATTCTTCTTGATGTACACTACATGCTAATATGGACATTGGATGAAGCCATTATCTTGAAGATAACTATTAATGCATCCATTCCAGGCACGTGGAGCTTGCTTCAACCCATAGAGAGCTTTCTTCAAGCGGTACAGTTTTTATTCTTTCCCTTGCATAGTAAAACCTTCAGGCTGGTCAACATATACCTCCTCTTTGAATACTCCATTTAGGAATACAAATTTCACATCAAGTTGGTAGATTTTCCAATTGTGATGGGCTGCAAGTGAGATTATCATCCTCGCAGTGTCAAGGAAAGCAACCGGGGTGAAAACTTCTTCATAGTATACCTCGTATTTCTATTTGTAGCCCTTTTCTACGAGAATTGTCTTATATCGTTCGATCTTACCATCGGCATTCCGTTTGATTTTATACACCCATTTAAGACCAATGGTCCTCTGGCCTTTAGGGAGTGAGATCAGCTCACATGTGTGATTCTTCTCGATAGCATGGATCTCTTCTTCCATAGCCTTTCTCTAACATTTTTCATTCACGGCCTCCTCGAATGTGAGAGGTTCATGGTCTGTATACAGGCAGAGTAAATTCACTTCCTCAGTTTCTGTGTAGATCTTGTTGAGGCTTCTCATTTTGATAGGAGCCAAGGGTGAAGGAGAATTGGACGAAAATGTATTGGCCGAATTCTGATTTGATGAATTACTTCCAGGGGAGATGGAATATACTCCTGGACTTCAGCGATCTGAAGGAAGTGATGTGGGTGTTTGCTCCTGATTCACATGCCTCTCTTCTTCATATTCTTCGACCTCGACCTGATTTTCTTTAGCTGAATTTTCTTGGTTCCACTTCCAGGCTTCTTCCTCGTAGAACACCACATCTCTACTTACCATTACTTTGTTGGTTAGTGGATTGTAGAGTTTATAGGCCTTGGATTATTCACTATATTTAATGAAGATACATTTCTCACCACGACCATCGAGCTTCTTTCTTCTTAACTCAGGAACTTGAGTGTAGGAAACACACCTAAAGATTTTAAGGTGTACTACGCTTGTTTTGTAGCCACTTCATGCCTCCTGTGGTGTCATAAACTTGACACTATTAGTGGGACACCGATTGAGCATATATATAATACATGCAACTGTCTCTCCCCAGAAGCTCTTTAGTAGGACTTTCTCCTTCAACATGGTCCTCATCATATCAAGGATGATGCAGTTCTTCTATTATGCAATTCCATTCTGTTGTGGCGTGTAAGCTACAGTGTGCTACTACTTAATGCCATGTTCCCTGTAATATTCTAGAAAAACATTTAAGGTGTACTCCCCACGCCTGTCAGATCTGAGGACCTTGATTTTGAAGCCACTTTCATTTTCAACTCAGGCTTTGAAGTTTTTAAAGATGGAAAAGGCTGTAGACTTTTCTTTAATGCAGAATAACTAGAGTTTTCTACTATAATCATCAATGAAGGTAATGAGATGTTTGTTACTTTCAAGAGATGGTGTCTTCATGGGTCCACAAATATCAGTGTGAGCCAATTGTAATGGCTCCTTTGCTCTTCGGGATACTCCAACTAGGAAGGAGTTCCTTTGTTGCTTGCCAAGTGTGCATGCCTCACACACATGTTCTGAAGATTCAATAGTAGGTAATGTATGCACCATGCTTGACGAGGATAAGAGCTTAAGGCCATTAAAGTTTAGATGGTCATAGCGAAGATGTCACTTCCATGATTCATTGTTGGCACATCCATAAACACACTTCTCAAGACTTGTGTTTATATAGAGTGGGAACATTAGATTTTTCATCATTTGGATCTGTGCCATATGCCTACTGCATGTATCTTTTAATGAAATAATTGAGTTCTCTATGTGTATCAAATACCCCTTTTCAAGTAGTAGGCCAATGTTGAGGATGTTGCTTTTCATGTTGGGTACATAATATACATTAGAGATGAATTGTGGTTCACCATTTTTCTGGTAAATTTTGATTTTATTTTTGTCTTTCACTGGAGTTTTTGATGAGTATCTGAATAGCACATCACCATGAACTCCTTCTGTGAGTTCCATAAATAGATTTTTGTCACCGCACATGTGATTACTTGCACCCGTGTCAAGATACCACACTTCTGACTGATCACGACCTTTCTCTTGTGTAAGGAAAAGTGTGGTTTTTCCCTCTTCGTGATTTGATGCTTTGACATAGTTGGATCATTCATCTTGATTCACTGGCTTGCTTCAACAATCTGATGCATAATGGCAGAATTTGTTACAATTTCGACATTGAATATTTTTCATATTTCCACGACCTCGTGTGGATCGGCATCTACCATTTCCTCTATCACGAAAATTGATAAAATTTTCTTGATTTTGTAGATTACTTGGATTCTATCCATGTCCTCTTCCTCTTGCATGATCACTATTGGCGTGACCACCTTGGAAATGGGAGTTTCCATGACCATGACTGGTCTTTTGTTCATTTAGAGTCAATCTTGAATCCAATGCTTGTTCTAGCATCATTAATCTGACATTCTTTTGCATTTATTGCTCATAAACTTGCAACGATCTCAACAACTCTTCGATGGATAGGTTTTCCAAGTCCTTCAATTCTTCAATAGTCACAACCACATGATCGAACTTGGTTGTGAGGGATTGAAGCACCTTTTCAACCACATGAATGTCTTCTATCTTTTCACCATTTCTTTTAAAGTTATTAGAAATAACGAGTAGTCATGAAATATAGTCTAAGATACTCTCACCTTCCTTCATGTGAGCGACCTCAAACTCAGCTCTAAGTGTTTGTAGCTAGATTCTCTTTACACGATCTACACCCTTGAAGATGGTACTTAGTGTCTCCCATGATTTCTTACTTGATGTCGCTTCAGCGATCGTTTTAAAGGTGGATTCATCCAACCCTTGATAGACAAGAAACAATGCCTTCTTGTCCTTATTCCTTTGATCTTTGAGGGCAATTTTTTGTTCGACGAAGTAGGCGGCTTCTTACTCTGTAGTGGGCTCTACATAACCGTCGATGAGATCTCCCATAGATCTTATGACTCGAACAAAGCCTTCATCTGGATGCAACAATTTTCATAGTTGTACTTAGACAACTTTGGAATTTGTGGATGGATTGTGGTGGCCATCTTTACACGAACAAGTTCTTGATGGATAAAATAAAATTTCTTTACTAAGCCTCAAGACGACCCAAACAATTTGATTTTTGTAGAATGAAAAATAAAATATTGCTTTTTAAAAAAAAATTAAAATTTTTATTTTTAAAAAAATTTTTGTTAGCTGAAAATTGTTACCAACTTCAACCAGAAACCTCACGCTCTAATGCCGGTTTGTTGGCCTTACTAATCCCAAATTGTGACAAGTGCAGCTCCACTTGCAAGGGAGAGAAAGAAAACATACTATCTTATATTTTTCAAAACCAAGCTACTGCTGTAAAAAGAAAACACTTGCTGTTTTTCTCCGATTTTTCTACAATTTCACAACACAGCTATTTATAAGATTAGATGGTGTTTACGAAATACATTGTTTCCTTGTATGATACATTCACCAGGAGTAAATGCACTTCACATTTCTAAGAATAATAAATAGTACTAAGCAGTTTGTATTAAACAGGGAGGATAGATTTGCTGGATGAATCTGAAATTCTAGGGAGAATGCATCTTACTCGATGAATCTAAAATTCCAGGGAGAATGCATTTTGCTAGATGATTATGAAATTCCAGGGACAATGCTTCTGCTGGATGAATTTGAAAATTCAAGGGAAGATGGATCTGCTGGATGAATCTGAAAATTCCAGGAAGATGGATTTGCAAGATTGCACATTCCAACAGATTCCATGGTTGTTGTTTTAATGAGGAAGATAACATGGTCTTCAATGGTGGAATCACAATCGTGAGTTATTTATTGGACATGAAGTTTGTAGATAGTGTGGATGGGTCCAGTGGAGCTTGTAGATCCCACCTTTCGAAGCTTGAATAGACTTTCACCATCAGTTCAAGCAAAAGAAGCTTTTGGTCATTTTATTGCTTGTTGCCACGAATAGTCGAGAGAATTGAGGAAAACAATGTGTTCTTGGTTTATTTGGATTCTCTCCTAGATTTGGGAATCATCTAGATGTTGTTTTGTCGATTTTGAATGGTCTAGATTGAAGAGTTTGATTGAGGATCTTGTGTTATTTCATTTAGAAAGTATTGGGAGTTCAGTTTTGAGCATTGGCTTGCAGAGGGTAATTGATGGAGGTTTCCTAGTTAGGATGGCTGAGAATCAATCAGAATGTTGAGCTTTATGACCTAAATGGTCTAAATCTATCAAAGATGACTTGGATTGTGAATAGGTTGAACAAAAAGATGGGTAATTTCCATCTTAAACTGGGTTTCACGCATTGGTTACGAGTACTGGAAGATGTTCGACTTTTCAATTTTGTTTTTATGATATGGATGGTCTAGATCCTTCTAATAGATCACTTAGATCTATTAAGTATAGATTTTCTAGATCGTGGTAGGATGAGTTTCCAAAAAGAGAAAACCTCTTGTTCAAACCGACATTTGCGTGCTAGAGGGATTTTGAATTGCCTTTGTTTAGGTGCACATGTACACGTGTCATTCATGGGTATTTTTCATACAGAACAGTTAGAATTTGTCTTTTGATAGGCCACAGATCATGACCATTAGGGCGTGTTTGGCCGGACGGATCCCATGGGATTAGGAGGGGTGAACTTGTCCCAGGATATAGCAATCCCATGGATCTTAAACCAATCCACTGACAACACCATCATTACCTTAAAATCCATCCCATCCCATCCCTCCTAATCCCTCTTAATCCGGCCGACCAAACAGGCCCTTAGTGGCCAACCTATCATTTGGTTTGGATAGTAGGATTTCAATTTTAAGTTGTCCATTCATAATTTGTTGGTTATAAGAGGTTGGATAAGATGTTAATGGTCACATCAGGTTCAAATCACACCTCGAAGGTCTCGTGAGTTTTTGGGTTGTCTAGGAGTGAATAAATGGGTGATTTCCTAGATTAATAGTTGGATTAAAAAATATTGCATGAGGATGCAAGGTGTATGGTGCACACATGATTACTGAGATCTTTTTGGACTTAGGAAAGTGTAGAATACACATGATTCTTCTCGGATGGGCCGAAGCATCCAGAAATTAGTTTAAACAAGGTATGTTGAGAAATGCAAACTGATGGATTCGCTAGGGATCAACTATGGATCGAAACTATGGTCATGATGTGATTTTCAGACAACCCATCTAACAGATATGATGCGAAAACTAATGGACGATGGATCTTGATAATTAGGTCTTGAAATTACGCTTTATACTACTGATACTGAAGAATGAATATAACATAAGATCCTAGAGGGAATAGGACTTTTCAATTGATTATGCCAATTAAAAACTTTTATTACCTAACTTAACTGATTTACAAATAAACTCAGCAAGACAATGTAACTCTAATGACTTCTAAGCTAGCTTGAGGGTCCAACACATAGGCAGCTTAAGATATACCAATAATGCAACTAACATATATTATAGTGTACTTCTGTGTGAAAGTGCTTCCTATCAATCAATAACATTCATCCAATCATGTATAAGAATTTAAACATTCAAGCATATATAAGCATGATTAAACAGATGTGAAAATGACCATTCCAAACACAAGCATGTATAGTGGTTCGGCTATGTGCCTACTCCACTCCTGACATCCATACACAATTCCAAAGTGCATCGAATTTCACTATTAATGGTTTTAAAACAGGTTCACCAATAACCTTTACTGTCCTACACTAAGGACATGATTTATGCTCTTCGTAAGAGCAAAGGTCCTACACTAAGAACTCATGTTTAGGCCCACTGGCCAAGGTACCACACTAGGCACCTCTATTTAGGCCCACCGACCAAGGTCTTATATAAGGAACCTACGTTTAGGCCCACCGGCAAAGGTCCCATACAAGGAACCTTCGTTTAGGCACACTAGTCAAGGTCCCACACAAAGAACCTACATTTAGGTACACCGGCCAAGGTCCCACACTAGGAACCTAATTGAGTTTGTTGATAGCAAGCTCTTAGTCTCAATCCTACGTGCGGATAGAGACTAATTTGTGAACTCTTAACAATGACACTTACTTGTCCGATTGAGTCTTATTTTGTAGCTTGTTTTAGGTTGCTTGATCTTTGCTCTACTGTGCTTGAATCAACTTTCCGATGCTCCCCCAATCGCATAGCTTAGATTTTCCTATTGGTTCAGCTTCACGATCAAGAACTTTACATAAGATATACCTATAAAGTTAACTAAGGTAATGGGAGTTGGTTGAATCTCCTATCTAGGATAATGAGTGGATTTCTTAAGGGATTCAACTTATGGATGCTCTAGAGTATAAAAAAGACAGAATTTTCCTATTGGTTTGGTCTTTGTACTCTAGAAAAGGCACGAGTTCATGTTCTTCATTAATAGGAGTTTTAAATATTCATATAAGTGAAAGATCACAAGGAAGAGAGCATGAAACTTGTATAGATAGAGTCTAGGTATGCTAGGATAAGCTTGGGATACACTAGAGACTCTAAGATGCCTTAATCCACTATTTTTGCAAGTTTCTACAAGCCGCTTTTATAGAGAAAGAGTTTTAACGGATAGAAAATGACTAGTTTATGATACTACCGAAGCTAACTTCGGTATCACCAAACTTGCTTCGGTGGTACCGAATAATCAATCGGTAGTACCGAATTAAATCCTCAAGTTGTTGAAAGAAAAAGATCCCTTTCAGTGACACTGAACTTTGTTCATTGGTGGTAGTTAGTGTTATTGAAATGTCCAGTCAGTGGTACTGAAATACGTTTGAAATGTTGTTGGACTATTTTGAGCACTTTCGGTAACACCAAAGGTATGTTCGGTGATACCAAAAGTGCTATTCGGCGGCACCTTTTCCTAATGAATGTGGATAGATTTTCCTGTTTGTCCATTTAATCATTCATCAACTTGGGAATTGCTAAAGCCAAGACTAAATGATAGAAAATATGAACTTGAAATTGGCTTTGAATAGGTGACCTAAGTAGGTTTTTCTATTTGGGTTGGGATCATCTATTTGCAAGGTCGAGATTGTGGAAGCAATTCTTTATTTTCAATGTGGCTTTGATGTTTCTGATCCAGTTCCATCAGCGGTCTTCATTTGCCAAGAACTCATACGACTACTTGACACAACTAGTCACGTGATTAACAAACAATTGCGCAAAGGTTGGTGTACTTACAATCTCCCCCTTTATTAATTACGTGAACAAAAAATAACTTAACCTAGATTGTGTCACGGTCCATACCAATGACATACCAAAACAATAAAGATAACATATTAAAAATAAAATTTACAACTCAAGACTTGACATGTAATACAAAATCATGCTGCTCCCCCGTAGTGTCTATCAAGAATAACCTGTACCAAGGGAAAAAGCAATTTCTGTAGAAAACAAATATTATTTTGGTGGGTAGGTTTCTTCTTCCCCTTTTTGTCAGTTATTGCAAAGGATTTACCAAGAAATAATTCAATAACATAGATGATAATTCAGAGGGTAAAAGAATAGAACAGATAAATCATATAATGATATAAGCATAAAGTCCATCATCCAAACACTAAAATATATCATCATAAGTAGTCTAATCATATGTTAGATTGAAAATATAACCATAAAAGGAATATCTAACATGATAAGAATAGATATTACCATAAATTCATCAAAATGAGTACCCCAAGATTGGGTAGATTAATCCATCATCCAAAAACCAATAAGCCCTTAAGGGCATAAGTATTCAAAAAGAAAATGTTCTATGATTCAGCAACAACACAATAAAAATCATCTGGACAATCCACCCTCATATGGAGGGATATAAGAATGACGAGTCAGAAGCAATTTAGTGATGTGCTCCCCAATATGTTGAAGAGTGTCAAGATGTAGTTCAATCCCGGAGAGTCGATTTTTGCATTGCCAGAGCGAGCTTCTATATTTGATTGCCCTTCAAGAAGTTGACGAGTTGGACCATTTTGGCAAGAAGACGCCTAGTGCTAACTGACAATGGACTTGGTGCAGGCACTGGGGTGTGACAAGAGTCCCACCCAGTGGCCATGAGAGTGTCTTGAACTTCTTCTTTACCCTTGCATTCATAATTGACTTTAAGTGCTTTTAGTAGGGTTTTCTTGGTAAGGTATATTGTAGGATATACTGTATCACAAATAGGTGGCATATCGAGAAACTTGGAAAAAGAATACTTATGTGGTGAACACCTTTGACAACATGAATTAATTGATTCAAAATTAGAGTGGGTAGACATATTTTAGTTCTTCGATAGATATCACATAGGGTATTTATAACAACTGGTGGGAGAGTATCTCCAGAAACTTTACAAGGATATGCATTGGTACTCAATATCTCGTGAAACACTTTTGTGGTAGATTCCAGATGCAATGAAGACAGGTAGTTTCCTCTATTTCTAGGTATCATTGAGTGACCACACAGTGTTCGAGTCACTTCTTTCCAGACACTTGGATCATTTAAGCAACGATCAGTTGGTAAGGTTTGTGTGATTGGAAGATATAGAAGTTATCCCAACATCAAAGGAGTGATCTCCTTAGTTTGATTCATGTAATTGATGTCGATCAATGGAGGATCTTCTTGAATATTATGACAAGAATTTAAGAATTGATAGATAAAGTCATATTGTATTTCTCCTCCTAAATAAAGGATGTTATCCTACCCCATTGATCTCAGATAAATGTCTATCCCATATGACTCTATAAGGCTATATTTAACAAATCGATCAAAGTTAAATTCATTTGCCCTGGCAATAGAATGCGGATAAAGAGTATAGGTTTTAATTTTTCTAGATGTGGTTTCTCCTTTTGCATCTTCCTTTCCTTTGTTCTTGACCGTCTCGTGTTAAATCATAAGTTAAAACAATAAGTACAAAAGTAATAACTAATCTGAAAAGATGCTTGTATCCCCTAACTGAATGATTATTGATTGCTTGCCTCCAAGTGCAGAGGTTCGTAAGTAATATCCCATGAATACAGGGTCGATCTCATAGGGAGATGAATTACGAGAAGGAGAAAATCAAATGTAAAACAAACTAAATATTAAAAACTAAACTGATGATTTGATTTTGGGAGTTTTAAATGGATGTAATTCAATTAAATTAAAACAACACCTAAGCTTCAAAGTTTCACACATAGGTTAATGTTCCAAAATCATGATGACTTGGATAGCACAACTAGAATCCGAGCATTATAGTTGGCCTAATAAAAAAATAAAACAATTTAAATATTTTAAATAAATGATATAAAAGATTAAAAAATCTTGGAATTGTACCATTGATATATATTCTCAAGTGCCAGTGATTTTAAGAATTCAATATTCATGAGATAATGAATATTAAAGAAATGTAGCAGGTTGAGAGAATCTCTCCTATCTAGGAAATATATTTGATCCAGGGTAAGCTTATCCATCAATGTGGATCTCATATGATGGAAACATGTGGATCTCACATGAGGATAAAAAACTAAACCTAAACAACTGATAACATGCATTCACCATTCTTCTCATTATTAAAATAATTAATCATCATAATTATGAAAACATTAAACCAATGTGCTTCCCTTCTAGCTTGGGTTAGAAGGAACTTAGAAAAACATAATTAAGTTGCAAAGTAGAAAAGTAACAAGAAAGAAATAAATGCAAATAGAAAAGATTTAAAAGAAAAAAAGATAATTTATAAAACTTTAATAAAATTGAAAACTCTCTAAAAATCCTAAATCTTACTCTTGAATGCTTTGAATGATGCTTGGGAATGCCCTGGAAAGCCTTATTTATAAGTGGGAAAATCTAATTTTCGCACCTAGTTGGAAAACTATAGAAACTGCCTCAAATTTATGCAGTTTACTAAAATAGACTTCGCTTTGCACAATTTTTCAAATAAATTTCATTTTGTACAATTTCACAAAATGACCCAGAGTTTCAAAATATATTTTTTTAGGACGATTTCTTGATTCCTTTTCTTCACTTCAGATCTTTAATTACCTTCATTCTTCACTTAGTTTTTTTGGATCTTTGGCATATGAATTCTTTAATCTTAGTCTCCTAAGATCCATCCCTTGCCATGGTGATTCTTGAGCATCAAATCCATGCTTTTAGTATCCTTTTCAATCCAAGGTCTTAAATTCACCTTGCAACACAAACATGAGTAAAATAAAACATTAAGCTGATTCATGTTCATAAAATCGAGGTATAAATGGAGAAAATTATGTAATATTTTAGTCTCAACACACCCCCAACCAGTATTTTGCTAGTCCCGAGCAAAGTAAGAGAAAAAAATAAGAATAAGAATAAAAACTAATTCTAGAAACAAAATCAAAACAAAAATAAAAATTCTAATTGGACCACTTTCTCATGTAATCTCCATTGCATTTAGCATATGTAATAAGCTTTTAAACCCCCTAGGTTTCCCCTAGTAGATGAGTTCTAGCCTTGTGAGGGTTTACAGAAATGTTACCCATAAACATTGAAAACATGAAAAATAGTTCGAAACTCAAAAATTTATATAATTATGCCTCCATTTATCATATGAATTCTAAAAAAAAATAATACTTACCCTAAGTCTGAAGTTAGTTAGAATCTCAATTTTCTAATCCATCACATCATTGAGTTCAGAGACCTAATCAAAATTTAGAATAGTTATGATCTAATATACTTATGTGATCAGTGATACCAGTCTAACTTTAAGAAATATGCTTGTTCCCTATCCTAACTCCTTTTAATCATCCCAAGAATATGAAATCTCTAGTTATCTCATTTCCTTCATGCTATTTCTTCTTTTATCATCATATCCTCATTATTATAGACCACCTTTAGATGGATATTCTCATTGGGTTTACTTCATAACCTAAGGTATCATACTTGTAATGGTAACATAACAGATACTTAAGTATCCTTACTCTGGATTACGGATATGATTGTTATGGTTATTGCATTCATGCTCTATAATAAAATTACTTTTTTCATCACTTTTTTTCTTTCAATATTCTCTCTTTTAAGCGTATATCAATTTTACTAATTCATTTAACCTTGTTTGAATCAAAATTTGTGATTCTAGTTCACATATCATATTCCTCACTTAGTTAGCTAGGGTGTATTGTGAATTCAGTACATTAAATGTCACACCTCAAACTTGGAAACCGGGTTCACAAATTTTTTAATCGTCGAATTCGGTGCCGACAGCCACCGTAGTACCCCATTCTCAGCTCTTGACACCCTTATACTAGGTTCCGATCCTTTGACACTAGAAGGAGGATTTTCAACATGAATTTATTTCATAACAAGCATAACCATAAGCATAACCAACGAACAATAACCAGAACTCCATCACAAAATCTACTATGATAAAAAACTTTAGGGCCTGTTTGGCTGGGTGGATTGGAAGGGATTGAATGGTATTAGGGTGGATGGCATGGTTTTCTAGGTAATAATGGTGTTATTAGTGGATTGTCTTCAGATCCATGGGATTTTTATATCCCTGGATTGCTATATCCAGACCGTTTGGCACGCCCGGCCAATCCAGGGATTAAACCTTCCTATCCCTTCCAATCCCACGAACCAAATACATCCTGACAAATTTGAACGAATTAGGGTGGATTGGATAGGATTTAAAGGTAATGATGGTGTTGTCAGTGGATTGTCTTAAGATCCATGGGATTGAGATCCGATCACCGACTTTGTTTGGGTTGCCCGACCATTCAACTTCCAATCCCTTCCAATACCATGCAATCCCTTCCAATCCAACCGGCCAAACGGCCCCTTAAGTACAATGCTCATAAAGGAAAAATATAATGATAACATCAGAACTACAATAGCTCGGCTGCACGCTCCTACTCCTCAGTTACGACTGTATCCTAGCTTCACCTGCACGCATCCATCATGCATAAGCTTATAGAAAGCTTAAAGGTTGGTGAAAGTATGTGCATAAGGTAATAATACAAGTATACACTATCAGAGTAATGTAAAAACATGCTAGTAAGTCCATGAATGTTATCGGTCATACCAAGGCCATGTGATGCAAGGCCTACATAGCTAATGTCATGTGTAAGATGTAGCTCAAGCATACCAATCCACATACCAATCCAGCTCATCTCTGGAGTATCATATATCAATATAGTTATCTTTGGATAATTACCGGGGTTTAATACACTATACACCTCATTGCCGCCCTACACTGGACGTACAATCGTGTAAGTGAAAGAGACCTCACTATCTGTCTAGCCAATAGTTAGCCAATATCTATCTAGTACATCGATAGCAGACCCATTTACGAGTTGGTCATACACAGTCTAACAATTGCCCCGACCCTCGGGCAGGTAAGGCCACACCCCTTTTAACTGACTATGACACAATGAGAAACGTGACCTCCTGGTATTCGGCTCTCACACGCTCATACATCTACTCAGTCTAGTCATTGGAGCATCCTCCATGATACTATTAGGGTTTGGAGACTTTCACCGTGGGACATCCTTCGCTCTCCCGTGCTTAATAAGAATTTTCAGTATCCAATCCTGCCATCCACACTATATTTGCGGAGACTACAGCCCTGATGTCACTAAGGCGTACAACAATCATAATCACACAATGCAAGATGTAAGAGTCATGCAGTCTAATCATGTATCAATCCTACACATACCATGCGCTCATGTGGAAGAAATTCGCCTATCAGGGAGTCCCATAAACAACCTACCCAATGACATATGCAATGGTCAACCACATCTCAAATCAAGCATTCAGATGATGCGTATGGGCATGTATCGTGATGTTATGCTATCACGTACTCATAATCAGTATCGATAACCGGCCTATAAACAAGGCGGGGTCTATAGATGGACAACTGAGCTAAACCATAACATAAAGATCATCCCTCAACTGTGGATATACCAAATCCAATAGCATGGATCTCTCCATCTATGACGATGATGAACTCTCCTCATATTAAGGTTGGGCCTAGGTAGCCTACCTATATTCCTAAGGATCCGGAACGGGCTTTCTTTACCATATTATTATATGGCCCACCAGATGCCCTAGGGGGGCCCAAATAAGTCTTAGATGGACTTTAAGATTAAGAAGAAATAACCCTACAAGCAACCAATGGGGGCCCAACATCTTGGGTTAGCCCAATATGAATAGACGGACCATGCAAACATCAATGAGGCCCAATGATTTGGGTTAACCCACTTAGAGAATGATGAAAATGAGCCTAACAAAGGCCTAAGGGAAGGTTATAATGTGGATATTTAACCATCATTGCCCATCAATGTGGATATTAAACCAACATTACTCCCAAGGAGTGACCCACATAGAGCCTAACATATTGTGAGCCCATGGCCTCACACAAGGGCCTCATACACATCATAATGGGCCTCATACAAGGGCCCAACATACATCATAATGGGCCTCATATACATCACATTGGGCCTCATTATATGGGCCTCATATACATCATATCGGGCCTCATCATATGGGCCTCATATTCATCATATCGGGCCTTATATACATCACATCGGGCCTCACTGCTTGGCCACATATACATCAAAATGGGCCTCACTCATGGGCCACAAGTACATCACAATGGGCCTCACCAAATGGGCCACAAATGTATCATAATGGGCCTCATTACATGGGTCACAAATACATCATAATGGGCCTCACTCATAGGCCACAAATACATCACAATGGTCCTCATTAGATGGGCCACAAATACATCATAATGGGCCTCACCAAATAGGCCACAAATACATCACATGGGGTCCACGTCTGATGTGGATGGTGTGGATATACATCATATGGGACTCATGGATGCAAGGGTGGATGTGCAATGCATTCATCAAAGGTGGGTCTTAAATAGTACCGTCCAGGGCTGGATGGATGGACTGGATATACTACACATACATGGGGTGGGTCCCACCATCCAGAGTGCTAGACGATGGATCAGACCCATACATCACAGTTAGTCCCACACAAGACCGTCCAGGGACTGACGATGTGGATTTAAAATACAAACATCAAGGTGGGTCCCACCATCCAAAGTGCTGAACGGTGTGGATATAAGACCCATACATCAAGGTTAGCCGCACATGGCCCGTCCAGATAGACGGTGCTTATATAGAATACATACACTAAGATGGGCCCCATCCCACACATGCAGTACGTGTGGGGTGGGCCCCACACTATTGCCAAATGGAAGGATGGTATGGATATACACATACCTCATAATCGGGCCCTAGAACTTGTTGACGTCAATGTAACAGCAGCTGCATGATGCGTGAGATCCACCGTCCTTACCAATGGATAGTGTGGAGATAAGGTGGGTCCACACATGTGGGGCCCACTAGGTCAGCATCAAGCTGATATTTATGTTTTCTCTTCATCTAGTCCTGTCCAGACGGACAGGCTAGCAGGCCTGCCGCTGGTCAATCCAGCAATGGTGGGTCCAACATATGGACGACATGAATGTAACATACTTCATGGTGGAGGTCCATCAAGGTGGGCTACACGGCCTCATCATCACTATAAAAAAAAGAAAGCGAGAGAGAGAGATCGGTGGAGATGGGAGGAGCTCCGCCATTATGCGCTCCTCCGTGTACATGCATACATTAAGATGGGTTCCTTCTTTGTGTGGGCCCTCAATCATAAAAATATCAAGGGTGGAAATACTGTTTCCACCACAAATCAAGGCCTAAGTGGCCATACTAACTACATAACATGGAAACTTCTTTGTGGGTGGGACCCATGGAGAATGGTCCCACCATGGATACATACATGCAAGGTCTGATGGGCCTTTGGCCACATCTAGGGACCAAGATGGGATCTCCACCATTAATTGGGGGGTCCCACTTGCCCTACACTAAAAAGGATGAAGATCCATGCAAATATATAAAGAAACAAGTGCTAAGGTGTACCCATCTTAGATCTAGAACTTCTTCTTCCACCAATGGCTTCCAATGCTCCAAGGGAACAAGATTCAATGGTAGAGATGGCCTCTAGATGGTTTGATTGGGAAGATTAGGGAGAGGAAATGGCTAGAATTTTTTAGATGGGTTGGGACGTTGGGAGATCTTGCATGGAGGAAAATGAGAAATGAAAGAGGGAAAGAGAAAGATGAAGGAGAGAGAGAGAGAGAGGTAAAGATGATAGCTAGCCTTTCTCTCTCTTAGCTAGGAATGATTTGTTGTATGATGGCATGGCTAAAATCATCATTGCCTTGTAAGAGGCATGAGGCTATGGGGCAAGGGTAGTAGGGTGGCTAGATGTAGGGGTGATGTCACCCTCATAATGGCCTAGGGAAATATGCTATAAGGGATAGGTGGGTCCCGCAACATGCGCTCCATGACCATGATCATGTGCGGTCCACATCTTGTGATCTAAGTGTCGGATCGGTGCACGAGACATGCTATTAGAATCGTGGTGACAACACAGTTGCAATGGCACAGGTCTCAGGCTGAGTCGACTTGGGTTTATAGGATATGACTTAGGGTCGTGCATAAATGCAATATACGGGTCGTGGGTCACTGGAATTGGACCTGCTGTGAGATCTTATAGAACGGAATGGACATTAGGACACAGGCCTGACAGACCTCCCGTCCTAATAAAAATTTCAACCTCGAAATTTACTATCATGCAGGACAAGGCAAGGGAAGAGAAAGCATCATCACACACACACATATAACAATTAATACAATACAAGGTATAATACAAGCACAATCAATCTACAAGTAAATGGGGATAACACTCTATAATCTCAGCCTTACGCTCCCAAGACGCCTCCTCAACAGAATGATGACCTCACTGAACTTTCACCAAAGGAATGACCTTAGTCTAGGGGAACTGTTCCTTCCGATCAAGGATATAGACTGGTTGCTCAATGTAGAAAGTATCCTCATGGACCTCAAGAGGCTGCCAATTAATCAAGGGAACGGTGTCTGACCCACACTTTTACAATTTAGAAACATGAAAAATGTCATGGATGCCAGACAATTGAGAAGGTAAGGCAAGCCTATAGGACATGGCCCCAACACGCCTAGTGATCTCGAAATATCTAATAAATCTTTGAGCAAGCTTTTCCTTCGCTCCAAATCGAACCACGCCCTTCATGGGTGAGACCTTGACATACACTGTCCCCAACAACGAACTCTAAGGGATGACGTCGACGATTAGTAAAACTCTTCTGCCGGCTCTGAGCTATGTGCATCCTCTGCTTGATGATATCGATAACCTCTAACGTCTGTTGCACAAGCACGGGGATTAGGAGACGATGCTCTCTAACCGTGGCCCAACAATTGGGGGATCTACATGGCCTGCCATACAATGCCTCGAAGGGAGTCATACCAATAGTCATCTAATAGCTTTTATTATATGAAAACTCAGCCAGGCGTAAATGCTCATCCCAGCTACCCGAGAAGTCAATCACATAAGCACCAAACATATCCTTAAGAATCTGGTTGACCCTCTCAGTTTTTCCATTGGTCTGTGAATGATATACAGTGCTAAACTGCAAGATAGACCCCATAACCCTTTGGAAGCTCCTCCAAAACTGAGACGTGAACCTTGGGTGTCGGTTAGAAATGATCAAAACTGGAACACCGTGCAGTCTCACAATCTTATTAACAAATAACTTGACAAGTCGAACCAAAGGCCAAGTCGCACGAATTGCAAGAAAATGTGCCGACTTCGTTAGGCGATCCACAACAACTTAGATGACGTCATAAGAGTGCTGAGTCCTTGGCAAGCCCATAATGAAATCTGTGGATACGTGCTCCCACTTCTATTTGGGATGCTCAACGGCTGTAATGGACTTAGGGGTCTCTGATGATCAACCTTAACATGCTGGTAAGTGTCACACTCAGCCACAAAACTGGCTATCTGGCGCTTCATCCCTACTCAAAAATACTGACGGCTCATATCACGATACATCTTTGTTGAGTCAGGGTGGATAGAAAATCATAATCAATGTGCCTTGGTCATAAGATCTTTACGCAACTTTAAAATATCTGGGACACATAATCAACCTTTGAAGCGAAGTCTACCATCAGAACCAATCTGCCAATCTGATTGACTCTTAGATGCTGCCTCTGCCCGATAACTCTGTAACGATTCATCTTCCTGTTGAGCTTTGATCACTCTTGTGACAAGAGAGGTTTAAATCGATAGGCTCAATAACTGCACAATAGAAGACTACAAGCCGATCTCGAAGTCAAACGCTGACACATCCTCAAGCATCTTCCACTCCTGAATCATCATGTGTGCCACCAGGCCTCGTGACTGACAGCTAAGGCATCTGCCACCACGTTTGCCTTGCACGGGTGATACTGAAGATTAAAATCATAGTCCTTCAACTCGGACTGTGAGAAGAGATACTTCAAGCTCTTGTGGTCGGAGAATAGCTCGAACTTGACCACATAAAGATAGTACCACCACACCTTCAGTGTGAAGATAATTGTTACCAGCTCCAAATCATATGTGGGGTAGATCAGCTCATGGACCTTAAGCTGACAAGATGTAAAAGCCACCGGCTTTCCATGCTGCATCAAGACAGCACCCAAGCCAACTCGTGAAGCATTGGAAAATACAACAAAGCCTTCACTCCTAGAGGAAAGAGTGAGGACAGGAGCGGACGTGAGGCAGTCCTTCAACTATATAAATGCTCGCTCACATGCATCACTCCACACAAACTCTATGCCCTTTCGGGTCAACCTGGTCAGCGGTGCTGCAATACGGGAGAATCCTTCGATAAATCATTGGCAATATCCCACCAAGGTAAGAAAACTACAGATCACAGATGCATACGTGGACTGGCCTAACTGACACACTGCATCAATTTTTGAGGCTCCAGTGCGACACTCTCCCTCGTTACCACGTGACTGAGGAACTTTACCTTGTCTTAGAAAAACTCGTACTTCACTAACTTCGCATACAGCTGGTGGGCACGGATGGTCTGCAACGTAATATTATCCCGAGTTATTTAAGAATTACTTGCTATGCTCTGATACTAACTCCTGTCACGCCCCAGACTTGGTAACCAGACTCACAAGGAACTCAATGGCCGGTTCTGGCTGCAATAACCTCTTTAGTACCCCATTCTCAGCTCTTGAGGCAGGTTTCGATCCTGAGATCATACAAGGAGGATTTTCATAACAGTATAAACATTCCAATACGAGCATACACAAGATCACAACAAGTACATCTGAGAATAACAAAGAAAAACATCATAAAATTCACTAAGAATTTGAACTTTTACAAGCTTTCATAAGGTCCAAAAGGACATACATAAGATGATAGAAAAATGAGAGAAAGATCAGCAACACTGGAGTCCTCAAGCTCAACTCTACTTGAAGCTCTGCCGCTACGATGCCCACCTAGGATTTCTTGCATGCATCAATCGTGCATAAGCTTATAGAAGCTTAGAGGGTGGTGAAAGTGTGTGATGATGGTGCACAGAAGAATAAAAGGAGGTACAAGAAGAGGAACATGCTCAATGACAATATCACTAGCCTTGCCAAGACTCATCATGAATATGATGCAATAAGTACTGGGCGCCATACCAAGGCGATGCATGAAGGGGCTTATACAGGCGATGCGAATGGTATGCAAGTAATGCCAGTGCTCATATCCAATCCACATATCAAGTACATTTCTGAATATAAGGAAATCACCAGGGTCCATTACATTTTTGAATGACTGCCGCTCTATAGACCCTTCACAGTCAAACGAGTGTAAGAGACCTCACTATGCACCTGTGGACAGCCAATCACCCACAAGGCCTGATGGTAGAGGACCAATTTCATGAGCTGGTCAGGCTCAGCCTAGTAATGTCCTCCCTCATAGGCGGATAAGGCCACATCCCTACCCAACCAACTACACGACAGTGGGAGTCGCAGCCTAACGGTATAAGGCCTTCGTGCGCTCATAGTTTTCACTTGGTCACGACGTTGGGGCAGTCCCTTGGTATCATGAAAGTTTTAGAAATTTCACCCATGAGCAACCTAAGCACCCGGTATGCTTAAGTATCATTTTCGGTGTCCACACATACGGTCATCCACGATTATCCCTGTGGAGGCAAGGCCCTGATGAAGCAAAGACAGTATCATCATGGAATGCGATGTTAATGCATGAGTAACACATATAGATCATGCACAAAAGCTTTAGACACTCATTGTGCATGAGGGGAGAAACTCCATCTCTTAATGACCACCATACAATGCAATCAATTCATACGATGATGCATATGGGTCATAATGATGTAAGTGCACTACCTGTAGGATATATTTCTCATTCCTAAGGAGAGGCTGGGTTAAGATACATAGACATATACTCTAAGGAGAAGTGAAGTCCTCTAATGGGGGCCTAACACTTTGGGGTGACCCACAAACTAAGAGAGTCATAATCCCAAGGAGAAAATGGTCCTAATCAAGGGCCCAAGGTGGACCTTCAACCACCTAAAGGAGCCTTATGGGCCTACCTTAGGGCCACCAAGGAGGACATCCAACCTCAACTGGGTCGCAAAAGTAGCCCGCTATGCATAAAGTAAGGTCCAAGGCCCAAGCAATCCATGGCCCAATGGGCTATACACAAAGCCCAACTCATAGGTAATATGGTGGACCCTCAAGCAAGGTTTGGGCCCAACTATAAAGGTTATAAACCCACATATTGTGGTGGGCCTCATGGGCAGCCCAGTAGTTCAACCATGTGGTCAATTTCACATTTAATACTAGTGAGTTGGGCCTTACTTCTTAGCCCAAGTACAACAAGGGCCCAACTACTTACATATTATAGCCCCTAAACTCATCACAATAGGTAGAAGAGTGTAGGCCCAAAAGTAAATGGTCCTATCTAGAAAGTTTCAGTCTAAATGGCCTAAAGAACTAGCGACTAACCACATATAATGATCCAATAAAACCTAACTTGGGTGGGCCTCAGATAGGCCCTAATTAAACCCAAAAATAATGAAGGAAGAGGCAAGATAACTGAATAAATCTACCTCAAAACTGGTGGGCCATGCTACCCCAAAATAAACATTTATGGGTAGCAACTTTAGGCCCATTGCTGAATTTCCATCCCACTCGCTTTCTTGGTTGTTGGAGCTTAACAATTTAATTAGTTTATGGTATATTTATTTTCTGATGGCCCACATACATCATTGTGGGCCCCACTAGATGATAGGGGGAATGCACAACACATATTATAAGTAGGCCATGTTGTTGGAATATAGGCCCAACAATAGCCCAAGGTAGGGGCGTCCCATGGTGGGTTGTCCTACGGGCCTGGGTATTTAGCCCAAACTAATCCAAATTTGTAAGCCATACCACGGTCAGTACAGGGGTCTGATGGCCCTGAACATTTGCAAGTTGGTCCTTCCATAGGTGGGCCACACCTCCACAAAATTTCATAATTTTTGTACAGTCATAAGTATTTTAATTAATTTAAATAAAACAGACTATCCAGAAAATCTGGTTAATCTGGACGTCCCAACGTGGTAGGCTGGTCCAGCCCTTTCCACGGTGTGTACAGGGGTCTAGTGGCCATTAACTTTGGTAGGTGGGTCCTACCATGGTTGGACCACCTCTCTATAAATTTTCAAAATTTTTGAATACCCAAAAATATTTTAATTAAATTCGGAATTACAGGCTGTCCTTGGTGAAATTTTGCTGGAATTATAACTATCCCTATATTTAGGACCACATGGGGTGGGCCTGGACCCACCCAAACCCTTGAAAAATTAGAGAATAGGTGGCCCTACATCTAGACAACAAGTGGGGTCCACTGGAGTGGCCCACTTCTTCCAAAAATTAGGTGAATATAGTATTTTCCTCCATACAGTATTGTTGAACTGTTCAGAAATTTCTGGACAATTAGCCATTTTTGGCCCAACCCATGGGCCTCAACATGGGAGGTAGGGTGTGGGCCCCACACCACATCAAAGTGGAGTCCACACACTACAAAACCCCTAAAGAAATTTAGGATAAAAAGGTTAACAAATAGATCTAAACAGTAACTTAAAACACATGCTCCAACTGGTCCTGAAATCTGGACAGCAACATAGGATGTCCATATTTCAGCCCATGCAAATAAATCAAGGGGTCCATAGCCCTGATTCCTCATGTGTGGTCCACCCTGATAAGTTCATAAAATTTCAGACCTATTAGAGCCCTCAAGCCTCCATGAAAATCCATTTTTTAGAGGCCATCCAAACCATGCATGCATGATTGGGCCTGGACGTCCAATTAAGGTGGGCTTGGACAACCCATCTTGCTAGGGGCTTGAGATGTTACTGACCTACTTTGATGGGCCACACATTATCATAGAATGTACAGAAGAAGATAAGGGAAATGAGGGAAAGAAGGAGCAAGATCGGCTATAGATGGGAGGTCCCACCACTAATGGACCATCCACACACAAATCCACACCATCACTATATCATACACTTACATGCAAGCCAAGATACATCAAAATAAGTTGTTGGATGGTAGGGATCCCTTCCCTGCATGCATGAAAGGGCCTAGGTGGCCCATGATATATAAGAAATTAGAAGGGATCATCATGGTGGATCCATAGAAAACGGCCCTCCATGGAATGGATGTGAAGGATCTAGGCCCTTGGCCTTCATCCTAGGAGCCATATAGGGCCTCCACCATGGATTGGTGGGTCCTACATGCTTCCATGTATGTAGTGAAAAGGAAAGAAATAAAGGAAAGTAGAAGAAAGGGAGATGAAGCTAAGAAGAGCACCCACCTTGAAATATGTCTCCCAAACTCCAAGATCCAGGTACTAGGCTTCAAGAGGAAGATGTTTGATGGTTGTAGATGGGTTGTTAATGGCTAAATGGAGACGAAATGAGGGAAGAAAGTGATAGAAATGGGGAGGGAGCGATAGGGAGAATGAGAAGAAAGAGAGAGGGAGAGAGAGTTGTAGGGAAGCAATCATTGCCTCTCTCTCCTTGGTTAGAGAAATTATAATGGCTTATGGTGACAATAACAAAGTGCTAGGCTTAGTAGGTCTCTTAGTGATGTTTGTGGTAGTAGCACTAGTTATGGATCTTTGTGTAGTGTGTGGGTAGTGTACCTTGAACTTGTGCTAAGGGAGGTGGTGGTCTACACATATTCCATCAAAAGTGAGTCACATTATTAAGGGTCATATAATGAAACGTACACAACTTTTGATCTATATATCGGATGGATGCACAAGACGCATCGTTAGAACAGCAATGACGATGCGAACAAAGGGACTTAGGACTTAAGTCATTCGAGTCGAGTCTAAGTGACTGAACTCAAGGATGACTGCAAACATTACCCGAAGGTCATGGGTCACTGGAATTTGACCGGTTGGACTATGGGACCAAAATGAATGAGATGCACACTCACACACACATGCACACATATGAAATCAGGTCAAGTCTCACAATCCTCCCCACCAACAAAGAAATTTCATCCTCAAAATTGACAAAACTAGATCAATAAAATGCATTAACATCATCACTTCAAACATATATATATATATACATATACATATACATATATATATACATATACATATACATATATATATTATATATATATATATATATATATATATATATATATATCAACCATTAATCACAAAAGAAGGCAATACAAGCAATTAATCATCGAACAAATGGGGATAATGCTCACTAATCTAGGCCTCATGTTCCCAAGACTCCTCGACTTCTAAATGATGACCCCATTGCACCTTCACCAAGGGAATGACCTTGGTCCTGAGGACCTGCTCCTTCCGATCAAGAATAAGAATCGGCTAATCAATGTAGAAAGCATCCTCATGGACCTCAAGTGACTGCTAATCAATCATAGGAATAGTATCTGACCCACATTTTTGTAACATAGAAACATGAAATATGTCGTGATTGCAGACAACTCAAGAGGTAAGGCAAGCCTATAGGCCACAGCGCCCAAGTGGTCGGTAATCTCAAAAGGTCCAATGAATCTCGGGGAAAGCTTGCACTTCACAACAAAGAGAACTACGCCTTTCATAGGTGAGACCTTGAGATATACTATGTCCCTGACTACGAACTCGAGGGGTCGATGTCGACGATCAGAAAAACTCATCTGTCGACTCTGAGTTGTGCACATCCTCTACCTAACAATATCAATAGCCTCTGACATGTGCATTACAAGCTCGGGACCTAAGAGACAACGCTCTCTAACCTCGGTCCAACAACTAAGAGATTTACACGGTCTACCATAAAGTGCCTTAAAAGGAGCAATGCCAATAGTCGCCTAATAGTTTTTATTGTACGCAAACTCGGTGAGGCGCATATGCTCATCCTAACTACCCGTAAAGTCGATCACACAAGCTCTGAGCATATCCTCAAGGATCTGGTTGACCCCTTCGGTCTGTCCATCCGTCTGCGGATGATAAAAGGTGCTGAGACGCAAAGTGACCCCCCAACTCCTGCTGAAAACTCCTCCAAAACTAAGATGTGAATCTGGAGTCTCGATATGAAACGATCGAAACTAGGACGCTGTGTAGTCTCATTATCTCCTCAATGACCACCTTTGCGAGCAGGTCCATAGACCAGGAAGCACGCACTGGAATAAAATGAGCCAACTTTGTTAGATGATCGATGATAACCCAGATGGTATCGTGACAGCACTGAGTCCTCGGCAAACCTGCGATGAATTCCATCGATACGTGTTGCCACTTTCACTTTGGAATGCTCAAGGCTGCAAGGGATCGGGGGGTATCTGGTGATCGGCCTTAACACACTAGCATGTGTCACACTCGGCCACAAAAATATCAATATGGTGCTTCATCTCCTATAAAAAATAGTGCCTCCTCATATTATGATACATCTTCGTGGAGCCAGAGTGAATAGTAAGCCTTAATCGGTGTGCCTCGGTCATCAGATCATGACACAACTCTAGCACGTTCAGGACACACAATCGGCCTCTGAAGCGTAATCCAACGTCAAAACCAATCTGCCAGTTTAACTGCTCTACGGATGCAGCCTCTGCTCAGTACTCCTAAAGCGACTCGTTTGTCTGTTGAGCCTCGATCACCCTGGCCACCAAAGAGGGTTTAATAGACAAGCTCGAAAGCTGAATAAAGGAAGACTGCAGACCGAACTCAAAGTCATACTCTGAAACATTCTCAAGCATCCGCCACTCATGCACCATTATCTGTGCCATCAGGCCTCGTGGCTGACGGCTAAGCGCGTTCACCACCACATTCACCTTACCTAGGTGGTACTGAAGATCAAAATCATAGTCCTTTAATAGCTTCATCCGCTTCATCCATAGCCTCTGACGCAGGTTCAACTCAAACTGCTAAAATTGGTACTTCAAGCTCTTGTGATATTAGAAGAGCTCAAACCTGACCCCATATAGATAATGCCTCCACACCTTCAGTGCGAAGATAACCGTTGCAAGCTCCAAATCATGGGTGGGGTAGTTCAACTCATGGACCTTGAGATGGCACGAGGCATATGCCACTAGCTTCCCATGTTACATCAGTACAACATCCAAGCCAACTCTGGAGGCATCGGTGAAAACAACAAAACCCTCACTCCCATTAGGATGAGTGATAACAGGAGCGGACGTGAGGCGGTCCTTCAACTCCATAAATGCCTCTTCACAGGCGTCACTCCAGATGAAGTTGACACCCTTCCGCATCAACCGGGTCAGTGGTACTGCAATACTGAAGAAACCCTCGATGGTCTAGTGGTGTTGCAATTCGTGGGCTAGCCCCACTGATGCACTGCATCAACCTTCGAGGGGTCCACAACGACACCCTCCCTCATCACCATGTGACCGAGGAACTTCACCTCCTCCTGCCAAAACTCACACTTCTCCAGTTTCGCATACAGCTGGTGGGCACAGAGGGTCTTCAACACAATCTGCAAGTGGTCAACATGGTCCTCCCGGGTCCCCGAATATACAAGAATATCATCAATGAATACCACCATGAATTGATCGAGGAATGGCTAGAAGACCTCATTCATCAGTTGCATGAACACGGCGAGTACATTAGTCAATCTAAATGATATGACTAAAAACTTAAGTGACCATAGTGCGTCGGGAAAGCCGTCTTCGAAATGTCCTCCTCTCGAACCAGAATCTGATGGTAACCGAAGTGTAAGTCTATCTTGGAAAAATATTATGCACCCTACAACTGATCGAATAGATCATCAATATGGGGAAGCGGGTATTGGTTCTTGATGGTGAGTCTGTTAAGCTCACGATAGTCCACATAGAGCCGCAACAAACCATCCTTCTTCTTTAGAAATAATACCGGGCCTCCCCAAGGCGAATCGCTGGGACAAATGAAACCTAACTCCCAGAGCTCATTCAACTACTCCTACAGTTCCCTCAACTCCAATGGTGTCATCCGGTAGGAGGCCTTCGAGATAGGCACGGTTCTGGGCACTAAATCAATCTGAAACTCCACCTCTCAACACAGTGACAAACCCGAGATTTCCTGGAACACATCCGAGTACTCACAAACAACTGGCTGCTGGTCAATACACCCTGCCACATAATCCTTGATGACAGAAGCCAAGAAACTAGATAATGGCTCTCCCCTGGGCTCAGCGACGAACTGGAATACTTGCAAGCCTGGAATGTGGAACGTGACTGTCCTCACAGCATAGTCCAAGATGACACGATACTCTGCAAGCTAGTCCATACCTAGAATAATATCAAAGCTTGACAACGGCATCACGAATAGATTGGTAGGAAGGAACATCTCACCTACTAACACCGAGCAAGAAGGGTAGCGATGGGTCAACACAACGGACTTTTCCATGGGAGTCGAAATGACCAAGGCCTCAAACACGTGCTCTGACGGAAAACCGGTCGATTGACAAAATTACTCTGCCACAAAAGAATGAGAGGCACCAGAATCAAATAAAACATGAGCAATGCATGAAAAAATAAGAAGAATATCCTCAAGACTCCGCCGGTCGATGAATGTGGGTCCTGGCCTGGCACTTGCTGCGTGGGATAAAATCGGCCTTGAGTTGGTAGGGGAAGTAAGCCATAAGACTGTGGGTCCTGAGTCTGTGCCTGCTGGGATGAAATACACACTCGACCCAAGGACTGAACATATGGATATCCCCTTTGCCTAATGCTACTGTGTTGTCTCTACTGGGGAGGCTTGCCTAACTGCCTCTATTACTGAGGAGGATCCCTAGGAGAAGGGGTTGGAAGCTACCCTCTCTGCTGCTGCTTGTACTGAGGAGAACGAGGAGGAGGCAACTGCGGTCACCTCTGTTTCAATATAGGAAGAAGGAAATCATGCTTCCGATGCCTGGCCTGTCCACAACCGAAGCAAACACTGGAAAAGGGGTCAGAAGATGAAGCAGCTGGCAGTGTTGATGATGATGAATAAGCTATTATTTGAGCCGCAGGCTGGCCCTGCATCACTGCTAAGGTGCTGCTTGGAACTGTTGGCTCACTCTCTCCTCTTCCGGTCTCCACCGAAACTCTTCTCTCGATCTTTGGGTCATAGCCCAGTCATCCTCATAAACCAGTGCTCGATGCACGACTTGGTCGAACGTCTCCAAACAATGCCCTACCACACGGCTGCAAAGGGAAGGACACATGCCAGTTACAAAATGACGGGCCCTCATCTTCTCATCGCTGGTGAGATGAGGAGCAAATCTAGACGAGGACAAGAAATGAGCCTCATACTGCGATATTGATAAATCACCCTGAACCAGGGTCTCAAACTTGATTGCCTGCTGAATCTGAACATGCTCGGGGAAGAATTTCTAGTCGAAACATACCACGAACTCCTCCCATGTCCAAACAAAATGAGGCCTGACCATCCTGGATATAGATGACCAAAAATGACAGGCCTCACCCTGAAGAAGATAGGTCATAAGGGAAACTCTCTGATTCGCAAGACATTGCATAGTATCAAAAATCCTCGCAATCCTAGTGCGTCATGCCTCGGTGGCAAAAGGGTCAGGGTCACCACTAAACCTCAGGGGATCATGTTGTCGGAACTCTCGAGATATTACGCTCGCACGTGGCAAGTCAGACTGCCCAAAAACCTCGGCGGTAGCAGGATGACAGGTCTGTAATGTGGTAGTTACAAGCTGCATCAAATGCTGAAAATGCTTGGCTCCTATAGGCACTATTGGAAAAGGAAGAGCGACGCTCGCATCGGGCGTAGGTACGAGTGTGACCAACGGAGCAGGACCTCTGCAACCAGAATAAATGGCTGAGGAGGGGGAACCGACGTAAGAACTGGAATAACTGAAGGAGCGGACGCTACAGGCTCAACTGGAGGAACAGGCTGGATCAGGACTTCAGGAATCGGATCCTCAATAATGGGAGCAGGATGTGCTCGAGTAGGATGAGTATCTCGGGTGCCTCGTCCATGGGCACCATGACAAAGGGTACCGTGACCACGGGCACCACATCCATGTGTGTCATGTCTAGGTGACATCGTCTACAAAACAACAATGACGCAAGGAATCAGGAAAATTACAGGCTCAATACAGAGCGAAAGGAAGGGTCTCGGGACACTACTTATCGTATGTGCTTATAGACATGCGATATTATCTCGGGTTATTCCAGAATTACTTGTTATGCTCTGATACCAAATCCTGTCACGCCACAGACTCAGTATCCGAACTCACAAGGAACTCGATGGCCGATTCTGGCTGCAGCAGCCTCCGTAGTACCCCATTCTCAGCTCCTAAGGCATGTTCCGATCATGGGATCTTACAAGGAGGATTTTCATAATAGTATAAACATTCCAATATGAGCATATCTAAGATCATAGTAAGTATATATAAGAATAACAAAGGCTCACATCACAGAATCCACTACGAATTTGAACTTTTACAAGTTTTCATAAGGTCCAAAAGGACATACATGAGATGATACAAAAAGGAGAGAAAGATCAATAACACTAGAATCCTCAAGCTCAACTCTAATCCAAGCTCTGCTGCTACAACGCCTGCCTAGGATATCCCGCACGCATCAATCATGCATAAGCTTATAGAATCTTAGAGGGTGGTAAAAGTGTGTGATGATGGTGCACAAAAGAATAGGAGGTACAAGAAGAGGAACATGCTCAATGACAATATCACTAGCTTTGCCAAGGCTCATCATGAATATGATGCAATGAGTATTAGGCGTCATACCAAGATGATGCATGAAGGGGCTTATACAGCTGATGTGAACGTGATGCAAGTAATGCCAGTGCTCATATCCAATCCACATATCAAGTACATTTTTGAATATAAGAAAATCACCGGGGTCCATTACACTACTGGATGACTGCCTCTCTACAGACCCCACACAGTCAAACGAGTGTAAGATACCTCACTATCCGCCTGAGATAGCCAATCACCAGTAAGGCCTGACGGTAGCGGATCCATTTCATGAGCTGGTCAGACTCAGCCTAGTAATGCCCTCCCTCACAGGCAGATAAGGCCACATCCCTACCCAACCAACTACACGACAGTGGGAGTCACGGCCTAATGGTATAAAACCTTAGTGCACTCATAGTTTTCACTCGGTCACGACGTTGGGGCAGTCCCTTGGTGCTATGAAAGTTTTAAAAATTTCACCCATGGGAATCTTATACACCCGGTATACTTAAGTATCATTTTTGATGTCCACACATACAGACATCCACGAATATCCCTGTGGAGGCAAGGCCCTGATGAAGTAAGGGTGGAATCATCATGAAATGCGATGCTAATGCATGAGTCACACATACAGATCATGCACAAGCTTCAGGCACTCATTGTTCATGAGGGGAGAAACTCCATCCCTCAATGACCACCATACAATGCAATCAATTCATATAGAAAATGCATACGGGTCATAATGATGTAAGTGCACTACTATAGGATATATTCCTCCTTACCAAGGAGAGGCAGGGTCTAGATACATTGATAGATACTCTAAGGAAAGGTGAAGTCCTCTAGTGGGGGCCCAACACTTTGGGGTGGCCCACAAACTAAGAGAGTCATAATCTCAAGGAAGAATTAGTCCTAATCAAGGGCCCAAGGTGGACCTTCAACCACCCAAAGGAGCCCTATGGGCCTACCTTAGGGCCACCAAGGAGGATATCCAACCTCAACTGGGTCCTAAAGTTAGCCCGCTACGCATAAAGTAAGGTCCAAGGGCCACGCAATCCATGGCCCAATGGGCTATATACAAATCCCAACTCATAGGTAATATAGTGGACCCTCAAGCAAGTTTTGAGCCCAACCATAAAGGTCATAAACTCACATATTGTGGTAAGCCTCATGGGCAGCCCAGTAGTTCAACCATGTGGGCAATTTCACATTTAATACTAATGAGTTGAGCTTTACTTCTTAGCCTAAGTAAAAGGTTAATTTTTATGGGCAATCAAGGGCCCAACTACTTACATATTATAGCCCATAAACCCATCACAATAGGTAGAAGAGTATAGGCCCAAAAGTAAATGAGCTAATCTAGAAAGTTTCAGTCTAAAAGGCATAAAGAACTAGCAACTAAGCACATATAATGATCCAATAAAATCCAACTTGGGTGGGCCTCAGATAAGCACTAAGTAAACCTAAAAATATTAAAGGAAGAGGCAAGATAACTGATTAAATCTACCTCAAATCTGGTGGGCTATGCTGCCCCAAAACAAACATTTATGGGCAGCAACATTAGGCCCATTGCTGAATTTCCAGTCCACCCGCTTTCTAGGTTGTTGGAGTTCAGTAATTGAATTAGTTTATGATATATTTATTTTCTGATGGCCCACATACATCACTGCGGGCTCCACCAGAAGATAGGGGGAATGCACAACATAGCTTATAAGTGGGCCATGCTGCTGGAATACAGGCCCAACAATAGCCCAAGGTAGGGGCATCCCATGGTGGGTTGTCTTACGGGCCTGGGTATTGAGCCCAAACTGACCCAAATTTGTAGGCCACACCACGGTTAGTACAGGGGCCCGATGGCCCTGAATATTTACAAGATGATCCTTCCATAGGTGGGCCACACTTCCACAAAATTTTACAATTTTTAGATGGTCAAAAGTGTTTTAATTAATTTAAATAAAATATACTATCTAGAAAATTTGGTTAATCTGGACGTCCTAACATGGTGGACCGTTCCAGCCCTTGCCACAGTGTGTACTGGGGTCTGTTAGCCCTAAAATTTTATAGGTGGGTCTTACCATGGGTGGAACACCTCTTTATAAATTTTTAAAATTTTTGGTTACCCAAAAATATTTTAATTAAATTTAGAATTACAATCTATCTTGAGTGAAATGTTGCTGGAATTATAACTGTCCATATATTTGGGACCACATGGGGTGGGCGTGGAACCACCAAACCCTTGAAAAATTGGGAGAATTGTGGCCCTACATCTGAACAACAAGTGGGGTCCATTAGAGTGGCTCACTTCTTTCAAAAAGTCAGGTGAATATAGTGTTTTTCTCCATAATGTATTGTTGAACTGTTAAGAAATTTCTCGACAGTTAGTCGTCTTTGGTCCAACCCATGGGCCTCAAACATGGGAGGTAGGGTGTGGGCCCCATACCACATCAAAGTTGGGTCCACACACTAAAAAAATCCTAAAGAAATTTGATAAAAAGGCATATAAATAGGTCTAAATAGTAACTCAAAACACATGCTCCAACTGGGCTTGAAATCTGGACAGCAATATAGGCTCTCCATATTTCAACCCATGCAAATAAATCAAGGATTACATAGCCCTGATTCCTCATGTGGGTTTACCCTGATGGGCTCATAAAATTTTAAACCTATCAGAGCTCTCAAACCTCTATGAAAATCTATTTTTTAGAGGCCATCCAAACCATGCATGCATGATTGAGCCTAGACGTCCAATCAAGGTGGGCTTGTACAACACATCTTACTAGGGGCCTGGGATGTTTCTGACCTACTTTAATAGGCCACACATCATTATACAATGTACAAAAGAAGATAAGGGAAAGGAGAAAAAGAATGAACAAGATCGGCCATAGATGGGAGGTCCTGCCACTAATGGACCACCTACACACAAATCCACACCATCACTATATCATACACTTACATGCAAGCCAAGATATATCAAAATAAGTTGTTGGATGGTATGGATCCCTTTCCTAAATACATGCAAGAGCCTAGATGGGCCATGAGATGCAAGAAATTAGAGGTGATCATCGTGGTGTGTTCATAGAAAATGGCCCTCCATGAAATGGATTGTGAAGGATCTAGGCCCTTGGCCTTCATCCTAGGAGCCATATAGGGCCTCCACCATGGATTGGTGGGCCCTACATGCTTCCATGCATGTAGAAATATGTCTCCCAAACTCCAAGATCAAAGTACTAGGCTTCAAGAAGAAGATGTTTGATGGTTGTAGATGGGTTGCTAATGGAGAGAAAGTGAAGGGAAGAAAGGACTGAAAATGGGGAGGGAGCTTGCAAGAGGGAGAGGAGAGGGAGAGATAGAGAGAATGAGAACAAAGAGAGAGGGAGAGAGAATTGTAGGGAGGCAATTATTGCCTCTCTCTCATTGGTTAAAGAAACCATAATGGCCTATTATGACAATAACAAAGTGCTAGGCTTAATAGGTCTCTTGGTGGTGTTTGTGGTTAGTGGTGTTAGTTATGGATCTTTGTGTAGTGTTTGGGTAGTGTACCTTGAAACTTATGCCAAGGGAGGTGGTTTTTCATACATATTCCATCAAAAGTGGACCATAAGATTAAGGGTCATATAATGAAACGTACACAACTTTTGATCTACATATCAGATGGACGCACAAGATGCATTGTTGGAACCGCAACGATGATACGAATAAGATGGTATAGGTCTCAGGCCGATCTGAGTCAGGTCTATGTGACTAAACTCAAGGATGACCGTAAACACTACCCGAAGGTCACGGGTCACCGAAATTTGACTGGTAGGACCGCGGGACCAAAATGAACGAGATGCACACTCACACACACATGCACACATATGAACTTGGTTCGAGTCTCATAATCCTCCTCACCAACAAAGAAATTTCATCCTCAAAATTGTCAAAACTGGAGCAACAAAATGCATAAACATCGTCACATCAAACACACACACACACACACACACACACACACATATATATATATATCTTAATCATCAATCACAAGAGAAGGCAATACAAGTAATCAATCTTCGAACAAATGGGGATAATGCTCTGTAATCTTGACCTCACGTTTTCAGGATGCCTCAACTTTCGAATGATGACCCCATTACACCTTCACCAAGGGAATGGCCTTCGTCCTAAGGACCTACTCCTTCGGATCAAGAATACGAATCGGCTGCTCAATGTAGGAAGCATCCTCATGGACCACAAGTGGATGCTAATCAATCACAGGAATAGTGTCCAACCCACATTTTCGCAACATAAAAATATGGAATACATCATGGATCATGGACAACTTAGGAGGTAAGGCAAGCTTATAGGCCATAGCTCCCAAGCGCTCGGTAATCTTAAAAGATTTAATGAATCTCGAGGTAAGCTTTCCCTTCACACTAAAGCAAACCACACCTTTTATAGGCGAGACCTTAAGATATACCATAATAATAGATTTTTATAGAGCCCAGGTAAATAGTAAGCCTCGATCGGTGCGCCTCAGTCATCATACATGTCTCCCTCCATCGGGGTCTCGAACTCTAATGCTCACTTCCGTTGAATGTGGTTGGGGAAGTACTATCGGTCGAATCGGTCAACAAAATCCTCCCATGTCTAGATAAAGTCCGGCCTTACAGCATGGGCAATAGAGGTCCACCAGTGCTCGATCTCGCCCTCAAACAAATAGTACACCATGCCTTGTAGGACTACCCATTCACCTTGTGTACGTATTGAGCCCCATAGGGGAGTTCAGTGTATTACACGATAGAGAGGAGGACATCCCGAAGGCGGCTTTCATGACACGTTATGGTCACTTTGAGTTTTAGGTAATGTCCTTCGGACTGACCAATGCGCCCACGATCTTCATGTAGTTGATGAATGAGGTCTTCCATCCTTACCTCGATCAATTTTTTGTAGTCTTCATCGATGACATTTTGATATATTCGAGGACCCACAAGGACCATGAGAAACATTTAGAGATTGTGTTATAGACCCTCCGTGCCTACCAGTTGTATGCGAAGCCAGAGAAGTGCGAGTTTTGGCAGGAGGACATGAAGTTCCTCAGTCATGTGGTGACGACAGAGGGTCTTGCATTGGACCCCTCAAAGATTGATGCAGTGCGTCAGTGGGGCCAACCCATGAATGTGTCTGAGATTCGCAGTTTTCTTGGTTTGACGAATATTATCGGTGATTTATCGAGGGATTCTCCTGTATTGTAACACCACTAACCAGGTTGACCTGAAAGAGCACAAAATTGTGTGGAGTGACGCTTGTGAGTGAACATTTATGGAGCTAAAGGACCACCTCACGTCCGCTCCTATCCTCACTCTTCCCTCTAAGAGTGAAGGCTTTGTTATGTTTTTCGATGCTTTGCGAGTTGGCTTAGGTGCTATCCTGATGCAACATGGAAAGCGGGCAGCTTATGCATCTCACCAGGTCAAGGTTCATGAGCTGAACTACCCCACGCATGATTTGGAGCTAGTAGTAGTTGTCTTCGCATTGAAGGTGTGGAGGCACTATATTTATGGGGTCAGATTTGAGCTCCTCTGATCATAAGAGCTTAAACTATCTCTTCTTACAGTCCGATTTGAACATGTGGCAGAGACGTTGGATGGAGCTCTTAAAGGACTATGATTTTGATCTTCAGTACCACCCGGACAAGGTGAACGTGGTGGCAGATACCCTTAGCTATCATCCACGAGGCTGGTGGTGTACATGATGATTTAGGAGTGGAAGACGCTTGAGGATGTGTCGGCGTTTGACTTCAATATTGGCTTGTAGTCTTCTATTGTGCAGTTATCGAGCCTGTTGATTCAACCCTCTCTTGTCGCAAGGGTGATTGAGACTCACCGGGCAGATGAGTCATTGTAGAGTTATCGGGTAGAGGTAGCATCTGAGTGTCAGTCAGATTGGAAGATTAGTTCTGATGGTGGACTTCCCTTCTAAGGCCGATTATGTGTCCCGGATGTCTTTGAGTTGTGCATAAATCTTATAACCGAGGCACACTGATTGTGGTTTTCTATCCACCTTATTTCAATGAAGATGTATCGTGATATGAGGCGTTAGTATTTTTGGGCAGGGATGAAGTGATAGATAGCTATTTTTGTAGTAGAGTGTGACACTTGCCAGTGTGTCAAGGCCTATCATTAGAGACCCCAAGGTCTATTGCAGTCATTAAGCGTCCCGACATGGAAGTGAAAGCACGTATCCATAGATTTCATTATGAGATTGTCGAGGACTCAGCGTGGTCATGACACCATCTAGGTTGTCATGGATCGTCTGATGAAGTTAGCACATTTCTTGTGATTCATGCAATTTGACCTTTGGACTAGATTGCCAGATTATTTGTTGATGAGATTATGAGACTGCATGATGTTCCAGTTTCGATCGTTTCCGATCGAGACCCGAAGTTCATGTCTCAGTTTTGGAGGAGCTTCTAGAAGGTTATGAGGTCTGCCTTGCAGTTCAGCACTGCATATCATCCACAGACCGATGCGAAAACTGAGAGGGTTAACCATAATCTTAAAGATATGCTTCATACTTGCATGATCGACTTCTCGGTAGCTGGGATGAGCATTTGCGCCTGGCTAACTTCGCATATAATAACAGCTATCAGGCGACAATTGATATGACTCTCTTCGAGGCCTTATATGACAGGCCGTGTAGATCCCTTAGTTGTTGGGCCGAGGTTGGAGAGCACCGTCTCCTATGCCCTGAGCTTGTGTAGCAGACATCAGAGGTCATCGACATCATCAGGCAGAGGATGCACATAACTCAGAACTGGTAGAAGAGTTTTACTAACCACCGACGTCGTCCCTTAGAGTTCGTTGTTGGGTACAGAGTGTATCTCAAGGTCTCACCCATGAAGGGCGTGGTTTGATTTGTAGCGAAGGGCAAGATTTCCCTGAATTTATTGGACCTTTTGAGATCACTAGGTGTGTTGGCACTGTGACTTATATGCTTCCCTTACCTTCTGAGTTGTTTAGCATCCACAACATTTTTCATGTTTCGTTATTGCGTAAGTGTGGGTCAGGTACCGTTCCAGTGATTGATTAGCAGCCTCTTGAGGTCTGTGAGGATGCTTCCTACATTGAGCAGCCAGTTTGCATCCTTGATCGGAAGGTGTAGGTCCTCCAAACTAAGGTCATTCCTTTGGTGAAGGTTCAGTGGGCTTATCATTTTGTTGAGGAGGCATCTTGGGAGCATGAGGCTAAGATTAGAGAGTATTATCCCCATTTGTTTATAGTTTGATTGTGTTTGTATTATGCTTTATATTGCATTGATTGTTGTATGTGACAATGCTTTCTCTTCTTCCCTTGTTTTGTTCTACGTGATGGTAAATTTCGAGGATAAAATTTTTATTAGGTGGGGAGACCTGTCAGGCCCGTGTCCTAATAATAATTCCGTTCCATAGGATTCCACAGTCCTCCCGGTCAAATTCTAGCAACCAACGACCCGTAGAATACATTTGCGCATGACCCTGAGTCACATCCTGTAAACTCGAGTCGACTTGACCCGAGAACTGTGCCATTGTGACCATGCCGTCACTGGAGTTTTGACATCGTGTCTCATGCGCTGATCTTATGCTGAGATTGTAAGTTATGGCCAGCGCATGATCATGGGGGTGGACCGCATGATTACAGGACCCACTTATCCCTTATGGTACATTTCCCTAGGTCATTATGAGGGGGACATCACCCGTACATCTAGACACCCTACTACCCCTACTCCATAGCCTCATGCCTCTTACAAGGCAATGATGAATTTAGCCATGCCGTCTTATAACAAATCATTCCTAGCTAAGAGAGAGAGTGGCTAGCTATCATCATTACCCCTCTCTCTCTCTCCTTCATCTCTCTCTTTCCCTCTTTCATTTCCCATTTTCCTCCATTGCAAGAGCTCCCAATGTCCTAACCCATCCATTTTCTCTCCCTAATCTTCCCAATCCAACCATCATGAGGCCATCTTAACCATTGAATCTTATTCCCTTGGAGCATTGAAAGCCATTAATGGAAGATATAACGCCCTGAATTTCGAGGGTCGAGCAAAGATCTACTCCCGAGATTTTGAACATCACTTATGTCTTATGGATGATGATATTTAGGTTTCTTTTATTTTCATGAATTAAGCATGCATGGGATTATACTAAACAACACATCATACTCCGAATTTGATGAAATTAAGCCAGTGCAGAATTCTAAAACATGTCTATATAAGTTGCAGATGTTTCACAAAAGTTCTTCCAGAGTATGAGTATGTAACTGGGTTCAATATATACATGTATAGTTTCAAAATGTATAAAAAGTGGTAGTGTAAATGTGTTTAACTAAGCCCTGATGCCTAGTGTCCCCTACGCAATGGTCCGTGGTCTACATCGACCCGCCTGGGAGTTGGAAGTAGGAGAATTCCTACTCCTCATCCAAGAAGTCCTGCTCTAGAGCATAGAAGTCATCAGTACCTGCATCTAAATCAGCATTTGGCTGGTGTTTTAAAACACCGTCCTAGAGTGGGAGTGAGTGATCAACTTAGTCGTTCTATAAGACAAAAGTGACACACGTCATCAAGTCAATCAAGTAGTAATAATCAAGCAATCATAAACAATCACTTCCTAACTATTCTCTTTAATGCAGAAATGGAGTGCAAGTAATGATGCGTGCCCTCACCCACCAATGCTCCCTTACACCTGACTCCGACAGCCTATTTTGCGTATAATAACACTTCCTCAAATGGGGAAACTCAAACTCCTTTTTGGCACATCCTAACTAATGTAGTGTGGTGCATGATCATGTTATCCAAGTGATTAATTATGCTCATTCACACAGCAAGTTTGAGAAGTTAGGGTACCTCCCCTTTTACATTGGCCCAAATCGAACATTATGCATCAGACTACCGCAATGGTCCTACTCCTATGTTCTAGATCCATCTAGGTTCGTCACTCCTATTTAAACACATACGAAAGCCAAGTTGTAAGAAGTTGTGCTCGTGGTCATTACGGGGAGGCTCGTCACCCCAACATAGGCCAACAACACGAACAAGAAGTCCCATACCACCATACCCAGCTTATGAGTCTTAGTTGCTCATTGGTCACTAAGGGGAGGCTCGTCACCCCAGCGTAGGCCGACAACTCGGACACGGTATCTCATACCACCATGCCCGGCTCATGAGTCTTAGTGGATCGTGGTACCATGGTTAAAGTAGATCTTTACATTGGTGAGGGGTGCCTTAGATTCAAGCAGTCACGTCCAAACATGGTAAACACACAATAGGTCAATCGGTTCATCAGGAAAGCTCGATTGGTATGGGCACAGGTTGACTTAATCGACATAGAGCACATAAGTGCCCCTCGTGGCCTAGCCACTGTCGATAATCGTCGTGCGACTCGTATTCATCGAGTTTACCCATGGTGGCAAGACTAAATCGGCCACCCAAACAAGGACTTTTACCGAATTCCTAGACTACGTTTGTAGCTTCAATCCTACTCAAATGCGACTAACAATTACGTGCATATATATCCCAGCATTCAACAATAATCCATGTGGATTTCTCATGTGGGCATTTCATCAAACACATAAACCATACTAATACAACATGCATTTATCAATTGATTTCATAGAGAAAAATATACATACACATAAAACAATGAAGAATCCTACCTTAATACTCATAGTAAATACAATTCATCAACAATTTCTCATTTAGACAATTTATCAAACACATAGCCTACATTAGTTACAACATGTGTTTTATCAATTCTTTATACAGAGAGATCTACATGCATATGACAATGATGAATCCTAGATTAGTAATCATGGCAAGCACTAATCATTTTCTATTGCTCAATTAAATATTTCAACAAACACATAGGGTGCATCATTTATTTATCATAGTTCATAGGTGTATCTCATACAGAAATCAACATATTTAAGATAATACGATAGTAATCAAGACAAACATAAATCATTAGCTGTCATGAAAGCATTGATAAACTGTAACATTAGCGTTTATAGTCCGCACCTTTCATTAGTATGCTCGACTCAGACTCGGTCTAAATTCTATGTTTCCAAAAATGGAATGTCGGGCACCTAAATGATAAAACTGATTAGCTAGGTTGACGTCAAACTATCCTGAAGCTTTACCTTGATATTAGGGTTGGTATTTCTTACCTGAAATCGTAGTAGAGAGAGGTTTAAGTAGCAAAATTAGGGAGTGATTAGGCACATGGATGCATGGAGGAAGATTTCCCACAGTTGCAGCGATCTCCCCAAGTTTCCTTTTCCACTTTTCTCTCTTTTCTCTTCTCTCTCCCATAGGGTTTTCAAAATTCGTATATGAGAGAGAGAGAGGGTGAAATGAGGGCTATTTATAGCCCCAGATGTGATATAAATGGCCTCAGGTCCACTTTATACTATACTCCTGCCCTGTGGACAGCTGTTTCTGACGAACAGGGCTCTCAGAGAGGCCCACTGCTCATATACGTCATGGGGTATACTCCTTGACAATGGATCCATGCCAGGGCATGATTTTGGTGTGATTAGATGAGCCAATCGACCATGGAGAGCCCGTTTCAAATCAATGGTCATACATGTCCAATTAGGGCCACGGTTAACAGATGTGTGCAGGGACATTTCCTTTCTCCATGTGTGTATTTTGGTCACAAACCAACGGTCAAAAATCCTTAACTTTGCATAAGAGCGAACGGCCCAATTCACTTAAGTTTCACTTCATTTTCTAAGGATATTCGCGTTTCCCATGCACTTAACTCATGGCTCAAGTTGGGTGTTTATGGATACTATCTGGGCTTGATTCCCGTGATGGCTGTCAAGCCTAGCAGGATGGACATCTTCTTATAATTTCGTGGTCATCAGACCCTCGACATGCGGTCTAAGTCCGTTACCGAGTTTCAATGTACTCCCGAGGACGACAAGCCCTTGGGATTTCTTCTAGGTCTTAAGATGACATTGAGCCAGTGGTATCCCTGGTTCTAGACCTTCCCATTTGTGAAAATGGTGGCCCAAGCTTAATCCACCAATTATTTAGTACTTAACTAAATCCCATCTAAATTATATGACAAGATGCGGTCCTTGGGTTGTTCTGCTGGAGGTTGTACTTGGGTCTTTGTACGGATTTTTTTGGGACGTTACAGAAGAATTCCTAGATCTAAGGTGAGTGTTCCTTAACACTTATTTCTTTATATCTTTGCATGGATTTCATCCTTTTTAGCATAGGGCAAGTGAGACCCACCAATCAATATGGTGGAGATCCCATCTTAGTCCCTAGATGTGGCCAAAGGCCCATCACACCTTACATGTATGTATCCATGGTGGGACCATTCTCCATGGATCCCACCATGAAGTTTCCATGTTATGTACTTGGTATAGCCACTTAGCCCATCAATATGGTGGGACCATTCTCCTTGATATTTTTGTGATTGAGGGCCCACACAAGGAGGGAACCCATCTTGATGTATGCATGTACATGGAGAAGCTCATAGTGGCGGAGCTCCTCCCATCTCCACCGATCTCTCTATTTCTCTCTCTCTTTCTTTTTTTATAGTGATGATGAGGCCATGCAGCCCACCCTGATGAACACCCACAAAGAAGTATGTATTACACCCATGTCATCCATATGTTAGACCCATCATTGCGGGCCTATTCGTCTGGATGGGACTAGATGAAGAGAAAACATAAATATCAGCTTCGTGCAAAGCCATTGGTGGGTCCCACACATGTGGACCTACCTCATGCATGTGTTATATTTGGGCCATCCATCTGTTGGACGACCAACAGCTGTAGCTGCTGTCTGACGTAAGCAAGTTCCGTGGATCTGGCATGAGGTATGTGGTATATCCCAACCATCCATCCATTTGGCATTGTGTGGGGCCCACCCCACACGTGCTGCACGTGTGGGATGGGACCCACCTTGATGTATATATTCTATATCCACACCATCCATTGCTAGACGGTGTTCTGCATGGGACCCCAACCATGATGTATTTGTTATCCAAGCTGTCCGTCCCATTTTTTTGGATGATGGGACCCACCCACATGTGCTGAACATGTGGGATGGGGCCTTACCTTGATATATGTATTTTATATCCACATCGTATCCACACCGTCCAGCTCTGGACAATGCTGAGTGGGCTAACCATGATGTATGGGTCTGATCCACACCGTCCAACACTCTGGACAGTGGGACCCACCCCATGTATGTGTTGTATATCCAGTCCATCCATCCGTGGATGGTATTATTTGGGGCCCACCTTTGATGAATGTATTATACATCCACCCTATGTATCCGTGAGGCCCATATGATGTATATCTACACCGTCCACATGGGACGTGGGCCCCATGTGGTGTATGTGTTTAATCCAAGCCGTCCATCTTATGGGGCTCATTTGGAATGTGTAGGGCCCACCCCATGTGATGTATTTATGGTCCACTGATGAGGTCTGATGTGATGTATTTGTGGCCCATTGATGAGGTTTGATGTGATGTATTTGTGGCCCATTTGGTGAAGCCCATTGTGATGTACATGTGGCCCATGAGTGAGGCCCATTATGATGTATTTGTAGTCCATGTAATGAGGCCCATATGATGTATTTATGACCCATTTGGTGTGGCCCATTGTAATGTATTTGTAGCCCATGAGTGAGGCCCATTGTGATGTATATGTGGCTTAGAAGTGAGGCCCGATGTGATATATATAAGGTCCAATATGATGAGTATGAAGCCCATATGATGAAGCACAATGTGATGCATATGAGGCCCATATGATGAGGCTCGATGTGATGTATATAAGGCCCAATATGATGAATATGAGGCCCATATGATGAGGCCCAATGTGATATACATGAGGCCCATTGTCCTAGTGTCCATTTTGTTCCATAGGATCCCGCGGTCCTCCCGGTCGAATTTTGGCGACCTGCGACCCGTAGATTGTATTTCGCATAACTCTAAGTCATACCTGTAAACCCAAGTTGACTCAACTCGAGACCTGTCCCATTGCAACCGCGCCGTCGTCGTGGCTCCAATGTCGCATCTCGTGCGCCGATCCAACCTTTAAATCATAAGATGTGGACTGCGCATGATCATGGCCGTGAATCGCACAATTGTGGGACCCACTTATCTCTTATGACACATTTCCGTAGGCCATTATGAGGGTGACATCACCTCTACATCTAGCCACCCTACTACCCCTACTCCATAACGTCATGCCTCTTACAAGGCAATGATGATTTTATCCATGTCATCTTACAACAAATCATTCCTAGCTAAGAGAGAGAGAGAGAGGCTAGCTATCATCATTACCCCCCTCTCTCTCTACTTCATCTCTCTTTCCCTCTTTCATTTCCCATTTTCCTCCATTGCAAGAGCTCCCAACATCCCAAGTACCCATCCAAAAAATTCCAGCCATTTCCTCTCCCTAATCTTCCTAATCCAACCATCTAGAGGGCATCTCAGCCATTGAATCTTGTTCCCTAGGAGCATTGGAAGCCATTGGTGGAAGAAGAAATCCTAGATCTAAGGTGGGTGCTCCTTAGCACTTATTTCTTTATATCTTTGCATGGATCTTCATCCTTTTTAGCACAGGGCAAGTGAGACCCCCCTAATCAATGGTGGAAATCTCATCTTGCTCCCTAGATGTGGCCAAAGGCCCATCACACCTTTCATGTATGTATACATGATGGGACCATTCTCCATGGGTCCCACCATGAAGTTTCCATGTTATGTACTTTGTATGACCACTTAGACCCTGATTTGTCACACCACAAACCTGAAAATCAGGCTCACAAAATTCTCAATTGTTGAATATGAAGCCGACAGCCCCTGTAGTACCCCATTCTTAGCTCCCAACGCCCATACTCCAGATTCCGATCTTGGGATCTTACAAGGAAGATTTTTCAATGTGCATTTGTTTCATAGTAAGAATAACCACAAGTTTACCCAAATCATAAAGGTAACATCATCATCACATATCCACTAATATAAATATTTGAATATAATGCTGAAAGGGAAATACATATATCGAAATCAAAGCTGCAGAAGTCAGCTACATACTCCAAGCTCCATGCTGCTGCAACCTAACGCTACCTGTACGCGTTTATCGTGCATAAGCTTATGAAAAGCTTAGAGGGTGGTGAAAGTGTGTGCATAAGATAAGCGACAAGCACATAAATACAATGCCATAATCATACAATGTCAAAAATACTAGCAAGATCATGAATTATAAGATATCAGAGTAAGCAGAAAAATACTAGTAAGTCCACAAGTTATATAATATCAGAGTACGCAATGCAGATCATAATGAGTTAAATATCATATACTGCAGATGCAATGCAATATGTAAATCCTACTAAGTCCGTTTAGGCCATATAAGTGTACAAACATAGCAACCCAAAATGCCATATGCCACGGATGTAATGCAATATACAATGCAAATGAAATGACCAAGTTGGAGTGAAGTCGGGATGATAGTACGTAGTATCGCAGGCTATGGGTTCCATCCCAAGGGAATTCTATCCAAACCAATCCTATACCTAAATTTGGATAGTTAGACTCAATGTGGTAAACTCCTAATCTCAGGTTAATTGTGCGCCTCAACCGAAATCTTGACTATTACGAAGGTACACATAACAAAAGTTGTGCACCATCAGCCTGAGTATATAATGAATGAATGAATGAATGAGTATGCAACTCCTTAATAAGTATACATATCAATATTATATATCTCTAATATCATCACCAGGGTCTAGTACACTCCAAACTAGATTACCACCCCATCGCGTGTAATAAGGTGAGTGGAAGAGACTTCACTATCCGCCTACCAATATTGGGCCCGACTCATCGATAGCGGACCCATCCCTCGAGCTGGTCAAACTCATCCTAGCTTTGTCCCCTCCCCTCGGGCGGGTAAGGCCATTCTCACTTTTAACCGACCATGGCATAGTGAGAGATGCGGCCTAACGGTGTATGACCCTCATGCGCTTATGCATCCCCTTGATCTAGATGTTGGAGCAACCTCTAGAACCAAAAGGGTGTAGGGAATTTCACCCAGAGATATCTATAGCACCTCATGTAGAATAAATTTTTGATATCCCATCTAGCCATCCATGATATGGCTGTGGAGGCTACGACCTTGATGTCGCTAGGTCGTATGGTGGTAATATTAAAAATTTTAGATGCATGAATCATACCATCTAGTCATACATCAAACCTACGCGTACCACAGGCTCATGTGGGGCAACTCCGTCTCTTAGGGAGCCTATAATAATCTGCCCAATGACATGTATTATGATCAATCATTCCTCATAACAAGCATACATATGATGCATATGGGCATGGATTGTAGAGCTATACTAAGCATGTTATATGATGATGATGTATTCTCCTCATGTCAAGGATGGGCCTAGACGGCCTACTCATATCAAGAATTGGCCTCACGATGGGCCTAAGGGAAGGTCACAATGTAAATATCTAACCATCATTGCTCATCAATGTGGACATTTAACCAACATTACTCCCAAGCAGTGGCCTACATAAACATTAATACATACATTATAATGAAATCATACATTACATCGATCTGCACATTCATCGCATTGGGCCTCACTCAAGAGCCACATATACACCACATCAGGCTTTGCCATACGAGCCATAAATACATCACAATGGGCCTTAGCAACTGGGCCAAAAATACATCACAACGGGCCACATACCTGGGCCTCAAATACAACACAACGGGTCACATACCTAGGCCTAATACACATTACAATGGGCCGCATGACATGGGCCTAGCATATATCACAATGGGCCGCTCAATAGGTCGCACTAATGAGTCTCATATGCATCAAGTGAGCAGCATCAATGGGCTGCACCAATGGGCCTCATATACATCAAGCGAGAGCTTTGATTACACCAAAAATCATTTCAATAGTTGTAGGTGTAACATGTGTATCACTGTACACTATCATTCTATGGGGTACATGGCTCACTAATGATGATTAGCACTGTCTAAACATTATCCAACACCATCCAACACAATCTGGATGGTGTGAATGAAATAAATACATGATCGTGGTGTACCATCAGATGGATGATTGATAAAACACATCCAAGGTGGGTCCCTCGTAGGGCTCACCATATATATTATATGTTATAATATATATATATATATATTATTATCATTATTATTATATTATCATTTATTTTTAAAAGATGTATGCCCAGGCCTGCCAAATCAGACCGGGGCCCACCATATAAATGATCTTCAAAAAATGGATGGACGGTGTTGATAAAACACATACGTCAAGGTGTGGCCCACCGTCCAACAATCTAGACGGTGTGGATCTAACGCATATATCATGGTGGGCATCCATAGATGGACGACATGATGAAACACATATATCAATGAACCACACCGTCCTTAGCTAGACGGTGTGGGAAATACATACATTCAAGGTGGGCCACGTTGGATGGCCCAGATGAAACATATATACCAGGTGGCCCACACGTGTGGGAAGTGGGGTCCACAACTGAATGGTGTGGAGAAAAACCTACATCATAGTGGTGTCCACAACACCGTCCAAATGATGGATGGTTTGGAGATAACACTTACATCATGGCAGGCCCCACACGTGGCAGGGATATAAAATATGTACATCATGGTGGGTCCCACCCCCACAGGTGCCACATGTGTGGGTGGGCCCATACCCAAAACAAATGGATGGTGGGAATAAGACAGGTATCTCATGGTCTGTACCCACCGTCCAGACTAGCTACCCCCACATGGCAGCATCACGGTGTGATGCTGGATGAATTACATGCATGGTGGGTCCCACATGGTGGCCCACCACGGTTTAAATCATGCAGATATTTGTGGTTTCTCTTCATCAGTGGGCTTGCCGCTGGACGGTCCATCAAGGTGGGCTCGACATATGGTTGGCATGGATATAATACATACTTCATGGTGGGGTGCATCAGGGTGGGCCACTCACATCAAGAGAGAGAGAGAGAGAGAGAGAGAGAGAGAGAGAGAGAGAGAGAGAAGAGAGAAGGAGAGAGAGGGAGATCGGAGTAGCGAAGGGACCTCGCCACTATGGGCTCCTCATTGATACAAATCATACATCAAGATGGGTCCCACCACAAGTGGGCCCTTAAATCATTAAATCCAAGAAAAATTATAAATCTAATCCTAGAAAACACCCACCATTTTCATTTCTTCATGGTCTGATGAAATCCTTAGCTCCTCAGCTTCGACTTTAACGGTGGATGATGGAAATTGGACGGTTGGATGGTGGAGATGGGAGGAAGGAAGTGGGCCACATAAAGCTCTCTCATGGAGCTTGGATGATTACTTGGGAGGAAAATGAGAGAGATATGAGAGAGAGAAGTGATGTAAGGAGAGAGAAGGATGGTTGAGTGATGGATGGAGTGATGGTGAGTGAGTGATGGGTGTACTTAACTAGTTATGGGTTATAAGAGAGAGAATTGACTTTGGGGTTGCTCTTGTACTTGACATGATGGGATGTGATATGCTTGCTTGATGGGATTGATTTGAAAGTTTCTCTTCAGTTTTGTAAATGTGAGGTGTTTTCCTTGAATTGAACGCGGACCCACATCTCCTGGCTCGGGTATCACCTCAGTGTACAAGATGCGGTGTCAGAACAACAGCGGCGGTGCGGTCGCAAGGGTGCAAGTATCAAGTCAGGCCGACGCTGGAATACGGGATATGACTCAGGGTCGTGCGCAACTGCTATCTACATGTTGTGGGTCGTCAAAATTCGACCGGGAGGACCACGAAAGCCTATGAAATGGTATAGTCTAGGATACGGGCTGACATGATTTGTGGTGGAAATGAGAATTCTACTCTTGATATTTTTATGATTGAGGGCCCACACAAGGAGGGAACCCATCTTGATGTATGCATGTACATGGAGGAGCACATAGTGACGGAGCTCCTCCCATCTTCATTGATCTCTCTCTCTCTCTTTCCTTTTTTTAGTGATGATGAGGTCGTGTGGCCCAACCTGATGGACTCCCACCATGAAGTATGTATTACATCCATGTCGTCCATATGTTGCACCCACCATTTTTAGACTGCTCAGTGGTAAGTCTGCTGGCCTGTTCGTCTGGATAGAACTAGATGAAGAGAACATCAATATCATCTTGACGCTGACTTGGTTGGCCCCACACATGTGGACCCACCCTATATCCACACCATCCATTGGTAGGGATAATGGATCCCACGCAGCATGCAGCTGCTGGTGCATTGACGTCAGCAAGTTCTGGGGCCCCGTTATGATGTATGTGTATATACATACCATCCATCCATTTTAACAGTAGTGTGGGGCCCACCTTACTGTCTGTATTCTATATCAGCAACGTCCATTTGGACGGGCCGTGTGGGGCTAACCATGATGTATGGGTCTTATATCCACACTGTCTAACACTTTGGACGATGGGACCCACCTTGATGTTTGTATTTTGTATCCACACCGACCATCCTTGGATGGTGTGCTATGGAACGCACAATGATGTATGTGCCTTGTAGCACCTCCGTCCATTTATTTTCGGCCGTGTGTGGGGCCGACCGTGATGTATAGGTCTGATCCACCGTCCAGCACTCTGGACGGTGGGACCCACCCCATGTATGTGTAGTATATGCAGTCCGTCCATCCCTGGACGGTACTATTTGGGGCCCACCTTTAATGAATGCATTGTACATCCACCCTGTGTATCTATGAGGCCCATATGATGTATATCCACACCGTCCACATGGGACGTGGGCCCTATGTGATGTATTTATGGCCCATTTGGTGAGGCCTATTCTGATGTATTTGGGGCCCATTTGGTGAGGCCTATTGTGATGTATTTATGGCCCATTTGGTGAGACCCATTGTGATGTATTTATAACCCATAAGTGAGGCCTATTGTAATGTATTTGTGGCCCATGTAATGAGGCTCATTATGATGTATTTGTGACTCATTTGGTGAGGCCCATTGTGATGTACTTGTGGCCCATGAATGAGGCCCATTGTGATGTATATATGGCCCAGGAGTGAGGCCCAATGTGATATATATAAGGCCCAATATGATGAATATGAGCCTCATATGATGCAGCCCGATGTGAAGTATATGAGGCCCATTGTGATGCATATTGGGTCCTTGTGTGAGGCCCATTATAATGTGTATGCGGCCCTTGTGTGAGGCCATGGGCTCACTATATGTTAGGCTCTATGTGGGTCACTCCTTGGGAGTAATGTTGGTTAAATGTCCACATTGATGGGCAATGATGTAAAATTGCGGTAAAGATCGCTTTAGTTGAAGTAGGAATATGCTAATATATCCTAAAGGGGGGTGAATAGGACTTTTTAATAATTTTATCACAATTTTAAAATCCTATCACACTAATCCTAACAACATGCATATATTACGATTACTCAAGAGTAACTCTACTGGCTTCCAAGCCTGGTAAAGGATCCAATCACAAACTATTTGAAAGATGAACAATATGCCAACTAGTTTATGATGGATATGATTGTGTGTGTGAGGTGTTATCTCAAATAATCAGATATGAAAATATTAAAGGAAATCACACAAATAAATGACCAACAATCTCAAACACAGTCATTTTTATAGTGGTTTGATTACTTGGCTACTCCACTCCTAATAACCCCACTCAACCCTTGAGTGTACCGGATTTCACTAAGGAGGTTTCCCACGATTCACCCCAAACCCAAGGTTTTAAATCAAGTTCACCTTTAACCTTTATAACTTATACCTAGGTTGACTGTTTATGCTCTCACGAGCAAGGGTCAACACATCGCATCCACTTTTAGGCACACTGGCCAAGGATCTTCCACAAGACCTTAACAGAGTATTCACACAGTTCACCCCAAACCCAAGGTTTTAAAATAGGTTCACCTTTAACTAAAAATTTATGCTCTCCATAGAGCAAAGGTCAACACCACATACCCACCATGTACACTCCCACTGGGGGCCTCCTAGAGGACTTGCATGGGTGAGAAACACCTTAGACCCAATCGTACAAAGGAATGATCACAAGGGTCCTCTAGACTATGATAACTTACAGATAAGCAGATGAGTCCCTTTTAGCTCATTGTTGAAGATCTCCTCCTTTATTGATGAAGAGTCTTCTGCTTCCTTGAACCACAACTCAGAAGATATATCGATGCATGACGACTGGTTAGGCCAAGGATATGATGGAATCCTACTCTCAAATATTTTCCTATAAAGGAGATAGAGTGATTCCAATCATCTATACATTCAAGGCATCCTAACTTAATGATTTGTCATTAAGATTATAGTTGGATGATCCTTGAATGTGGAAGTTCATTCCCTAATCCACTCTATTGAATATCAATGATGAGGGTGGATTGGAGGATTAACTCCCTTACGAGAAAAGGCTTTGGGTAAATGATTTAAGGTTAAACACTCAAAAGCACTCTCTTCTTTCTCTCACAGCAACTAAAGACAAGCTCTCTATATATAGGCAAAAAGTTCCAACAGATATAAAGCGGTTGCATTTATGACAGAGTTCGATATCATCGAGCAAGGTCGATATCATCGAGCGTATATTCTCGATTGCATCGACTGACCGCTTGATAACATAAACTCAAATGTCATACACTTTTAAAACTTTTTGCTAGCAGGTTGAGGGCATCTGTAACGACCCCAGTTCTGATAGATAGTGATATGTGTTTGTACACATACACAACCTTTTATAAGAAAGTAATGAATGCTTAAGATCACCATAACTCATTCTGACATTGTCCCTAATCATATTAGAAGCACCAAATTTCGAGGACGAAATTTCCTTTAAGGGGGGTAGATTGTAACACCCCGTACTTTCTAGTACTCGGGTGTTACCTTGTAACCAAACTTAGTACAAATACAAACCTGGACTATCTGAACAATTACCTTCACTATAGCCTAAATCGACAATTGAGAGTAATCTCCATCCAAAGATTTTTCCATTTGATTATTAATTTGGGAGATCCAATGTAGATCTTCATCTCAGTAGTTACAAAGTCTTGTGAGTCACTCAAATAGCAAATTTTAAAGTCATCAGATCGTTACCCTGGAATAAGAGAAGATCTAAATGATCAAATAAAAACTAAGTGGTAGGTTGGGACTTATCTAATAAAAGGTTAATAACATAGGTCATTCATATCGTCACATCCAACCATTAATCTGAAATAAAATAAAATAAGTATAATAAATAAATAAATAGATAAATTAGTTTGAAAAAGCCTAGAATACAACTCCTAATAATAGAACCATCATATTTTAATATAAATATTCAATGATTAAAAATATAGTAATAATGAATTTAATAATAATAATAATAACATTATTAAAGATATTGCAACAAAAATATTTAAAAATTTAAATACATATTAGACCATCTTATCAGTAATCTAACCATTGATTTCCAACTAAGGGACCCAACTTACCAAACCCATCAATCATTAGGCTCACAACACCTAAGTTAACAACCCACTACTTGACCACCCTCATCCCAACTTTTTATGACTAAATACATGGTTAGAAGTTCAATTAAATAGGCTTAGAGACCTTTAGAAATTTGATGATCAAATGGATTAACAATCTGACCGTTAGATTGCTAATGATCAATAGGTATGACAAGATCACTTGGTATGGCCCACCTAAGCTTTAGAGATCTATTTAATCTTTGGCCAGATGTCTTAGTTGGACATTTAGAATTGATTGGTCAGTGTGGATTCCACAAAACATAAATGTGGACCCCACATTTGAATTATGCATGTGCACAACTTTTGTGCACATGCAGTGCATTGGATCTGAATTTAGGTTAAATTGGTTGTTGACCTGATGAAAACCAAAAACTCTTAAAATTTCAAACCAAAGAACTCCCGCCCGTCGCTAGCTTAAAACTAGTTGTTCGTGTGATGGTGCAAATAACCATTTTCCAAATACAATATCTCGATCCAGACCGTTCATCTAATAGATAGGGTCCCACTGACCCTAACCCTGGTGTTACCTGGGATTGAAAGTTCCCTATGCCAGCTCGATTAACGATCGATCAGGCATTGTTTGAGGAGGGGCGCTAACGAGGAGAGTAGATCCACATGCGCTGCTTCTCTGGAAGATCTGACCATTAGAAACCATTGAATGGGAGCCACGTACGCAAAAGAATCCCAGTCAGCCCTACCTGTTTCCAAAAACGGACCCCTACACGCTGGAATGCGGAAAGAATCTTTCCTCAATAAGGAAAGATGCATCTCGTCCGTTCATGGACTCCTAAAAGCTTCTCTCAAGCTCATCCTGACCGTTGAGATAAGAGCTTAGTGATATTTTTCCTAGCAAACGAGTATTTGGCAAGATTTTAGTGCGGCGGTGAGTTTTTCACTTATTAAGTGGCTGTATTAATTAACAGCTCTCCTTGCATCGTGATATGGACCCCACATTGCTTTTAGGCCATATCAGGACCGTCCAAACGGCCTTGATCTATGGATCAACCACCCATATGAAAAGCACCATTATCATCCCCCATCTTCCTCAAACTAACTGTGAAACCCACCTTCTGCAAAATCGGACCCATTCACTGATTTGATCCGTTCATTGTGTGGCCCACCACATTTAATGTCCATCAGGGACAATCAAATGAATCCATACATGAGATCTAACACATTAGGAGATCTTAGTGCCAGACCGCTTGGATTAACTTAAGCAATATCTGCACTAATCCTTGTGATTAGCTGAGGAGATTTCTAGAAATGGAAACAACTATAAATAGCCGGATTTAAGGCATCTTTCAAGGAGGCTTTAAAAGAAAATAGAAAGAGATAAGGAAAGAAAGAGAGAGCGGCCACTATGTGTGTTGCATGTTCTGTTGCAACTTCCTTGGTCCTTCTAACAAACGAGTCAGCATTGGCCTGACTCGCTCTTTTGTTGAGGGAAAGAAAGGAGATAGTAAGAGAGGAGAGAACCGAAAGAGAAAAGAAGATAGTGAGAGACATTAGGGGAGAATGTGGGCCGGTTAGAGCAGGTTTCTGTCCCACTTCAACTCGACATGCCCGGCCTCGTTTCACCAGCTCAAATCCTCGACCAGCTTAGGTATTAGAGATCGAAACCCATCCTTATCTTAGATTCGAATCCAACCCATCAATGTCCGACCCTGGTTAGATAATTCTGTTTGTTTCTCTCTCAGTTATTGAAGGATTGCACCACTCGACGGGTGTTGTTCACAGTCCCCTCAACTCAGTTGCGAGTTGAGTGACTCAGCACCATTCCTGGATGAGAAAACCCGATCCACCTCTATGGTTGCGGTCGATTTTCCTACATCTATGTCTGCTGCTTTGAACTGAGCTCTGATTCGCCAAAGCTATGGGTAGCAGTGCCATTTGCACTGGAGTTGTCACTGAGTCAGTGACTCAGGTGAAATGCAGGAGAATAAATCTGACTCCGCTGAGCCTGAGAAATAACTCAGTGTAGTGAGTTAAGTCCCAATTAGGGGTGTTCCAGATCTTCCCAATCTAGGACTGACCCAACCATCTAACCCACCGGGTCAACTCAATACCCATTATCGAACTAACTCGGTCAATCTTCTAGCCGAGTCAAGCTGACTCCAACCAGTTGTGGATGATTTTGAGAAACATTGGGTTCAAGGAACCTTTAACCCTATGGCTAACGAAACTCCTGAGATGAATTCAACTAGTTGTTAGTTGATAATCCCAACCAACTCAACTTGGTCATAACTCACTAGAAGCTTGTAATGCCCCATCAGGTGCTATTAGTCACTGCCACCTTGAAGGATAATCCCCTTCAATCAACTCCAAGGACAACATCGAGGTGAGGAGCATCCCCCATAGCTTCTTCCATTCATAAATTTCCAAGTGGATTAAATCTCTAATATATAGAATTTTAAAAAACTATTAATTCCTAGCTATCTTGACTTTTATGAAGAAATTGTTTTAATGCCATATTTCCTTATAATTATGTGTATGAGGTATTGTCGTGAAAATTCCATGCCACATTTATAATCATTTTCTTATGTGTATATCCCCATTAGACATGATGAGAAAAGAAAGCTTTTATACTAGATCATTTGTGAATTGTGCAGTGAGACATTACCTTCATGATTTTCTATATTTTAAATCTATAATTTTATAGGGACAATCTTGTGAATAATTCTTATAATATGAAAAATGAGAATATGTTTACATATAGTGTAGTTATGGATGGACTCTTAGTTAATGATGTGACCTCACTTGGAAATTTACATGATACTTAGTGCGTCCTCTTTTAAATGTAAAGAAATTATGGAAGTCATTATGGAACGCATAGTTGGATATTCCTTATTTGAAAGTTGATGATCTTTCGTATTCTATCAAAAGTAATGTATATAAGTGTCATGACGCATAACATCCACGCATGACACATGAGCTTTTCCGAGTGTTCTTCGTAAATCACAATCTATTGGGTTGGTTATGGTTCTATTACCTAAGTCCAACCATCAGGCATGTGCATTTGTGCACTTTGGGCTGATTTTTCTTTACATGAGGCTTTTTCAGGATTTTATACCTCCTTGGGCATACCCCGAGTATTTTTTCAGGAGGTCGTCCTTGGACGCACTCACCTTCATGGCCTTTTTCAGGTAGTTAATCTACTGTGGGCGGTCTATATGGTCTTTTTCAGGTAGTTTACTACTGCAGGCGACCCAATATTTTGACAGGTGGATGTGCATCCCCAGATCTGTGAATTGAGCATACATTCATACATTCATGCAAACACATTGTTAGTTGTATTGCCCTATGAATTATATATGAATTGTTAACTCATTTTGGAATGATGTGACATGGTTGAATCTATGAAGGAAATTTTCACTGAGTTTTCACTCACCCATCGTGCAGTTATACCAAATAGATGCAGGTATGATGAACAAGTGGAGACCCCTATGACAGGATTTCAGGGACGGCTGTGGTGGAGTTTGGAGAGGAAGAGTTGTATGTACATGTTGTTGAGCCGTTGGAGCTCAAATGATAGTTTAGGTTTACAACATTTTAGACTTGTGTTTCACTTCAACTGTAATAAAAATTCCCCTTCTGAGGGATTTCATTTTGTTGTCACTTGTATTGAAATGCTTGTTGTCACTTATGATCTTCTCAGTTTACGCAATAATTGCCTTACTCCATGTTATGAAATTTGTCGCTATTTAGATGTATGTTAGTCTACTTCATGACGTAACCCTCGGGTTCTCATACTCAAGCGACTATCCTTGGGTTTTGAGAACCAGGGTGTTATAACATTGAAACACGCATCAATGTCATCGGATTTTGAACTCTGATATTATCGATACGAGGATCGATTCCTCGATATTTGAAAAATGAGAGAGACTTGCTTTAAAAATTTTCAGGTCAAAAGATATGATCGAGGTACACTCGGTATCATCAAAATTTGAATGCCGATGATATCGAAGGTCGTGTTGATGCATCGACAAATCCATAGATTTTATCAATGAGCTTGCTGGACAGTTTATGTCCTTTCTCAATGCAATCGATCCAGCCTCGATATCATCGATATTTGAATATCGATTCTATTGAGTGACCCTCGATCTGAAATAAAAACCACTTGAAAAATGTTGATGGAAAACTGTGTCCAAGACCGATATCATTGAAGGCCTTCCAATATCTTCAATTTTTGAATTCCGAGGATATCGAGGAGTACTTTGATATATGGAAGGTCTATATAATTTTCTTATAAAAAATAAGGACACAAATACTCTGTTGTCGATTATATCGAGTCTACTTTGATAAACTCGAGTTTCAAATATCGATGATATCGATAAGGGTATCGATACATCGATAATTCTGTCCAGATGGATATGTGGTTGTTGGACATCTTTGGTCCTCATTTTGATGGTATCAATTAATCATCGAGGACATCGACAACAAACATCAATTTTATCGAACCTGATATCGATAAATCGATAGAGGTAGAAAACTTATAGATTTTCTGATTTTGTAAAAAAAGTTTTCTAACCCAAAAATCCTTTGATATTCTAATATATTTTAAGGGTTTTATTTACATGGTGTTTTGGGACATGAGATGTTAGGCTTAGATTTACCAGTGGCAAGTTCGAGCACACATCTGGTTGAGGAGGCAGACAGCTGATTGATCTTCCTATGCAGCTTTCTTGTCTTATTAACTCAACACTCATGCTAATTGACAAACCAAGGCACTTTCATGATGATTAAATGTTCACATTGTGACCATCCCTTAGGCCTTTGTTTGGCACATTTTCGTTTAACAGGTGAGTCCCACATGGGGCCCATCATATACATACATACATACATATATATATATATATATATATATATATATATATATATATATATATATATATATATATATATATATATATATATATATATATATATATTATTTTTTAAACTACAAAGGGGTCCAACGTCTAGACCTAGACGCTGGACGGATGGCTGGATTAGAATACATCCAACAAGGTGGGTCCCACATGGGGCCCACCATATATACATATGATATATAATACAATATAATATATTATTATTATTATTATTATTATTATATATTTTAATCATGTCAGGGTCCAGATGGTTGGACGTCTGTCCAATGCATGGTCTGGATTTACAGAAATCAAAGTAGGGCCCACATAGAAGATGGATGGCATGGCTACATACTTCTGGTGGAGTCCCACCCTGGATGGACGGTGTGGATATAAACGCATACATCACGTTGGGTACGCCCCACATTCCAGCAAGCTGGACGGGGGATGGCATGGATGAAAGACATTCGTCAGGTGGGTCCACACGTGTGGGACCCACCAGCTTTAAATATAGTTGATATCTGTGATTTCCCTCCATCTAGGTCTATCTAAGAACAGATAGCATGGATAGGTGGGGTCCACATGGGTGGGCCCCCGGTTTGGTCCACTTGGTTGGATGGCGTGGATCAAATAAATTCATCATGGTGGGATCCATCCGGGTGGGTTACAAGGCCACATCACCACCAAGAAAATGAAAGAGAAGGAGAGAAAGAGAGGTAGAGAGAGAGGAAGATCGGCATATTGGAGGGGCCCCGCCACTATGGGCCCCTCTTAGATCACAACATCAAGATGGATCCCATCACAAGTGGGCCTTACATAAAAAATCAAGATCCTATGCTATGATCACCCACCGATTGGCCTTCTTTTAGGTCCATTGGCTTCCTTAGTTCCTATACTCAACCTTTGATGGTAGATGATGAAGATTGAAGGGTGGAGGTGAGGCTTTAGGGGTAGGGAGTGGGCCACACACTAGGCTTTCTCTCCTTAGAATTTTTCTCTCATGGAAGTTTAGGATTTGGTGGAGAGAATGAGAGAGGAGAGGGTGTTGTAAGAGAGATGGAATGGGAGGAATGGATGTTCTAAGAAAGGGATGAGTGGAGAGAGAGAGTTAACTTTGGGAATGGGAGAGAGATGAGAGTCATGCCTTGTTGGTAAGAGATGGATGGGTTGTGTAATTGACTTGTGATTGATTGATTGATGTGATAGGTTGTAGAGACTCTCAAAATTTGTAATGCACGGCTTTTTCCTTGAAATAAATAAGGGCCCATGACTCTTGAACTGGGTATTGCATCGGTGCGTGAGACGTGACGTTGGGACCGCGACGACGGTACGGTCACTAGGATACAAGTTTTGAGTTGAGTCGACATGGATTACAAGATGTGACTTGGGGTCGCCCGCAAACACCAATTACAAGTCACTGGTTGCTGGAATTCAACTGGGAGGATCGAGGAAGCCTAAGGAATGGTGCGATCTAGGATACAGGCCTTACACCAAAGACTTGAATCAATTCTTTTGTCCAAATAGGTTCTAATTCCTATTCTTCTATCAAGCAGTCCATGAAATTTAGCTCATAGATCTCATTGTTGTCAATGGCTGCTTATATAGATTGAAAATATTTAGCTCTAGAGTCATATTATCAAAAGACAAGTTCATCATTCCATTCCTGCAATTTATGATTGTATTTGAAGTTGCTAGGAATTGGCGGCCTAAAATTATGGTAACTTGAGTGCTAGCATTTACACATGGTTCAGTGTCTAGTATAATAAAATCTACGGGGAAGTAGAATTTCTCTACTTGGACTAGCACATCTTCTAAAATTTTCCTTGGTAGCTTAATGGAACGGTCAACGAGTTGGAGTATAATCATGGTTGGTTTAAGCTCGCCTAACCCCATTTGTTGGTAAACCGAATAAGGTACTAAGTTGATACTTGCACCCAAATCTAGCAAAACATGCTCAATTTGAAAATTCTCAATAATATAAGGAATAGTGGGACTTCCCGAATCTTTGTATTTGGGTACGACCCTTTGTTAAATGATAGCGCTCACTTTCTCAGTAAGGAAGGCCTTTTTGTACATATTTAATTTCCTCTTTATAGTGCACAAGTCCTTGAGATATTTAGCATATAATGGAATTTGTTTAATGACATCAAGCAGAGGAATATTGACAGTAACCTTTTGGAGCACATCCAACACCTATTAATATTTCATGAGGACAATTAGGTTCTGAAGTCTAGATGGGAACGAAACTGGAGGCTCGTGTAACTTAGTCTCTTTATCCTTTTATTTTTGCAGCTCTTGAACCATAGCCAGTGCATCATTATCTTGAGATGGTGGCTCATCCTCGGTATTTCTACCGGTTACATTATCTTGTTATTGACTTCTTTTCCACTTCTCAAGGTATTGATGACCTTATCTTGCTCATAATGTAGCTTGCTTGGATTTGAGTCTCCAATGAAATGTGTATTTGTAAGGTTTGACACAGGTTGACAAGGGTGCCATTTTTTCTAGCATTTAGTTGAGTCTCAATCCTAGCCACGACCATCTTTAATTCCTAATTTGATTGAATTAGAGACTGATTCATTTGAGCTTGAGAGTTCATGAATGCGGTCAATGCATCCTCCACAGATGATCTCTTTGATAGGGGCACATATGGTGCACTGTTAGGTGCCCCAAAGAAGTTGTTTTGTGGAGGGCCTTGAGGTCATTAGATGCATTAATTTATGGTCCATTCCTCTAACTAAGATTAGGATGGTTATGCCAATTTGGATTGTATGTGTTTTTCATTGGTTGCATAACTGACCTTTGGTAGTTATTTATAGCATTTGCTTGCCTATGCTCATGCGTGATATTTTGTACAACTGGGATTATTGGACAATCCTTTGTATCATGGTCTGCACCACCAAAAATGCTACAAAAATTACCTAAGAAAGTGTTTTCTTTAACTATATCAACCTTCCTAATTTTCAAGTCTTCGACCTTTCTAGTTAATGTAGTGAATTTTGCATTAAGGTCGTCTTCCTCTCTTAGGACATACATCCTCGCTTTCTCTCTTGGAATGAGTCTAGTTTGATCTAGTTTAGCAGAGACATCCCATGTCTAAGTTTTCTCTACTAATATGTCTATAAATTTTCAAGCCTCATTATGATCTTTGTCGAGAAAGGCTCCACCACACATCATCTCTATGAACTAACGGGTATCTATGGTGAGCCCCTTTCAGAATGCATCAATCAAGTGTCATGGTTCATAACCATGATGTCGGCAAGTGAGTAGAAGGTCCTTGAAGCGCTCCCAAGTTTGAAAAAACAGTTCATTCCACTTTTGGGAGAACAACATAATTTCCTGTTTCAGTACATTTGTTTTATGCTTGAAAATTTTTTTTTGTCAAAAACTCTTTACTTAAGGCTTACCATGTAGTGATGGTATAAGGTCTTAAAGAGTTGAGCTGTACTTTGGCCTAATCCTATAGAGAAAATAATAATAACCTAAGTTTGAGTACATCCTTATTGCCATTGTTTACTTATAGTGTTGAAATCACTTCCTCAAAGTCCTTGAGGTGCAAGTAGGGGCTTTCAGAATCCAAGTCATGAAATATAGGAATCAATTGAATCACACCTGGTTTAAAATCAATGTTCCCTATGTGAGCAGGTATCACGCCCTGAACTCAAAAATCGGGCTCATAAAATTTTCGACTGCCGGATCTGGTGCCGATAGCCACCGTAGTATTACATTCTCGGCTCCCAACATTCATACGCAAGGTTCCAATCTTGGGATCCTATAAGGAAGATTTTTTAATGAACATTTGTCTTATAAGAAGCATAACCACAAGTATACCCAAATTATAGAGGCAACATCATCATCACATATCCATTAATATAAACATTTGAATACAATGTTGAAAGGAAAATGCAGATGTCAAAAATCAAAGCTCCAGGAGTCCACTGCATGCTCCAAGCTCAACGCTGCTACAACCTAAAGCCACCTGCATACATCTATCGTGCATAAGCTTATAGAAAGCTTAGAGGGTGGTGTATGTGTGTGTACAAGGTAAGTGTCAAGTATTTAATATAGTTCCATAATCATACAATATCAGAAATACTAGCAAGATCATGAATCATACGATATAAAAATAAGTGAAAATACTGACAAATCCATAAGTCATATAATTTCAGAGTACGCAATACAGATCAACTATACAAACGAGGATCCATGAAGAGTTAAATATTAGATGCCAAGGATGCAATGCAATATACAATTCCTGATGAGTTCACGAATATTGTCAGCCGTATCTAGACCATAAAAATGTAGAAACGTAGTAACCCAATATGTCACATGCCATGGATGTAATACAATATGCAGTGCGAATAGGATGACCATGCTGGAGTGTGAAGTCGGGATGATAATATGTAGTATCGCAGGATATGGGGTCCACTACAAGGGACTTCTATCCAAACCAGTCCCATACCTAATTTGGATAGTCTGACTCAATGTGGTAAACTCCTGATCTCAGGTTAATCGCGCGCCCCAACCGAAATCTTAGCCATTGCGAAGGCACACGTAACAAATAGTTGCGCACCACCAGCCCAAGTGGATAGTGAATTAATGAATAAATGAATAAATGAGTATGTAACGCCTGCTCCATAAATACATACTATACATCTCTGGGATCATCACTGGGGTCTAGTACACTCTACATGTAAATTGTCGCCCACTGATGCGTGACCATGCAAGTGGAAGAGGCCTCACTATTCATCTGACCAGTAGTCAGCAATATCTACTTGGCATGTCGATAGCGGACCCATTCATGAGCTGGTCAAACTCAACCTAGCTATGTCCCCTACTCTCGGGCGGGTAAGGCCACACCCCTTCCCAATTGACCATGACATAGTGGGAAACGCGGTTTCCTGGTATTCGATACTTGGGCACTCATGTATCCACTCAGTCTTGACATTGGGGTGTCTTTTGGCCATGGAGGTTTAGAAACTTTTACCCACGGACATCTAAAGTAGTCAGATGCTCGAACCAAACATTTTCAGTGTCCTATCTAGCTATCCATAACATGCCTGTGGAGGCTACGACCTTGATGTCGCTAGGGCGTACAGTAATCACAACATACAATGTTAGATGCATGAGTCATACAATCCTGTCATGTATCAATCCTGCGCATACAGTGCGCTCATGTGAGACAATCTCTGCCTATCAGGGAGTCTCATAATAACCTGTCCAAGGATATATGCAATGGCCAACAACGTCTCATAATAAACATGCAGTTGATGCATATGGGCACGTACATGATGCTATGCTGTCACATACTCATAATTGGTATCGACAGTCAGAATCGGCTTTGATGAGAATGGACCTAATAAGGCCCAAGGGAAGGTCACAATCTAGACATTTAACCATCATTGACCATCAATGTAGACATGTAACCAACATTGCTCCTAAGAAGTGGCCCACATCGAGCTAAACATAAAGTAGGCCCATGGCCTTATATAACGGCCTAATATACATCGCAATGGACCTCATACAAGAGCTACATACATAACAGGTGGGCCCTGCACATGGGCCTCAAATACATTGCACGAGCCATAACCCATGAGCCTCAAATATAACAAGCGGGCTACATTAATGGGCATAAATATATCACGATGGGCCTTACACGAGGGCCTTGTCATAGCGGGGTAAGCTCTGCACATTCTAAATGGGCTCCATACACATCATCTGGGCCTCACGTGGCAGCCAAAATGGATGGACTGCGTGGCTATGAAGTACCTCAAAGTGGGTCTTACCGTCAAATGGGCGGTGAGAATATTATGCATACATCATGATGGGCCACACTTGTCCAGCAAATAAAATGGACAGCGGGGTTGAAAATACATAATGTCAAGGTGTGCTTCACGATAGCCGGACAGTGTGGAATACATTACATAATCAAGGCGGGTTTCAACGACGGGCCTTATACACATCAAGGTGGGCCTCAACAATGGGCTTCATATATCTCATCAGGGCTTTTCAAGTGGGCCAAAAATATATCATAACGGACCACGTCCCATGGGCCTCAAATATATCACAATGGGCCTCTAACCATGAGCTCTAAATACATCACAATGGGCCTCAATCCACGGGCCTTAATACATCACAATGGGCCTCAACCCATGGGCCCCAAATACATTATATCGGGTCTCATCAAATGGGCCCCAAATACATCAAATGGGTGGTATCAACAGGTCGAAGAAAATGGGCTAATTCAAATGGGCTAAATTAAATGGGCTTCATGTATATCAGCCGAGGCCACCCTTATGTATTTTTGAGATCCAACCTATTCATAAGTTAACATAGAGGTAGATGAAGTAAGAGTAAAAATATCAACTTAATCGGAACTACCGTGGCCCTTAAGAAGTTTTGAACGGTGAATGTCATTGTCCCCACTATTTTCAATGGTGAGGTCTGCTTGAACTATAGATCTGTCTCATTTTTAGTCTCAAGATGTAAGACTAACTTGCTAAAGGGTTGGACGATTTGGATGCAACACATCCATCAATGGACCCCATATAGATGGATGACATGGATAAAGCACATACCTCATGTTGGGGTCCACACATGATGTTTATCTTCCATCCAATCTGTAAATAAGGTCACACAGACCCTATTAAAATAAATAAATTTTTATATTTATCCAGCATCTCTAGGACCAAAGGGTTCCAATAGCAGACGTTCAATCCCATAACTATTTGCAGCTTGGTCCACCTAACAGCAGGCATGGATATAGAATAAATACATCAATAGTAGGTCCCACCGTCCAACCATCTGGATAGTGTGGATTCCACATGTATATCATGTGGGCCACATCCAAAAGGATGGATGGTCAGAGGGATGGATGGATGGATGCACATACATCACGGTGGGGGCCTACGGCTGGAACCCACAGTCCCTGCCCTCTCTAGCGCACCGCAGTAGGATGCTACTGCAACGTCCTCTGGACGTGCAGCAGCAGCGCCTGCTGCATTGGTTTTTTAATTTTCTAAGGGATTTTCCTAGGTGGAGTCCGCATCAGGTGAATCTAACCCAACCATTGCATTTTGCGGCTCAAGACAAACCCATCAAGCCCAATATTCGAGGTATTTTGGTGTATAAAAACATCAGGGTGCTTTTCAATGGTAAAAACATTGTTTTCTATGCTACGGTCCACCAGATAATTGGATTAGCTCCATTTTTTAGCTCAATACCTAAAATGAGCTGGGGAATGGAATGGATGGCATGGATTAGACTTATACATCAAGGTGGGGCCTGCATAAGTGGCCCATCCAAATACCTTAAATATATAATTATATATTATTATTATTATATTTTTTGCTTGGTTGATGGTTAGCACCCCACACCGTCAGTGCACACTTCACTGTGAAGTCACGTCCAGCCTCCTTGGACGCTGAACGATCTCCATATAACACATATCTAAGGTGGGCCCCACCTATAAGCGTGCTGCCTAGGTGGGCCACCAAATGGTTAGATGGTGTGGATAAGGTATAAATCAAGGTGGGGTCCATTCGAGTGGGCCACACCGCCACATCATCACACGAAAAAAAAAAGAGAGGAAAAGAGAGAGAGAGAGAGAGAGAGAGAGAGAGAGAGAGAGAGAGAGAGAGACGTGCGATGGAAGGACCCCGACACTATGGGCCCTCCCTTCCATGTATTCAATCATACATCAAGTGGGTCCCAATACATGTGGGCCCACTAAATCAAAAATCAACGGTGGAAATTACTTCTCCACCAAAATGAAAGATCTAGATGACCCTTATCAAACTAGAAAGTAAACATCGTGATGGGGTCTAGGGAGATTGGCCCCATCATGGAATGATCATGAGAATCAAGGTGAGCCATCGACCACATCTAAGGTCCAAAGTAAGATCCATACCATCAATCGGTAGGCCTCACTTGGCCCATCATCAAAACTTGAAAATCTATCCTATAAAGCACCCACCTTTGATCTTCTCAGAATTCTTCCATCAACACATCCTAGAGCTTTGGGGGATGCATTTCAATAGTGGAGATGATCTTTGGATGGTGGGATTGGGTGGTAGGGAGGTGGGCCACACCTAGTTCTCTCCTCTCCCTTGGACGTTGGATTTTCATGGGGTTAGCTTGAAATGAATAAATGAGAGAGAGATGAGAGAGGATGATGTAGAGAGAGAGAGAGGGATGGGGTGTGAGGTATGGTGGTGTAAGGAAGGGATGGGAGAAGAGAGGGAGAGTTGACTTTGGGGAAAGGGAGAGAGATGGGTTGCTTGTACTTGACTTGTACTTATGATAGAATGTGTACTTTGATTGATTGATGGGACATGTTATAGAGATTCCCTCAGAATTCGTAACGTGCGGCGTTTCTTCGAAATAAACCCGAGCCCACATCTCTTGACCCGAGTATCGGATCGGTACGCGAGTCGCGACGTTGGAATCACAGTGACGGCGCAGTCGCTAGGGTACAAGTTTTAGGTCGAGCCGACTTTGGTATGCAGGACTCAGCTTAGAATCACCCGTAAACGTCGGATACAAGTTGAGGGTTAGCGGAATTTGACCGAGAGGATTAGGTGAGTCGATAGAACAGTACAGACTAGGATACGTGCCTTAACGCAAGGAACACAATGTAAGATGGTAAAAGTTGATCTCTCAAGGTTTAGATGTTCACGTAAAGTCTATGGTTGGTGTAACACATTCCTAAGAACTTCATTCTCATCCTCAGAGGACGATTACGTTGATTTTCTCTGTTTATAGTTGGATCTAGTAGATTTGGATTTACATTATCAACTAGGTCTGACATAAAATCCAAGTGGTGTTGATTGCCTCTCCTAAATGAATGATCAAGGCCTGGGACTAGTCCGCCTTCGGAGGAGAGTCGATTGTTTTAACCTCTACACCAACGGGACATAAACCATCCACACCACACAACAAAAAAAAATACTACTTCAAATAGAGAGTATGATACATAAAAGTAAAAAATAAAAACTTATCCAATAACTCAGGCGGCAGAGCCGACCATGAGGGTTCAATCAACAAAGAAAAATAAATCAACAACCCAAGTGGCAGAGCCGACCGTGAGGGTTCAATCCGCAAAACAAAATAAATCAACAACCCAGGTGGAAGAGCCAACCATGAGGGTTCAATCCACAAAGCAAAATAAATCAACAACCTAGGCGGTAGAGCTAACCATGAAGGTTCAATCCACAAAGTAAAATAAAAAATAAATCAACAAAAGTAAAACTAATGTAGAAATTAAATTATGCTAATCTGAAAAATAGATTCAATGGATGATCTTTGTGATCAAACAGAGATTGTAGGACAACCATAACACTTGAATAATAAAATCCCAAGCAGGGCAACTTTATGGCACAGATAGTGCTTAAAAGACTCAATTGAATTTACTTTCAAAGAAAAATAGAAAATCTACAGAAATTTTGGAGGGTTTAGAAGAGAACTTACCTTAGCTGTCGCACAAATCTAATCTATCTCAGTCTCCCTAACAACGACGCCAAAAACTTGATTGCTTGCCTTCAAGTGCAGAGGTTCGTAAGTTAATGTTCCAAAATCTCGTGAATACAGGGTTGATCCCACAGGGAGATGAATTACGAGAAGGACAAAATCAAATGTAAAATAAACTAAGTAATAAAAACTAAACTGATGATTTAATTTTAGGAGTTTTGAATGGATGTAATTCAACTGAATTAAAACAACACCCAAGCTTCAAAGTTCCATACATAAGTTAATGTTCCAAAATCATGATGACTTGGATAACACAACTAGGATCTAAGCACTATGGTCGGCCTAATCGAAAAATAAAATAATTTAAAATTTTTAAATAAATGATATAAAAGATTAAAAAATCATGGAATTGCACCATTGATATATATTCTCAAGCACCAGTGATTTTAAGAATTCAATATTCATAAGATAATGAATATCAAAGAAATGTAGCAGGTTGAGAATCTCTCTTATCTAGGAAATATATTTGATCTAGGGTAAGCTTATCCATCAATGTGGATCTTATATGATGGAAACATATGGATCTCACATGAGGATAAAAATTAAACCTAAAAAACTGATAAAATACATTCACCATTCTTCTCATCATTAAAACAATCAATCATTATAACTATGAAAACATTAAACCAATATGCTTCCTTTCTAGCTTGGGCTAGAGGGAACTTAGAAAAACATAATTAAATTACAAAATAGAAAATTAACAAGAAAGAAATAAATGCAAATAAAAAAGATTTAAAAGAAAATTAATAATTTATAAAACTTTAATAAAACTAAAAACTCTCTAAAAATTCTAAATCTTGCTCTTGAATGCTTTAAATGATGCTTAAGAATGCCCTGAGAAGCCCTATTTATAAGTGGGGAACTCCAACTTTTGCGCTTAGTTGAAAAACTCTAGAAACCGCCTCAAATTTACGTAGTTTATTAAAATAGACTTCACTCTATGTAGTTTCTCAAAATAGACTTCACTCTACGTAGTTTCTCAAAATAGACTTCACTTTGTGCAATTTCACAAAATGACCCAGAGTTTCAAATATGTTTTTTTAGGACGATTTCAAGATTCTTTATTTCACTATAAATCTTTGATTCTCTTCATTCATCACTTGGTTTTCTTGGATCTTTGGCATGTGAATTCTTTAATCTTAGTCTCTTAAGATCCATCCATTGCGTTGGTGATTCTTGAGCATCAAATCCATGCTTTTAACACCCTTTTCAATCCAAGGTCTTAAATTCACCTTGCAACATAAATATGACTAAAATAAAACATTAAGCTGATTCATATTCATAAAACCAAGATATAAATGAAGGAAATTATGCAGTATTTGAGTCTCAACATTTATAATTGTAGATTTTCCAATTAAGCACATATATATCATATAGTGAGTTCCTTTTAAAAAAATGACCTCTTTTGATTTTGTGTATTTTTGGAACACAAAGATCATTTTAAAATTGATTTCCCTACTATGCACATTTCTAAAATAGGATTCCATGAAATGGTTGAGAGTGAAAGCCTTTCATGGAATATTTAAAAAGTTAAGAAGCCAAGAATCCTCAAATTTATCATTTTAGTTCAAACTGAACCAATAACCATTCATTAGAGATGGTTGATCAATAGGTAATAAACATTTAATTGTAGTGTGTATCAACCTTTTCTGGTTTAGGATAAGTATCATATTATTCATAAGTATTTTGAAAGTTAACTATGATAACTTATTATATATGGAGTTGTTTATCACGAAATTATTTTTATCAAACTCCATGAAGAAATTATTAGTCAAGAATTTTCGTGAATTGATGTAAAAAATATGCTTTTTAAAGTTCTAGAATCAATTTTAACCAACCGTGATTTATTTCTTGACCAATCAATTTATATATATATATATATATATATATATATATATATATATATATATATATATATATATATATATATATATTCACTTTACTTGACCCATTACTAAATATATATGAAAAGATGGGTCGAGGAAACTTTTTGATTTACAGAGACCAGCTGTTAAAAGGGCCCGAGTCATTTTCAGGGCACCTGTGTCTATTTTGCATTACCCATTTGGTAACCATTTTCTTTGAGACAGAAAAATATTTCTCTGAGTGACTTTCAAATGATTTGGATGTGACTTTATGGTTTGTCTTGGAAGTAATATCAGATTTCTTTACCATAGTACATTCCTGTTTGTAGTGTCTTATCTTTCCATAGTGATGGCATTCAACTGGATCTTTCTGATTTGGAGTAGGTGAATTTTTCATCATCTATGAGGTAGAGGAGGATTCTGATTCATATCATAGGATTGTCATATTTTTGGATTTTCTACTCATGCCTAGAAGTTTCTCAATTTTTTCATTGCTTTGAGTAAATTTTCGAGTCTGCTTTGTTATTTGATCAGAATGTTTTACTTCCATATTTAGTTTCTTTTTTTTCTTTTTAATTTTTCAACTTTTAATTATATAAGTTCAATTTTCTTGATCAAATTATCAAAAGTTATGCTTCTAATAGTAGTTCCTCTCCCCTTTTTAATTTTCTCAAGATCAAGTTCATCTTCCTAATCCAAATTCTTGGGAATGATTGTAGTGGTCGAGGCCATGAGAATCTTTAGTGATTTTGTGTCTCCATCACTATCTGACTCATCTGAATTTGAATTTGAGTCGTCATTGTCATCCCAAGTGGATGCCATAGCTTTTCCTTTGGACTTCTTTGTGGGGCATTCCGTGGAAATGTGACCAAACTTTTTACAGTTGTAGCATTGAAGCTCTTTGGACTTGTTGAATTTGCCAGTTTGGCGTTTATGGTCTAGTTGAGCTCCCTTATTGTTGCATGGTCTTCCACGGTTCCTATTACAGAATCTTTTAAAGTTTTTAGCCAATAAGGCAACCTCCTCATCTCCATCTTCATTCTCATTATCTTCTTCCTCTAATGTATTCATGGCTTTAGAGGTTTTGAGAACAATATTTTTTATATTTTGTGGGTGGTTTGAAATGTAGTTCAAAAGTCTATAGGGAACCTACTAGTTCTTCTACTTTCATTTCTTCTATATTCCTAAATTCTTCAATGGTAGTGACCTTGGAGTTAAACGTTCCAGTAGGGGTCTCAATTTTCTTTTTACATATTTTAGGTATTGGAATTCTTTATCCAAGTCCTCCCATGGAGTTGCATATACCATTTAGTCTTGTAAAAAACTCCATGAACGTCTCATCTTCTTCCATCTTTATGTGTTCAAACTAAGATGTTAGGAGTTGAGGCCTTGACATTTTTACTATGTTCATTCCTTCATGGGTAGTTTCCAATAACTCCCATGCTACCTTAGAGTTTGTATACATGCTTATTTGATAAAATACTTCCTGTGAAACTCCGCAGCAAATTTTATTCATGGCTTTGGCTTCACACATCCTCTTCTCTTTGTCATACTAGGTCCATTTGGCCTTTATTTTTGGTTTGGTGATTGTTGTGTTATCCTCAAGAACAATTTTTTCTGTAGGTGTAATATATCCATTTTCAACCATCTCCCATACATCATCATCTAAGGCCTAGAGAAAAAATCTTATTCTGGCCTTTTAGTATGCATAGTTTGTACCATTAAATATGGGTAGTCATGAGACGGATGGTCCCTCTCCTTTGCCCATAATTCCTTCTTCAGTTAAGATCTTCCTCCAGGTTATTAGACCTTTTTCAAAGGGACCTTGCATTGATACCAATTGAAATTGTGGTTTATACCGCTGATACTGAAGAATGAATATGGGACAAGATCCTAGAGGAGGGAAGGGGGGGGGGGGGGGGGGGGGGGGGGAATAGGACTTTTTTATTGAATATGCCAGTCAAAATTATTTTTTTTGCCTAACTTAACTGATTTACAAATAAACTCAGTAAGGCAATGTAACCCTAATGGCTTCCAAGCCAGTTAGAGGGTCCAATCACACAGGCAGCTTAAGATATACCAATAATGCAACTAACCTATATGTCACCCCCCAGACTCGGTGACTGGACTCACAAGGAACCCGATAGCCGGTTCCGGCCGCAATAGCCTCCGTAGTACTCCATTCTCGGTTCCTGGCTCAGGTTCTGATCCTGGGATCCTACAAGGAGGATTTTCATAGCATTAATCTAATCCGATAGAGCATACCCAAGATTATAACACAGTAATCTCAGAAAGTAACCATTGAAATGAGTTACAAAATCCACTGGAAATTTAAACTTTTATAGGTACATAAGGCTCAAAAGGAAATACATAAGGTAAGAAAGGAAGAGAAAAGTCTACAACAAGTCCTCAGCATGCTCCAATCCAATGCCCCACTGCTATTACACTGACCTAGGATCTCTTGCATGCATCAATCGTGCATAAGTTTATAGAAAACTTAGAGGGCGGTGTAAGTGTGTGACAATGGTGCTCAGAAGAAATACAAGTTGTACCAAGGTTATGCAATGTAATACATGAGTACTAGGCGCCATACCAAGGCGACACAACAGAAGGCTTATACAGCCAATGCAAATGCAATGCGAAGTAATGTCAGTCCTCATATCTAATCCACATATTAAGTATAGTTCCACCATAAGGAATCCACTAGGGTTAAGTGCACTGCAGGATGATTGCCGCTCTCCAAGATCCGCATAGTCAAACAAGCGTAAGAGACCTCACTACCCACCTGTAAACAGCCAATCACTAGCGAGGCTCGATGGTAGCGAACCCATTTCACGAGCTGGTTAAACTCAAGCTAGCTATACACCCTCACTTAGGCGGGTAAGGCCAAATCTCATCTCAACCGACCTCATAATAGTGGGAGTTGCGGCCTAATGGTATAAGGCACTCAGGCACTCATGTTTTTCACTCAGTCTTAGCATTGAGGCGTCTCCTCTGTACCGTGAAGGTTTAAGGACTTTCACACAAGGACATTCTATGCGCCCCAAATGCTCAAGTATCATTTTCTGGTGTCCACACACGATCATCCATGATATACCTGTGGAGGCTATGACCCTAATGAAGCAAGGGCAGATATCTACATGATATGTAAATGCCAAATGCATGAATCACACAATAACCCATGCATCAATCCCAAGAACCCTGCGTGTTTAAGAGGGAAAACTCCATCCCCCAGGGAGATACCAACATGTCCTACGTAATGGAACTACCATGGCTAATCATACCTCAACCAAGCATGCATATGATGCGTATAGGAGTAGGCCATGAAGATGAATAAGGGTGCCAATAAAGTGAATGAGAAGATGTACTCTCTTCCTAACCAAGTAGGGTCTAGGCACTTAGACAATCCCTCATAAGAAACATATACCTCTAGTAGGGGCCCATTTACCTAGGATAGCCCATGAGACTAAGCATATAAGCTATGGGCCTAAATAATATAGAGATGGGCCTAGCAAGAGTCTAAGATGGGCATTCAACCACACTTAGATACAAACGAGCCTAGAGGGGTCATAATGGGGACATTCAACCACCATTTCCCAAAAGGCATAACCAACAATAATCCATATAGCTACAAGGCCTAAGGCCCACATCCAAAACACATACATAAGCCCCACATAAAGGTATAAGACAAAAGGTCCAATACTACCTTCAACAATATGGGCCCAAAGAGGGGAATCAAGGCCCAAGTCCTAATGGCCATAGAATCCATGCATTTAGTTGGATTTGGTGGGCAGCCTATGAACACAAATACATGGCCCAAAAATAAGTATAAGTTTGGTGAAATGGGCCTCACAACATCAGCTCAATAATTAGTAATTTAAGTGGGCACTTAAGGGCCTAATTCCATCCTCACCTCAGCCCACAAGTCCAACAAAATAGTGAAAGTTGTCCATACATATGGTTGGGCCAAGCTGGGATGTCCCAGCCCAATCTAGGCCCGCTGGAAGTCCCAAAAATCTGGTTTATATTTGGGTCCAAAAGTGATCATCAATGGTAACCCAAAATGCATTAATTAAGCCCAAGAATATTCTAAATATAAGGGAACAACAAATACCCAAATTCTTCAATATGGTGGGCCCCACATCCAATAAAAATCTAGTAATAAGAATGTTTATTTGGGGACCTTGCTGGACTTTCAACCCACCCAATATCTTGGGCCCGCTGAAGTCCAAAAACATGTCAAATTAGGTGAGAATTAATCCTATAAGGGCCAACATTATTCATAAGGGGGCCCACTAGATGGAGGAAGGGGATTTGGCATGAAAACCAAGTGGACCTGCTACTAGACTCCAAGTCCAGTAGCAGCCCAACTACAATGGGCATCCTAAGGCCTGGGCGGCCTGGGCTAAACATGCATTAAAGTGGGCTCCACATAAACTGAGGTGGGCTCCATAGGGGACGTCCACCAAGTGTGGACCCTTCCACATGGGCCACCTAAAGATGGAGGACGACATGGATGAAACACACCATCATAATGGGCCTGCATGCCGGGACGGCCAGCCATGCTAGACGTCCAGAGGGTCGCTGGTCCAGCTTAATGGGCCCCACAATCATGGCCCAATGGGCCTCATAACATTATATGGTGGACCCTAAAAATCATACACAAAGTCAAATGGGCTGGGGCTTAAAAACTCCTATCATAGCAAAGAGGACAACAAGGTTTTAAGAAAAATTCTGCAACTGCATTTTGTTGTCCTCAATTTGGGCACTCCATTGGAGTGGGTCCAAGGACTCTAAAATTCTGAAAAATGAGGGCCAAGGTCTCTTAATATGAATACAATAAGATGGAGTCTAGAAAAGTGACCCACCTATAGTAGAAATATTTATAAATTAAGGCTTTTATCAAACTATATTGCTGGACTATACAGCAAAAACTCTAGTAGTCCAACCATCTTGGCTCACTCTTTTGGATGCCCAAATGAGGTTAGTTGAAGCTAAAATTTGACATGCATATAGGTGGGGTCCACACCCTCAAGAAACATAATATCATATGAGATCAAACACCCCACCAAATGTCCAAAAATCTGTCTAGACAGTTTCTGGACAACAACATATAACTGAATTAAAATAATTATAAACACTATAAAAAGAGGGATTCAATCCATGAAATGTGTGGTATGGACCACCCTAGTGGGCCCCACAAACATCCAGGCCATTCTCACCATCAAAGGTCCATTGCATGTACCCCTTTTGGGTATAATTTGGGGCTCTAACGTCCAAGGGTGAACTGTCAAAAACGTCCACCCACCTTGGACGGCCTGGATGGTTCTGAGCCATAATGTAACGCCCCATGTTTTCAGGACCTAAGTATATGACCTGTTTCCCAAAAACCCAAGTGTTAACCTCAAAAATTCATTGTAAATTTAAACTGCTTATCCTTAATCAGAGTCAATTGCAACAAAGCTAGAGTAAACCATGCATTGAAATTAAAATGTTCTAACTATAATAAAAATCCAAACGTAGCGCCCATACAAGACTTATGCAGTCTCAAATAATAAAGTTCGGGTAAGGAAAAAACATGAGTCTATCAACTAGTAGTGAAGATCAATGTGGGCTGTAGGGACCCGGCCTAACTCCTCAGTTATCCAATCTGCTCTAGCAACTAGTGAATAGCATCGGCTCGCTTTATACCTGCATAAACTGTTACGGTTTGATAGAGTCAATGGCTATCACAGTGAGGAGCACCCTCTAAGATTGTGCACTCATCATTCATAGTCCAATATAGATTGCAAGTCATGAAATTTTGATATATTAAATAGGGCATTGCATGATCATGCTCATATACTAAAAAAATAAACCAATCAATAGAGTTTTATCATAAGAAAATTATAATAGCAATCATAATGCAAGGAAATATGTTCAGATAACCAAACAATCAACCATACAACTTTCTATTACACCTGAGAATCACATTTATACATGAACTCCACAAGATGGCTAGAAAATTGATAAGAAAACTTCAGCTCCACCTAGAAATCATGGTACAAGTGAAATCCATGAGGTGAATAGAAAATCAACCTTCAAACCTCTTCTTCATCTGGAGAACATGTCGTATGTGAACTCCACAAAATGGATAGAAAATTGATAAGCAAACTTAAGCTCCACCCAAAAATCATGGTATGACTGAACACCGCAGATGAAAAGATAAACAACATACAAACCCTAGACCATCCCAAAATCATGTCGTACGTGAACACCGCAAGATGGCTAGAAAATCAATAAATGATCAGCTCACTCAAAAATCATGGTACGACTGAACACCGCAAGATAGCTAGGAAGCGATAAGATATATGGATGTAACCATCAAGCCACAAGAGGGCACCAATAATCCATTAATGCCACGAAGGCAACTAGACGATCCAAGCCACATAGGCAACATGCGGTCCAAGCTGTGTAAGGTAACCATGGACTGCAAGATGGTAAGACTTTAACATGTTCCATTCAGCCCATAAGATAATCACAAATGACTGCTTTTAATTAATTAACCAACCCTACAACTAGTGATAACATGTGACAATTAGTTCATTCATGTTTACTAACATTAAAGAGACATAGCAGTGGTTCATTACATGGTTTGGTCACTTAACATATTCATAAAATTATATAATAAGACAAGTAAACTATGAGGGAACTTAAAGCTACTAAATTCATGGAATTAAAGTATCATTTATGCCCAGATTTGGTGAATTAAAGTGGAAAGCTCAAAGGGTAAGTCCTCACATTGATCAAGCAATCTAGTTGTGTGGCCGGCTAGATGGCACGACTAAGGTTCGATAGAGTCAAACCTAGCTGATAAACATGTAACCACGACCCAATTAAAACATCAAGGGAAACAGTTAGTACTTGACTCCTACAGTCAAAATACTAGGTGAAAACTCATTTAGTAACTAATGGATATAAATGAGTATTGATTTACCTTGGATTTGTATTGCTTGGTAGCTATAAGGCTAGAGTGGGACAATCCCAAACTCAGCCCAACTCCACCGGGTTGACTCGGCAGGCGCGGCCAAAATCCTAAATCTCTCTTCCTCTTCCTCTCTTTCTCTCTCTCCTTTCCTTCTATTTTTCTTCCTTTTCTTATTTTCTTCTATTTTTGCTGGAATGTCTAGAAATGTCTGGACCAAGGCCCAAACCTGACTAGACTTGGTTAGACTCGGTTCCAACCGAGCTGACTCGGTATGTACACCAACTGCCCGAATCTCCCTCTTCTCCCTTTTTCCTTTCTTCCTTTCTCTTTTCCCTCTTCTTCTTGGCAACAATGTAGCTGAACTCGTCCAGTAACTTAGCCAAACTGGGACTCAACTACTGAGTCGGCATCGGTAGCATCTCCAAATTTCTCTCCCTCTTTCTTTCCTTCTCTTTTCTCTCTCACTCCCTTTCTCCCTCTTCTTCTTGCAACCCCTATTACTGGAACGTCCAACAACTTCTTAAGCTTAAACCAGGCTCCACAATAGTAGCAAATGGGTCAGTCGAACAGCAACCCTATCCAGAACAACCCATTCGCTTGGCTCGAGCTAAACTCAGCCCGAACCCAGTTACCGAGTTGGCCCAGCTCAGCGCACCCACAACATGCCCTCTGCTTCACTCCCTTCTCCTTTCTCCTTGATGAAATGTCCTACAATGGGTCTGGACCGAAGCCAAACTGATCCCACAAAGCTAACTCACAGCAAGTCGGCGGGTCGGGACTTGGGCAGCTACCCGGTGGCACTACTCCTTCCTCTCTCTCTCTTACTGGCTTCTTCTTCTCGCTTTCTTCTTCTTCTCTCTCTCTCTCTCTCTCTCTCTCTCTCTCTCTCTCTCTCTGGACAGATGGAGAACTCACTCCACCATGAGCTACCTAAGTTCGTGACTTGGTGCGGCAGAATGCCGGTTTCCAGGAAGGAAAGAAACGACGCCTGCTTCTCTCTTTTCCTTTTTCTTTTATTTTTTCTCCTCTCTTTTTCTTATGAAATCGGTTGCCCTAAAAAGGGGTTGTTTGTAGCCTTCTTTAATCATTTTTGGACGCAAACAAATCCCTGGATTAGTTGTGGTTTAGCGACTTTAAGTTGTTAGGTGTCTCGAATGGCGCACATGATTCGGCTTCCATGAACACCATCATCTAGTATTGATAATACTTGAGTGATATGGGCCACATGCTGGAAGTTTTTGATCTGAAAATGGGGCCCACTTAAGATGATGGGTTTTTCAGTCATACGAGGAAGAAGACTGCCCTGTCAATGGCAAGTCGCCATCGAGTGGTTGATCCAATGATCAACAGCACATGGACAATGTGGATAGGTCCCATGATCATTGTGGGACGCACAAATTGAATGGTTATCAGTGTCCTTGTGATAAGATTTGGCTTCCACTTAACTGCGTCGACAGATGAGGAAAATCTAAGCAAAAGATGAGGAAGCCCTACAAGAGAGGGCTGAGATTCGCTCAATTGGATGGTTGAGATACTAGGATCGAACTTCACACAGATCACTAGCCTGGAAAGGCAAAGGAATGGATTCCTTTCCATTTTTGAAAATAAGTGTGTTTGTTAGCCTGATTTGTGGCTTAAATTGTGTGCACAGTGAGCAATTCAACGGTTGAAATTGGGTAGGGACGGTCTCCTTTGTGTCCTCTACAAGATGGATGGTTTGGATCATCCATAGGGTCCCTGATGGTGGGCCACGATTCATCATAGTAGGCAGCCCTTTTTTTGAAATCGTCCGGGCGGGTGCCGAGAGGGACCCGGATTGCATCCTACCCTAGCCCGGACGGTAATGCGTCCGGGTAGGGCACTGTGTCTCCCACCGTGATGTAAGTGTTTTATCCATGCCGTTCAATGTTTTTTGTAGATAATTTTAATATATAAAGCAAAAAATGAGGTAGGTCCAATGCTTAAGTGGACCACACCAAAGGAACCTACACTGATAATGATACCCACCGTTGAAAACTTTCAAAAGGCCAACGTGATGTTTTTTTTACCTTACAATCTATTCATAGGGTCATGTGGACGTGGATGAAGTGAAAACACAAACCTCAGCTTCATCCAAAACTTCTTCGGCTCCCAAGAAGTTTTTAATGGTGGATGTTCAATCGCTACTCTGTGGTCCACTTAAGCCTTAGACCTGCCTCATTTTTTGCTTTGCACATTAAAATTATTTGTAAAAAATGTTGAACAATGTAGATAAAATAGATACATCATGTTGGACCCCACGGAGCCCTACCCGGACGGATTACCGTCCGGGCGGGGGTAGGACGCAATCCGTGTCCGTGCAGAGAGAGGGATCCTCTGTTTGGGATTTTGCGTGTCAAACACGGTTTGACCGTGTGACTATCTTGGTACACCTCAGCTGTGCACCAACTGCATACACCCACTCCTCATGTGGGGTCCATGATAGTTGTGATCTGATCCACTCCGTTCATGCATTTTGGTGGCTGTCATTAGGGTCTAGCCCAAAGAATGGGGTAGATCCATGGCTTAGGTGAGCCATACACGCCACATTTGTGTTCGATTGGCGGTTTGCGCGACCCATGGTATTCTTAAGTGAAATCTGGCCCGTCCATTAGTTTCAAAATACTATACACCATATAATAATAAATATGACATATATATAGCTTATATTACATTTATATTTTATATTAATGATTATTTATTTACTTTGAAATATTATATATATATATATATATATATATATATATATATATATATATATATATATATATATATATATATATATATATATATATATATATATATATATGTATGTATGCATGTATGTATATTTTTCTTTTTCATATATATAAATATTAATTACTCAAAGTGTACTATAATTAATTTATGTAATATTCTTATACATTCATTATAATAATATTACTAAATAATGTCTTAGATTATATAATAAAAATATATTTTTATATTTGTTTAGTATAATGTATTAATAGTCATAGATAAGTATTTATTTACAATTATTAATATTTATAATGTACTTTCATGATTATACATGCTTATATCAGTATAGCAAAATTAATATTAAGAGATATATATTTTATATACAATATAATACATTAGTATATAGTTAGAGTTATAAAATGTAAATTTTAATTAATATACGTCGATTATATAATAATGTGTTGGTCTACAATTTGTTTCATATATAGTTTAAATAATATACATAATTTAAATAATTTAAGTAACATACATATTTTTATAAATAATTATAAAATTATTTTTTTTTGTATTATAATATATATACACAATTATATGCCATTTAAAATGAATTATTTGATCTTCTTGGTAACGCCCGAGTACTAAAAAGTATGGAGTGTGTCATGCCCCAGACTTAGTAACCGGACTCATAAGGAACCCGATGATCGGTTCTGGCCGCAACAGCCTCCGTAGTACCTCATTCTTGGGTCCTTAGGCAGGTTCCGATCCTGAGATCCTACAAGGAGGATTCTCATAACAGTGTAATCATTTTCAATACGAGCATACCCAAGATCATAGCGAGTATATCTGAGAATAACCAAGGCACACATCACAAAATCTACTATGAATTTGAATTTTTACAAATGTCCATAAGGTCTAAAAGGACATACAAAAGATAATAAAAGAAGGAGAGGAAAGGAAAGTCTGCAACACTGGGTCCTCAAGCTCAGCTCTAATCCACGCTCTGCCGCTCTATGACACCTCCCTAGGATCTCCTGCACACACCAATCGTGCTTAAGCTTATAGAAGCTTAGAGGGTGGTGAAAGTATGTGGCAATGGTGCACAGAAGAATAGAAGGACATATAGGAAAAGAAGTATACTCAATGATAATATCACTAGCCTTACCAAGGCTTATCATGAATACGATACAATGAGTACTGAGTGTCATACCAAGGTAATACATGAAGAGGCTTATGCAGCCAGTGCGAATGCAATGGAAGTAATGCCAGTGCTCATCCAAACCACATGTCAAGTACATTTTCAATCATAAGGAAACCACCGGGGTCCATTACACTACAAAATGACTGTCGCTTCACTACGGGAAAAATGGAAAAAAAAAGGATGGATTTCGAGACAGTTCTGGACCGTCTCGAAAATTTCTTGGTTTAAAGACACTTTAGAGACGGCCATAAACCATCTTTAAAATTTTAAACGGCCCTTGACCGTCCCTATTATTGTCTTAAAAATTCAAACGTCAACAAATCATTTAAGACGGTTGTTGACCGTCTATATGTGGCCATCTGAGACGGTCAAAGACTGTCTCTAATAGAGACGGTCATCGACCGTTTTATGTGGTCATTTGAGACGGTCTTTGGTCGTTTGCATTAGAGACGGTCCTTGGCCATCTTTTAGTTGTAATCTGAGACCGTCAAAGACCGTCTCTATTAGAGACGGTCCTTAGCTGTCTTATATCCCTGTCAAAGACCGTCTCTGTTAGAGACTGTTAAAGACCGTCTCTGTTAGAGACTGTCAAAGACCATCTCTATTAGAGACTGTTAATGACCGTCTTTGTTAGAGACTGTCAATAACCGTCGCTATTCTAGACTGTCAAAGACCGTCTTTATTAGAGATTGTCAACGACCGTCTCTATTAGAGACGGTCCTAAACCGTCTCTAATGCTAAAATTTGATGGTAAAAAAAAAAGTTAGTTAAGAATCTTGGAAAAAATAATTAACAAATGTTTAAGAAAAATTTAGATTTAAAAAAAAAAACTATGATTTAAAAAAATTCTAGATTTTGAAAAAAAATAATTAAGAACTTTGAATAATGTTGAGAACTTTGAAAAAAAAAAAAAGATTTCGATAAAAAAATTATATTTTGAAAACGAAAATATAAAAAATTAAATAAAATTGTGAAAAAATTGACAAATTGTAAAAAATATATATATTTTTTAAAAAAGAAAACTAGATTTTGTATTTTGACAAAAAATATTAAAAAGTTATATAACAAGATTTTGATAAAAAAATGATATTTTGAAAAAGAAAATTTAAAAAATTAAACAAAATTTGAAAAAATCGACAAATTATAAAAACATATATTTTAAAAAAGAAAACTAGATTTTTTTATTTTGACAAGAAAAATTGAAAAGTTATATAACAAAAGTGAAATTAAAAAAATGATATTTTGAAAAAGAAAATTTAAGAAATCAAACAAAATTGTGAAAAACAAATTGTAAAAAATATATATTTTTTAGAAAAGAAAATTAGATTTTGTATTTTGACAAGAAAAATTGAAAAGTTAGATAACAAAAGTGAAATATTTTATAATAAACATGATATTTTGTCAAAAGAGTAAAAATATATACGTTTTGAAAAAAAAATGTTATTTTTAAATGGAAATTGAAATTTATCTGTGAAAAATAAAATTCCTAAATTATTAGACACATCCACTAGTTGAACCTTTAATCATTTTTGGACAATCTAATAAGTTCAGATTGAAGAATAAATAACTTCAGATGTTTAAATCAAATTTCACTGAAATTGTGTGTGATCAATCTTGTATGCCTAATATCTTTCTCATATTTAAACTGATTGAGGCGAGTAACTAGTCAAATTCAGGGTATTGATTAGTAAAATAGAGTGAACGGACCAGACATGTAAAATGGGCCAAATATTTTGATCAAAATTGCGACCCAACTTAGTGACCTCGTGAGAACCTAAGAATTGATGTAAGTTTTGTGGGCCCCATCATGATGTGTGTCGAACATCAACACCGTGGATTTGATGTGTCCCCTTTAGGTTATGAGGTATATTAAAAATCATCTATATACGAAACTCAAGTCGGTCATTCCATCTAAAACTATGTGAAGACATCTTAAAAAATATAAAAGAACTTGGTGGGGCCCACATGAGTTTTGGATGCGGCTGAAAATTGGTTTAACCCCTCATCCAAGTGGGACACACATAATGAGTGGGTTGGATATGTGAATCACATTTAGGCAGGCCCAATATATGATTATGAATTTTTTAAAGAAACCCCTCTCCACTATATTGTGTGGTGTGGCCCACCCAAGTCATGGATTGACTTTATTTTTAAGCTCTTGGCCCACCCAAGTCATGGATTGACTTTCTCCATATCGTTCAACGTTTTTCTCAGATCATTTTAAGATATTAACTAAAAAATGAGACGGGTTGAAGGCTTAAGTCGACTATAAAGTGGGGATTGAACGTCCACCATTAAAAATAACATTCACAGAAGTTTTGGATCAAGCTGATGTGAGAAATTTAATCTTGTGGAATCGATCATTGATTGACCTTTAACTAAAATTTATATGATTATACTATCTTAGATGTTTATTAATTGAGCCTTTTTCTTCCTTAACAGAATCCATTACTAGATTTTGTCTTTTTTGTGTTCATTCGTCTACTGCCAAGTAAAGGCTCTAAGTATTCGATTTTTTCTTCCGTACAAATGGAACTCCTTTTCAAATTTTTGAGACGAAAATGGCCTTGAACATTTTTTATACGATTTTTTTTAAAAAAAAAATTGAGACGAAAATGGCTTTGAACATTTTTTATACGATTTCTATTTTTTCAAAATTTTGAGATGAAAATGACCTTGAACATTTTTTATACGACTTTTTTTTTTTCAAAATTTTGAAACAAAAATAGCCTTGAACATTTTTTATACGATTTCTTTTATTACTATTTTCTAGTATTCTTCTCTCACCATGATCTCCTGTACTTTCTAAACATGAGGCAAGTAAAGAGATTAAATGGACCACAAAGTTGGCCCACAATAATTCATATATTTTTGTGTTTTCTCTTCATTCATATCTTTTTGATATTATGAACATGTTGGATGTCAAATAAACATTACTATAGGCCCAAGGAAGGTATCAATGGTGGAAATCATTATTCCACATTGTTTCGTGTGGCATGGTCCACTTGAGTTTTGGATTTACCGAAAATTCGAGATCAACCCACACTATTCATCCATTTTTTGAGATCATTTTAAAGAATTGTCCAAAAAAATGATTCATATCCAAAGATTAATTAAATGGATCACACCACAAATAAGGGGAATAAGTTGGCTACCCCCCCTGACACCATCCAATGGCTGGTGGTTGGTGCTCTGTGGGCCCCACCATTATGTGTGTTTAATCCATGTCGTCCATCTATTTGGAGAGATCATTTTAGGGTAATGTCCAAAGAACGAGTTAAATCCAAAACTCCAATGGACCCCAGCACATATGATGGACTCCAGCACAAACGTTCATTTTATGGTAACCATTTTTTTAAAAAAAAACTTTTTAAGCAGTTAGATTTCAAATAAACATTACGATGGGCCTTAGGATAGTTTCAACAGTGGGAATCACCCTCCCCCTTATTTTCTGTGGCTGGGTGCACTACAGATTTTTATCTGTCTCATTCTTTGGCTCATGACTTAAAATGATATCTCAAAATGGATGGATGGTGTGGATATAACAAATACATCATAGGTTTTTATATTTTTTTAAAATATTATATATATATATATATATATATATATATATATATATATATATATATATATATATATATATATATATATATATATATATATATATATATATATATATATATATGGAAAGGGTTCTGTACGTCGAGCTCATGGGAACTCCCCCATGAGGTCGAGCTGTGTGGGCCACATCATGATGTGTGTCAAAAATCAACACCGTGCATTTGATGGGTCCCCTTTAAATTATGGGATATCCCAAAAATCAGCAGTATATGGAACTCAAGTGGACCATACCATCTAAAATCATGTGAAGACATGCCTAAAACATATAAAAGTACTTGGTGGGGCCCCACCTGAAATTTGGATGCATCTGAAACTTGGTATAACCCCTCATCCAACTGGCACACACATAATGGATGGGATGGATTTATGAACCACATCTCTGTAGGCCCAAAAAATACTTATGAATGTTTTAATGGAGGGTAACCCTTCTCAACTTTTATATGTGGTGTGGCCCACACAAGTCACATATTGATTCGATTTTCAGTCTCTAGGCCCACCATGGAATGTTGCATCTAACTGATGGAGTAGATGTTTGACACGCATCATGGTGGGGCCCACAGAGCCATACCAGATCCAAAGCGCAAGTGACGTTATTTGGTGTATAGAAACAATGCATGAGTTTTGTGTTTAATGTAAAATAGTGGTGACTCATTCTTAATAATAGTGGCAATGATAGATAGAGTTATCCAGACCATCTAAATAATGGGTCTAGTTATTAATGGTTAATATTTAAACTTTTTATTATATAAAACTATCTTAATCATCTATTAAATGGTCCGTTAAATGTAGGGCTATTAATGTAGTTAATGTGCTAAATTATGGAAAACTCACAACTTGCGGATTTGAAACTAACATCTCATTTCTTAAGAGGGATTTAATTCCAATTCCCTCTACTCGTTTCTAATTCCCTCTTTTCTCTAACGTCACTCGTCTTCTGGTTAATACAAACATGGAATAAGGTGGGACATACACATAGTTTTGATGTGTCCCCTTTAGCTTATAAGATATCTCAAAAATCATCTGTATATGAAACTCAGGTGGGCCATACCATCTAAAACTATGTGAAGACAACTAAAAATATATGAAAGCACTTGGTGGGCCCCACATGAGTTTTGAATGTAGCTGAAATTGGATCTAACCCCTCATCCAAGTGGGACACACATAATGAGCTTGATCCGAAACTTCTCCAGCTCCCAAGAAGTTTTTAATGGTGGAAGTGCAATGCCCAAATTGTAGTCCACTCAAGCCTTGTTCTTGCCTAATGTTTTGCATGATATCTTTTAATGATCTGAGAAAAAATATTAGATTATAGGGCTTTATAGGGCCTACAAAAATATATGTTTTATATCGTAGCCAAATGTCCATTATCCGTCGGCGCACCACACATTTTGAATGGTGGACGTCCAACTGTCCACCTTTTTCTCATTTTGTGGTCCACAAGAGACTTAATTAGGTCCAATTTTTGGCCACATATCTTAAAATGATGTTAAGAAATGGATGGACGGCGTGGATGAAACATATCCATCATGGTGGGGCCCATAGAGCCTTCCCCTTTCCAAAGCTATATTTACCGTTTTTTGTTTTGTAAAAAAACAGTGAGTTTTGAACAAAATGTAAAATAGTGGTGACTCGTTCTAGAAAATAGTGATAATGATATAGAGTTATCCAAACCATTCAAATAATCCTTCTAGTTGTAAATGTTTAATATTTATAATTTTATTATATAATACAATCTTAACCACTCTGAAAATGGTCCCTCTTTTATGTACGACTGTTAATAGATTCTTTTGTCATAAACAATGGTAAACACACATTGTTTTGGATTTGAAAGAGTTATCTTATTTAGAAGAGGATTTGCAATTCGAGTGCCATTTCCATTTTCCCATTTTCAAGCCGCGGCATCTCCCATCGCCGGCATCTTCCATCGCCTCGGGTAGTGGCAGCTTCCATCACCATTGACAACATCATCTTCCATGGATCAACGTCTTCAAATAGGTGAGCTTCTCTTTCCTCACCGATCGGACCCACCATGATGTGTTTTATGTGGCCCCACTATGATGTATTCCACTACGATCGGATCTATCCATCCATCACGTGAGCCACACCATTGGAATCACTGATCCCATTATGTATGGCAACGGGCAGATTGAGGAAGATGGTATCGTGTCCTTCCTCTCGGAACCAATCGGTCAAGGGCTGGAGATCATCGTAAGAGCGATCCGTATTCTTTTAATCTCCTTTTCCCATTTTAGTACTCATTTGGGCTTAGTATACTCAGAGAACTTGAGGCAAGAACTTGCATTGATTTATACAGATAGTTATACGGATGCGTTTGGATGGCAAAATTCGGTTTGGGTTCTTTTGGAAGGCAAGAAAGGAAAAAATCTGATTTGGGTTTTCTTCCAAATGAATATTCTTTTTCTATTACTTAGTGTTTAATGGAGTTTTTATATTGATTCAATGATGCTTTGGTGGTGGTGTTGTGATCACCTCTTGGTTGAGCAAATGTGAAAATTCCTTTTTATTTATTTATTTTTTTTATTATATATTTTTAAGGGTGAGTTGATAGAGCGATTTGTGGGGCCCGCATATTTGCACTGTGGCAAGTGGGGGCCATGGTTCAGTGATCTAGGCCATTTGCCCAATTGGATGGAACTCGCTCCAAAAATTGCCTTGATTGGAGGATCTTGATTTTTCATATTAGGGACCATTTTTTTCTCAATCGTCTCTGAGTTTCTCTTTTTAAGAGGTCTGAACGTTGGGTGGACTGGTGTTGTCCTCTTCTTACTCTATTCCTCTTAACCATCTATATGCAAGATGTGGGGGCTCATAATGCTAAGTGATGGGCCCCATTAATAGTAACTAAGGCCCTTTATACAAATCATGGGGCCGAGGAATTGGATGCTTGTTCCCTAGATTCTCACAAATTGAAAGATCACAGCCATCCAGTCTTTGGCCTTATCACATTGGATGTGGATTTGTTGTTTTCTCAATGCCTCATTTAGACACATGGACGGTTCGATTTTTTCTATTTTTTGTTTCATGTTGGGTGTTTAGGAAATGATCTCTTTAATGATACTAGATGAAGTAGGTTCTGATACTTGTAAGTTTGAAATTTTCTTGAATTTCTCTTTTGGTTAGTATTTTTAGGACTTTTTGATATTTTCAGTTGGCGATAATTGGTTTTGCCTTTAGTTTTTCATGTTTTTCTGTTATTTGTCCTTGAATTTTTATGGTTTTGTTTTGTTTTGTGTTGTTTTTGTTTTTATTTTTTATTTTATTTTTTGAGTTAAGGAATGTTCTTTGGTGTATCCTTTCAGCTATTTTTGTTAGAGATTAAGCTATTCTAGCTATGATAGCATCTGATTTCATTAAACCTAAACATCCACAAAAGTGCCAACATGGAATGCATGTGTGATCCAGACCATTCATCAAGATCCAAAATTTCATCTGGTAGGCACAATTGTCAATCTGTCTAGCCTAAGAATCAGGCCAGTTATCTCATATGTGAGCCACTGCATGCAAAACAAATGGGCAGTTGAAAAAGAATGGCCAATAGTCTAACATTCGATGCGAATGTTTGGCCCTTCGGACGAGTCTACCACCCTGATTCATACTGAGTTTCAGATCAGTCACAAATAGCCAATCCTAGTTGAAATTGTCATCCTTTTCCAGTTATTTCCATTAGCCAATTCCTTCATCTACATGTTAGTTTTCACAAAAATAACATAATACATTTTAGGTTGTATTTGGATGAGAAACTAAATTGAATTGAAAATATTCAGTTAAAAAAAGATGAAACAACCAAATCCTGGTTACATTTCCAAGCATTCACTAGTGAGTAACTCACCCTCAAATTTCAACTCCAGTTATTTCAGGTCCATCTTCAAAGTATAGCGATTGCACTTAGGAGCCAAAGTCCCAAACCCATACCAGCCATACTATAATTACAAATTGGTAATTTTCACTTTACTAGAATAACTATTGCAATTCAGATCATCCATTCATACATGCATGGTTGAATAATTTTCTACATGGTCTGTCCTTTGGATGCTCAAATTGCAACTCTTTATCTTCAATTCTTGCAATCTATTTCAAATGGAACATCCATTCATACACGCCTTCAGCAATTTGTCTAATAAAAAATGATGGCCAAGAGACGTGTTCTTTCCAAATTGGAATTCCAATGCATGCGACGTGAAGCTAGCTCAGAAAATTGATTACAATTTGGTCATTTCTCTAGTTTTCGTCTAGGTTACTGAGTTGTACATCCAAACACACCCAAGTTTCTTTTGTTCATGCTCATGTTATGTATGATCATCTTTTTGTATTGGGAGTTCCATTCCACTTTAGTGATTTTTGGTTTTTGATTTTTATGTTATAATATATTTCTTTCTATTTAATAGCAATTTTAGTATAACCCATTTCTTCCTTGATTGCTAAGTACACATTTGGGACTGATCTGGCTTCCGTTGTTGTAAGTTGGTGTAGGTGTCACTTCAGGGGGAGTTGACAAGATAAGTTTATATTTTTCTTTTTGGTAGCATTTGAGTGTCTAATTACCTGCTTGCCTTCCATGAATGTCCCTGTGGAGGCAAGGCCCTGATGAAGCAAGGGCGGTATCATCATGAAAGGCGATGCCAATGCATAAGTCATACATACAGATCATGCACTAGCTTCATGCACTTAATGTGCACAAAGGGAGAAATTTCGTCCCTCTATAACCACCATACAATACAATCAATTCACACAAATGATGCATATGGGTCACAACGACGTAAGTACGCTACCCGTAGAATATGTATTCCTCCTTCCCAAGGGGAGACAATGACAAGATATAAATATAGACAGGTACTCTAAGGAGAATGAAGTTTTCTTAGTGGGGGCCTAACAGTTTGGAATGACGCACAAGCTAGGGGAGTCCTAAGGTCTCAAAAAGGAAACGGGCTTAACAAGGTCTAAGGTGGGCCTTCAACCACATATAAGGGCCCCTATGGGCCTACCTTAGGGCCACCAAGGAGGACATCCAAACTCAACTGGGTCCCAAAAGGTAGCCCGCCACGTATATAAAATAAAGTCCAAGGTCTAAGCAATCCATGGCCTGGTGGGCCATACACTGATCCCAATACATAGGTAACCTGGTGGGCCCTTGTAACGCCCGTGAAAAATCCGTACTTGAGTTCAAGTACCGATTTGACCCGAAATCGCGTAGAAATAATTTCCATGGAAATTAAACGTAAGTTAGCTAGCGCAACGCTAGAGTAGCTGGGAAATAGTCCCTGATCACTTTAAATACGTTCTGTAAGACCCAAATCGAGTAGAACAAACAACTCTACAATACTCTATAACCTCGGATCAAACTCTAAGCAGGTTTGTTCTCTGGACCATATTGAAATTTTGTATTGGATTTAGACCGCGCGTCGAAGGTCCGATACCTCCTATCTTAGACCGTTAGAACCGCCCAGCTGGACTTGACAATCATCTCAAAAATCAAGTCAAACCGATAATCACAGACGATTTCGTTGAACCCGGACTGAAGCGACCGCGAATAGGGACGAATTTGGAATTTCAAATTCAAATCTGGCACACGACTTGACGCGTCAGTATTGAGCGTTCTGACCATCAGAATTCATCCAGATTACACCCTCGGATCAGGAAAAATTTCTATTTATTATCATGAGACTTTCAGCCCTGATCTACGTGCGGTGACCGCTGAACTGAAACTGGTCCGCCACGTGCGATCTGCGAACCCTGCCAGACTGAAAACTTAATACGAGGTACATCTGGTACCCATGAGCTTAAGTCTGATCGCAATCGACCAGGGGACCACCAGAAAGCAGTTTTTGGACCGAAACAGCCCCGAAATGGATAGGCACCAAGTAAACTTCGTCCCGGAGCCTATTTTCGGCGATTTCAAGCTTATAAAAGGGGTTGAAACCCTCATTTCTCCTTCCCATCCGAAATTCACAAACCCTAGGAGGAAAAGAGAGAGAGTTGGAGAGAAAGAGAAGAAGGAATTTTTCCCGCTTCCGAGCCCCTGACAGTTGCTGCTTCAGCACTTCCTTCCAATCACCTGGCTGGTGATTTCTCCACTTTTTCAGGTATAAAATAACTCCAAAAACTTGCTGATTTAGGGTTTGCTTAGTTGCATAACATGTTAGCTAACGTATTTCATAAATCAGGCTCTCCTACTGCCGTAGACGAAGCGTACACGCTCCGTTCAAAATCCCGCAACCGTAAGAGACTAGGTGAGGATTTTAGACGCTTTGATTGACGGTTTACAACGCTTTCAATGTCGTTTAATAGTAGATTATCGACGGCATCGCCGTTTGACATGTACAACATGCTCTCCGTTTCCTGTTTCGTAAATTAACGAAGAATATGAGATTTAGGGCATTTTAGTCATTTGTAGGAAGTACGGTCTACATGCATATTTTGCTGACGTGATTGACATGGTTTGTCGCCGCATTAGAGAGTTAGGAATGCTTGCATAATCAGTTTGGCGAAGAGATTCGCCAAGTTGCGCACTTTGGGTCGACATACTATATGTGGACTTAAGTGTGTAGTGTATGTGTTTGTATAAATGCTTGTATTAGTATGTATTGAATTGAATGATGTTATGTAGTAGTTTGAGATTGATTTCATGATTAATATGCTGACCTAAATGATTTCCTACATGTTTACCTTATGCATGATTGCATTACATGCATAGAAAGTATGCCTTGAAGATTTGCGTAAGTTGAATGTTATAACATGTGTTAACATGCTCACATGATGTATTTCAATTCCAATACTTTAACATGTAATGCTAATATGATTCCATAGATGTGTGGGACTTGACCTAGTCCAGGCAGTCGGTAACCGAGCGAATTCGTGGCTGACTGGTCATAGCCACGAACGACGCGTCGATGAACGTGATTCGTGTTGAGAGTTGGCGGCAGTGGTTAGGCCACGCGAAGTGTTTTACGCACTTCATGTCGTTCAACTTGAGATGCGATCGCGCTAGTCGAGCCCGTCAAGTAACCCGACTGGCCGATGTATGTTCACCTTGTATGTATCATAACTGCTTGAACCTAGGGTACTGAACTTACCATTGTAAACCCTATTAACCGTGGTACCTTGATCCACGAAGACTCATGAGCCGGGCATGGTGGTATGGGACACCGTGGTCGAGCTGTCGGCCTACGCTGGGGCCACAAACCTCCCCGTAGTGACCAGTGAGCACTTAGACTCGTGAGCAGATTATGGTGGTATGGGACACTATATTCTAGCTGTCGGCCTACACTGATCAGGCGACGAGCCCTTTGTAGTGACCGCGAGCGTATTCTGAGTCCACGGGAGGCGACGACCCTTCCGTGCAGTAGAGTACAGTAGGCCTGTATTGATAAGGTGATGGGGGAGCAGTGCAACGAGTACGAGCAACAGCCCTGGCAGCCCTTGCAGTGACCTACGAAATATACATCGTATGAGATTACTAGGAGTGACGACCCTAGAAAGGATCTGTGTTGGGATTGATACAAGGGAAGTACCTTAGTTTCCCAATCCTGCTGTTTGAATGGACTAATAACAACTTGGAAATCATATCACCATAGCATTGCATGTGCCTGGAAGATGTGGAGCACTCTAGGGAGTGTGGCATGCCGCGGTCATAAGATGTTGCCGCATGAGGGTGATCGTCGGTGAGGGCATACATCACGTCATATCATCTTGCATTAACAACAGTATTAGGATTGTCTGATTTACTGCTTTACTATTATCGCGTGATTGAATTGTGAACATGCTAACTTTGCTCTATGATTCCACTGAGTTGATCACTCACTCCCACGTTACGGGATGGTGTTTGCAACACCCACCAGACCCTGTTGTAGCTGCAGGTGAGGACGAGATCCAGGAGGTGGAGCCAGAGATCGACGAGGACCAGGATGAGTTCTCGTATATGCAGTATCATGACGGCTTCCCGTAGGTGACCTGGATCGAGGGGACATCAGTGGGACTTTCTTTTTCTGAACATTATTCTTTTGTTATGTATAAGTACATGAGACTCAGAGATGTAGTCATACTTTGGAGACAGATGAGATTACTTTGTTTTTCCATACAGTGATATATACATTGTTTAGTCTTCCGCTTGCTTTTATCACTGGATCTGAAGTATGAATTGCAGTTTTGGTATACTTTTACTCATGTGAATGCTTTAAATCAGACAACATTGAATCATAACCATTTTTGTTGCATAAGTGACGGTCTGGAACTCGGGAGTTGAGTTTATACACGACCCCCGATTTTCAGGGTGTTACAGCCCTTAACATGGTTAGGGCCCAACCATAAAGGTCATGGGTTCGCTCATTGTGGTGGGCCTAATGGCCAGCCCAATATCCCAACATATGGAAAATCCTTATATTTAACACAAATAAGTTGGGCCTCACATCTCGGCCCAAGTATAAATTTGTCATAGGGGGCAAGAAAGGGCCCAACTATTTGAGTATTTGGCCCATAAGACCCGTCACAATAGCATGATAAATATAGGACCCAAGGGTCCAACAGGCCTATCAAAAGTTCCAGCCCAACCCAGGCTATAAGGCCCATCAATTAACTAGAAGACTTGCCCAATAAGACTCTAGTTGGAATGGACCTTTAATCATGCACTAATTAAGCCCAAAAGTAAAATTAAAGTGGTAAGATAACTAACTTAAATCCTCCTCAAATCTAGTGGGCCATATTGCCCAAAAACAAACATTTATAGGCAACAATTATTGGGCTCATTGCCAAATTCTAATCCACCCATTTTCTAGGTTGTTGGAGTTCAGCAATTTAATTAAATTATAGTATATTTATTTTCTAATGGCCCACATACATCATTGCGGGTCTCACTAGATGAGAGGGGAAAACATATAACTCATATATCAAGTTGGTCGTGCCGTTGGAGTGCAGGCCCAGGAGCAGCCCAAGACAGGGATGCCTTATGCGTAGGTAGCCCTATGAGCTCAGGTATTTAGCCCAGAATCTTATCCAAATGGGCCCTAATTGGAAACCATCGAACAGGAAGATGATAAAATCCCTTAAGGACCCCACATGGATGGATGATAGGATATACAACACATCTATCTGGGCACACAAAGCAGGCTGGACACCCTGCCAATGCTAGACGCCCCAGCCTGGGCGTCCTTGCCTGGTGGGCCACTCAAGGTTGTACTGTGGGCCACACAAGGGTTCGATGGATCTAAAATTTTTCAGGGTGATACATCCATGGGTGGGCCACACCCCCACAAAATTTTAGAATTTTTAGACATCTAAAAATATTTTAATTATTTTAAATAAAACAGTCTGTCCAGAAAATTGGACTGACCTGAACGCCCCAATGTGGTGGGCTGGTCCAGCCCTTGCCACAGTATGCACAGGGGTCCTTGGCCCCAAAAAGTGGTAGGCGGGTCCTACCATGGGTGGACTACTCCTGCATAAAATTTTATGATTTTTAGACAATTAGAAATATTTTAATTCATTTAAAGAAATCAATCTGTTTGAAATTCTGCCTGATCTTGACATCACATTATAGTGGGCCACTCCACCCACCACCATGGTATGTACAAGTGTCCATTGGCTCCAAAATTTTGTAAGTGGGTCCTACCAGGAGTGGACCCCCTCTCTGAAATATTTTAGAAATTTTGAGGTAGTATAAGTATTTTATTTAATTCATACAAATTATGAATAACAAGTTCCAAAAATAATTCCTGCTAAAATAATGTTGCTGTCCCTGACTTGTGCACCCCATTAGAGTGGGCCCAGGTGTGCCAAAATTTGAAAAAATATAGGGTTAACATCCCTGTATAAGTATACAATAAGGTGGGGTCTACAAAGGATACCCACTATTTCAGAAACAAGCTAATATTTATGTTTTTACAACATGCAGAGTGGCTGGACAGTCTAGAGAATATGGACTGACCAACCTTTTTGGGTGATCAATCAAGGGTAGATGGAGGTGGGATTCAACACACATCAAGGTGGGGTCCACACCTTCAAGAATCATTTATCAATGGGGGTGAAACATCCCTCCTATCAGTTCATAATCCTAACCTAAAAACCATCTAGCAACTGTCCAGAAAATTTCTGGACAGCAACATATATATGAAATGAACTGAGCATGGGAACAAAAATAAGGGGAATCACCCCATGAAATCAATGTAGTGGTCCACCTCAGTAGGCCCCACAAATATCCAGACCAATTTTTCTTCATAAAATCCATTGCATGCATCTGATATGGAGCAATTAGGGTGTCAACGTCCAAGGAATGGACAGCCATGGGCATCCACCTTGCTTGGATGGTCTGGATATTCCAGGGCCGCCAAGTGGGCCACACACTTCAGAAATGAAAGATAGAATAAGGGAAACATGAAGGGCAAACCACAAGAGAGGATCTCTGCCACTATTGAGGTCCTTCCTTCATCACAATATATTCATGTCATCCATTAGATCGTATATAATCAAGATCTAGCACATGCATGGAGTTAGGAATCAATCAAATGGTGGGGATGCCTTTCTCATCAAAATATATAGTTTAGATGACACCTAAAAGACATGCATCAAACGAAAAATATCATGATGGGGTCCATGGAGAATGGCCCCATCCATGGAACTTGTATACTAAGGAATAGGTCATTGGCCTCAATCATGGAAACATGTGGGACCTCCATCATCACTTGATGGGCCCCACGAGTTCTTAAGGATGAGATGAAGGAGAATCCATCACATGAAAATTAAAAAATATTAAGCTAAGTATACCCACCTTAATAGATCTTCGAGATTCTCCTATCTCCAATGTAAGACCCGTATCCTAGTCGGTACTATTCCGTCAACTCTCGCGATCATTTCCGTCAAATTTCGGCAATCGGTGATATATAATCGACGTAGGCGCTCGACCCTAAGTCGTATCTCATAGATTTGAGTCGGTTCAATCTAAGATTTGTACCATTGTGACCGCACCATCACCGAGGTTCCGGCACCGCATCTTTCATACCGATCTAATACCTTGGTAGGGAGATGTGGACCCACATTCAATTCAAGAAAAAACACCGTGCGTTGCAAATCCAAAGAGAATCTCTATAATATGTCCCATCAATCCCATCAATCACCTCATGTTAAGTACACATCACCTTTCACCCCATCCCCAAGCAACCACCAAGTCAACTCTTTCTCACCCTCTCTCTTACACGACCATACTTGTCAAGTACACATCACACATCACTCACCCTTTCACCCATCACACCCATCCCTCACTTCTCTTACAACTCTCTCTCTCTTTCTCATTTCTCATCTCAACTCCCAATTAGCAAGAGCATCACACGTCCAAGGTTTTTCCCAAGAGAAAGTGTGATTTTGGTATCCCACTTCTCATCCAAAATCTCTCATCCTAGCCATCCATTCTTCATCTTCTACCATCAAAGTGAAGCATAAGGAGATAGGCTTTCCAACGGACTGAGAAAATCGATAGGTGGGTGCTTCCATAGCCTAGTTTTTCATATTTTTTTTAGATGGGCCAAGTGAGGCCTACCGATCAATGGTATGGATCTCACTTTGGACCCTAAGATGTGGCCGATGGCCCATCTTGATCATCAATATCATTCCATGATGGGGTCATTCTCCATGAACCCCATCATGATGTTTACTTTCCTAGCTTGAATAGAAGTCATCTAGACCATCCATTTTACTGGAGAAGGAATCTCCACCGTTGAATTGTGATTTAATGGGCCCACATGCATTGGGACCCACTTGATGTATGATTGATTTCAAGGGAGGGCCCATAGTGTCGGGTTCCCTCCATCACGCGTGTCCCACTCTCTCTTTCTCTCTCTCCCTCTCTTTTTATTTATTCATTTTTATATGTGATGATATGGCCATATGGCCCACTTGGATGGACCCCACCATGAAGCATGTTTTAGACTTAAGTCATTTGTAGGTGGGGCCCATTTTATGAGTGTGATATTCACACTAATCATCATGTGGTGGCCCACCTGAGCAGGGCCCACCTTGAGCCATTCGTGTGAGCCAGAACGTCCAGCGTCCCTGGACGCTGGACATATAAACAAACAAAAGCCTTGTTTTCTTAGCTTTTGGTGAGGGCCATTTGCATAAGCCTCACCTTGATGTATATTCAATCCATGTCATCCACCTCATTCCCTGGATCATTTTAGGCATTGAGCCGAAGAATGAGGCTGATCTGAGCATCTGGTGGGCCATAGCATAGGGAACTTCGGTGGTTACCATTGAAAAAATTTTCCTGATGTTTCTATACACCTAAAAATCTCAAACTTTGGACTCATTTCACCTGTTATGAACCGTAGAATCCCATGGTTGGGATGAATTTTCTGATTGGAAGCCCTACCTGTGAAAAACCACATGTAGATTGATTTTTGAAAAAATAAAATAAAATCATAAGGGACAGCAGGCGCCGCCCCCTTTGACACAGCAGTAGCACGCTGCTTCGTGTGACGGGCGGGGCGCCAGCGACCCACGGCTCTAGTCGTGGGCCTCACCTTGATGTTTATTTATCATCTAACCCGTTCATGAGGTGGGCCACCCCTTGAGGTGGGCCCCCTCCAAGTTTCAGCCCAATCCAAGATTCAGGTGGCCCACATCATAGGAAACTGTGTGATTGAATGTCTACCATTGGAACCCTCTTATGGGTCATGGAAGTTTTAGATTAATATGAAATTTGGTTTTACCCTTCATCCAGGTCCGTGCAGCCATATTAGTGGCTTGGATGGAAAATATATGTTATGGTGGGCCCCACGTGGAGCCCACAGTGATGTATGTATTTTTTTTTAGCACCATCCATGGCTGTGACGGTGGCAGCCACAGTGATGTATGTGTTTTAAGGCTGTCCAGTCGCTGGACGGCCAGTAGGGCCCCACTCTTGTTGTCTGTGGTGGGCCATGTGTGTGGACCCCACTATGATGCATGTGTTGCATCCAAACTGTCCATCCACTTTGCAAGCTCATTTTATGGCTTAAGATAAAAAAAATGAGTCAGATCTAAGGTTTAGGTGGAGCCCACCATGACATGTGTTTCATTCATGTCAACCATCACGAGGTGGCAGCCACCATGATGTATGTATATCTTTACCGTTCATTTGAGGTGGCCCATATTGATGTATTTGTGGCCGTTGTTGAGGCCCACCTTGGCGATTATAGGGCCCGATTAGTGTGGCCCATTTAATATATGTAAGGCCATATGATTAGGCCCACCTTGATATGAATGTAGGCAGACCTTGGATATGTTTATGGTTCGTTGTTGAGGCCCACCTTGGATATGTTTATGGCCCGTTGTTGAGGCCCACCTTGGATATGTTTATGGCCCGTTGTTGAGGCCCACCCTTGATATGTTTATGGCCCAATTGGTGTGGCCCATTTGATACATATGAGGCCCATTCTGATGTATTTGGGGCCCACAGGTTGAGGCCTATTGCAATGTATTAGGGCCCATGGGTTGAGGCCTATTGTGATGTATTTAAGGCCCACTATTGAGGCCCACCTTGATATATATGAGGCCCATGTGATACAGCCTATTGCAATGTATTAAGGCCCATGGGTTGTGTCAGGCCCCAAACTCAGAAACCGGGCTCACAAAATTTTCGATCGCCGAATCCGGCACCGACAGCCTCCGTAGTACCCCATTCTCGGCTCCAGGCACCCATATACCAGGTTCTGATCCTGGGATGTTACAAGGAGGATTTTTAATATCTATTTGATTTGTAATGAGCATAACATAAGCATAACCCATGAACACTAACCACAAGAACACCACCACAAAATCCACTATGATCAAAAACTTTAAGTACAATGCATAGGAAAGGAAAATATAAAATAATAACAATAGCAAAAACTCCAGAAGCTCGGCTGCACGCTCTAAAGGTGGTGAGACTAAGGCTGCGTCCTGGCATCACCTACACGCATCAATCGTGCATAAGCTTATAGAAAGCTTAGAGGGCGGTGTAAGTGTGTGCGTAATACGAGCGTGATCAGAATGCAAGGTCAGAATAATGTTGTAATGTGTTGATGAGTACATGAATGTAATCAACCGTACCAAGGCTATGCGGTGCAAGATATGAATGCGATCGGCCACATCCAGGCCATGCGATGCAGAATGCAAATCAAGCATGTCAATCCTCATCATATACCAGTACAGTTCTCATTCTGGATAATCATCAGGGTCTAGTACACTCTACGCGAGCTTGCAGTCCCTATCCGAAAGCACAACTGGGAGAGTGGAAGAGACCTCACTATCTGCCTGCCAATATCGGGCCCGACTCGTCGATAGAGGACCGATTCCTCAAGCTGGTCAAACTCAACCCAGAAGTTGCCCCCTCACTCAGGAGGGTATACGGCCATCGCGCACTCGTGTACCCACTCGGTCTCGACATTGGAGTCATCCTCTGGTACCATCGGATTTAGGAATTTTCACCTAGGGACATCTATGGCGCCCGTATGCTAGAACCAAATATTTCTAGTATCCAATCCAGCCACCCACGATGCATTTGTGGAGGCTATGGTCCTGATGTCGCTAGGGCATACAATAATCATAATCATACAAATGCAAGTGCATGAGTCATACTACCAATCATACAACAGTCCTACGTGTACCATGCACTCATGTAGGGCAACTCCACCTATCAGGGAGTCCATAAACAGTTCTCCCAAAGGCATATGCGATGATCTGTCACCTCTCATATCAGTCATACATATGATACGTATGATAATGAGTCATGGATCTATACTAAACATGTATATAGGAATGGGCTCAGTGTATAACGGAAATGGGCCTAGACGGCCTATTTACTACAAGTATGGCCTATTAGTGGGCCTTAGGGAGAGTGACAATGAGGACATTTAACCGATGTCATTCTTACAATGTGGGCATCTAACCATCATTATTCCCAAGGCAGTACTTACTATAAATATCGTCATATGCCATGGATGGATCACGCATTGCAATGGACCCAGTTGCACTCAATTGGGCCTTAAGTACATCAATTGGGCCGTATCATATGGGCCTTACATTCACCAAGCGGATCACCTCAATGAGCCTCACCAATGGACCTTAGGTCCTTCGCAATGGGTCATAACCCATGGGCCTAAGAATTCATTAAAAATGAGCTCAATCACATGAGCTTTATGTGCATCAAATGGGCCTAATCACATAGGCCTTATATATACCAAAGTGGGCCTCAGCAATGGACCACAAATACATCAAATGGGCCTAAACACATGGGCCAATAAATAATAAAGTGGGCCTTAGCAGGCGGGCCATAAATACATTAAGATGGGCCTCAACAATGGCCATAAAAATGATCTCAAAAATGGTTGAACGGTTTGGATGAAACTCATGCATCATGGTAGACTCCCATGTGGGCCCACCAAAATGTTTATTTTCCATCCAACCTGTTGATATGGCCATATGGCAAGGGGGCCACCAAAATGTTTAATTTCCATTCGAACCTGTTGATAAGGTCATATAGACCCAGGGCCCACCATAATGTATATTTTCTACTCAGCTTGGGCCCACTATACTATTTATCTGACATCTAATCTGTTCATAGAATCACATGGCCTAGGGCCCACTGTAATGTTTATTGCCATCCAAACCTATTCATTATGCACGTGATGGACGGGGTGGACACAATACATACATCTGGGTGGGGCCCACGACCACTCCACCACTGGGCGCTGGCACGTTTCCAGTAGCATGGGCCCACTATAATGTTTATTTGTCATTCAACCAATTCATGAGGCCATGGTAGGGGGCCCACCGCAGGGTGGTTCACCAATCCAACCCACTCATTATGTATCCCACCTAGCTGAGGGTTCAGACCAAGTTTTAGCTGCATCCAAATCTCAGGTAGGCCCCACCGAGTACTTTTATATGTTTCAGGCATGTCTTCACATGATTTTTGATGGTATGGCCCACCTGAGTCCCGTATACGGCTGATTTTTGGGGAAGACCCCTATCCAAAGGGGAGCCCTCAAATGCACGGTGCTGATGTTCGAACGCATCACAGTGGGGTCCACGGCTGGGACCCGTGGGAACCCAGCTCGTCCGCCCACACAGTGTAGGCAACGCCTGCTCGTCAATAGCAGCAGCGGTGCTGCCTTTGATTTTTTTTGTTTTTTTTTTATATGTGGGGCCTGCATCAATGGCCCACCAATTACTTTCCTTTTTCTTTTTTTTTTGCTTGAAAGTACATGCCCCTGACGGTACACACACTCCACGTTAACCACTTGCCTCTCGTCCAGCGTCCCCGGACGCTGGACGGCATGGATGAACACATCATCATGGTGGGTCCCATATGTATGTGGCCCACCATACACATATACATATATATATATATATAATACTAATATAATATAATATATATGTATATATTTACATATATCAATATATATGTATATATACATATATCATATCACCTAAAATGTGGTGGACCACACCATTGATGAATGGAGTGGATTTAACATGGCCCACTTCATCCTAGGGAGAGGAGAGAAAAAGAGAGATTCGGTGAGGTAGAGGGACCCCGCCACTATGGGCCCCTCTTGATTAAATCACATACATTAAATTGGATCCCACCAACAAGTGGACCATAAAAAAAGAAATAAATTAATGGTGGATCACCCACCTCTAAGCCTCCTCCTTGCACCCTTGACCTCCAATGCTCCTTGCCTTCGCCTTGGACGGTGGATGATGGACCTTGATGGTGTGGATGAGAGATGAGAAGTGTATATGGAAGATGAGAAGGTAGGCCACACTTGGGATTTGGGAGAAGGAGCTTGGACGTGTGGATTTTTTTTGCTTGGGAGTTGCTTGGAGAAATGAGAGAGAAAGAGTGAGAGGATGGGTTAAAGGGATGGGTGATGGAGTGATGTGGTGTGATGGGTGATGGGTGGAGTGGTGGGTTGTAAGAAAATGATGGGTGATGGGAGAGAGAGTTGACTTTGAGCTTGCTTGTGTAAGGGAAAGGTATGGGTTTTTGTACAAGACTTGATGTGTGATGTGTACTTGATTGATGGGATTGATTGATTGATTGATGGGACATCTCGTAGAGATTCCCTCGTAATCCGCAACGTGCGGTGTTTCTTTAAATTGAACGCGAGCCTATATCTTCTACCATGGGTATCAGGTCGATGCACGAGTTGCGGCAACGGCGCAGTCGCTAAGGTACAGGTTTCGGGTCGAGTTGACTCTGATATGCAGGACTCGATTTTGGTTCAAGCGTAAATGTCGAATACAGGTCGAAGATTGTCTGAATTCGATCGGAATGATTGCGGGAGCCAACGGAACGGTACGGTATAGGATACAGGTCTTACAGGTTGAGGCCCATTGTGATGTATCCAAGGCCCACTATTGAGGCCCACCTTGATATGTGTATGAGGCCTGTCTTACTTTATTTAGGGCCGTTGTTGAGGCCCACCTTGATATGGATGTAGGCCCACCTTGATATATATGAGGTCCATGTGATACGGCCCATTCGATGTATTGGGGGCCCATGGGTCGAGGCCCAATGGGATGTACAAAGGCCCATTACAATGTGTGATTCCACTATGATTTATGTAATGATGTTTTATGACAGGTCGTGCCTTAGGAGCAATGATGGTTTGACGTCTACATTGTAAGTACAATGTTGGTTAAATGTCCGCATTGTAACTCTCCTTAAGGCCCATTGATAGGCCCATACTTATTATTAATTCATCACTTTATAACATGCTTAGTATAGCCCCATGATTCATTCTCATACGCATCATATGTATGCTTAATATGAGGAATGTTTGATCATAGCATAAGCCATTGCGCTGAGACACTTACGGGACTCCTTATGAGAAGGAGTGCCCCACATGATCGCGCAGTATGCGCTGGATTGCTGCATAATTTGACTGCTTGATTCATGCATCTTGCATATGTGTGACTTGATCACTGTACGCCCTAGCGACATCAGGGCCGTGGCCTTCATAGGCACATCATGAATGGTCGTATTGGATACCAAAAATACTTTGTTCTAGCACTGTGGGCACTTAGGATGTCCTTAGGTGAAAGTCCCAGAACCTTTTTGGTACTAGGAGTTGCTCCAACGTCTAGACCGAGTGGATACATGAGCGCCCGAGTGATGAATACCAGTAGGCCACGTTTCCACTATGTCGTGGTCGGTTGGAAGGGGGTGTGGCCTTATCCGCCTGAGTGAGGGGGCTATAAGCTAGGCTGAGTATGACCAGCTCGTAAATGGGTCCACTATCAACGAGCAGGATAGGTATTGACAGACTACTAGTAAGGCGGATAGTGAGGTCTATTCTGCTCGTGGGGCTGTGCAGCTAGGGAGGAGGTAGTCGACATGGAGTGTAATAGACCCCCGTGATTTCCTCAGAGAGTAACCATACTGATATGTGGACTTATTGAGCAGGAATCACATATTCATTTATTTATTCATTCACTATCCACTCGGGCTGGTGTTGCGTAACTATTTATTATGTGTACTTTTGCATGGCCAGGATTTCGGTTGGGCGCACGACTAACCTGAGATCAGGAGTTTACCACATTATGTCTAACTATCCAAATTTAGGTATGAGACTGGTTTGGATAGAAGTCCCTTGTGATGGACCTCGTAGCCTGTGATACTTCGTACTATCATCCCGACTTCACATTCCAGCATAGTCATTTCATTCGCACCTCATATTACATTGCATCCACCGTACTTAGTATTTTGGGTTACGATATTTTGCACTTATATGGCCTAGATGAGAGTGATGGTATTTATGGCTCATCTGGATTTGCATATTTTATTGCATCCTCAGCATCTGTTATTATCTTATTAAATTTTGCATTGCATGGCCTTAGTATGGCCAATAACATTTATGCCTTACATCACATAGCTTTGGTACAGCTGATTGTATTCATGGACTTACCACATATTTTTACATCACTCTGATATCGTATGATTCATGATCTTGTCAGTATTTCTTCTTATCACGATGATGTATGATTTATGAGCTTTATTGTGTACCTGGCACTTACCTTACACACACTTACACCACCCTCTAAGCTTTTGTAAGCTTATGCACGATAGATGCGTGCAGGTGGCGTTAGGTTGCAGCAGCGTTGAGCTTGGAGCATGCAGCGATTTTCAGGAGCTTTGATTTTGATACATATGTATTTTCCTTCCAGCATTGTATTAAATTATTTATATTAGTGGATATGTGACAATGATGTTGCCTTTATGATTTGGGTAAACTTGTGGTTATGCTTATTACAAGATAAATGTACATTGGAAAATCCTCCTTGTAGGATCCCAGGATCGGAATCTGGTGTATGTTGCGCTGGGAGCCGAGAATGGGACACTACAGAGGCTATCGGCACTGGCTTCGGCAATTGGGATTCCTGTGAATCCAATTTTTGAGTTTGGGGAGAGAAAGAAGTTGGTATCAGAGCATAACTTGGGAATACCTGAGGATAACATCACATATCTACTGATAACTACACTACACTGTGTGATTGTTGAGAACTAAGAATTGTTAGACCCCCGGGTTTGAATAACTTAGAAACTCCCTGATATAGCTCCCTATAATGTGTGCATTCGAGAGTTCCCAAGGATGATAGGCCCTTGTTCCTTCCTGTAGGACATGGCACCCAAGAGAGTGACCCGAGCGACTTTTGTTTCCTCGCCTGAGATTCCTGTTCCCTCACCTGAGACTTCTGTACCCCTATCCGAATCTAGTGCAGCAACGACCATGTACGTAAGTACGGACCAGCTACAGTAGATGTTGCAAGCAATGATTGTCATTCTTCAGAGAAGAGACCGGAAGAGGAAGGCCCCCTCCAGTAGCTCCCAGGTGCAGCGATGTCGACGGCCACAGAGGTATAAGAACTGTCCATCCTTTCGAGCATTTGCACCACTTAAACGTCAGTCCTCTAGTGTATGCTTCAGATGTGGTGTGACGGGGCACCACATCTGGGAGTGCCCCCACCCTCGGCACCCCTGCCACCCAGACCGTTCTCTGGTGCTTGCTTTGGGTGCGGTAGGATAGGGCATCATAGGTGCGAGTGTCTCCATCCTCAACAGCAGAAGCAGGATCCTCAGACATCAGGAGGAGTTATCGACGATTCGTGTGATTTGGCCCCTATACTATCTTCCTAGATTGTTCATGAATGAGGCGTCCTAGGAGTTAGAGCTTGAGATTTGTGGGCGTTATCCCATCCCTTAGATGTTTGATTATGTTGTATGTTGTGTTTTGATTATATATATATATATTGGTGTGGTTTCCCTCCCTTAGTAAGCTCTGTATTGGTTATGTTATGATTTAAATTTCGAGGATGAAATTTTTATTAGGTGAGGAGAGCTGTAAGACCCGTATCCTAGTCGATACTGTTCCGTCAACTCTCGCGATCCTTCCCGTCGAATTTCGGCAACTGGAGACATATAATTAACGTTTGCACTCGACACTAAGTCGTATCCCATAGATTTGAGTTGGTTCAATGCAAGATTTATACCATTGCGACCGCACCATCATCGCGGTTCCGGCACCGTATCTTGCATACCGATCCGATACCTTAGTAGGGAGATGTGGACCCGCGTTCAGTTCGAGAAAAAACACCGCACGTTGCAAATCCAAAGAGAATCTGTACAATATGTCCCATCAATCCCATCAATCACCTCATGTCAAGCACACATCACCTTTCACCCCATCCCCAAGCAACCACCAAGTTAACTCTTTCTCACCCTCTCTCTTACACGACCATACTTGTTAAGTACACATCACACATCACTCACCCTTTCACCCATCACACCCATCCCTCACTTCTCTTACAACTCTCTCTCTCTTTCTCATTTCTCATCTTAACTCCCAATTAGCAAGAGCATCACACGTCCAAGGTTTTTTCCAAGAGAAAGTGTGATTTTGGTGGCCCACTTCCCATCCCAAATCTCTCATCCTAGCCATCCATTCTTCGTCTTCCACCATCAAAGTGAAGCACAAGGAGATAGGCTTTCCAACAGACTGAGAAGATCGATAGGTGGGTGCTTCCATAGACTAGTTTTTTACATTTTTTTTTAGATGGGCCAAGTGAGGCCTACCGATCAATGGTATGGATCTCACTTTGGACCCTAAGATATGGCCGATGGCCCATCTTAATCATCAATATCATTCCATGATGAGGCCATTTTTCATGGACCCCATCATGATGTTTACTTTCCTAGCTTGAATAGAGGTCATCTAGACCGTCCATTTTACTGGAGAAGGAATCTCTACCGTTGAATTGTGATTTAATGGGCCCACATGCATTGGGACCCACTTGATGTATGATTGATTTCAAGGGAGGGCCCATAGTGTCAAGGTCCCTCCATCACATGTGTTCCACTCTCTCTTTCTCTCTCTCCCTCTCTTTTTTATTAATTCATTTTTGTATATGATGATATGGCCATATGGCCCACTTGGATGGACCCCACCATGAAGCATGTTTTGGACTCAAGTCATTTGTAGGTGGGGCCCATTTTATGAGTGTGATATCCACACTAATCATCATGTGGGGGCCCACCTGAGCAGGGCCCACCTTGAGCCATTCATGTGAGCCAGAATGTCCAGCGTCCCTGGACGCTGGACATATAAACAAACAAAAGCCTTGTTTTCTTAGCTTTTGGTGAGGGCCATTTTCATAGGCCTCACCTTGATGTATTTATTCAATACATGTCGTCCACCTCATTCCCTGGATCATTTTAGGCGTTGAACCGAAGAATGAGGCTGATCTGAGCATCTGGTGGGCCATAGCATAGGGAACTTCGGTGGTTACCATTGAAAAAAATTCCCTGATGTTTTCATACACCCAAAAATCTCAAACTTTGGACTCATTTTGCCTGTCATGAGCCGTAGAATCCCATGGTTGGGATGGATTTTCTGATTGTGGGCCCTACCTGTGAAAAACCACAGGTAGATTAATTTTTTTAAAAATAAAATAAAATGCATAAGGGGCAGCAGACGCTGCCCCCTCTGACACAGCAGTAGCACGCTGCTTCATGTGACGGGCGGGGGCCAGTGACCCATGGATCCAGCCGTGGGCCCCACCTTGATGTTTATTTGTCATCTAACCCGTTCATGAGGTAGGCCACCCCCTGAGGTGGGCCCCCTCCAAGTTTCAGCCCAATCCAAGATTCAGGTGGCCCACATCATAAGAAATTGTGTGATTGAATGTCTACCATTGGAACCCTCTTATAGGTCACAGAAGTTTTTGATTAATATGAAATTTAGTTTTACCCTTCATCCAGGTCCGTGCAGCCATATCAGTGGCTTGGATGGAAAATATATGTTATGGTGGGCCCCACGTGGAGCCCACAGTGATGTATGTATTTTTTTTTAGCACCGTCCATGACTGTGATGGTGGCAGCCACCGTGATGTATGTGTTTTAAGGCTGTCCATTCGCTGGACGGCCAATAGGGCCCCACTCTTGTTGTCTGTGGTGGGCCATGTGTGTGGACCCCACTATGATGCATGTGTTGCATCCAAACTGTCCATCTACTTTGCAAGCTCATTTTATGGCTTGAGACAAAAAAAAAGATTCAGATCTAAGGTTTAGGTGGAGCTCACCATGACATGTGTTTCATTCATGTCAACCATCACGAGGTGGCAGCCACCATGATGTATGTATATCTTTACCGTTCATTTGAGGTGGCCCATATTGATGTATTTGTGGCCGTTGTTGAGGCCCACCTTGGCGATTATAGGGCCCGATTAGTGTGGCCCATTTAATATATGTAAGGCCATATGATTAGGCCCACCTTGATATGAATGTATGCCCACATTGGATATGTTTATGGCCCATTGTTGAGGCCCACCTTGGATATGTTTATGGCCCGTTGTTGTGGCCCACCTTGGATGCGTTTATGGCCCGTTGTAGAGGCCCACCCTTGATATGTTTATAGCCAAATTGGTGTGGCCCATTTAATACATATGAGGCCCAAGTTATAAGGCTCATTCTAATGTATTTGGGGCCCACAGGTTGAGGCCTATTGCAATTTATTAGGGCCTATGGGTTGAGGCCCATTGTGATGTATTCAAGGCTCACTATTGAGGCCCACCTTGATATATATGAGGCCCATGTGATACGGCCTATTGCAATGTATTAAGGCCCATGGGTTGAGGCCCATTGTGATGTATTCAAGGCCCATTTTGAGGCCCACCTTGGTATGCGTATGAGGCCCGTCTTGCTTTATTTGGGGCCGTTGTTGAGGCCCACCTTGATATGGATGTAGGCCCACCTTGATATATATGAGGCCCATGTGATACGGCCCATTCGATGTATTGGGGGCCCATGGGTCGAGGCCCAATGGGATGTACAAAGGCCCATTGTAATGTGTGATTCCACTATGGTTTATGTAATGATGTTTTATGGCAGGTCGTGCCTTAGGAGCAATGATGGTTTGATGTCTACATTGTAAGTACAATGTTGGTTAAATGTCCGCATTGTAACTCTCCTTAGGGCCCATTGATGGCCCACACTTGTTAATAAATCATCACTTTATAACATGCTTAGTATAGCCCCATGATTCATGCTCATACGCATCATATATATGCTTGATATGAGGATGTTTGATCATAGCATAAGCCGTTGGGCTGAGACACTTACGAGTCTCCTTATGAGACGGAGTGCCCCACATGATCGGGCAGTACGCGCTGGATTACTGCATGATTTGACGGCGTGATTCTTGCATCTCGCATATGAGTGACTTGATCACTACACGCCCTAGCGATCCACAGGCACATCGTGGATGGCCATATTGGATAACGGAAATACTTTGCTCGAGCACTGTGAGCACTTAGGATGTCCTTGGGTGAAAGTTCCACAACCTTTTTGGTACCAGGAGTTGCTCCAATATCTAGACCGAGTGGATACACGAGCTCCCGAGTACCGAATACCTGTAGGCCGCATCTCCCACTATGTCGTGGTTGGTTGGAAGGGGGTGTAGCCTTATCCACCTGAGTGAGGGGGCTATAAGCTAGGCTGAGTATGACCAGCTCTAAATGGGTCCATTATCGACAAGCCAGGTAGGTATTTACAGACTACTAGTCAGGTGGATAGCGAGGTCTATTCTGCTCGCGGGGCTGTGCAGCTAGGGAGGAGGCAGTCGGCGTAGAGTGTAATAGACTCTGGTGATTTCTCCAGAGAGTTACCGTACTGATATGTGGACTTATTGAGCAGAAATTACATATCCATTCATTCATTCATTCACTATCCACTCGGGCTGGCGGTGCGTAACTATTTGTTACATGTACCTTCGCATGGCCAAAATTTTGGTTGGGCATGTGACTAACCTGAGATCAGGAGTTTACCACATTATATCTGACTATTCAAATTTAGGTATGGGACTGGTTTGGATAGAAGTCCCTTGTGATGGACCCCGTAGCCTGTGATACTTCGTACTATCATCCTGACTTCACATTCCAGCATAGTCATTTCATTCGCACCTCATATTACATTGCATCCGCCGTACTTAGTATTTTGGGTTACGATGTTTTGCACTTATATGGCCTAGATGAGAGTGATGGTATTTATGGCTCGTCTGGATTTACATATTGTATTACATCCTCAGCATCTGTTATTGTCTTATTAAGTTTTGCATTGCATGGCCTTGGTATGGCCAATAGCATTTATGCCTTTCATCACATAGCTTTGGTACAGCTGATTATATTCATGGACTTACCGCATATTTCTGCATCACTCTGATATCGTATGATTCATGATCTTGTCAGTATTTCTGTTTATCCCGATGATGTATGATTTATGAGCTTTATTATGTACCTAACACTTACCTTACACACACTTACACCACCCTCTAAGCTTTTGTAAGCTTATGCATGATAGATTTGTGCAGGTGGCGTTAGGTTGCAGCAGTGTTGAGCTTGGAACATGCAACGATTTTCAGGATCTTTGATTTTGATACATATGTATTTTCCTTCCAACATTGTATTAAACTGTTTATATTAGTGGATATGTGAAGATGATGTTGTCTTTATGATTTGGGTAAACTTGTGGTTATGCTTATTATAAGATAAATGTACGTTGAAAAATCCTCCTTATAGGATCCCATGATCGAAATCTGGCATATGTTGCCCTGAGAGCCAAGAATGGGGCACTACGGAGGCTGTCGGCACTGGCTTTGGCAAACGGGATTTATATGAATCCGATTTCCGGGTTTGGGGCGTGACATCCAAACTCCTTAAGCTCTAAGGGTTATAAATCTATGGATGATATTACTTTTCAAAGGTTAGATCGGAAGGTTTTTAAGAGAAAATAGGCTGGAGTTGCTGGAATATGGGGGACGTCCAAGACCTTCTCTTGGGTTGCTAGAGGAGAGAAAATGAAAGATATGAGAAGAAGATGGAGTGTTGTAGAGAACTCATCATTGCATTGTAAGGAAATCATTGCTTTTTGGGAAGAAAGCTCATGATGACCTTTTTGGGAAGAGAATCCATGATGGCTTGTAAGAGAGTTGACTAGATGGCTATACGTAATGATAGCTCTCATAGGAAATGATGGAACTAAGGTGGGTCCACCTAGGAAAATGTGCACAAGCACCAGGTGGGTCCCACATCGTGATCAATGGCCAAAAGAATGTGCATCCTACAACTTTTGATGTACACGTTGGATTTACGTGCGAGATGCGGCGTTCGAACCACAGCGACGATGCGGTCACAATGGCATAGGTCTTGGGTCAATCTGGGTAGGGTCTATGTGACCGAACTCAAGGATTACAGCAAACACTACCTAAGGGTCGAAGGTCACCAAAATTTGATCGGTAGGACCACGAGACCAAAATGAACGAGATGTATACTCACACACGCGCATGCACACATACAAATTCAGGCCGGGTCTCACAATCCTCCTTACCAACAAAGAAATTTTACCCTTGAAATTGACAAAAACTGGAATAAAAAAATGCATAAACATCATCATATATATTTATATCTCAATCATCAATCATAAGAGAAAGCAATACAAGTAATCAATCATCGAATAAATGGGGATAAAGCTCTCTAATCTCGGCCTCACGTTCCCAAGATACCTCGGCCTCCTAATGAAGACCTCATTGCACCTTCACCAAGGGAATGACCTTAGTCCTGAAGACCTGCTTCTTCCAATCAAGAATACAAATCAGCTACTTGATGTAAGAAGCATCCTCACGGATCTTGACTGGCTGCCAATCAATTACAAGAATAGCGTCCGACCCATATTTCTGCAACATAGAAATATGGAACACGTAGTGGATCACAAACAACTCAAGAGGTAAAGCAAGTGTATAGGCCACAACATCCACACGCTCGGTAATCTCAAAAGGTCCAATAAATCTCAAGGCGAGCTTGCCCTTCACACCAAAGTGAATCACACCCTTCATAGACAAGACCTTGAGATATACCCTGTCCTTGACTGTGAACTCAAGGGATCGACGCCAACAATCAGAAAAACTCCTTTGCTAGCTCTAAGCTGTGCGCATCGTCTGCCTAATAACATCAATAACCTCTGACGTCTACTGCACAAGCTCGGGACCTAAGAGACAACGCTCTCTAACCTCAGTCCAACTAGGAGATTTGCACGGTCTACCATAAAGTGCCTCAAAAGGAGTCATGCCGATAGTCACCTGATAGTTGTTGTTGTATGCGAACTTGGAGAGGTGCATATGCTCATCCCAAATGCCCGCAAAGTCGATCACACAAGCTCTGAACATATCATTAAGGATCTGGTTGACCCTTTCTGTCTATCCATCGGTCTGCGGATGAGAAGCAGTGTTAAGATGTAAAGTGACCCCCAACGCCTACCGGAAACTCCTCTAAAACTGAGACGTAAATCTAGAGTCTCGGTTTGAAACAATCAAAATTGGGACACCGTGCAGTCTCACTATCTCCTTAATAAACACCTTTGCAAGTCAGTCCATAGACCAGGAAACACGCACTGGAATGAAATAAGCCGACTTCGTCAGACGATCAACGATAACCCAGATGGTATTGTGACCATGCGGAGTCCTCGGTAAACCCGTGATGACGTCCATCGACACGTGCTCCCACTTTCACTCTGGAATGCTCATTAGCTGCAAGGGACCAGGGGGTCTCTAATGATCGACCTTGACACACTAGCATGTGTTACACTCGGCAATCTAGTGCTTCATCCCCTGCCAGAAGTATTTTCTCCTCATATCACGATACATCTTCATGGAGCCCAGGTGAATAGTAAGTCTTGATCGGTGTGCTTCGGTCATCAGATCACGATGCAACTCTAGCACATCCGGGACACACAATTGGCCTCTAAAGCGTAATACACCATCAAAACCAATCTACCAGTCTAACTGCTCAGCGGATACGGCCTCTGCTCAGTACTCCTGATGTGACTCATCCGTCTAATGAGCCTCGATCACCCTAGCCACCAAAGAGGGTTGAATCAGTAAGCTCGAAAGTTGAAAAATGGAAGACTGCAAACTAAACTCAAAATCAAAATCTGAAACATCCTTGAGCATCTGCCACTCACGCACCATCATCTTAGCCACCAGGCCTCGTGGCTGATGGCTGAGCGCGTCCGCTACCACGTTCGCCTTGTCTGGGTGGTACTGAAGTTCAAAATTATAACCTTTTAGCAACTCCATCCATCGCCTCTGACGCAAGTTCAACTCAAACTGCGAAAATAGATACTTCAAGCTCTTATGATCTGAGAAGAGCTCGAACCTGACCCCATATCGATAATGCCTCCACACCTTCAGTGCGACGACAATTGCTGCAAGCTCCAAATCATGAGTGGGGTAGTTCAGCTCATAGACCTTGAGCTTGCACGAGGCATACGCCACTGGCTTCCGATGCTATATCAGTACATCACCCAAGCCAACTCTAGAGGCATCAGTGAAAATAACGAAACCCTTACTCCTATCAGGAAGAGTGAGAATAAGAGCTGATGTGAGGCGGTCCTTTAACTCCGTAAATGCCTCCTCATAGGCGTCACTCCAGATGAACTCAACGTCTTTCCACATCAACCAGATCAGCGGTGCTGCAATACGGGAGAAACCCTCAATAAATCGTTGATAATACCCCATTAGACCAAGGAAACAAGAGATCTCAAATGCGTTCGTGGGTTGGCCCCACTGACGCACTGCATTAACCTTTAAGGGGTCCAAAGTGACACCATCCCTCGTCACCACATGACCGAAGAACTTCACCTCCTCCTTTCAAAACTCGCACTTCTCCAGCTTCGTATACAGCTGGTGGGCATGAAGAGTCTCCAATAGAGTCTGCAAGTACTCAACATGGTCCTTTTGGGTCCTCGAATATACAAGAATATCATTAATGAATACCACCATGAACTAATCAAGGAATGGCCGAAAAACCTCGTTCATCAGCTACATGAATATGACAGGTGCATTGGTCAGTCCGAACGACATGACCAGGAACTCGAAGTGACCATAACGTGTCCTGAAAACCATCTTCAAAATGTCTTCCTCTCGAACCCGAATCTGATGGTAACCAGAGCGTAAGTCTATCTTGGAAAAATATTATGCATCCTATAACTAATCGAATAGATCATCAATACGGGGAAGCGGGTATCGGTTCTTGATGGTGACTCTATCAAGCTCACAATAGTCCATAAAGAGCTGCAATAAACCATCCTTCTTCTTTACAAACAATACCGAGACTCCCCAAGGCGAACTGTTGGGACAAATGAAACCTAACTCCCAGAGCTCATCCAATTGCTCCTGTAGTTCCCTTAACTTCAACGCTACCATCCGGTAGGGGGCCTTCGAGATAGGTGTAGTACCAAACACCAGATCAATTTGAAACTCCACCTCTCGACATGGTGGCAAACCCGGAATCTCTTAGAACACATCCAGGTACCGCAAACAACTAACAGCTGCTCAATACACTCTGCCACAGAATCCTCGATGATAGAAGCTAAGAAACTAGATAACAGCTCTCCTCTAGGCTCAGTGATGAACTGGAACATTGGTAAGCCTGGAATGTAGAACGTGACTGTCCTCGTGGCACAGTCCAAGACGTCACCATACTCCTCGAGCCAGTCCATACCCAGAATAACATCAAATCCTGTCGTTGGCATTACGAACAGATCGGTAGGAAGGAACATCTCGCCCACTAACACTGGGCAAGATGGGCAGTGACGGGTCAATAACATAGACTTCCCCATGGGAGTCGAAACGGCTAAGGACTCAAACATGGCCTCTAATGGAATACTGGTCGTTCGACAAAACTGCTCGTCCATAAAAGAATAGGAAGCGCCAGAATCAAACAAAACATAAGCAATGCAAGCAGAAATAAGAAGAATACCCTCGATGACTCCACTGGTCGATGACTGTAGGTCCTGGCCTAGCGCCTGCTACGAGGGATAAAATTGGCCCTGAGCTAGTAAAGGAAGCAAACTAGAGGACTGTGGATCCGGAGTCTGTGTCTACTGAGCTGCAATACACACTCGACCCAAGGACTGGACATACAGATATCCCCTCTGCTGGTGTTGTGGTCTCTGCTGCTATTGTCTCTACTATTACTATCTCTACTGAAGAGGTCTGCCTGGCTGCCTCTGCTGCTGAGGAGTGCTAGGAATAGTGGGTGGAAGCTATGCTCTCTGTTGCTGCTGCTAAGGAGGACGAGGAGGGGCAACTGCGGTGGCCTCTGCTGCTGAATGGGGAGAGGGTACTCACGCCTCTTATGCCCGGCCTGTCCACAACTAAAGTAAACACTTGAAAAGAGGTCGGAAGATGGTGCGGCTGGCGATGCTGCTATGATGATGAAGTCACTGTCTGAGCCGCAGGCTATCAAAACTCTGATTTGCCCCTTTGTCTCTGCTGACGATGCTGCTTAGAACTATGGGCTGGTGCTCTCATCTTCCGGTCTCCACCAGAACTCTACTCCCTCGACCTCTAGGTCATTGCCCAATCCTCCTCATAAACTAGTGTCTGGTGTATGACTTGGTTGAACGTCTCCAAGCAATGCCCTACTACACGGTTGTGAAGGGCAAGACGCAAACCAATCATAAAATGACGGGCCCTCATCTTCTCATCGCTGGTGAGGTGAGGAGTAAATCTAGACAAGGCCAAGAAATTTCCCTCATATTGAGATATGGTCAAATCTCCCTGAACTAGGGTCTCAAATTCGATTGCCTGCTGGATCTGAACGTGCTCAGGGAAGAACTTCTAGTCGAAATGGACCACGAACTCTCTCATGTCCAAATGAACTGAGGGCCGACCATCTTAGATACGGATGACCACCAATGACGAGCCTCACCCTAAAGAAGATAGATCGTAAGGGATACTCTCTGATCTGCAGGACACTGTATAATGTTAAAAATTCTCACAACCTCAGTGCACCAAGACTCGGTGGAAAAAGGGTCAGGGTCACTATTAAACCTCGGGGGATCATGCTGCCGAAACTCTCGAGATATCGCGCTAGTACGCGGCAAGTCAAACTACCTAGAAACCTCGGCAGGAGAAGGCTGACGGGTCTGCAAGCTACATCAACTGTTGAAAATGCTCAGCCCCTATAGGAACTATCGAAAAGGCAGGAGCGGCACTCACCTTGGGCAGAGGTACGGGTGCGGCCAACGGAGTAGGAGCCTCTACAATCGGAACAGTATGCTGAGGAGGGGAAACTGACGGGGGAACCAAAGTAACTGAAGTAGAGGGTGCTACAAGCTCAACCAGAGGAACATGCCAGATCGGGACCTCAGGAATTGGATCCTCAACAATAAGAGCAGGATATGCTCAAGTAGGACGGGGATCTCGGGTGCCTTGTTCACGGGCACCACGACCATGGGTGCCGTAACCACGGGTGTCGCAACTTCGGGTGTTACGTCTAAGCGACATCGTCTACAAAACAACGACAATACGAAGAATCAAGATAATTACAGGCTCAAAACGGAGCGAAAGGAAAGGTCTCGGGACACTACTTGTCCTATGCTTTAAGCAGACATGCGATGTTATCCCAAGTTATTCCAGAATTACTTACTATACTCTTATACTAACTCCTGTCATGCCCCAGACTTGGTAACCGGAATCACAAGGAACTTGATGGCCAGTTCTAGCCGCAACAGCCTCCATAGTACCCCATTCTCGGCTCCTAAGGTAGGTTCCAATCCTACGATCCTACAAGGAGGATTCCTATAACAGTGTAATCATTTTCAATATGAGCATACCCAAGATCACAATGAGTATATCTGAGAATAACTAAGGCACACACCACAAAATCCACTATGAATTTGAATTTTTATAAATGTCCATAAGGTCCAAAAGGATATACATAAGATAATAAAAGAAGGAGAGGAAAGTAAAGTCTGCAACACTAAGTCCTCAAGCTCAGCTCTAATCCATGCTCTATCGCTCACGACACTTGCCTAGGATCTCCTGCACGCACCAATCATGCATAAGCTTATAAAAGCTTAGAGAGTGGTGAAAGTGTCTGGCAATGGTGCATAAAAGATTAGAAGGAGATACAGGAAAAGAAGTATGCTCAATGACAATATCACTAGCCTTACCAAGGCTTATCATGAATATGATGCAATGAGTACTGGGTGTCATACCAAGGCAATGCATGAAGGGGCTTATACAGCCAGTGCTAATGTAATACAAGTAATGTCAGTGCTCATGTCTAAACCACATGTTAAGTACATTTCCAATCATAAGGAAACCACTGGGGTCCATTACACTACAGAATGACTGCCGCTCTACAGACCTGCACAGTCCAATGAGCGTAAGAGACCTCACTACCTGCCTATGGACAGCCAATCACCAAAAAGGCTCGACGATAGCAGACTCATTCATGAGTTGGTCAAACTCATCCTTGCAATGCCTCCTCACACTAGGCAGGTAAGGTCACACCCCTACCTAACCGACTACATGACAGTGGGAGTCACAGCCTAATGGTATAAGGCCCTTGTGCGCTCATAGTTTTCACTCGATCATGGCGTTAGGGCAGTCCCTTGGTACTATGAAAGTTTTGAGAATTTCACCCATGGGCATCCGATGCACCCGGTATGCTCAAGTAATATTTTTGGTCTCCACACATACAGCCATCCACGAATGTCCCTGTAGAGGTAAGGCCCTGATGAAGCAAGGGCGGTATCATCATGAAATGTGATGTTAATGAATGAGAGCTGTAAGACCCGTATCCTAGCCTGAACTGTTCCGTCAACTCGCGATCCTTCCTGTCGAATTTCGACAATTAGCGCCCTGTAATCGATGTTTGCACATGACCCTAAGTCATATCCTGTAGATTTGAGTTAGCTTAACCTGAGACTTGTATCATTGCGACAGCACTGTGGCCGCAGTTTCAACGTCGTGACTCACGCACTGATCCAATACCTAAGCTGGAAGATGTGGACCGGCATTTATTTCGAAGAAACGCCGCGTATTTATAATCCCAAGAGAATCTCTATAATACGTCCCATCAATCAATCAATCAATCAATCACCTCATGTCAAGTACAAACAACCCATGCTTTCTTTCTCCACAAGTCAAGCAACTACCAAGTTAACCCATCTCTCACCTCACCCATCACTCACCTTACATCCATCACCTCACCCATCACTCACATCCATCACTCTCTCTCCTTATAACCCTCTCTCACTCTCTCTCATTTCTCATCACATTTTCTCAAGCAAGAGAAGAGGCTCACGTCCATGGTTTTTCATGAGAGAAAAGAGTGCATGTGTGGCCCACTTTTCACCCCAAATCCTTCATCTTAGCCATTCACTTCTCATCTTCCACCATCAAAGTGAAGCACAAGGAGATTGGCATTCCAACAGACCAAGAAGATCAAATGGTGGGTGCTCTATTAGGCCTGGATTTCCTTTCTTTGATGAAGGGCCAAGTGAGGCCTATTGATTGATGGTACGGATCTCACTTTGGACCCTAGGTGTGGCCAATGGCCCACCTTGATGCTCATGATCATTCCATGATGGGGCCATTCTCCATGGACCCCATCATGATGTTTATTTTTCTTGCATACATAGGGTCATCTAGACCGTCTATTCCAATGGAGAAGGGATCTCCACCATTGGATTTCGATTTATTGGGCTCACATGAATTGGGATCCACTTATTATAGGAATGATTGAAAGGGAGGACCCATAGTGTCGGGGTCCCTCCATCACGCATGTCCCACTCCCATTCTTTTTCTCTCTCTCCCTCTCCTTTTATATATTTTTTTTAGTGATAATGATGCGGTTGTGTGGCCCACTTGGTTGGATCCCACCATAAGGCATGTATTTTATCCAAGCCATTTGTAGGTGAGGCCCACTTTATATGTGTTATGTTCACATCATTCATCATTTGGTGGCCCACCTGAGCCGGGCCCACCTCCCATATTTGGAATGCCAAACCGTTCAGCGTCCCTGGACGCTAGACGTTGTCGAAAACACAAATACTAGCTTGGTTCCACAAGCTATTTAGTTAGGTCACTTGTGTGGGCCCCACCTCAATGCATGAAAGTAATCCATGCCGTTCATCCTATTTTTCAGATTATTTTAAGTGTTGAGCTAGAAAATGAGCTTAATCAAATTTTTTGGCGGGCCATAAAATAGAAAATATCATTTTTTACAGTTAAAAATTGACTAGGACCCACCTTGAGCCAAAACATATTGCATATTGGGCTAGTTTGGTCTGTCTCGGACCATCAAATCCAATGGTTGAGGTGGAGTTTGTTGACGCGGGCCGCACACACGAAAAACTTTAAAAAATAAGTTTCCAAAAAAAAAATTTTTTTTTTTAAATATAGGCAGCAGCAACCTACTGCCATTGATGCCCAGAGCAGCAGCGCCTGCTGCTGCGCTGTGGATGGACTAGCCAAGGACCATGGTCCCATATGTGGGGCTCATCGTGATGTGTGCTAAAAAATCCACACTGTGCATTTAATAGGCCCTTAGGGCAGTGGGTCCCACCCCAAAAATCAGCCCCATGTGGTGTCTAAGTGGCCCACATCATAGGAAACATTGGTGATTGAACAGCTGCCATTGAAACCCATCTTTGGGTACCCAGAAGTTTTGGATCATGTGAAATTTATTTTTCCTCTTCATTTGAGGTTCGTACTACCTTATCAACAGGTTGGATGGAAAGCAAACATTATGGTGGGTCCCACATGGGACCCACAATGATGCATGTGTTTTATTCATACCGTCCATAGGCAGTGGATGGTTGGACCCACATGAATGTATGTGTTATACACCACACCGTCCATGGCTGTGGATGGTGGAACCCACATAGTGTATGTGTTTTATACATGCCGTCCAGCCATAGGCTGCTGGACGGTTAGTGGACCCCGCCTTTAGCGTAGGGATTGCATCCAAACTGTCCATCTATCTAATGAGTTCATGAGCCCCAGTCTAATGGATGTGTTCCATCCAAACAGTCCATCCATCTGACAGCAGTAGCCCCACCATGATGCATGTGTTGCATTCTAACCGTCCAACTATTTGGCAAGCTTGCCTGTAGACCCCACCATGATGCGTGTGATGCATCCAAGCCATCCAGCCCTTTGAAAGCGCATTTAATGGCATGAGTTAAAGACTGAGTCAGATCCATAGTTCTTGTGGATGCCACCCTTGTTGCATGTGGCATCCAAACCGTCCCACCACTTGGCGAGCTTGTCTTAATAGGCTTGAGACTAAGAATAAGTCAGATCTAAAGTTTAAGTGGACCCCAACATTTAATGTAGTGGACAATGACGTCCACCGTTCAAAATTTCTAAGGGCCATAGTAGTTCCCTATTAAGCTGATATTTGTTTCCACTTCATCTATCACTATATTAATCAATGAATAGGTTGGATGGGAAACATATGTTATGGTGGGCCTTAGGAACTTTAAATGGTGAAAATCATTATCACCACTTTTATTTGGGTGTGGCCCATTTGATGTACATATGGGGCCCAATTGGTGTGGCCCATTTGTTAAACATGTGGCCCATGTGATGTGGCCCACTTATCATATTTATGGCCCATTATTGAGGCCCACCTTGATGTATTTGTGGCTGTTGTTAAGGCCCACTTGGTATATAGATGAGGCCCATTATGATGTATTAGGGCCCATGGGTTAAGGCCCATTGTGATGTATTAGGGCCCATTGATTGAAGCCCATTGTGATGTATTTGGAGCCCATGGGTTGAGGCCCATTGTGATGTATTCAAGGCCCGTTATTGAGGCCCACCTTGATGTGTATGACGCCGTTGTTGAGGCCCACCTTGATATGAATGTAAGGCTCATGTTATGAAGGCCCATTGTGACGTATTCAAAGGCACATGGGTTATGACCCATCGCATTGTGCATAAGGCCCATTAGTGCGATCCATTGATGTGGCTCACCTTGGTATATGTACGAGGCCCATCTTGATTTATTTGTAGCCATCCATTGAGGCTCACCTTGGTATATATATGAGGCCTATCTCGATTCATTTGTGACCGTCCGTTGAGACCCATTGATATATATAAGGCCCATGTGATTAGGCCTATTTTAATGGATTCTAAGGCCCATGGGTTAAGGCCCATTGTGATGCATTCAAATGGCCATGGGATATAGCACATTGCAATGTATATAAGGCCCATTGATGCGGCCCACTTGATTTATATAAGGCCAATACGAGGCGGCCCATTTGATGTATTCGAGGCCTATGGGTCGAGGCCCAATGGGACGTCCTTAGGGTCCATTGTAATGTGTGATCCCTTCATGGTTTGTGTAATGAGGTTTTATGGCGGGTCATGCCTTGGTAGTAATGTTGGTTTAACGTCCACATTGTAAGAATAATGTTGGTTCAATGTCTGCATTATAACTCTCCCTAGGACCCATTGGTAGGTCCATACTTGTTGTGTGTAGGCTGTCTAAGCCCATCTTCGTTGTGAGAGTAGTTCATCACCTTATAACATGCTTAGTATAACTCCATGATTCATGCCCATATGCATCATATGTATACCTGATATGAGGAATGTTTGATCATAGCATACGCCATTGGGCAGACCATTTACGGGACTCCTTATGAGATGGAGTGCCCACATTATCGCGCCGTACGCGCAGGATTGCTGCATGACTGGATAGTGTGACTCATGCATCTCGCATATATGTGACTTGATCATTGTACACTTACCGACATCAGGGTTGTGGCCTCCACAAGCACATCGTGGATGGCCAGATGGGACACCAAAAATGCTTGGTTCTAGCACTATGGGCACGTAGGATGTCCTTGGGTGAAAATCTCAAAACCTCCTTGGTACCAGGAGAAGCTCCAACGTCTAGACCGAGTGGAATATGAGCGTCGGTGCCTATACCATGAGGCCGTGTCTCCCACTGTATCGTGGTCGGTTGGAAGGGGGTGTGGCCTTATCCGCCCGAGTGAGGGGGCTATAAGCTAGGCTGAGTATGACCAGCTCGTAAATGGGCCCGCTATCAACATGCCGGATAGGTATTGACAGACATTGGCTAGGAGAAAAGTGAGGTCTCTTACACTCGCTGGGCTGTGCAGCTAGGGAGAAGGCAGTCAAAGTGGAGTGTAATAGACCCCGATGATTTCCCAGAGAGGAACCGTACTGATATGTAGACTTAATATAAAGACTGACATGATATTATGACACCCTGTCACTATTGTACATGTGGACGGGTGCGCGTGGGTGGACACTGATGTGGGCAGGGCTGAGGCCTGGGCGAGCTACTGGCGGTTGGCAGGCCACTATGCTGACAGGCTACTGAGTAGGAGTTACATACTCATTCATTCATCCATTCACTATCCACTCAGGCTGGCGGTGCGTAACTATTTGTTACGTGTACCTTCGTAATGGCCAAGATTTTGGTTAAGGCGAGCAACTAACCTAAGATCAGGAGTTTACCACATTGTGTTTGACTATCCAAATTTAGGTATGGGACTGGTTTGGATAGAATTTCCTTGTGATGGACACCGTAGCCTGCGATACTATGTACTATCATCCTGACTTCACTCCGGCTTGGTCATTTCATTCGCATCACATATTGCATTTCATCCACAGCATATGACATTTTGGATTACTATATTTCTGCACTTATATGGCTTAGAAGGACTTGACAGGATCTGCATATTGCATCGCATCTGCAGTATATAATATTTTACATTGCATACTATGATATTATGTGACTCATGGACTTACCAGTATACTTCTGCTTACTTTGATATCGTATGATTCATGACCTTGTCATTTTTTCTGCTTATCTCGATGATGTATGATTTATGGACTCTATTATATACTCAGCACTTACTTTACACACACTTACACCACCCTCTAAGCTTTTGTAAGCTTATGCACGATAGATGCGTACAGGTGGCGTTAGGTTGCAGCAACGTTGAGCTTGGAGCGTGCAGTGGTTTTCAGGGGCTCTGATTTTGATATATGTATTTTCCTTTTAGCATTGTATTCAAGTGATTATATTAGTGGATATGTGATGATGATGTTGCCTTTATAATTTGGGTAAACTTGTAGTTATGCTTATTACAAGAAAAATGTACGTTAAAAAATCCTCCTTGTAGGATCCTAAGATCAGAATCTGGCGTATGCTAAGCTGAGAGCCGAGAATGGGGTACTACGGAGGCTGTCGGCACCGGATTCGGTGATCGAGATTCCTGTGAATCTGATTTCTGGGTTTGGGGCGTGACAAGTTGGGCCTTTAGTTGCCCATTAAATTAACATTGTATTCGGCCTAAGTTGTGAGGCCCAATTCACTTGGATTAAGCATAAAAATTGCCTTTATGGTTGGAGTAACGGGGTGCCCATTGGGCCCACCACAATATGTGGGTTTGTGACCTTTATAGTTGGGCCCAACCTTGCTTGAGGGCCCACCATATTGCCTATGTGATGGGCTTTGAGTATAAGCCCACTAGGTCATGGATTGCCTTAGGCCTTGAGCCTTATTTCATGGTCGAGAAGTGGTGGGCTACCTCTTGGGAATCAGTTGAGATTGAATGTCCTCCTGGGTGATCCAAAGGTAGGTTCATGGGTTTCTTTATGGATGGTTAAAGGCCCACCATAGACCCTAGGCCATTTATTTGAGGCTCAATATGGATGTATGTGGAGCCTACCTTAACGTATGTTTGGTCCCGACCTATCTAAGCCTTGGATTACCCGATCATGGAGGCACTCTCTGCCTTGAGTTGCTGCTGGACTTGCAGTCTAGTAGTAGGCCCATTTGATCTTTTTTATGTATACACACTCTCCATCTAGTGAGGCCCCCCTGTGAGTATAATTGTCCTTCATGAAATTATTTCAACATAGATGACTAATTTCTGGACCTTAGCAGGTCTAGGAAGTCAAGAGGGCCGAAAGTTTATCAAGGGGCCTTAAATGCACATCGTTATGGTTAAAACTTATTTGGCCATGGGGCCCACCATATTGAGAACTTGTGTATGTATTGCATGCTTATATTTTGTAATCTTTGGGCTCAATTAGTGAATTCTTTTGGGTCATGACCGACCCCATTTTAGATTAGATTTTTGGGATATCCAGTGGGCCCAAAGTGGGCAAGGACGTCCCATCTTGGCCCAACCATATGTTAGGATGACTTCCACCATTTTAATGGACTTGTGGGCTAAGATACGGATGATATTGGGCCCTTGGTTGCCCACTTAAATTGCTAGTATTGGGCCGATGTAGTGGGGCCCATTTCATCCAAACTTAAACTTTTTTTTGGGCCCTATATTGAGTACTCGGGCTACCCACTAAATCCAACTTAATGCATGGATTATATGGGCATTGGGAATTGAGCCTTGGGCCTTAATTCCCCTCTTGGGGCCCATGTTGTTAAAGATAGTATTATCCCCTTTTTTTCTTATAGCCCATTATGAGGAGTATACACATATGTGACCACCTATTTTTATCTTAAATATAGGCCTTAGGCTTTCTATTCATATAGTTCATGGTTCTTATACCTTTTGGGGAATGATGGTTAAATGTCCCCGTTATGGACCCCACTAGGCCCGATTGTATCTAAGTGTGACTAAATGCTCATCTCAGACTCTTGATAGGCTCCTTCTATATTACTTAGACCCATAGCTTGTATGCTTAGTCTCGTGGGCTACTCCAGGTAAATGGGCCCCCACTAGAGGTGGGATTCCTTATAGATACCATCTAAGTACCTATTCTTGGTTCCTTCTTGGATAAGAGGATTGTAATACATTGTATATCGCCACATAGTATGTCTAAATTCATCTTCATGACCCATGTACATCATTGCATGCTTGGTTGACACTGTGTGTATGTGGTCATAGTTGTACCATTGGGCATTGCATGTTACCTTCTCCAAGGGATGTAGCATCCCCTCTTAAGCACATTGGATGGCTGGAATTTTATGCATGATTGATTGTGTGATTCATGCATTTGGCATTGCATAGTATGTGGATATTTGTCCTCACTTCATCAGGGTTGTAGCCTCCATAGATTCATCGTGGATGCCCATGATTGGACACTAAAAATGTTACCTGAGCATATGAGGTGCATAGGATACCCTTGGGTGAAAACCTCAAAACTTCCATGGTACTAAGGATCTGCCCCAGCGCTGTGATTGGGTAGAATTATGAGCGCATGAGGGCCTTACACTATTAGGCCATGACTCCCACTGTTGTGTACTCGGTTAGGTTGGAGTGTGGCCTTACCTGCCTGAGAGAAAGAGGGCAATAGTTAGGCTGAGTTTAATCAGCTCGTGAATGGGTCCGCTACTGTTGAGCCTTGCTGGTGATTGGATGACCACGGGCTGTAGTGAAGTCTCTTATGCTCGTTTAACTGTGCAGATCTAGAGAGCGGTAGTTATCCTGTAGTGTACTTGACCCCGGTAGATCCCTTATGATGGAATAATACTAACATGTGGATTAGATGTGAGGACTGACATCACTTCGCATTGCATTTACATCGGTTATATAAGCCTTATATTATATCACCTTGGTATGACGCCAAGTACTCATTACATTGTATAGCCTTGGTATGGCTTCCTGCATTCATGGCTTAGCTTTGGTAAGGCTAGTGATATTAGCATTGATCATGTTTCCTTTTCTTGTAGCTCCTAGTGTTCTTCTGCGCACCATTTTCACACACTTTCACCACCCTCTAAGTTTTCTATAAGCTTATGTACGATTGATGCGTGCAGGAGATCCTAGGTCGGCGTCGTAACAGCAGAGCTTGGATAGGTGTTGAGCTGAGGACCCAGTGTTGCAGATCTTCTTCCTTCTTCTTTTGTCATCAGATGTATTTCTCTTCAGCATTGTATTAAAGCTCAAATTTATAGTGAATTTTGTGATGTGTGCCTATATTATTTCTAAGATGTACTTGTTGTGATCGTATTGGAAATGATTATATGTTTATGAAAATTCTCCTTGTAGGATCCAAGGATTGGAACCTGCATCAGGAGCCGAGAATGGGGTACTATGGAGGTTGTTCCGATCAGAATCAGCTATCGAGTTCCTTGTGAGTCCGGTGACGGAGTCTGGGGCATGACATCGGCTAAAGTCCTACACTAGGCATATTTAGGCCCACCAACCAAGGTTCCATACAAGAAACCTACATTTAGGCCCACCGACTGAGGTCCCACAAAAGGAACCTACGTTTAGGCACACTAGCCAAAGTCCCATACAAGAAACATAAGTTTAGGCACACCGGCCAAGGTCTCACACTAGGAACCTAATCGAGTTTGTTGATAGTAAACTCTTATCTTCAATCCTACACGAGAAACTGCGAACTCTTAATAATAACACTTACTTGTCAGATTGAGTCCTCTTTTGTAGCTTGTGTTGTGTTTCTTGATCTTCGCTCTTTCATGCTTGAATCAGCTCTTCAATGCTCCCCCGATTGTGTAGCTCAGACTTTCTTATTGGTTTAGCTTCACGATCAAGAACCTTACATAAGATATACCTATAAAGGTGACCAATGTAATGGGAGTTGGTTGAATCTCTTATATAGGATAATGAATGAATTTCCTAAGGGATTCAACATATGGATGCTCTAGAGTATAAAAAGACAGAATTTTCCTATTGGTTTGGTCTATATACTCTAGAGAAGGCACGAGTTCATATTCTTCATTAATAGGAGCTTTAAATGCTCATAAAAGTGAAAGATCATAATGAAGAGAGCATGAAACTCGTATGCATAAAGTCTAGGCAGGCTATGATAAGCTTGGGATATACTAGAGACTCTAAGATGCCTTAATCCACTATTTTTACAAGTTTTTACAAACCCCTTTTATAGACAAAGAGCTCCAATGGATAGAAAATGGCTAGTTTATGGTGCTACCGAAGGTAACTTCGATATCACCGAACTTGCTTCGGTGATACCGAATCATCAATCGGTAGTATTGAATTAAATCCTCATGTTACTAAAAGAAAAAGATCCCTTTCAATGACACTGAACTTTATTTGTCTGTGGCAGTCGGTGTTATCGAAATGTCCAGTCGGTGGTACCGAAATACCTTTGAAATGTTGGTGGATAGTTTTGAGCACTTTCGGTAACACCGAAGGTATCTTTGGTGATACCGAAAGTACTATTCGGTGGCACATTTTCCTACTAAATGTGGACAGATTTTCATGTTTGTCCATTTAATTATTCATCAACTTGGGACTTGCTAAAGGTAAGACTAAATGATAGAAAATATAAACTCATAATTGGCTTTGAATAGATGACCTAAGTAGGTTTTCCTATTTGGGTTGAGATTATCTATTCGCATGGTTAAAATCATAGAAGTGGTTCTTTATCTTCAATATGGCTTTGGTGCTTCTAATCCAGTTGCATCGCCGATCTTCATTTGCTAAGAACCCATCCGACTACTTGACACAACTAGTCACGTGATTGATAAACAAGTGTGCAAAGGTGGGTGCACTTATAGGTCTCAACATTCATAATGTACTACTCAATTAAGCTAAGTAAGCATTTTTTTTGTTCAAATTGCATCATAAGCAGGGTCCCTAGATCCTTAAGTTGCATTTGACCAATGAACTTAGCAGTTTTCTTCTTCATGTATTAACATTTTATTAGACGTCTCATATACTTAACCATCACTCGACCCAACATTGTTTATGTTTTCAATATTTTCAGTTAGTTCATGCACAATCCATGCCAACCCTATCACAATGTATTTATTCGAGTGCCCTGATATCTTAAGTCTTCCCTAGCAAGGGTATCCTTTTTCCCTCTACTAGCTCCCTCCAACTATTAGTTTATTGGGATTTACATTGTGCCAGTTGGCCTAAGACTCATCAATCTACTAGTAATGCTTAAGAGCGGTATTATATCCTGAAAAACAAAAAATAGACCACTATCTCCGAATCATTTGTCAAAGCTAAATATTGTGTCATGGTTAATGCTACTTGTGAACTCATTTGGATCAAAAGGCTCATATAATATCTAGATGTTCAATATCCCAAACCCATGCACCTTCATTATGACAATCAAGTATCTATTCACATAGCCACAAATCCATTTTTTTATGAACGGACGAACCACAAGGAAATCAATTGTCATCTTATTTATAAAAAAGACCACTTCTACAGTTCTCTGCACTTTTTATATGCCTACTGATTGCCAACTTGTAGACATCTTCACTAAGGTTGTGCTTGTTAACGCTGAATTTATGCACTTAATGCGGAATTGAAAAAATTTTCCACGTTTAGTAGTGTTTGTTAATGCATTGTTAGCGAGGAAGACGAAAAGCGCTAAGTGATTTTTCACTGAATTCTTTTAGTGATAAGAGGCTGGCTTAATGGTGAACGCGGAATGCGCTCCATGATTTTTCATTAAACAAAATTTTTTTACTTCCAAAAGTACCCCTTTTCAAGCTAATATGGAAATTTATTCTTTTAAATTGTTTGCGCAATACAAAATCAACCTTTAACCTGTGAAACTACTTTATGCCCCACCATGATTTATGTGTTTGATCCACACCATCCATCAAATTTTTAAGATAATTTAAGGTGTGATCCAATAAAAGAAGCAGGTCCGATGATTAATTGGACCACAAGGTGGGGATTGAATGTCCACCATTAAAAACTTCTTGAGAGCTGGAGAAGTTCTAGATCAAGTTGATATTTGTGTTTTCACTTCTTCACGTCTACATGACCTAATGGATAGGTTGGATGGTAAAAAAAAACATCATAGTGGCCCTTAGAAAGGTTTCAACAATGGATGTCATTATCATTGCAGCATCCTTTGGTGTGGCTCACTGAAGCTGTGGACCTACTTCATCTTTCATATCATATATTAAAATAATACAAGAAAAATAATAAACGGCTTAGATAAAACACTTACATCACGGTGGGCCCTATACATCTCTACCTGGACCGTCTGGGCAAGGGTAGGATGCCATTCGCCGAGCCTGGGATGGATTGGGAAATATATTGACGTCATCAAGTTCTGTGGGTCCCATCATGACATATTTGTTATATCCAAACCGTCCATCCATTTTTGAGCGTGTTGTATGGCTTGAGCCGAAAAATAAGACAGATCTAAAGAAAAACTTGACCACACTGCAAAAAGCAGTGGGGGATTGAACACCTACCATTGAAACCCTTTTGGGGTCACAGAAGTTTCAGATCAATATGAAATTTGACTTTTCTCTTCATCCAAATATTTTTGACCTTATGAATAGATTAGATGGAAAATAAACGTTAAAGTGGGACCTGTGAATTTTTTAATGGTGAAAATCATTATCCCGCTGCTATTTTTGGTGTGGTCCATTTGAGTTTTGGATATGATTCATTTTTCGGATAATGCTCTAAAATTATCTCGAAAATTTGATGAACGGTGTGGATATAATAAATGCATTATTTATTGTAGGGCCCATGTAACTTTGATCTCTTTAAACTGTTCGGCGCTCATCTAGGACGGACGCGAATTTCTTGCTAAAGCCTTTCGCAGGAAGTTCCTCGTAAAGATGTTGAGTGGGGTTCACTGCACTGTATGTGATAAATCTATTCCACCCATCCGTTTTAGGAGATCAATTTAGATGTGAAAAAAAAAATTAGGTGTATACAACACTCAAGTGGGCCACATGAGAGAAAACAGTGGGAATTTAGAAAGAACTGTTGAAGCATTCTATAACACCCTAGATTTTTGCCAACCTGGGTTAGACGTCCTTAGGCAATGGGTCAACCATAACACCTTGGTAATGTCATGCCCCAAACCCGAAAATTGGATTCCAATGAATCCCGATTGCCGAATCCGGTGCCGACAGCCTCCGTAGTGCCCCATTCTCAGCTCCTAACAATCAAATGCCAGATTCCGATCCTAGGATCCTACAAGGAGGATTTTCAGAATGATTTTTTTTTTGTAATGAAGCATAACCACAAGCATAACCAAGTCACAAAACAGCATCACCACATATCCACTATATCAAGAACTTTAAGTACAATGCGGAAAGGGAAATACAAGGTGATCAAAAAAACTCCAAAAGGTCCTGATACGCGCTCCTGCCTCAGCGCTGCTGCTGTCCAACACTACCTGCACGCAACTATCATACATAAGCTTACAAAAGCTTAGAGGGTGGTGTAAGTGTGTGCGTAAGGAAAACGCCAAGTGTACAGTATCAGAGCAATGCGGAAGTATGCGGTAAGTCCATAGAATCAACCATGCCAAGGCTATATAATGCAAGACGTGAATGCTATAGGCCATACCAAGGCCATGCGATACGAGATATGAATGTCATCGGCCACACCGATGCAATGCAAGGCCTACATATCCGAATTTCATATGCGAAATACAATCCAAGTAAGTCGATACTCGTCAGGTATACATATCAGTACAGTTCCTCTCTTAATATCACTGGGGTCTAATACACTTCGCAGTGACTGCCACCTCCCTAGCTGCACAGTCAAGTAAGTGGAATAGACCTCATTATCCGCCTGACCAGTAGTTTGTCAATACCTACCCGGCTCGTCGATAGCAGATTCATTTAGAAGCTGGTTAAACTCAGCCTAGCTTATAGCCCCCTCGCTCAGGCGGATAAGGCCACACCCCTTTCCAACCGACCACGACATAGTGGGAGACGCAGCCTACTGGTATTCGGCACTCAGGTGCTCGTGTATCCACTCGGTCTAGACGTTGGAGCATCTCATGGTACCAAAAAGGTTCTGAGACTTTCACCCAAGGACATCCTAAGTGCCTACAGTGCTAGAATAAGTATTTTCAGTATTCAATACGGCCATCCACGATGTACCTGTAGAGCCATAACCCTGATGTCGCTAGGGCGTGCAGTGATAATGTCACACATATGCGAGATGCATGAATCATGCCGTCAAATCATGCAGAAATACAGCGTGTACTGCGCAATCATGCGGGGCACTCCATCTCATAAAGGGTCCCATAAATGGTCTGCCCAATGGCGTATGCTATGATCAGTCACTACTCATATCAAGCATACATATGATGCATATGGGCATGAGTCATGGGATTATACTAAGCATGTTATAAGGTAATAGACTACAAACGATGCAGATGAGTCTAAACGGCCTATACACAACTAGTATGGGCTTACCGATGGGTCCTAAGGAGAGATACAATGCGGACATTTAACCAACATTGTACTTACAATGTGGGCGTCAAACCATCATTGCTCCTAAGGTACGACCGCCATAAATATCATTACATAAACCATGGGGAAACACACATTGCAATCGACTCTAAGGACATTCCGTTGGCCTCGACCCATGGGCCTTAGATACATCAAATAGGCCGTATCACATGGGCCTTTCGTTCATCAGATGGGCTGCAATAATGGGCCTCACCAATGAGCCTCATGTACATTGCAATGATCCATGACCTACGGGCCTTAGAGTACATCACAATGGGCCTTAAAATATTTCAAAATGGGCCTAATCCCATGGGCCTTATATGTATCAAAGGGGTCACACCAATTGCGCCCCATGCACATCAAATGGGCTTAAGACCATGGGCCTTGTATGTGTCAAAATGGGCTTGATCCCATGGGCCTTATATATATCAAATGGGCCTGATCCCATGGGCCTTACATTCATATCAAGGTGGGCCTCGACAATGGCCTCATACCCATCAAGGTGGGCCTCAAAAATGGGCCACAAATAAATCAATATGGGCCCCATACACATACCAAGGTGGGCCCATTTGAACCATAGATCTGACTCGTTTTTAACTCAAGCCATAATATGAGTTTATAAAATAAATGGATGGTTTGGATGCAATACATGCATCATGGTGGGGGTCCGCATAAAGGCCCACCATCATACATATATACATATATAACATATATAATATATACAATATTATACCAAATAATATATATATATATATATATATATATACACACACACACACACACACACACACACACATTCACACATAAATCATGGTGGGTCCCACTGTCCAAAATAGTGGACAGCAGGGATAAACACATACATTATAGTGGGCCCACCGTCCAGCGTATACAACACATACATCAGCTGGACTCCACCGTCCGCCTGGACAGTGGGGGTACAACACATTCATCACTGTGGGCTCCCCACGTGGGGCCCACCATAATGTTTATAATCCATCCAACTCATTGATAAGGTCACAAAGACCTGGATGAATAGGGAAAACAAATATCAGGCTGATTCATAACTTCCGTGGGCCTTAGAAGGGGTTTCAATGGTAGAGTTCAATTCACAATGTTTCCTCTCACATGGGCCACCTGAGCATTGGATGGGCCTGACTTTTGGAGGGTGGCTCACTGTGCTGAGGGCCTAGTATATGGATGGATTAGATGATAAATAAACATTAAGGTGGGGCCCACGGCTGGGGTCGTGGGCTGCTGCCCGTTCGCCCGCCAACGCTGCTGGCGCGGCCTGCTGCGCCTGACAACAGCAGCAGCATGCTGCTGTTGGTTTTATTTTTTTATTTTTTTTTTGTTTTGGGCTGATCAAACACATTCAAGGTGGGCCCTATTTAGGTGGGTCACCACATGTTGGATGATGCATTTAAGATGGGCCCCACCCATGGAGGGCTTGGATAAATACATATTTCATGGTGGGGCTCATTCAAGTGGGCCACATGGCCTCATCAACATACAAGAAAATAAATAAAAAATGAGAGGGAGAGAGAGAGAGAGAGAGAGAGAGAGAGAGAGAGAGTAAAGGAGTGGGACAAGCGTGATGGAGGGACCCCGACACTATGGGCCCTCCGTTTCAACCATCCAATCATACATCAATGGGTCCCATTGCACATGAGCCATCCAAATAAAAGATCAACAGTGGAGATCCCTCTCCATCCAAAATGAACGGTCTATATGACTTCTTAATGCCAGAAAGTAAACATCATGATGGGGTCCATGGAGAATGGCCCCATCATGGAAAAGTTTTGATGATCAAGATGGGCCATTGGCCACATCTTAGGGTCCCAAGTGAGATCCAAACCATTGATTGGTTGGCCTCACTTGGCCCATCTTAAAAACATAAAAAAAGTATTCTAAAGAAACACCCACTGCTTGATCTTCTTGGTCCTTTGGAAAGCTACTCTCCTAGAGCTTCACTTTGATGGTGGAGATGAGAAATGGATGGCAAAGATGATGGGTTTTGGAATGGGAAGTGAGCCACCAAAATCACTTCTTTTCTCATGGGAAATCCTTGGACGTGGGAGTGCTCTCTCTTACTTGAGAAGTGAGATGAGAAATGAGAAATAGAGAGAGAGTTTGTAAGAGGGATGTGAGGTGAGTGATGGAGTGATGTGAGTGGTACTTGACATGTAAGGTAGTGTAAGAGAAAGAGAGGGAGAGAGTTGACTTTAGGTAAGGGTGATGTAAGAGAGGTATGGTTGCTTGTACTTGACATAAAGTGATTGATGGGTGATTGATTGATGGGATTGATTTGACACTTTGTAGAGATTCTCTTTGGAATATAAACGCGTGGAATTTTCTTGAAATAAATGTCGACCCACATCTCTTAGTCAGGGTATCGGATCGGTACATGAGTCACGGCGTTGGAACCGCGGTGACTGTGCTGTCATAATGGTATAAGTCTTGGATTAAGCCGACTCAAATGTATAGGATGCGAATTACTGTCATACGCAACGTCGACTACAGGTTGCGGATTGCTGAAATTTGACGAGAAGGATCGCGGAAAGCGACGGAACAGTACGGATTAGGATACGGGTCTTACAGCTCTCCCTACCTAATAAAAATTTCATCCTCGAAATTTACACTACGATCTCAACTAACCATAAATCAAAAAGGAAACAGGAAACATAACATCATATATAATCAAAGCACCATACACCATACAATCAATCATCGAAAAGATGGGGATAACGCTCAGGGATCTCTGCCTCGCGCTCCCAAGATGCCTCATCCACACTATGATGGCTCCACTGCACCTTCACCAAGGGAATGACCTTGGTTCTGAGGACCTATTCCTTCCGATTGAGGATACGAACTGGTTGCTCAATATAAGAAGCGTCCTCACGAACCTCCAACGGCTGCCAATCAATAACAGGAATGATATCTGACCCACACTTCCTCAACATAGAGAAATGGAAAACGTTGTGGACACCAGACAATTGCGATGGAAAGGTAAGCCGATAGGCCACGGCGCTAATGCGCCTAGTGATCTCGAAAGGTCTAATGAATCTCGGGGCAAGCTTGTCCTTCGTCCCAAAACGAACCACACCCTTCATGGGTGAGACCTTGAGATACACATGGTCCCCAACTGTAAACTTCAAGGGACGACGGCGATGATCAGCAAAACTCTTCTGTCGGCTCTAAGCTGTGCGCATCCTCTGCCTGATGATGTCGATAGCCTCTGTCGTCTGCAGCACGAGCTCGGGACCTAGGAGACGTCGCTCTCCAACCTCGGTCCAACAACTCAGAGATCTGCACGGTCTGCCATATAATGCCTCAAAAGGAGTCATACCAATGGTCGCCTGATAGCTGTTGTTGTACGCGAACTTAGCTCATCCCAACTACCCGAGAAATCAATCGCGCAGACCCGAAGCATATCCTCAAGGATCTGGTTGACCCTTTCGGTCTGCCCATCAGTCTGCGGATGATACGCGGTGCTGAGCTGCAAATCAGTGCCCATCGCTCTCTGGAAGCTCCTCCAAAACTGAGATGTGAACCTCGGATCTCGATCTGAAACAATCGAGACGGGAATACCGTGCAATCTCACGATCTCAACAATAAACATCTTGGCGAGCCGATCCATATGTCAAGTCTCACGAATCGTAAGAAAATGTGCCCACTTCGTCAGACAGTCCATAACAACCCAGATGGCGTCATGACCGCGCTAAGTCCTCGGCAAACCCATGAAAAAATCGATTGATATATGCTCCCACTTCCATATTGGGACGCTCAGCGGCTGCAATAGACTAGGGGGTCTCTGATGATCGGCCTTTACACGCAGGCAGGTGTCACACTCAGCCACAAAACTGGCTATCTGGCGCTTCATCCCTGATAAAAATACTGACGTCTCATATCGCGATTCATCTTCATCGAGCCAGGGTGGATAGAGAAACGTGATCGATGTGCCTCGGTCATAAGATCTCGACATAACTCAGGAATATCCGGGACACACAATCGGCCTCTAAAGCGAAGTCCACCGTCAGAGTCAATCTGTCAATCTGTCTGACTCTCAGATACTTCCTCTACTCGGTAATCCTGTAACGACTCGTCTGTCTGCTGAGCCTCGATCACCCTTGCGACAAGAGAGGGTTGAATCGACAAGCTCGATAGCTGAACAATAGATGACTGTAGACCAAACTCAAAGTCGTACTCTGTTATATCCTCGAGCATCCTCCACTCCTGAATCATCATATGTACCACCAGGCCTTGTGACTGACGGCTGAGGGCATCCGCCACCACGTTTGCCTTACCCGGGTGGTACTGAAGATCAAAATTGTAGTCCTTCAGAAATTTCATCCAACACCTCTGCCTCATATTTAGCTCGGACTGAGAGAAGAAATACTTCAAGCTCTTGTGGTCGGAGAAGAGCTCAAATCTCACCCCATAAATATAGTGCCTCCACACCTTCAGTGCAAAGACAACCGCTGTCAGCTCTAGATCGTGCATGGGGTAGTTCAGCTCATGGACCTTGAGCTGACGGGACGCATAAGCTACCGACTTCCCGTGCTGCATCAAGACAGCACCTAACCCAACTCGTGAGGCATCAGTAAATATAACAAATCCATCACTCCCAGAGGGAAGAGTGAGGACAGGAGCGGACGTGAGGCAATCCTTCAACTCCATAAACGCCTACTCATAAGTGTCGCTCCAAACAAACTCAGCACCCTTCCGGGTCAACCTGGTCAATGGGGCTGCAATGCGAGAGAATCCCTCAATAAAACGTCGGTAGTAGCCCGCCAAACCAAGAAAACTGCGGATCTCGGATGCATTCGTGGGCTGGTCCCACTGATGCACGACATCAATCTTCGAGGGGTCTACAGCGACACCCTGCCTCGTCACTACATGACCGAGGAACTTCACCTCCTCCTGCTAGAACTCACACTTCTCTAGCTTCGTGTAAAGCTGGTGTGCACGGAGGGTCTGTAATGTAATCTCAAGATGCCACTCATGCTCCTCATGAGTCCTCGAGTATATCAGAATGTCATCAATAAACACCATGACAAACTGATCAAGATACGGACGGAAGACCTCGTTCATCAACTGCATGAATACTGCGGGCGCATTGGTCGATCCGAAGGACATGACGTAGAACTTAAAATGACCGTAGCGCGTCCTGAAGGCTGTATTCGGGATATCCTCATCTCGAACCCGAACCTGATGATAACCGGACCGCAAGTCTATCTTCGAAAAGAACTGCGCCTCCTGCAGCTGATCAAATAAGTCATCGACCCTCAGAAGCGGGTACTTGTTCTTAATCGTGATGTTGTTGAGCTCGCGGTAATCTACGCAAAGCCTCAGTGAGCCATCCTTCTTCTTCACGAAGAGTACAGGCGCTCCCCACGGTGAACTGCTCGGACTAATAAAGCCTAGCTCCCACAACTCGTCCAACTGTTTCTGCAGTTCCCATAACTCCAATGGTGCCATACGGTACGACGCCTTCGAAATAGGCACGGTACCAGGCACAAGATCAATCTGGAACTCAGTATGCCGATGAGGTAGTAATCATGAAATCTCCTACAACACATCAGGAAAACTACAAACAACAGGCAGCTGGTCGATACTCAAAGCAGCTGACTCCTCAACGGCACACGATAATAGGTAAGAAAGTTGCCCTCCTCTGGGCTCGACAATAAACTGAAACTCTGGCACGCCGGGTATGTAGAACGTGACTGTCCTCGTGGAGCAGTCTAATATGGCGTAGTACTCGGCAAGCCAGTCCATGCCCAAGATAACATCAAAATCGGACATCGGCAATACAAATAGGTCGACAGGTAAGAAGATATCTCCAATCAAAACAGGGCAAGATGCGTAAAATCGGCCCAACACTGCGGTCTTCCCTAAGGGCGTCGATACTACTAAATCCTCACGGGCAGACTCCAATGGCAAACCAGTCGATTGACGGAAATCATCAGCGATAAATGAATGCGATGCACCAGAATCAAATAGTACACGTGCAATGCATGCAGAAACAGGAAGAGTACCCTCGACTACCCCTCCTGATGACTGAGGGTCCTGCTGAGCGACGTAAAATCTATCATGAGCCTGCTGGGGAGGTGCAGGTCCCCTCTGAGGTCTCTGCTGCTGCTGTGGTCGCTATAGGGGCTTAACCTATTATCTCTGCTGCTGTGGAGGAGGTACAGGAGGCTGGTGCTGTGGTGGCTGTCGCAGAGGTGGATGTGGTGCCCTCGGCTGCTACAACTGCTGCGAATGGGGACACTCGTGCCTACGATGCCCTGTCCGACCACATCCAAAGCACTTACCTGTAAATGGTCTCGAAGATGGTGCTGGGGGTACTGCTGGTGCTCGAAATGCTGGGCGAGTCGTGCGCCGCTACTGTGAACGATGCTGCTGATGGGAACTACTAGAGGGTGCCTTCCTCTTTTGTTCTCCCCTCTGATCACGAGCTCTCTACACACTGGCCCAATCTATCTCATATATCAGGGCTCTCTCCACTATCTGCTCAAACGTCGGAAGCATGTGTCCGATCACACGGCTCTTGAGGGCAGGACGTAAGCCATTCTCAAAACGGCGGGCCTTCCACCCCTCATCATCAACAAGATATATCGCAAGTCTGGATAGTGCGATGAAATGTGCCTCATACTGGGACACAGACATGTCCACCTGGACCAATGTCTCAAACTCCAATGCGCACTGCTGTCGCACATGCTCAGAAAAGAACTTCCGGTCAAACTGGTTTATAAAGTTATAACGCCTCAGAAAAATCCGTACTGAAACTCGAGTACCAACTCGACCAGAAATCACGTAGGATTAATTCCTTTAGAAATTATGCATTAGTTAGCTAGCGCAACGCTAGAGTAGTTGTGAAATTTTTCCTGAACACTTTAAATACGTTCTACAAGACCCAAAACTTGTAGAACCAATGACGCTATAATATCCTGAAACCTTGGATCAAACTCTAGACCGGTTTGTTCTCAAGATCCTTCTGAAACTTTGTATTGGATCTAGACCGCGCGTCGAAAGTCCGATACTTACAATCTTAGACTGTTATGACCGCTTAGCTGGACTTGACAACCATTTCGAAAATCAAGCCCAACCGACGTTCAGAGGCTATTTCATTGTGCCTGGAGTGAAGAGAGTGAGAAAAGGGTTAGATTTAGAAATTTTAATTCAAAATCTGGCACGTGACTTGGCGCGTTATTATTAAGCGTTCTGACCGTCAGAATTCAGCCAAATTACACCCTCGGATCAGGAAAAATTTCTCTTTCATATCGTGAAACTTGTAGACCTGATCTATATGCGATGACCGCTGAACTGAAACTGGACCGCCACGTGCGATCTACGAACTCTACCAGACTGAAAACTGGGTGTGAAAAACATCCAGTGACCATGAGCTTAAGTCCGATCGCGTTCGGCCAGGGGACCTCCCGAACTACTCTTTTGGACCAGAACAGCCCCGATTTGGTTACACCTCAAGTAAACATCGTTCCCAAGCCTAATTTGGGAAGGTTTTAGGCTATAAAAGGGCTTTAAACCATCACTTATCTCACCCATTCGAATTTGCTAGAAACCCTAGCTAGAGAGAGAGAAAAAGTGTGAGATTGAGAGAGTGTGTGAGAGAGATCTTCCTGCCACCTGCACTAGCTGTTGCACGTGCTTAAGCAACGTATCCCAATCACTTCGTTGGTGATTCTGCCACAATTTTAGTTAAGGAAAACCCTAAACACTTGCTGATTTAAGGTTCTATCGATTCCAATAGTGAAGTAGCTTATACATCTTGTGTATTAGGTCACCTGTTCGCTGTAGACGAAGCGTATACGCTCCGTTTGAAACGATACACATTTAAGATAAAAGGTGAGGATTTTAGACGCTTTAATTGACTGATTTCAACGCTTTCAATATCGTTTAATAGTAGATTATCGATGGCAATGCCGTTTGACATGTACAACATGCTGTCCGTTTTCTGTTTTGTAAACGTACAGGAAATATGAGATTTAGGGCATTTTAGTCATTTGTAGGAAATACAGTTTGCATCCATATTTTGCTGAATTGTTTTTCATGGCTATTTGTCACATTAGGATATTAGGAATGCGTGCATAATTGGTTTGGCGAAGAGATTCACCCAAAGGCACACTTTGAGTCGACATACACTATGTAGACTTAAGTGTGTAGACTAAGTGTTTGTATAAATGTTTGTATTAGTATGTATTGAGTATATGGTGTTGTGAAATAGTTTTGAGATTGAATTCTCAAGTAATATGCTGATGTAAATGATTTCCAATATGTTGGAAATATGTATGGATTACATTGTATGTATGAAATGCATGTGTTGAATGAATTGCTTAAGTTGTATGTTATAACATATGATAACATGCTTGTATTGTTGTATTGCATTTCAATTACTCTCACATGATTATTGATGCTGATTTACAAATGTTTGGGACTATGCTTAGTCCAGGCAGTCGGTAACGGAGTACATTCATGGTTGGCTTATATTTATCACGAAAGACGTGTTGATGAACGCGAGTCGTGTTTGGAGTTGGCGGCAGTGGTTTGGCCACACGAAGTGTTTTACACACTTCATGTCGTTCGACTTGCGATGCGCTCGTACTAGTCGAGCCCGTCAAGTAACCCGACTGGCCATTGATTGTTCACCTTGTATAAGTCACAACTGCTTGAACCTAGGGTACTGAACTTACCATTGTAAACCCTGTTAACCATGGTACCTTGATCCATAAAGACTCATGAGCCGGGCATGGTGGTATGGGACACCGTGGTCGAGCTGTCGGCCTACGCTGGGGCCACAAATCTCACCGTAGTGACCAGTGAGCACCTATGACTCGTGAGCAGATTATGGTGGTATGGGACACTATATTCTTGTTGTCGGCCTACACTGATCAGGTGACGAGCCCTTTATAGTGACCGCGAGCGTATTCTGAGCCTACGGGAGGCGACGACCCTTCCGTAGTAATGAGAATACATTAGGCCTGTATTGATAAGGTGATGGGGGAGAGGTGCAATGAGTGCGAGCAACAGCCCTGGCAGCCCTTGCAGCGACCTATAAATGTAGCATCGTATGTGATTTCTAGGAGTGACGACCCTAGACAAGATCTGTGTTGGGATTGATATAAGCAAAGTACCTTAGTTTCCCAATACTGCTGTGTGAAAAGGAATAATAATAACTTGGTAATCATATCCACATCACATTGCATGTGCCTGGAAGATATGGAGCACTGAGCGGTACGCAAGCATGCCGCGGACGCAGATGGTGCCGTATGAGGGAGAATGTCGATGAGGGCATCCATCATGTCATGTCATATTGCATTAACAACAGTATTTAGGAATATTTGATTTATTTCTTTACTATTATCGCATGATTGATTTGAGAACACGTTAATCTCTACTCTATTATTCCACTGAGTTGATCACTCACTCTCACGTTATGGGATGGTGTTTGCAACACCCAACAGACCTTGTCTTAGATGCAAGTGAGGCGGCGATTCAAGAGGCAGATCCGGATTACGATGAAGACCAGGACGAGTTCTCATATATGCAGTTTCACGACGGCTTTGCATAGGTGGCCTGGATTGGCGGGACATACTAGTTGGACTTCATACATTTTGATTTTTGTTTTATTACATGTATATGAGACTCAGAGATGTATTCTTACTTTGGAGACAGTTGAGATTTATTTTGTTTTCTATACAGTGATATATATATTCTTCAGTCTTCTACTTGCGTGTTATCACTGAATCTGGAGTATGAATTGTAATTTTAGTATAATCTTACTCATGTGAATGCTCTAACTCAGTCAACTTTAAATCATATTCATTCTTATTACATAAATGATGGTCTGGAACTCGGGAGTCAGGTTTATACACGACTCCCGATTTTCAAGGTGTTACAAAAGTCCTCCCATGTCCACTCAAAATCAGCCGCTACCGATCGGGCCACAGATGCCCACCAATACTGAGCCTCACCCTGGAGAAGGAATGCATCTAATGGGACTCGCTGCTGGGCAATACATCTCATGGTGTCAAATATCTTCTCCACCTTGGAGCACCATATCTCTACAGCAGTAGGATCCGGCTCACCCCGGAAACGCGGGGGATCGTGCTGTCGAAAATCCTTGAGAAGAGCGCTCGCACGCTCCTGCTCAGCCTCGGCTGGTGTCACTGTGGGATGCCTGCTCTATCCCTGAAGAATGGCGGTCATCGCCTGCAACATCTGTTGTAACTGAGTAGCACTCACAGGTACGGTCGGATCCGCACCGGTCTCAGGTAAATGAGTGGCATCCTCAGGCTCAAAGGCAGAAATATCTGGTGGTGGAGAAGGAGTAGCAGGTGGTAAAGCAGGAGCTGCGGCTGGTGGTGCGGGAGTCGCAGGTGGTGGAGCAGGATTCGCTCGGGTCGTTCTTCTAGCCATAACGTACTACAGGAAGGAACAATGGCCTATTAGCCTTGAGAATTCTTGAAAGCATATACATTAAGGATCTATGTCGAAAAATTGCTAAGTCATCCAGACTCGGAACCTATTTATATTATATATGTGATGTGATCCTCGGGTATTCCCAAGTTATACTCTGATACCAACTTCTGTCACGCCCCAAACCCGAAAATCAGATTCACATGAATCTCGATTGCCAAATCCGGTGCCGACAGCCTCCGTAGTGCCCCATTCTCGGCTCCTGACAATCAAATGCCAGATTCTGATCTTAGGATCCTAAAAGGAGGATTTTCAGAATGATTTTTTTTATATAATAGAGCATAACCACAAGCATAACCAAGTCACAAAACAACATCACCACATATCCACTATATCAAGAACTTTAAGTACAATGTGGAAAGGGAAATACAAGGTGATCAAAAAAACTCCAAAAGGTCCTGATACGCGCTCTTGCTTCAGCGCTATTGCTGTCCAACACTACCTGCAAGCAACTGTCGTGCATAAGCTTACAAAAGCTTAGAGGGTGGTGTAAGTGTGTGCGTAAGGTAAACGTCAAGTGTACAGTATCAGAGCAATACGGAAGTATGCGGAAAAGTCCATAGAATCAACCATGCCAAGGCTATATAATGCAAGACGTGAATGCTATCGGCCATGCGATGCGAGATGTGAATGCCATCGGCCACACCGATGCAATGCAAGGCCTAGATAGCCAAATGTCATATGCGAAATGCAATCCAAGCAAGTCGGTACTCATCAGGTATACATATCAGTACAGTTCTTCTCTAGATATCACCGGGGTCTAATACACTTTACAGTGATAGCCACCTCCCTAGCTGCACAGTCAAGCAAGCGGAATAGACCTCACTATTCACCTGACCAATAGTCTGCCAATACCTACCCGGCTCGTCGATAGCGGACTCATTTGCGAGCTGGTCAAACTCAGCCTAGCTTATAGCCCCCTCACTCAGGCGGATAAGGCCACACCCCCTTCCAACCGACCACGACACAGTGGGAGACGCGGCCTACTGGTATTCGACACTCAGGCGCTCGTGTATCCACTCGATCTAGACGTTGGAGTATCTCCTGGTACCAAAAAGTTTCTGAGACTTTCACCCAAGGACATCCTAAGAACCCACGGTGCTAGAATAAGTATTTTCAGTATCCAATACAGCCATCCACGATGTACCTGTGGAGCCACAACCCTGATGTCGCTAGGGCATGCAGTGATCAAGTCACACATATGCGAGATGCATGAATCACGCCGTCAAATCATGCAGAAATTCAGCGCGTACTGCGCGATCATGTGGGGCACTCCGTCTCATAAAGGGTCCCATAAATGGTCTGCCCAATGGCGTATGCTATGATCAGTCACTACTCATATCAAGCATACATATGATGCATATGGGCATGAGTCATGGGATTATACTAAGCATGTTATAAGGTAATGGACTACAAACGATGCAGATGAGTCTAGACGGCCTATACAAAACTAGTATGGGCTTACCAATGGGTCCTAAGGAGAGATACAATGCGGACATTTAACCAACATTGTACTTACAATGTGGGCGTCAAACCATCATTGCTCCTAAGGTACGACCGCCATAAATATCATTACATAAACCATGGGGAAACACACATTGCAATCGACTCTAAGGACATTCCGTTGGCCTCGACCCATGGGCCTTAGATACATCAAATAGGCCGTATCACATGGGCCTTTCGTTCATCAGATGGGCTGCAATAATGGGCCTCACCAATGAGCCTCATGTACATTGCAATGATCCATGACCTACGGGCCTTAGAGTACATCACAATGGGCCTTAAAATATTTCAAAATGGGCCTAATCCCATGGGCCTTATATGTATCAAAGGGGTCACACCAATTGCGCCCCATGCACATCAAATGGGCTTAAGACCATGGGCCTTGTATGTGTCAAAATGGGCTTGATCCCATGGGCCTTATATATATCAAATGGGCCTGATCCCATGGGCCTTACATTCATATCAAGGTGGGCCTCGACAATGGCCTCATACCCATCAAGGTGGGCCTCAAAAATGGGCCACAAATAAATCAATATGGGCCCCATACACATACCAAGGTGGGCCCATTTGAACCATAGATCTGACTCGTTTTTAACTCAAGCCATAATATGAGTTTATAAAATAAATGGATGGTTTGGATGCAATACATGCATCATGGTGGGGGTCCGCATAAAGGCCCACCATCATACATATATACATATATAACATATATAATATATATAATATTATACCAAATAATATATATATATACACATTCACACATAAATCATGGTGGGTCCCACTGTCCAAAACAGTGGACAGCAGGAATAAACACATACATTATAGTGGGCCCACCGTCCGCTAGATGGTGGGTATATAACACATACATCAGCTGGACTCCACCGTCCGCCTGGACAGTGGGGGTACAACACATTCATCATTGTGGGCTCCCCACGTGGGGCCCACCATAATGTTTATAATCCATCCAACCCATTGATAAGGTCACAAAGACCTGGATGAACAGGGAAAACAAATATAAGGTTGATTCAAAACTTTCGTGGGCCTTAGAAGGGGTTTCAATGGTAGAGTTCAATTCACAATGTTTCCTCTCACATGGGCCACCTGAGCATTGGATGGGCCTGACTTTTGGAGGGTGGCTCACTATGCTGAGGGCCCAGCATATGGATGCATTGGTTGACAAATAAACATCAAGGTGGGGCCCACAGCTGGGACCGTGGGCTGTTGCCCGTCCGCCTGCCAGCGCCGCTGGTGCGGCCTGTTGTGCCTGACAACACCAGTAGCATGCTGCTATTGGTTTTATTTATTTATTTATTTTTAAAATTGATTTTTCTATGGTTTTGCAGGCGTGGGGTCCGCAGATGATGGATCCACTCCAGCCATTGGATTCTACGGCCCATAACCCATCCATCAAGACCAATATCGGCCCTTATTCAGCATGTAAAAAGAATCTGGAAAGGTTTTAATGGTAATGGTAATATTTTTAAAACCATGGCCCACTAGACGGTTGGATCGGCTTCATATTTTGGCTCAACGCCTAAACTAATATGAGGAGAGGGATGAACGGCATGGATTAAATACATACATCAAGGTGGGTCCTAAACAAGTAGCCCATCCTATAGGCTTGAAATTAAGCCCATATTTGTGTTTTCTTCCAGCGACGTTGTAACACCTCGTCCCTTCAGTACTCGGGTGTTACCTTTAAATTCACATTAAACTAAAATAAATTGTTTAACCAAAGTTTTGATCTCAACATACACAGGATGAGGATTCCAGTCGACATTAAAGCCATTCGGCAGGGTGTCCAAGAGTCAGGACATGTCCTACGGTAGGCAGGAAGGTGAGACTACTCAAACACTCTAAAAAAATTTTCATGTGAAGTGGATCAATCGTATCGACAGATTGCTTTCCGGCGCCCCTGTTTTTCTAAAGAAAACTATCAACTGCTTCGATATATCGATGACTGTCCGATTCAATCTGAACTCAAATATTGATCATATCGGGAGTCAGTCGATCATATCGACTGTGGGGCGCATGTTCTTTCCAGCATGAATTTAAGGTTGCTTTTAATGTTGATCGGGGTGCCTGTCGATAAATAGATATTCATATATCGATCATATCGAGACCATGTCGATTGGATCGAGTCAGGACATAATTCGTGCAGCAATCTTACATGTAAAATCTATACGATTTTCGATCCCATCGAATGGTCGCCAATATGATCGATGTACAAATTCTGATAACATCGACTGGTTCCCCGATCATATCTGTGATCCTGAAATTCTTCAAGACTTCTCTCTTATTTTTCAACTATTGATAGAATCGAACCATCACTCGATGGAATCGGAGTTCGAAATCTGATATCATCGATGTGTGTCTCGATCCCATAGACCAGTTGGCAGAAGGTTTCCAAAAGTGAAAAGACAATTGAGTTCTTATCATCGAGAGGTCGGCTAATACAATCGAGAGTATACGCTCGATCATATCGACAACTGATCGATGATATTGAACTCTGTCATAAATATGACCGTTTGTATCCGTTAGAACCTTTTGCCTATAAATAGAGAGAGTTGTCTTCATTTCTGAGAGAGAGAAAAAGAAGAGAGTGCTTTAGAGTGTTTTAACCTTCCTATCATTTACCTAAGCCCTTTCTCTCAGGAAGTTCATCCTCCAATCCACCCTCATCATTGATATCTTATAGAGTTGATTAGGGAATGAACTTCCGCATTCAAGGATCCTTCAGCTACTACCTTAATGACATATCATTAAGCTGGGATGCCTTGAATGCATAGATGATGGGAACCTCTCTATCTTCCTTATAGGAAAACCTTTAGAGAGTGGTAGTCCATCATAATCTTGACCCAACCTAAGCCTAGCATATATATATATATATCTTCATGTTGCGGATCAAGGGAGCTGAAGACTCTTCATCAACAAGTAGAAGGTCTTCATCATTATGCTGAAAGGGACTCATCAACTTATCTGTAAGTACTAAGAGTCCAGAAGACACTTGCGATCATTCCTTTTTAGGATTGGGTTTTAAGTATTGCTCACCATTTGAAGTCCTCGAAGGAGGCCTCCGACGGGAGTGTAGGTGCGGGGTGCGTTGTGTGGACCCTTACTCTGAGGAGAGCATAAACATCTGGTTAGGAGTACGCCAGTAAAACTCCAGGGTTAGAGGTCAACCGAGTAGAAACCTCAGGGTGCATTGTGTGAACCCTTGTCCTATATGGGCATAAACATCTGGTTAGGAGTACGCTAGTAAAACTCAAGGGTTTAAGGTGAACCGAGTAGAAACCGCTGTAAAGGTTGAAGGTGAACCTGATTTAAAACCTTAGGTTTGAGGTGAACCATGGAAAACCTCCTTAGTGAAATTCGGTCACTCAAGGGTTGAATGTGGAAGCCGGGAGTGGAGTAGACAAGTCGTCGAACCACTATAAAATGAATGTGTTTGAGTTTGATATTATCTTTCATATGATTATTTTGTATGTCTTAATATATGATCACATCCTATGCACACACAGTCATATCCATCACAATCTCATCTATACATTGTTTGTCTTTTAAATAGTTTATGATTGGATCCTCTATCAGGCTTGGAAGCCAGTAGAGTTAAGGTTGAGTAATCCTAATCAATACTCTGTGATAGGTACTCTGTGATAGGATTAGTGTGATAAGAATCTTTAATAATTCATAAAAATTTTAAAAAAGTCCTATTCACCCCCCTCTAGGATATACTGACCTATTCCTACTTCAACTAAAGCGGTCTTCACCGTAATTTCAACCGGTTGTATTAGGCTCTACTTGGGGCTGGACCTCGGTCTAAATAATCCCAGCTTGGAGCTGAGAAATGGCCAGGATCAGCCCGTGTTGAGCTATGAAATAAAGCCAGGAGACAGCTCTAGCAACGTGCAATTGAAGACCCATTTTTCATGTCATGTTGTTGGGCTACGAAACTTATGGGCCCTGCAGAAATGCAGGTGGGCCCTGCAGAAATATGGGTGGGCTGCACAGTGTTGGGCCACATGTAGGGCTGTGTTAGGTTGCAACAGTGTCGTGGGCCACTTGGCTGCATATCCAAACCGTCCACTAGTTTTTCTGTTGGGAGAAACCCCCCTGCACCATCCATTTGATTTGGTGGTGGGCCGACATGCCACTACAACTACAGTAGTTGCTGCATCCACGTCGACAACCTTGGGGGTCCCATCCATTGTGTGTTTAAATCCATACCAACCAGAGAGTGGACCGCACTCTGGTGATTTCAGGCAGTCTGGGATTGTGGGCCCCACCGTGCACAAACTGTGGGCTATACCGCATACAATGTCAGCGGGTCCCAAGGGCGGCACCCTCCATCAGATTAAGTGAGCCATGGTGGGGCCATTTGGTGTGATGCATATGTGTTGTATACAGTGTGTACACATATACCACATGAGGCAGATGTTATGTATGTACATACATACCATAGGATACAAATATAAATGGACAGGGTGTACACGGTATATGCCATGAAATGCATACATCGGATATATAATGCATGCATATATATATATACTATATATGTAGTGTACACACGTATACTATAGGGCGAACTCGTCCTAAGGATCTAAGGAGAAGAATGAGGCTGATTTAGTGATCAAGGGGGCCAAGGGCTCATGCTTAATCAGTTTGATTGCCTTGAGAAACAGCCTAAGACAACCTTGGCTTAGGGTTTTCCAAACCTCCACCTAACCCCAAGTATTTAACCTCGTGGCTCACCATCTATAATAAATGAATTGTACAGGGAGGCACGGGAGCGGTGTAAACTCACTACATTCTCAAGAAAACCTGCGTCCAGAAGCACTCTACGCTTTATCTGGTGATAATTCTTTCCCCTTAAACTTTCCACCCTTAACTAGACCAAAAATAACAGTTTTATTAGTGTAAATGACTAAATAGACTAATGATAAACTGTGTGTAGAAATAAACTGTATTCACTTGATTTGTCTGTTAAAATTCTCATGCTTACTTTTGTCTAGATTCTTGAACTACCTAGGTGAATAATCTAGTCAGTTATGCCATGTATATTCAGTTGTTACATGTTAATAGGGATATATGTGTTGTTCCTCATTCTCCTTTCATATCATAATATATATTGCTATGACACACATACTCCTAAAATCTCTCCATGGGAAATCCTAATAAAGGAGAGTCCGTGCTTGGGGTGTAATTAGATTGATGGTAGCATAAGTAGGCCCTGACATGGAGGTTCTGGTTGTGGTACTTGACCAAGGGGTTTACCATCCATGCGTGGTTCCACCTAACTGACTGGGGGTGAATCTCATAACCTTTTCAAATACCGTTGTTTGTTCATTTTTTAATCATTCATGTCGACATGTTTAAATCGCCACTTTTGATAATTTTAACATTTCACCCCTAGTCGGCATTGGTGGTAACTCCTTTATGTTGAATTGATTGACCACCTATTAGTAGGTGCTACACACACCCTAAGACGGTAGTCTCATGGGCCGTGGATGGTGGAATGGGACACTATGCCTGAGCCGTCGGCCTACGCTGGGCCATGCGCTCCCCGTAGTGACCATGAGCTTATTTAAATTGGCTGGTTGCAATTGGACTAATAACGGGATGGATAATCATGCATGCATAGCACAGATCAGCATCTATTGTTGACATACGTAACATACAGATTCGCCTGTCTGGATGTCTTACCCGAGGCACCAACCACCATCTGTTGTTATTGTACAGAGTTGCCTGTCTGGATGTCTTACCCGAGGCACAGACCGTCTGGATGTCTTATCTGGGTCGATGATTGCATGGGTGACGACCCCTATGTCCGTCTGGATGTCTTACTTAGGACAACATTTGCATTTACTCATCCATGCACTTAACAAGACTGTATCTACTGTGTTTTGGATTATCTGTATATTTTTATGTTATTCCTTGTTTAGGGCGGCGGTGTGTAATCTTAGCGGGAGATCACACTGAGTTGGCCACTCATTCATCAATATTCAACCATACAGAGGACACAGGGACAGAGGGAGTTGCGAAGGAGCCAGAGGCCACGGAAGTCGAGGAGGAGATTTACAATGAGGAGTCGTACCAGGAGGCGGCTGCTTATTTTGGATTGAATTAGTAGTCTATTTGCTTGTCAAATATTTCAGTTCATTTTGAGAATTAAGGTTTTGTATATGCCCCAGCTGAGTGGCCCAAAATATTATTACCGTTGGGTTTTATCTATGCTACGCTTGGTTCCGCTAATCGCACTATGATTTGGATTTGATTACCCTTTCACTTATCAGTTAACACTTGGGTTCTCAAGGAACGAGTGATATACTCGGGTCTCGAAAACTAGGGCGTTACAAGTTGGTTTCAGAGCGGAGCATGAGACAGCCTGGCTGTGGGACCAGCTTACAAACCTTAAAGGGTTAATTTAGACAGAACTTAGAAATCCTCCCCTGGAAAAAAAAAAGTAAATAAAAAGCTAGGATGAATGAACATAGAAATAAAACACTTAGGCCCCTTAAGAACAAATAGGAATTTCCTAATGAATGATAAGTTAGTCATCTGAACTTAGAAATGCAAACCTTAGCCCCCTTGAAATTTCAATAAGAAGTACCAGGTAAGGTTTAAGAGCTTGTCTCGTATGCCATGCGATAGACAAGTAACAAGGTCTCTAGCCTTGTATCGTTTCACGACCAACTGAAATTTTTTCGATACCTGAGACATGTAATTTTTACCTCGCAGGAAACCATGCCTCCCGTATTACGATCCCAATGATCTAACATGGTCGATGTCCACCCCATCCCATCGATCGAGTGCGAAAAGGAGCGCAGCCCTGTTTATACACCAGGCCTTCCACCTGGAGTGGCGAATGGGGACACAAGGTCGGAAGCTGTAGGAGACTCTCCCTCTCCCTAAATCTTTGCATCAGGGATTCCCTCACCACACTTTGAGCGACGAACACCATCCGTTGAGCCATCAGCCAACGTATACGAGGACACTCCGATGGGAGCTGCCGCCTTCACCGTTTTCGCACAGATGGCAGCAACCATGCAGCAGCAGCAAGCGGCCTTTATGCAACAGCAACAGGACTCGCATGCCCAAATGATGGAAACCCTGCAAAGTCGTGGGGGGTCATCGCGTGATACAGATGCCCGAGGTGCCGATGTATTCGACCGCTTCTTAAGGCTCCGCCCGCCAACTTTCGGAGGAGTGCCTGATCCGGTTCAGGCCGAGCATTAGTTGGCAAGGATTGCCAAGATGATGGGACCGTTGGAGTGCTCCGACGCTCAAAAGGTTAGCTGGGCCACGTACCTTCTTGAGGGAGAGGCCGAAAACTGGTGAAAAAGGGTACAAAGAGGCGTGCCGACAGGGTACGCCTGGACCTGGGCTGGCTTCAGGATAAATTTCCTGGAGAAATATTTTCCACGGGCGTGTCGGAGCAAGAAGATTGCACAATTTTTTAAGTTGGAGCAAGGGAGCCTGACAGTCGCCCAGTACAAGGCGAGGTTTGACGAGTTATCCCAATATGTGCCCAAAGCCCTCGAGGACGAGGAGTATAAGTTAGAAAAGTTTATGGAGGGATTGAAACCCGAGATACAATCCCGGCTATGTACCTGGGATTTCGGGAACTTTCCGAAATTGGTAGACAAGGCCATGCGCGTGGAGAAAGATTTTGAGCGTTCCATCCGCTCCCGCCAGCCGACTCAGGATGCCCCGTTCCGACCAAGGCAAACTCCTCCTACTCCATCCATTCCTGTGGGGAGACCTAGACCACTAGTCACACGAGCGCCGCCTATTCCCCTTGGCGAAGGTTGCAGTTACTGCGGAAGGACAAACCACAACACCCAGACTTGCTTCCAGCGAATGCGAGATCAGGGCATTCCGCCTCGGATAAACTGACCACCACTGAATCAGGCCACAAGGGCAGCACCCAGGCCTCAACAGCCCAGACAGGGGCCCCCACATCAGCAGAGGGCTCCCCCTGCGTGAGTATATGCTATCGCCACCATAGAGACTGAGCAGGACCCCTTCCGGACCATTCATGGTACTGCCCATGTTAACGGTACCCCTGTACTCACTTATTTGATTCTGGTACAACTTTATCTTTCATTGATTCTGCTATTGCATCTAAATTAGAACTGAAGATAACTCGGATGCATGCCCCCTTAGTTGTAGCGTCCTCTATGGGTAAATTTTTAAAAACAGATAAGATGTGTAAGGCATGTCCCATCACGCTTGCAAGTCGTGAAGTTACCGTAGACCTAATTATCATGCCGATCAAACAGTTTAACGTCATCCTCGGGATGGACTAGCTCACGTTGGTGCGTGCAGTCATGGATTATCACAACAAAACAGTAACAATATCCATCCCGGGGCATGCCTCTTTCACTTTGAATGGGGGGGGGGGGGGGGGGGGGGCAGATGTCGAAAGTTCGAGAGCTTGCAGGCTCTAGAGGAAGCAGAGCTGGCAGAAATCACCATCAGTCGGATACCAGTAGTCCAAGACTTCCCAGAAGTATTCCAAGAAATACCAGAACTACCCCCTAGAAGGGCGATAGACTTCTACATCGACCTCAAGCCAGGGACTACTCCTATATCACTCCCTCCATTTCGCATGCCTCCTTGCGAGATGGAGGAGTTGAGGAGTCAGATTGATGAGCTGCTCGCTCAGGGCTTTATCCGTCCTAGTGTTTCTCCCTGGGGAGCACCGATCCTCTTTATCAAGAAAAAGGACGGATCAATGCGTCTCTGTATAGACTACAGGAGACTGAATGATGTAACGATCAAAAATAGATATCCCCTTCCGCGTATCAATGATCTATTCGATCAGTTGAAAAACGCCAAGTACTTCTCCAAGATAGACTTACGTTCAGGATATCACCAGCTGAGAATCAGGGATGAGGACATCCCGAAGACAGTCCTCAGAACTCGTTATGGGCACTACGAGTTCCTGGTTATGTCTTTTGGTCTCATGAATGCTCCGGCAGTTTTTATGGACCTCATGAACCGGGTCTTCATGCCTTATCTAGACCGGTTCGTGATCGTGTTCATTGATGATATCTTGATCTATTCCAAGATCTAAGAAGAGCATGAACAGCATCTGCGTATGGTCCTAAGTACGCTAAAGAATAACCAATTGTATGCTAAGTTGTCCAAATGCGAGTTTTGAGAGCAGGAAGTAAAATTCTTAGGGCACGTAATAAAGGCAGAAGGAATAGCAGTCGATTCGGCAAAGATGGAAGCAGTATCTAAGTGGGAGCAGCCCACTACAGTGACCGAGGTTCGGAGTTTCCTGGGCATGGCCGGATACTACCGACGTTTTATTAAAGAGTTCTCCAGAATCGCGTGACCACTCACATAGCTAACAAAGAAGAATGCCCGATTCACGTGAGATGAAAATACAGAGGCAGCATTCCAGGAGTTGAAGGTGAGATTGACTTCTACGCCGGTACTCACTCTCCCACAAGAAGGGGAGAAGTTCGTGGCATATAGCGATGCCTCGAAGTTGGGCCTCGGCTGTGTTCTGATGCAGAACGACAAGGTGATCGCTTACGCCTCTCATCAATTGAAGAAGCATGAAGAGAATTACCCAACTCATGACCTAGAGTTGGCAGCCGTGTATTTGCCTTGAAGATATGGAGGCATTACTTATATGGAGAATATTTTCACCTATTCTGCGATCACAAGAGTCTGAAATATATATTCACTCAAAAAGACTTGAACACGCGCCAGCGTAGGTGGATGGAGACTCTTAAAGACTTTCACTTCGAAATCTCATACTACTCTGGCAAGGCAAACTCCGTGGCCGATGCTCTGAGTCAGAAGAAGAAGCACGAGCTGGTAGCTACCTTGATGATTAAGGAGTGGGAAATGATGAAATTCGTACAGGACTTCGATATTCGACTCACCCTCGACGAACCTGATGCCTACGTGGCTCTGTTAACTGCAGAGCCAACCCTGGCCCGACACATAACCTCCATATAAAACCAGGATGAATGGCTCGTTAAGATGAAAGAAAGATGCAAAAATGAAGTGATGCTGGAGGGTTGGTGATGACGGTGGTCTTCGGTATCAGGGATGAATATGTGTTCCAAACAACACCGAATTGAGGAAAGAAGTAATGACAGAAGCCCACCATTCCAAGTTAGCCATCCACCCGGGGAGCACTAAAATGTACAACGATGTAAAAAGGCAGTACTGGTGGAGCAATATAAAGAGGGACATCGCCGACTTTGTAGCAAAATGCATGATGTGCCACAAGATCAAGGTTGAGCATCGCAAGCCTGCTGACCTCCTTCAGCCACTACCCTTGGCAGAATGGAAGTGGGATAGCATTTCTATGGACTTCATATTTGGTCTTCCTAGGACGCAGAGGAAACACGACTCGATCTGAGTCATTGTTGATCGGCTGACAAAGGCCGCCAGATTTATTCCGATCCGCACGACAGACTCCACCGACAGCTTGGCAAAGTTATACATTCGAGAAGTTGTGCGATCCTACGGAGTTCCGTGGGAAATTATTTCAGATCGAGACTCTAGATTTAGAAGAGACTGCAGGAAGAATTGGGCACAGAACTCAAGTTCAGCACAGCATTTCACCCTCAGACAGACGGGCAGACTGAACGGGTGAACCAAATCTTAGAAGATATGCTGATAGCATGCGTCCTACACTTTCAGGGCAACTGGGACGATCACCTGACACTGGCAGAATTCGTATACAATAACAGTTTCCAGTCCAGCATAGGCATGGCACCATATGAGTCTCTTTATGGTCACCCTTGTCGAGCTCCTTAGTGTTAGGCAGAAATCGGAGAGAGAAGTTTATTGGGTCCTGAGTTGGTCCAGGCTACTACTCAGGTCATCGACGTGGTTAGGAAACATTTGTGCACCGCCCAGAGAAGATAGAAGAGCTATGCGGATAACCGACGCCGTGACCTGGAGTTCGCAACCGGCGACCATATATTTCTAAAGGTGTCCCCTATGAAGGGTCTGATGAGGTTCAGCCAGAAAGGGAAGCTGGCACCACGTTTTATTGGACCCTTCGAAATCCTAGATCGTGTGGGAGCTGTGGTATACCGCCTTACACTACCTACTGCACTGGCCAGTATTCATAATGTCTTCCACATATCCATGCTGAAGAAGTACACACCAGATGACTCGCACATCGTTAGTTGGGAGCAGATCGAGCTGACAGATAATGCCTCCTACACCAAGGAACCTATTCGTATCTTGGACCACAAGGAGCAGGTCCTATGAACAAAGACTATACCTCTAGTCAAGGTTCTTTGGTCACATCATGGGGAGGAAGAAGCAACATGGGAGAGAGAGGAGGAGGTTAAGGAAAAGTACCCTCACCTGTTCAGTGACACACCTCAGGTAATTTCGAGGGCAAATTTTTTTTTAGGGGGGTAGACTGTAACACCCCGTCCCTTCAGTACTCGGGTGTTACCTTTAAATTCACATTAAACTAAAAAAAAATTGGTTAACCAAAGATTTGATCTCAACATACACAGGATGAGGATTCCAATCGACATTAAAGTCATTCAGCAGGGTGTCTAAGAGTCAGGACACGTCCTACGATAGTCAGGAAGGTGAGACTACTCGAACACTCTAAAATTTAGAGCCATTATGTTAGTTGATGCTGGTGCAAAACACTTGTCACCAACACTTGAGAATTTGTTGATGAAAAATGGAACCTTCGTCATGACTAATACTCTATATCAACCGTTGAAAACAAATATCAGGACCACCCGATCAATAGATCGCATCTCATGGGCCAAGGATGGCTCAAGGGAGTGTGTAACGGCTCACCTAGGATCCACTATCAACCCAAAATGGGCCAGGGTCCCCGCGTAGCGTTCCCCAATGAAAATGAACGGAGTAGATTATGGTAATAATGTCACTGGGGACGCCTTCTCAATGCATGTACACCGATGGTGTTTGTGCACGATGTGCACTGAAACTAATGGCTCGGTCAAACTAGCTTTGACCGAGCATCTCACGAAAATTTGAGAATGGCGGTTCTCCCGCCTTTCTCCCTATTTAAACCGACAACATTCTAGGATCTAGGTGACCCACAACACCGAGTTTCCGAGCCATCTAAACCGTTCAAACCCTTTGTGGGGCACTTACGACCAAAACCGTATAGGCTTTTGAACCTTTGTAAACGGACGAAGGAGATTGGTTGCAACCGTCCATTATATTACACATGGTGGATATCCATTATGGGGGACTCATCTGGGACCGCGGGAGCAGCCAGAGACCGCTCCAGTCTAGCCGACGCACCCGTCCGTTTTCCGGTTAAGGGCATACCCCTCCCCCTCTTTTTGCCAAAAAATTGCCAAACAAGGCTCGTCAGTGGAGGGAGACGGAACCGCCTTTCCTCTTTGGGAAGGATGAATCCTAGCCGTTCCTCTCTCTCTCTCTCTCCCTCTATATAAAGGGCACTGTAGCCAGGGGATTCACACGAAAAAAAGGGAGGACGTAGAAAGGAAGGGGCAGGTTTAAAACCGATCCTCTTTTTAACGTAAGTAATATAGGCGTAGCATTTTTCCATCGTTCTGTTGTTTTCTTTTCTCTAGTAACTGTAGGGATCACGTTCTTGGGCCAAGACGAAGCCAAGAAATGGCTAAGTTCAGGGCCGAAACTATGTCTGGAAGCATACTAATCGATGATCGTCTTTCCACCTGAGAAGCCGACCAAAACAATGGCCGTGTCTTTTAAGCAGGTGCCAGGCCAACAGTGGCCATGTCTTGGGATGGAACCAGGCCAAATGATGGCTGCGTTCCAGGCCCAAGCAAGGCCAAACAGTAGTTCGGTTTCGGCTCTAAGTCATGCCACTCAGATCGATGATGGCGTTCTCAGACGAGGCTAGCTATGTCTCCAGCTGGGATCTGACCAGAGAATGACATGGTTGGGCCACAGCTGGACAAGGGAATCAGGCTTCTAATGGGCTTTAGATAGTTACAAATAGACCTCCGTTTGAGCATAGGATGAAGCTCTCGGGTAGGCCCTATTTCGAGCTGAGAACTGGCCAAGAAATAGTCATGTTGCATAGCTGATGCAGGCCTCGGTTGAGTGTCGCTTGAGCTCTCAACAGAGCTCCGGAGACAACTCAGGAACCGAGCATGCCAGACTCCCACACAGGCCCCCGGAACGGTTGCTGCATGAGCACCGTTAGGAGCCGAAGGCAGGCCAAGCGTTGGCCCTATTCTGGAGCTGGGAACTGACCGAACGATGGCCGGGCTTCAGACAGGTAAGGGACCTTGAGGAAGGCCGTATGATGTAGGGACTTTACTTAGTGTTGGGAACAAGCCAAATAATGGCTGCCTTCCAAACAGAAACAACGAACTAAATAATGGCGTGGATGATGGGCTGAGAACAGCCCTCTCAGCCACCGCAAGGTTGTAGTCAAAGACCGGTTGTATCAGGCTCTACTTGGGGCTGGACCTTGGTCTAAATAATCCCAGCTTGGAGCTGAGAAACGGCCAGGATCAGCCCGTGTTAAGCTATGAAATAAAGCCAGGAGACAGCTCTAGCAACGTGCAGCTGAAGACCCATTTTTCATGTCATGCTGATGGGCTACGAAACTTATAGGCCCTGCAGAAATGCAGCTGGGCCCTGCAGAAATGCAGGTGGGCTGCACGTTGTTGGGCCACATGTAGGGCTGTGTTGGGTTGCACCAGTGCCGTGGGCCACTTGGCTGCATATCCAAACCGTCCACTGGTTTTCCTGTTGGGAGAAACCCGCCTGCACCATCCATTTGATTTGGTGGTGGGCCGACATGCCACTACAACTACAGCAGTTGCTGCATCCACGTCGACAACCTTGGGGGTCCCATCCATTGTGTGTGTTTAAATCCATACCGTCCAGATGAGGCAGATCAATTCAGCATATGTGTTGTATACAGTGTGTACACGTATACCACATGAGGCAGATGTTATGTATGTACATACATACCATAGGATACAAATATAAATGGACAGGGTGTACACGGTATATGCCATGAAATGCATACATCGGATATATAATGCATGCATATATATATATATACACTATATATGTAGTGTACACACGTATACTATAGGGCGAACTCGTCCTAAGGATCTAAGGAGAAGAATGAGGCTGATTTAGTGATCAAGGGGGCCAAGGGCTCATGCTTAGTCAGTTTGATTGCCTTGAGAAACAGCCTAAGACAAACTTGGCTTAGGGTTTTCCAAACCTCCACCTAACCCCAAGTATTTAACCTCGTGGCTCACCATCTATAATAAATGAATTGTACAGGGAGGCACGGGAGCGGTGTAAACTCACTACATTCTCAAGAAAACCTGCGTCCAGAAGCACTCTACGCTTTATCTGGTGATAATTCTTTCCTCTTAAACTTTCCACCCTTAACTAGATCAAAAATAACAGTTTTATTAGTGTAAATGACTAGATAGACTAATGATAAACTGTGTGTAGAAATAAACTGTATTCACTTGATTTGTCTGTTAAAATTCTCATGCTTACTTTTGTGTAGATTCTTGAACTACCTAGGTGAATAATCTAGTCAGTTATGCCATGTATATTCAGTTGTTACATGTTAATAGGGATATATGTGTTGTTCCTCATTCTCCTTTCATATCATAATATATGTTGCTATGACACACATACTGCTAAAATCTCTCCATGGGAAATCCTAATAAAGGAGAGTCCGTGCTTGGGGTGTAATTAGATTGATGGTAGCATAAGTAGGCCCTGACATGGAGGTTCTGGTTGTGGTACCTGACCAGGGGGTTTACCATCCATGCGTGGTTCCACCTAACTGACTGGGGGTGAATCTCATAACCTTTTCAAATACCGTTGTTTGTTCGTTTTTGAATCATTCATGTCGACATGTTTAAATCGCCACTTTTGATAATTTTAACATTTCACCCCTAGTCGGCATTGGTGGTAACTCCTTTATGATGAATTGATTGACCACCTATTAGTAGGTGCTACACACACCCTAAGACGGTAGTCTCATGGGCCGTGGATGGTGGAATGGGATACTATGCCTGAGCCGTCGGCCTACGCTGGGCCATGCGCTCCCCGTAGTGACCATGAGCTTATTTAAATTGGCTGGTTGCAATTGGACTAATAACGGGATGGATAATCATGCATGCATAGCACAGATTAACATCTATTGTTGACATACGTAACATACAGATTCGCCTGTCTGGATGTCTTACCCAAGGCACCAACCACCATCTGTTGTTATTGTACAGAGTTGCCTGTCTGGATGTCTTACCCGAGGCACAGACCGTCTGGATGTCTTATCCGGATCGATGATTGCATGGGTGACGACCCCTATGTCCGTCTGGATGTCTTACTTGGGACAACATTTGCATTTACTCATCCATGCACTTAACAAGACTGTATCTACTGTGTTTTGGATTATTTGTATGTTTTTATGTTATTCCTTATTTAGGGCGGCGGTATGTAATCTTAGCGGGAGATCACACTGAGTTGGCCACTCATTCATCAATATTCAACCATACAGAGGACACAGGAACAGAGGGAGTTGCGGCGGAGCCAGAGGCACGAAAGTCGAGGAAGAGATTTACAATGAGGAGTCGTACCAGGAGGCAGCTGCTTATTTTGGATTGAATCAGTAGTCTATTTGCTTGTCAAATATTTCAGTTCATTTTGAGAATTAAGGTTTTGTATATAGGCCCCAGCTGAGTGGCCCAAAATATTATTACCGTTAGGTTTTATCTATGCTACGCTTGGTTCCGCTAATCGCACTATAATTTGGATTTGATTACCCTTTCGCTTATCAGTTAACACTTGGGTTCTTAAGGAACGAGTGATATACTTGGGTCTCGAAAACCGGGGCGTTACAGACGTCTAGCATCTGGACGTTTTTTTTTTTTTGGGCTGATCAAACACATTCAAGGTGGGCCCTATTTAGGTGGGCCACCACATGATGGATGATGCATTTAAGATGGGGCCCACCCATGGAGGGCTTGGATAAAATACATATTTCATGGTGGGACTTATTCAAGTGGGCCACATGGCCTCATCAACATACAAGAAAATAAATAAATAATGAGAGGGAGAGAGAGAGAGAGTAAAGGAGTGGGACACGCGTGATGGAGGGACCCCGACACTATGGGCACTCCGTTTCAACCATCCAATCATACATCAATGGGTCTCATTGCACATGGGTCATCCAAATAAAAGATCGACAGTGGAGATCCCTCTCCATCCAAAATGAACGGTCTATATGACCTCTTAATGCAAGAAAGTAAACATCATGATGGGGTCCATGGAGAATGGCCCCATCATGGAATAGTTTTGATGATCAAGATGGGCCATTGGCCACATATTAGGGTCCCAAGTGAGATCCAAACCATTGATCGGTTGGCCTCACTTGGCCCATCTTAAAAACATAAAAAAAGTAGTCTTAAGAAACACTCACCGCTTGATCTTCTTGGTCCGTTGGAAAGCTACTCTCCTAGAGCTTCACTTTGATGGTGAAGATAGAAATGGATGGCTAGGATGATGGGTTTTGAAGTGGGAAGTGGGCCACCAAAATCACTTCTTTTCTCATGGGGAAATCCTTGGACGTGGGAATGCTCTCTCTTGCTTGAGAAGTGAGATGAGAAATGAGAAAGAGAGAGAGTTTTTGTAAGAGGGATGTGAGGTGAGTGATGGAGTGATGTGAGTGGTACTTGACATGTAAGGTGGTGCAAGAGAGAGAGAGGGAGAGAGTTGACTTTAGGTAAGGGTGATGTAAGAGAGGTATGGTTGCTTGTACTTGACATAAAGTGATTGATGGGTGATTGATTGATGGGATTGATTTGACACTTTGTAGAGATTTTCTTGAGAATGTAAACACGCAGCGTTTTCTTGAAATAAACGTCGACCCACATCTCTTAGTCAGGGTATCGGATCGGTACATGAGTCGCGGCGTTGGAACCGTGGCGACTGTGTGGTCGCAATGGTAAAAGTCTCGGATTAAGCCGACTCAAATGTATAGGATACGAATTACGGTCGTGCGCGACGTCGACTATAGGTCTCGGATTACCGAAATTTGACGAGAAGGATTGCGGGAAGCGACGGAACAGTACGGATTAAGATATGGGTCTTACAGGTAACCTCTCAAAACCCAATTCCAAAGCCAAATGAATCATTTAGAACTTGATTCTTTAGAAACTTAGCGTGAATTAGCCAACGCTACACTAGATTTCCTGCAAAATTAGAACCAACCACTTTAAATACGATCTTTAACACCCAAAACCTATAGAATCATTGACGCTATGTTACCCTAAAACCTAGGATCAAACTCTAAACCTATTTGTTCTCAGGAACCCTTTAAAACTTTATATTGGATCTAGACCGCACGTCGAAAGTTCGATATCTATAATCTTAGACCATTATGACCGCCTAGTTAGACTTGACAATCATTTTGAAAATCAAGCTCAACCGATATCCTGAGATCATTTTACTGAGTCCGGAGTGAAGAGAGTGAGAAAAGGAAAATATTTAAAAAATTAATTCAACTTTTTATAAATCTGGCATGTGTTGCTTGCGCGACATTTTTTAAGCATTCTGACCATTAGAATTCGACCCAATTTTACCCTCAAATCAGAAAAGTTGGCCCTTACATGTCATAGCACTTGTGACCCTAATCGAGTTTCGGTGACCGCTGAACTGAAAATGGTCCACCACGGTCGATCTGGAAACCCGACCGGACTGAAAACTTAGCTTGATCTAGATCCAATATTAGAGACCTTAAGTCCGACCGGATTTAGTAACAGGACCTCAAGAAGTGGTCCTTTGGATCGGAACAGACCCAATTTGGTTATAACATAAGTATACCTTGGTCCTAAGTCTATATAGGTAATTTTTAAGCCTATATATGGAGCTTAAACCCTCTCCCATTCAGCCCATACGAATTTAAGAGAAACCCTAGGAGAGAGACGAGAGAAAAGAGAGAGAAAGTGTGAGAGAAGTGGGAGGACCTTCCTGCTGATCTACGTGCTTACCCATTGCTTTACAATTGCTATCCTGGCGATTCTCACGTCATTCTTAGGTAAGAAAAGCCTAGCTTTAACTTGTTTTAGGGTTTTCATTGATGCTAGTAGCTAGATAGCTAACCTAGCTTGTATTACAGGTTAATATTCCACGTATACAAAGACTTAAAGATTCCATCGACTTCTTTACGCTTCTACGGCGTAAGGTATGGATTTTAGACGCTTAGGTTACCATTTTTCAAAGCTTTCAATGTCGTTTAATGGTAGATTGTTGACAAGGATGTTGTTTGACATGTAGAACATGCTATCCGTTTTTCATTTCGAATACGTACGAAGAAAATGAGATTTAGGGTATTTTAGGTATTTGTAGGAAATACTGTATACGTACATATTTTGTTGATATGATTGTCATGAGTATTTATCGTATACCTATGCTAGTTATGCGTGTATGATCTATTTGGTGAAGAGATTCGCCTTAATGCACATTTTGGCCGACATATGCTATATAAACTAAAGTGTGTAGACTAAGTGTTTGTATAAATGTTTGTATAGGTAAGTATTGCGTAAATGAAGTTGTAGATTAGTGTTGAGATAGGATTTTCAACTATGTTGACGATGTGTATGATTTTCTCCATGTATGTTGTTGAATTGATCCCTTATATATGAAATGCTTGTGTATGGTTAAATTGCCTATATTGTATCTTATAACATGTTGCTAACATGCTTGAATTATTTGTTATTTCAATTTTGTTTATCTTATATGATTACTGATTCACATTATATGTGCTTGGGGCTATACTCTAGTCCAGGCAGTCGGTAACAGTTTAGAATTCGTGGTTGGATTCTATTCACCACGAAGGATGTGTATGACGAACCCGAGTCGTACTAGAGTCGTCAGCAGTGGTTAGGCCACACGAAGTGCTTGTGCACTTCATGACGGTCGATTCAACGTGCGCTCGTGCTAGTCGGACTCATCAAGTAACCCGATTGACCGTTGTATATTCACCTTGTATTCGTCATAACGGCTTGAACCTAGAGTACTGAACTTACCAGTCATAACCCTGATAACCGTGGTACCTTGATCCACTAAGACTCATGAGCCGGGCATGGTGGTATGGGACACCGTGGTCGAGCTGTCGGCCTACGCTGGGGCCACAAACCTCCCCGTAGTGACCAGTGAGCAACCCAAACTCGTGAGCCGATTATGGTGGTATGGGACACTATATTCGAGCTGTCGGCCTACACTGATAAGGTGATGGGGGAGCGGTGCAACGAGTGCGTGCAACAGTCCTGGTAGCCCTTTGTAGTGACCTCAAGCGTACTCTGAGTCTACGTGAGGCGACGACTCTTCCGTAGCAACAAGAGTACAACTAGGCTTGTATTAATAAGGTGATGGGGGAGCGGAGCAACGAGTGCATGCAACAGCCCTGACAGCCCTTGCAGCGACCTAGAAATACATCATCGTATGAGACTACTAGGAGCGACAACCCTAGACAGGATCCTTGTTGGGAATGATATAAGGGAAGTACCTTAGTTTCTCAATCCTGCTGTATGAAAAGGACTAATAACAACTCGGTAATCATATTCATATCGCACTGCATGTGCCTGGAAGATGTGTAGCACTGAGGGAAGAAAGCATGCCGCGGACGTAAGATGGTGTCGCATGAGGGAGTATGTTGGCGAGGGCATCCATCATGTCATTTCATTCTTGCATTAATCACAGTGTTTAGGAATGTTTGATTGCTTGCTTTACCATTATCGCGTGATTGATTTGATAACATGCTAATCTTTGCTCTATTATTCCACTGAGTTAGCTACTCACTCCCACGTTACGGGACGGTGTTGTATACACCAAACAGTCTTTGTTTTAGTTTCAGATGATGGCGTTGCTTGCGAAGCAGAGCCGGACTTGATGATGATGAGGAGGATCCCTCCTATATGCAGGTTCTGATCGACGGGTTTATAGGGTTACTGATTAGATGCTAATACATTTAGTAGTTTGCCTTTTATTTACACACCCATGTATATTCTTTTCTTTCTATTTTGGAGTATACATGTATTTAGTTAACCTGGTAACATGTGCACACTCTGGAGACTTACAATCATTTACATATTTTATATATTTATCACATTCTTTCGCTTGCTAATTTAACTGTCTCTGGAGTATGATATGTTGTTTTGGCTTAATCCACTTCATGTTTTATGCACTATTACAGCCGACATTCATCCATCATTGAAAATGTTGCATAAGTGATGTTCAGTAACTCAGGAGTGGAGTTTATGCTCGACCTCCTAATTTTTAAGGCATTATAGATGGTATCAGAGCATGATTTGGATTAAACTGGACCTAGGTTATGATCACACACCCCACGCCGACGCCAATTTAATGTAGGAGGGTGCGAGAACAATCTAGAAACAAGTTTAGGACCCCCAGTTTGTTTGTCGGTGAAAGTTTACTGAAAACGATCGCTGAGATCGAGTCCGTACACACTCCTGATCACACACAAGGACTCCAAATCACATCTAGACCATCGATTGATGAGTTTAGATTGTGTTTTATTCCATCACAGCCATTAGAAATTGGTAGATATCAATATGCATCAGTTTTGTTCTGAAACGACCCGAAGTGAGTCGAAACGGAGCACAGGCCCAATCGGGGCATTTTTATGGGGGCCCAGGGGGGACCCATATCAATCTGGATCCTATGAGGGGGGAGGGCCTCGCCGGAATGGCGAGCCCTCGCCGGACAGTCCAGAGACCTGCGAGGACCTCGCCGACCAGCGGGCTCGGCCGAGCTGGCCGGTCGTGCCAACCGAGTTTGGGGACTTGTGGACCCCACTGGTCCACGGTTCCTTGATTAGAACCCTTCCAATCACCTACCTCCTTCACAAACTACCCCTCCAAGCTCTCCTTTCTCTTCTAAACTTCAAGTTTTTGACAAAAATTGTCCCACCAATCATTCCCTCTTCCATCTTTGTGCACCCTCTCCATTACTCTGTTGTAAACTCTTCACTATTGCTGCTGACCCTCTCTATTCTCTCTCATTTGAGCTCTTACATCCTCCACTGAGGCTCAGAATCTTGTAAGCTTTCAACTCATCCCATTTCTTCATTTTCCCTTCTCCAATCCCTGTCTTTTAGGCCTTTACAACATTGTTGAGGCTCAAATCCATAGAGAACCAAAGAGCCCAATCTTGTCTCCCCTTTCCTTCACTTTTCTTCACGCTTCCATGGCCTTATTCGTGCTTGTTACGGCCGTTTTCTCGCTTTCCACCATATTCTCTCATGGGAAAGAGAAAGGGTGCCCCTCCTGCATCGCCAGATTTCGACGAATAGTCCTTTATGTAATTGTTGTTTATCTGTTTGTTGTTTGTTCTTATGTGTGGCTTGGTAGTTGTTTGAAAGTTTGATAGTGGTTCAATGTTTGAAGCTTAGATGTCTTGCTCACATACTTTCTCCGTCACGATTCATGTAATGCTACGCTTCGTGTATTGTGACATTTGTTAATGAGATGCACGTTGCTTCTTTGACTTATAAAGTTATTGTTGTGTGGATGGACTGTGTGAAGTGCTCGAGAGCATTTAGATTCAGGTTCGGGCAACTCAATCCTAATCAGGAAACTTTTGACCCTAAGCGATAGAACAATTCCTTATAGTAGAAATGGTATGGAACCATCTAGCGTATAAGCCTAGACTTTGGATTACAGCTAGTGAGTTACAGACTAGGCTACTAGTTGTATTAGGTAGTGTAAAGCCTGTATATGCTAAGGAATAGTAGGTTAGATTTAGTTGGAGTAGAACCTCATTCCTTCGATAGATTCCCTTAATACTTATAGACTTCTGTTAAACTAGCACGCCTACATTCGGGAATGCTAAGTAAAGGAACTGTATATATAAGCAAAGTATTCGCGGTTTGAATTGACTTCTTAATCCTGGTAGTTACCAATAAATCCAATACTCTGATCAAGCAGAAGATCGGGATCGACTAGGATTAAGAACCGATACGGTAAATTTTCTGTCATAAGCAGAAAGTCTATGTATCCAGCTCAAACCCACTACACAACTTTTCTTCCGTGTTGGCCCGACCACCTACAACCAAAAGTTTATTATTTTGTCTTGAGGAGTGTTAGGAACCTACAGCCGATAGAAAGTTGTCTTCTTAGACTTTAGAAATGTCTCAATGGGCAATAGAAAGTTAAGAATTAGGTTCCAAATCACAGACTATTCTGAAATACATATCGTCCAATTTGCTTTGTCCAACTTCCTTATGTACTAATAATGTATAGATCCTATCATGATATTAAAGAAGGTAAGTCGGGACTGTAGTAAGAGTCCTCATTGGATAGAATTGGGCAGCTTGCCACCAACCCACACCTGCCCCTGAACTCAATCACAATAGAGATTAGGCTCCTTTCTATAATCATAGGTACCAATGCCATAGAACGCATCATTAACAAAGGAAGACCAATATAGTGAGAGGTTGTTTTCCATTTCATGTAACACCCCGGATTTTGGCAAATCTGGGATTTGACGTCCTTAGACAATGGGTCAACTAAAACACCTGGAAAATCTCTCAGAACCCAATTTCATAGCTAAAGGAATCACTTAGGATTAATTCCTTTAGAAATTAAGCATAAGTTAGCTAGCGCAGCGCTAGAGTAGCTGGGAAATACTCCCTGATCGCTTTAAATACGTTCTACAAGACCCAAATCGAGTAGAACCAATGACTCTATAATACTCTAAAACCTCGGATCAAACTCTGAGCAGGTTTGTTCTCTGGACCACTTTGAAAATCTGTATCGGATCTAGACCGCGCTTCGAAAGTCCGATACCTGCTATCTTAGACCGTTAGAACCGCCTAGCTGGACTTGACAATCATTTCGAAAATCAAGTCCAACCGATAATCACAGGCCATTTCATTGAGCCCGGACTGAAGAGAGTGCGAATAAGGACAGAATTGGAATTTCAAATTCAAATCTGGCACACGACTTGACGTGTCAGTATTAAGCATTCTGACCATCAGAATTCAGCCAAATTACACCATCGGATCAGGAGAAATTTCTATTTCATATCATGAGACTTGCAGCCCTGATCTACGTGCGGTGACCGCCGAACTGAAACTGGACCGCCACGTGTGATCTGCGAATCCTGCCGGACTGAGAACTTGATGTATGCTAGATCCAGTATGCATGAGCTTAAGTCCGACCGCATTTGGCCAGGGGACCACCAAAAATGATCTTTTGGACCGAAACAACCCCGAATTGGACATACCTCAAGTATACATTGTACCCGAGCCTATTTTGGGCACATTTGAGCTTATAAAAGGGGTTGAAACCCTCACTCCTCTCTCCCATCCGAATTTGCAAAAAGCCCCAGATTGGGAGAGAGAAAAGGTGAGAGTTTGTGAGAGAAGGTGGGAGAGAATTCCCTGCTGCTTGTGCCACGTGCTGCAAGTGGTTAAGCCACGCACTCCAATCACTTTGCCGGTGATTTCTTCACCTTTGTACATAAGGAAATACCCTAAACTCTTGCTGATTTGCTGATCCTTCATTTCCGTAGCTAGATAGCTGATGTATGTTTTAAATCAGGTTGTCTAGTCGCCGTAGACGAAGCGTATACACTCCGTTCGAATCACTTCACCTATAAGGGAAAAGGTGCGGATTTTAGACGCTTTGATTGACTGTTTACAATGCTTTCAATGTCGTTTAATAGTAGATTATCGACGGCATCGTCGTTTGACATGTACAACATGCTATCCGTTTCCTGTTTCGTAAATCAACGAAGAATATGAGATTTAGGGCATTTTAGTCATTTGTAGGAAGTACTGATTTCATTCATATTTTTCTGATGTGATTCACATGGATTATTGTCGCATTAGAATGTTAGGAATAAGTGCATAATTAGTTTGGCAAAGAGATTCGCCTAAATGCGCACTTCGGGTCAACATACTATATGTAGACTTAAGTGTGTAGTGTAAGTGTTTGTATAAATGCTTTTTTTAGTATGTATTGAATTAAATGGTGTTATGAATTAGTTTGAGATTGATTTCTCAATTAATGTGCTGATGTAAATGATTTCCTACATGTTAGCCAAATGCATGATCTCGTTGTATGTATGAAATGCATGTACTTGATGATTTGCTTAAGTTATATGTTATAACATGTGTTAACATGCTCACATGGTTGTATTTCATTTCCAATACTCTCCTATGAATGTTGATGTGATTCCATAATTGTTTGGGACTATACTTAGTCCAGGCAATCGGTAACCGAGTGAATTCGTGGTTGGCTTATCTTGGCCACGAACGACGCGTCGATGAACGCGAGCCGTATTTTGGAGTTGGCGGCAGTGGTTAGGCCACGCGAAGTGCTTTACGCACTTCATATCGTTCGACTTGAGATGCGATCGTGCTAGTCGAGCCCGTCAAGTAACCCGACTGGCCATTGTATGTTCACTCTGCATGAGTCATAACTGCTTGAACCTAGGGTACTGAACTTACCATTGTAAACCCTGTTAACCATGGTACCTTGATCCACGAAGACTCATGAGCCGGGCATGGTGGTATGGGACACCATAGTCGAGTTGTCGGCCTACGCTGGGGCCACAAACCTCCCCGTAGTGACTAGTGAGCACCTAGACTCGTGAGCAGATTATGGTGGTATGGGACACTATATTTTTACTGTCGGCCTACATTGATAAGGTGATGGGGGAGCGGAGCAACGAGTGCGTGCAACAGCCCTGGCAGCCCTTTGTAGTGACCGCGAGCGTATTCTGAGTCTACGGGAGGCGACGGCCCTCCAGTAGAAGTAGAGTAAAGTAGGCCTGTATTGATAAGGTGATGGGGGAGCGGTGCAATGAGTGCGAGCAACAGCCCTGACAGCCCTTGCAGCGACCTACAAAATATACATCGTATGAGATTACTAGGAGTGACGACCCTAGACAGGATCTGTGTTGGGATTGATATAAGGGAAGTACCTTAGTTTTCCAATCCTGCTATTTGAATGAACTAATAACAACTTGGCAATCATATCATCATTACATTGCATGTGCCTGGAAGATGTGGAGCACTGAGCGGGATGCACGTATGTCGCGGACGAAGATGGTGCCGTATGAGGGAGAACGTCGGTGAGGGCATCCATCATGTCATGTCATAATTGCATTAATAACAGTATTAGGAATGTTTGATTTACTGCTTTACTATTATCGCATGATTGATTTGTGAACATGCTAATCTCTGCTCTCTTATCCCACTGAGTTGATCACTCACTCCCACGTTACGGGACGGTGTTCCTGGACACCCACCAGTCCCTTTTTGTGATTGCAGATGATGGCGCGGCCTGCGAGGCAGTGCTGGACTTGATGATGATGAGAAAGATTCTTTCTTTATGCGTGTTCTGATTGACGGGATTACAGGGAGGTTGATTAGATACCTTGACACTTGTCATTTTATATTTTTAGAACACTCATGTATATCCTTTTGGTTTACTTTTGGAGTATACATGTATGTATATAACCTGGTAACATATTCACACTCTGGAGACATACGACAGTTTATATATGTTATACATACTATCACAGTCTTTCGCTTGTAAATTTAACCGTCTCTGGAGCGTGATATGTTGTTTTAGCTTAATCTCACTCATGTTTAATACATTATCACAGACAACATTCAATCATACATATCTATGTTGCATAAATAACATTTTGAAACTCGGGAGTTGGGTTTTTGCTCGACCCCCCAATTTTCGGGATGTTACATTTCATGTCAAGGATAAGCCCTAAGTTACATCTCATTCCGATATACGATCAAGACATAGATTCTTGAACCTTAAGTAGAACTAAGTTTTAAGAGGGGTAGAACGTATTGAGCCCAATCTAGTTAGGATTAGCTAATACAATTGTTGGATCAGAGTAGCGCAGCGGAAGAGTGGTTGGCCTCTTCTCCACTGGCCTAGAATCGAAGAAGTTGATTTAAGTTATACGTAAGGTTAGGTCATTAAATAGAATTTGAACCTTCCTTAGAATGTCAATACAAAAGTCTCTCTAGAGACGCATTACCCATAGCCAATTTTGAGGATAAAATTATATTTTAAGGGGGATAGATTGTAACACCCCAGATTTTTATCAACCTGGGGTTAGACGTCCTTAGACAATGGGTCAACCATTTTACCTTGGTAACCTCTCAGAACTCAATTCCAAAGCCAAATGAATCATTTAGAACTTGATTCTTTAGAAATTTAACGTAAATTAGCCAGCGCTACACTAGATTTCCTACAAAATTAGCACCAACCACTTTAAATACGATCTATAAGACCAAAAATCTATAGAATCGTTGACGCTGCGTTACCCTAAAACATAGGATTAAACTCTAAACCTGTTTGTTCTCAGGAACCCTTTGAAACTTTGTATTGGATCTAGACCGCACGTCGAAAGTCCGATATTTATAATCTTAGACCATTATGACCGCCTAGTTGGACTTAACAATCATTTCGAAAATCAAGCCCAACCGATATCCTGAGACCATTTTACTGAGTCCGGAGTGAAGAGAGTGAGAAAAGAAAAATATTTAGAAAATTAATTCAACTTTTAATAAATCTGGCATGTGTCGCTTGCGCGACATTTTTTAAGCATTCTGACCGTTAGAATTCGACCGAATTTCACCCTCGGATCAGGAAACTTGGCCCTTACATGTCATAGCACTTGTGGCCCTGATCGAGTTTCGGTGACCGCTGAATTGAAAATGGTCCACCACGGTCGATCTGGAAACCCGACCAGACTGAAAACTTAGCTTGACCTAGATCCAATATTAGAGAGCTTAAGTCCGACCGGATTTAGTAACAGGACCTCCAGAAGTGCTCCTTTCGATCGAAACAGACCCAATTTGGTTATAACATAAGTATACCTTGGTCCTAAGTCTATATAGGTGAGTTTTTAGCCTATATAAGGAGCTTAAACCCTCTCCCATTCAGCCCATACGAATTTGAGAGAAACCATAGGAGAGAAGAGAGAAAAGAGAGAAAGTGTGAGAGAAGTGGGAGAACCTTCCTGTTAATCTACGTGCTTACCCATCACTTTACAATTGCTATCCTGGCGATTATGGCGTTATGTTTAGGTAAGAAAAACCTAGCCCTAACTTGTTTTAGGGTTTCCATTGATGCTAGTAGCTAGATAGCTAACCTAGCTTGTATTACAGGTTAATATTCCACGTATACGAAGACTTAGAGATTCCATCGACTTCTTTACTCTTCTACGGCATAAGGTGCGGATTTTAGACACTTAGGTTACCATTTTTCAAAGCTTTCAATGTCGTTTAATGGTAGATTGTTGACAAGGATGTTGTTTAACATGTATAACATGCTGTCCGTTTTTTATTTCGAATACGCACGAAGAATATGAGATTTAGGGTATTTTAGGTATTTGTAGAAAATACTGTATACGTACGTATTTTTTTGATATGATTGCCATGAGTATTTATCGTGTACCTATGCTAGTTATGCGTGTATGATCTGTTTGGCGAAGAGATTCGCCTTAATGCACATTTTGGCCGACATATGCTATGTAGACTAAAGTGTGTAGATGTCACGCCCCAAACCCAAAAATTGGATTCACATGAATCCCGATTGCCGAATCCGGTGCCGACAGCCTCCGTAATGCCCCATTCTCGGCTCCTGACAATCAAATGCCAGATTCCGATCCTGGGATCCTAAAAGGAGGATTTTCAGAATGATTTTTTTTTGTAATGGAGCATAACCACAAGCATAACCAAGTCACAAAACAACATCACCACATATCCACTATATCAGAAACTTTAAGTACAATGAGGAAAGGGAAATACAAGGTGATCAAAAAGCTCCAAAAGTTCCTGATACGCACTCCTGCCTCAGCGCTGCTACTGTCCAACGCTACCTGCACGCAACTGTCGTGTATAAGCTTACAAAAGCTTAGAGGGTGGTGTAAGTGTGTGCGTAAGGCAAACGCCGAGTGTACAATATCAGGTAATGCGGAAGTATGCGGTAAGTCCATGAACACAATCAACCATACCAAGGCTATGTAATGTAAGGCATGAATGCTATCGATCATACCAAGGCCATGCAATGCGAGACATGAATGTATCGGCCACACCTTGTATTCGTCATAACTGCTTGAACCTAGGGTACTGAACTTACCAGTGATAACCCTGATAACCGTGGTACCTTGATCCACTAAGACTCATGAGCCGGGCATGGTGGTATGGGACACCGTGGTCGAGCTGTCGGCCTACGCTGGACCCACAAACCTCCCCGTAGTGACCAGTGAGCAACCCAGACTCGTGAGCTGATTATGGTGGTACGGGACACTATATTAGAGCTGTCGGCCTACACTGATAAGGTGATGGGGGAGCAGTGCAACGAGTGCGTGCAACAGCCCTGGCAGCCCTTTGTAGTGACCTCGAGCGTACTCTGAGTCTACGTGAGGCGACGACCCTTCCGTAGCAACAAGAGTACAACTAGGCTTGTATTAATAAGGTGATGGGGGAGCGGAGCAACGAGTGCATGCACAGCCCTGGCAGCCCTTGCAGCGACCTAGAAATACATCATCGTATGAGACTACTAGGAGTGACGACCCTATACAGGATCCTTGTTGGGAATGATATAAAGGAAGTACCCTAGTTTCCCAATCCTGCCGTATGAAAAGGACTAATAACAACTCGGTAATCATATTCATATCGCACTGCATGTGCCTGGAAGATGTGGAGCACTGAGGGAAGAAAGCATGCCGCAGAGGTAAGATGGTGTCGCATGAGGGAGTATGTTGGCGAGGGCATCCATCATGTCACTTCATTCTTGCATTAATCACAGTGTTTAGGAATGTTTGATTGCTTGCTTTACCATTATCGCGTGATTAATTTGATAACATGTTAATTTTTTCTCTATGATTCCACTGAGGTAGCTACTCACTCCCACGTTACGGGATGGTGTTGTACACACCAAACAGTCTCTGTTTTAGTTTCAGATGATGGCGTTGCTTGCGAAGCAGAGCCGGACTTGATGATGATGAGGAGGATCCCTCCTATATGCAGGTTCTGATCGACGGATTTACAGGGTTACTGATTAGATGCCAATACACTTAGTAGTTTGCCTTTTATTTACACACCCATGTATATTCTTTTCTTTCTATTTTGGAGTATGCATGTATTTAGTTAACCTGGTAACATGTGCACACTCTGGAGACTTATAATCATTTATATATTTTATATATCTACCACATTCTTCCGCTTGCTAATTTAACTGTCTCTGAAGTATGATATGCTGTTTTGGCTTAATCCACTTCATGTTTTATGCACTATTACAGCCGATATTCATACATCATTGAAAATATTGTATAAGTAATGTTCTGGAACTCGGGAGTGGAGTTTATGATCGACCCCCCGATTTTCAGGGCGTTACACATTCTTATGGCTATAAAAGTTTTATATTAGGCTATATTTTTTGTGTTTTCAATTCATTCCATTGGGAATGACTTTATAAACGGTTTGGATAGCATATAAACATCAAGGTGGAACCTAGGAAGGTTTCAACGGTAGGAATTTCTTTCCCCAAATTTTCCTCTTATGTGAACCACATGAGTTTTTCATCCATCTCATTTTCGGTATCACAAACTAAATTGATCACTCAAAACGTATGGACAGAATGGATTTATCACATACATTGTAGTGGACCCCACCTAGCATCATTGTGCAGGAACTTCCTGCAAAAGACTTTCGCAGGAAATCCGCATCCGTCTGGGACGTGAATGGATTGGCTACTCCCACTGCCACCAGCCAATGGCTGGTGGTCGGTGCTCTGTGGGCCCTACCATGATGTATGTATTTCATGCATGCCATCCATCGATTTTTTCAAATCATTTCATGGTATGGGACAAAAAATTAGATATATCAAAATCTCAAGTGGGCCACATTACAGGAAACAGTGTTGAATGAGCGTCGACCATTAAAAACCTTTTTGGGGCCATAAAAGTTTTGGATCAAGCTTATCTTTATTTTTTCCCTTCATCTAGGCCTGTATGACCTAATAAAAAGATTGGATGTCAAATAAACAGTACAATGAGCCTTAGGAGGATTTTAATAGTGCATATCTAATCATTATTGTTTTCCTATGATGTGGTCCACCCGAGATTTATATCCCTCTAATTTTTGGGGTGAAGCATTAAAATGATCGGTAAAAATGGATGAACGAAATGGATGAAACACATACATCATGGAGGACTAACAGAGCATCGACCATCAACGATCGGGCTAGTGGCTGGGGGAGTAGCCAATCCATTTCCGTCTTAGACTTGGATTTCCTACTGAAAGCCTTTCGCGGGGAGTTTCTGCGTTGGGAACGCAGGTGGGGCCACTGGGATGTTTGTGAGAAATCCTCACCGTCTATCCATTTTGTGAGTTCATTTTAGGACATGAGGCCAAACATGAACCGTATCCAATGCTCAAGTGGGCCGAAAACTTGATAATTAAACGTCCACATTTGAAATATTCATGGGGCCACTGAAGTTTTGAATCATGCTAATATTTGTGTTTTCAGTTCATTCCAGTAGGAATGACGTTATGAACGGTATGGATGGCATGTAGACATCACAGTTGAATCAAGGAGGTTTCAATGGTAGGAATTTTCCTAAATACCTTTCCCTTTAGTACAGCCCACTTGAGTCTTCGATCCTTCTCAATTTTGGTCTAATCTCCTAAAATTAGCTCACAAAATCGATGGATGGAGTGGATTCCTGACAAACACTATAGTGGGTCCCACTAAGTTCCTTGCGAAAGGCTTTAGTAAAAAATCCGCCTCCGCTCCTCTTCACACGAAGTTCCTGCGTTGGAAGCCTATATGGGGTTATCGAGCTCCAAGTTGTACGAATGGTTTTAAGGAGATCAAAGTTGGCGAGAAATCATCTAGTGTAGTACTAATTCATGTTTATTTTTTTTAAAATACAACAGGCTTCTCATTCACTTCTTCATTGCATCATCAATTATTTTTTCGACATCTTTATCAAAGATTATAAATATTTCTCTTCGACAGGTATTACAGTGATGAAAATGTTCTTTTGGAGATGAATAACGAATCAGAGAATAATATACCTGAAGTCAAAGGAGTATTTGGAAACTTTGAACAAACTATTATATCTAATATGCGAGAAGAAATTGCCGCCACACTTATACATGCAAATCATTAATTTTTTTTCTATTTTTATGAATAATGATATTTTAATTTTCTGTTAAGTACTTTATAATTTATTTGAATTAAATAGAATAATTTTATTTTTATTTAATAGAAAATAATTTATTTATAATATAAAGTATTTCCAAACAGGAGATAAATAGGGGCAAATGTGCCAAATTAACATATTTTAGACATTCCAGATGTTTGTTAACAAATAAATTATTTTAAATTTAGTACTTAATTTTTAGACTTCAACGATAGTTACCGAACATGTTTTTTGACTTCAGATTTCAAATTCAAACTTCAGATTTTATATTTAGGCTTTAGACTTCAGATTTAACAAATGGGGCCTAAATCTCTTTACCATGATCAATTTTATTTTCTACTTAGCAAGTAAGGAGTTACATATTTTCATGCACTAACTCAATGGCAAGTATAAGAAATTATGTGGGGTAGACTCCTTACTCTTACCGGGGTGGTAGACTCCTTGGAGTTTCAACACCGGGTCAAGGGTTTGAGTACCCATGGTGGTGAAATCCAATGGTGTGCGTGTGTGGGGTGTGTGCATGTGTGGCGTGAGTGTGTGCGAGTGTAAAAAAAAAAAAAAAAGTATAAGAAATTATATGATTTCAATGTATTCATCTTCATCTTTTATAATAATAATAATTATTATTGTTATTATCAAGATTTAATTAAGTTGTAAATAATTTTGGATGTATTTGATTCCAATCGTAATATTCTTTTTCGTCATTCTTCTACTGTAAATTCATACTCAATAAAAATACACAAATAATTATCCAATATCCCAAATCAATTTTATTTATTTTTTTGAATAATTTACAAAGATTTATGTAAAAATATCAAATCATGAGTTAACATCACGCCGGAGTCCGTTTTCCATGCTCCTTGGCCATGCAAAATCGAGGAAACTTCAAGGTTCCTGCTCTGATTTTTACACGTCACATCTAGCAGGGGGCGTCATTTAAAATTATTAGACTTTTCCGTAATGCCGCGTGTACGGCGAATGGAGAGTAGAAGAGTCAAGGTCCACACGCGTTTTGATTGGGTGAGACCTGGATTCACCCAAGACCGTGCGGCACTCACCGTCGGGCCACCTTGACTATGCATTCTATATATAATCTGTCTGTACGTTTTTCTGGTCATTTTAGAGTATTATCCTGAAAATGAAACAGAACCAATGATCATGTGAGCTATAGCATAGAAAACAGTGATGATTGATTGCTCTACTGTTCAAAATTTCTTAGGGCGCACTCTAATGTTTCTGTAGTGTTTATTTGTCATCCATCCGTTGATAACGGCACATGAGGCTCCATGAAGGAAAAAAACTATAAAACTTTGTGTCTTATTAGGGGTCAGTCGCCACTTTTTCCTTTAGCATGGTGCACCTGGTAATTGGAACTGGCCCACCTGGTAATTGGACCTGATTCATTTTTAGGATACCCCCCTAAAGTGATCTGCAAAGACTGATGGATAATGGGGATACAGAATACATACATCAAGGTGGGCCCATGGTATGAGCTGCACCATCTTGAATGAGTCCAGGGTCTCACCTAATCTGCTTCCCTAAGGCTTCTGATCCAAGCAACTTGAGCCTTGCTTTGTAGGGCCATCATGTTTTATTTGTAAATTCACGCAGTCCATCAAGACAGAACCCTGGACTCATTCAAGATGGGGTAGCTCATGCTTTGAAATAATAAATTAAAATGGATGAACAAATAACACGTGCATCATTGTTACTCCTGGCAATGGTAATATGCAATTCCCTTCCCAATGTTAGTTAGCAGTCAGCAATAATACCATGGAGCTCCGTGGGCCAACAATGATGTAGCTTATGCCCTAGAATAATGATCCAAGATGGATGGACAACATGGATATAACACCTACGTTATTGTGAGGCCCACAATAGGCAGGATGTGAATTCTCATACTAACACTGCCATGGTGCTCTACGAGCCCTACAATGATTTATGTGCTTTATCCATGCCATCCATTCTCAGGTGGACCACACCATAGGGAAATAATGATAATTGAACGCCCACCTTAAAATTTTTTAAAGGCCAGTTTAATGATTACTTTCCATTTAAAACTTGTTTCTTAGGTCACAAAGACCTGAATGAGGGGGGAAATATTAGCTTGACCCAAAATTTTTGTCGCCCCAAAGAGGTTTTAAACCACCACTATTTTTTATAGTGTGGTCCACCTTGGATTTTTATCTTCCTCATTTTGGGGTTTATACCCTAAAATGAGTTGGTAAATTCGATGGACAGTGTGGATAAAACACAAGCATTATGGTGGGGGCTACAGAGCTCATCCAATAACAATTTGATATTGCAATCTCAATACACAATCCATGCAAATTAGGTGGTGTTGCCATCCCAGCTGTGATGTGTGATGTGTTGGGCATTGTTGGGGCCACCTTGATTTATTTGTTTTATATCCATGCCATCTTCTTAGCTCATTTTTACTTGTGATGTGTTGGGCATTGTTGGGGCCACCTTGATTTATTTGTTTTATATCCATGCCATCTTCTTAGCTCATTTTTACTGACAAACCCAAAAATGAAGCAGATCCAAACTCAAGTCGACCACACCATATGAACAATGGTGATTGAACACTCACTATTAGAAACTTCTTAGGGCCACAAAAGTTTTGGATAAAGCTAATATGTGTTTTTCCTTCATCAAGGTCGGTGTGACCTTATCAACAGTGGCAAATAAACATCACGATGGGCCTTAGCAAGGTTTCAAGGTGGGTGTCAATGTCCCCACAGTTTCCTATGGTGTAATTTACTTGAGCTTCGGATATGCTTCAATTTTGAGTTCATACCTTGAAATGGGCTAGCAAAAGGGATGGACGACATGAATATAAAACATATTGTTTGCACAATTCAATCAAACACAAGGTCACATATGTGATCAAGGGACTGTATTTAGTTTATGTGTGTGATTAGGAAGTGTGGACATGCTAGAGTCGTACTTGACTCAATGTTTGATTGAACACTAGTGATCCCCACACTGAAATGATTGAGTAAAACCTGATTCAAAAATCTAGCTATTGAGCCAGCCACCAATTGTGATATGTGATCAAGCAATTTGCAAAAGGGTATGGGTGAGTCTTAATTTCCTAATGGATTTTTTTTTTTTTTTTTGCTGTGTATGAGGACTTATTCTTTCACCAAAAGATAAATAAATAAAGAATGGTAAAACAACGCTGATTTTATTAATATTTGAACAAAGCTCATTGCAATTGACAGTGTCATAGAAACTAGAGAAATAAACAAAATAAGAGATAAATACCTTATTCGTTTTTAAGAATAGATGATTGAGGCAAATGGTTAGTAGGATGTGACCAAAAAGATGATTGTCCAAGTAAAGACTCAGTTGAACGGGATCCAACAACTTAGGGTTGTGGATATTTAATCTAATCCTACGGTACTATAATGGTGGCATTGAACAATGGAAATCTATGCTAAGACTATGTAACAGTCCAGGATTTTGACTATTATGGATAATACAAAAAACCAAATTCTTAGGTAATAATATGAGTATATATAAACTGTCGTAAGTCTCCAGAGTGTGAACATGTTGCCAAGTTAAATATATACATGTATACTCCAAAAATGGACAAAATGAATATACATGGGTGTTCTGAAAGTACAAAATAACAAGTGTAATGACATCTAATTAGCATCCCTATAACCTAGTCGATCAAAACATGGTCTACATAGACCCGCCTGATAGCTACATATAAGAGAAACCCTCATCATCATAAAAGTCTGGCTCTGCCTCATACGCATAGCCATCATCTGAAACTAAAACAGGATCTGGTGGGTGTTTAAAACACCATCCCATAACGTGAGAGTGAGTGATCAACTCAGTGGAACAATAAAGAAAAGGTTAACATGTTATTAATTTAGTCAAGCAGTAATGATAACGCAATATAACAATCAGGTCCTAAGTACTCATGTTAATGCAAGAATGATATGAAATAATGATGCATGCCCTCGTCTGCGCTCCCTCAGTGATTTCATCTCACAATTGTAGTATGAAACACTTACTCAGTACTTGACCCGCTACGCTAAAGGCACACGTAATGTACTGCATGCACGTGATTAGCCAGGTTGCTTACTTATGTTTATTCATATAGTAGGATTGGGAAGCTAAGGTACCTCCCTTATATCAATTCCCAAACATTGATCCATTCTAGCGTCGTCAGTGCTAGTAAATCTCATACGATGTTGCAGTTCTAGGTCACTATAAAGGGTCGTCACCTGATCAGTGTAGGCTTAATTTACACTCTAGTTGCTACGGAAAGGCTCGCCGCCTCAACATAGCCTCAAAGTATGTTTGAGGTCACTACAAAGGGTTTGTCACCTAATCAATGTAGGCCGACAGATCGAATACAATGTCTCATACCACCGTATTCGGCTCACAAGTCTGGATTTCTCACTGGTCACTACAGGTGGGCTCGTCATTCTGGCGTAAGCAGACAGCTCGACTATAGTGTCCCATACCACCATGTTCGGCTCATGAGTCTTAGCGGATCAAGGTACCAAGGTTGAACGAATTTTCACTGGTGAGTTTGGTACCTTAGATTCAAGCAGTGGTGTCCATACATAGTGAACATACATTGGGTCAATCGGGTTACTTGACAAGCTCGACTGGTACGAATGTATGACGAGCTGATCGACATGGATGGCGTAAGCACTTCGTGTGTCCTAATCACTGCCGATAAGTAGCATACGACTCAGATTCATCGGGCATATCTGTCGTGGCTAAACCGTTCGGCCACCGATTGTCTGGACTACATCGTAGCCACAAGAACAATCCAAATAACAATATGCGCATATATTAACCAAGGACAATATTTGAAAGCTAAAATCAAATATAGATCTTACTCTAAGCAATTCAACAAAATGCATACTATACATGTATCATAAAATACCATTTCATCCTTAATTCATATAGTAGTAAATCAGGTTATATAATGGATTTTTTACCCATAGATAAGAGATTGAGAATCTCATCTCAATACCCTCATTACATGCATTCAAACAGACATTTTCACATCCAAACATTTTATCAAACAATTAGACTACACATATCCTATACATATAATATAGTAGTTATAACAGGTATTATAGCAAATCCCTTTACAAAAAAGTTTACCATACGTACAACAATCATGTATTATCAGCCAATAAACATAGCAAGCATAAATCATAATTCCATAGTCATTCAAACATTTCAACAAACACATGGAATACATGTAAAATCAACATAGTTTGCATATATGCATAATATACTCTAAACCTCATATCTAGGCACATGTGAAAACAATCAAGTCAGTTATAAATCATTACTGACATTGAAAGCCTTGAAAACCATAACCTAAACATTTATAATTCGCACCTTTCACCGGTAAACTCGTACCGAGCTCGGTTTGAACATTACGCCTTTGTTTATGGCACAACGGCAACCTATAGCATGAAATAGGTTAACTATTTCATCACTTACACTATTTGAAATCTTAAAATAGGTTAGGTTTATGTTTTCTTACCTAAGAATGGAATCATAATTGCCCGTATAGAGATACAGGAATGGTGGTTAAGCACGTGGAGTGGGGGGAAGAATCCCAGGAACTCTCTCTCACTTTCTCTCACTTTCTCTCACTTTCCTTCTCTCTTTGCTCTCTTCTCTCTCCTAGGGTTGCAAATTCGTATGGAATGAGAGAGAGAAAGAGAGTTTAAGGCCCTTATATAGGCCCAAAACTTATGGGAATGGCCCCAGGGCCATGGTATACTTAGGGTGCAGCCAAAAGGGGTTTGTTTCGGTCCAAGGGGGTTGTTCTGGAGGCCCCTTTTCTGCATGCGGTCAGAATTAAGCTCCCTGAGATTGGATCTAAGTCAGGTTAAGATCTCGGTCTAATTCGGTTTAAAGATTGACCGTGGCGGATCAGTTTTAATTCAACGGTCACCGGTACTCGATCAGGGTAACAAGTACACTGACATGTGTTGGAAATTTTCCCTGATCTAAGGGTGTAATTGGGTCATATTCTGATGGTTAGAATCCTTACATTTGGCCTGCAAGCGAACCGACTCAATTCACTTAAGTTCAGTTCATTTCCTAAAGATATTCGCGTTTCTCACACACTTCGCTCCAGGCTCAAGTTATGTGTTTCTGGGTACTATTAAGACTTGATTTCCATGATGGTTATCAAGTCCAGCAAAGTAGTTATAATCATATAGTTTAAGGGTAATCAGACTTTCAACGCGCTGTCTAGGTCCGAAATGGAATTTTAAGATGCTCTCAAGAGCAATTGGGTTTAGAGATTGATCTTAGGTTTCTAAGTAACGTAGAATTAGAAGTTCTACTCATTTTAGGTCTTGTAGTTCATATTTAAAGTGGTTGAAGCTAATTTTATTGAGTATTTAGTTTAGTACTTAACTAAATTATGCCCTAATTATGACAAAATATGGTCCTAGGGTAGTTCTACGCCCCTTTCCGACACTCTTAATTAGTATATTATTTTTATTATTTTTTTAATTTTTCATCATCAAATTTACTTCACCTTCACCAAATTTCATGAGATTTTATATTGTAGAAAAATTCTAAAAATTCTAGAAGCAGTACCTGTCCAAACTATTGATTTTCAGATAATTGTTACCATGACCTATATTTAACTATATTAAATATTTTATTATATTTTTTACTTATTTTTATATGAAACTAGATTTATCAAGCTTCAATATAGATTTTGAATCACCATAATCGAAGTTATAACGAGGGAGATATAATTTTTTGAAGTTGGATAAAAAGTGTAAAAAAAGGCAGAAAACAGGCCACCCAACCCGTTATGGCCCGCTGGCCAGCGAGGCCTTGCTGATCTGGGAGGGCATCACTCCAGGGGCGATGTCATCCCCCCTGGGGTGTCGGGTATGCACGGGACCTACCTCGGCTCTCCCCGATTTGCGTGATTTGGGCCCCCAAGTCTGTTTGATGTGGTTTTGCCGATTTGATATTTGAAACGAGTGTATTTTACAAATCGGAATGAGTTGTTCAACGTGAAATATATGATTTTGGAATAGGATAAGATGCTCTATCCAAATCAACTATTTATTTTATCATATTCCATAAGACTAATGGTAAAAGAACCCAATTTATTCATATATTCATTATTTATAGTAAATTTTAATTTCATTATTTTTCTTCATCATTTAAACTCTAGGATTAGTGTCTAATATGAAATCACTTGGAAAAATTTGAAGAATAAGTTGGTAAAAATTTTGAAGGAAATGGGTTGAAAGGGAATTTGAGGCTTTAGGATTGAGTTATGAGAAATCAATTAAGGTGTTATGATCGACTCATTTCCTAAGGGCGTCTAACTCCAGGTTGGTAAAAATTTGGGGTATTACAATCTACCCCCCTTAAAAATAATTTCGTTCCCGAAATTGGTTGAAGGTAATGAGTAAAGATTCTATTATTCCTTTTGCCTAAGCTTTATTAATTTCTAGTTTATATACGTGGTAGGGTGTATACTATCTATACTAGTCTAGCTCATTTTAGTCTATCCTCCTTAGAAATTGTTTCGCCCTAAAATTGGCCAAAGCTTATATTAGGTCTGTATTCGATGAGCACATTATAAATACACTGACATTGGTTATTGCAATTCAGCTGCACCCATTGTTAGGCCTATTCTTTAATATGAATTGGTTTAATACTTGAACCGTAATTGCTTTTATTCAATGACTTCATTATTTACGTTCTAAGAAAGATTCAGATCCTATTTAATGACCTATTCCTACACACAGTCTGGATCAATTTCCTTCGATCCTGGGCCAGTGGGGCAGGGGCCCCCCACACTTTCGTTGTGCCACTCTGATCAAGTGGATGTACAAACTGACTTAACTAGATTGGGCTCATAATGTTCTACCCCCTTAAAAATTATTTATACTTTCAAAGCTCAAGAATCTATGTCCTGATCCATATGTCGGAACAAGGTATAATTTAGGACCTATCCTTGACATGGAATGGGATATGATTTCCCAATACATTGGTCTTCCTTCCATTAATGATGTGTACTACATTGGTACCTATGATTATAAAAAGGAGCTAAAAATGATAGGTGTTGTGGTTAATTCCATGAACGGGTGTGATTTTGTGGCAAGATGCCTAATCTCTATTGGTTATATGTTCTTAACACTTCCCAAGGGCGAAGTAATAAACTTTTGGTTGTAAGTGGTCAGGCCAACATGGAAAGGAAAGTTATGTAGTGGGTCTGAGCCGGATACATAGACCTTCTGCCTAGGTAGGACAGAAAATTTGTCCTATCAATTCTTAATCCTAGTTGATCTCGATCTTCTTTTTGATCAGAGCATTGAGTTCAGTGGAAACTACGAAGATTAAGAATTCGATTCAAACCATAAATACTTCACTTATATATAGTTTTTCTACTCTGTGTTCCCGATTGTAATAAGTCCTTGGGAAAGTAATTCTAAGGGGTATGTTGATTTGACCTAACGTTAATTCCAAGGGATTTATAAGTTTTCCCTGAGCGTGAATGGTTCTAAGTCAAATAACCTTCCTGAGAGTTACTAATGAAGCCTTTAAGTATTAAGGGGATTCAACGAAGGAAGGAAGTCTTACTCTAACCTAATCAAACCTACTAATTAAGTCTATCTTTCAATCATCTTAGCATAATCAGTCTTTTACATTCCTTAGTATAACTAGTAGCCTAGTCTTAATTTACAATCCTAAAAGTAATCCAAAGTCATACACTCATACACTAGACGAGGTCATACTATTTCTAATACAAAAAATTATTTTATCGCTTAGGGTCAAAAGTTGTCTAATTGAAATTGAGTTGGCCGAATTTGAATTTAATTGCACTCGAGCACTACACATATGCTCATACCAACTAAGGAGGTCCTAAAGCTCACGTTATTACTTTATTGGATCTCATATACTGTCAGATATTATATAATCCTCATTCCCAAAGTCCTAGTTATCTTGTTACTCCCCTCTAAATTTTTTGTTTAGGTCCTTAAGCCCGTAGGGTCCATTTTTGTGGTCCAATGCACCCGTATTCGTATCATTTAGATCCGTTTCGGGTTTATAATTCATCAACTAATGACTCAAACTCGTCGACTGACGGCCTAAAGACGACCTAGGTCGATTCACATGATAGAAGAAACGTTGTGGACTAAATTACAGTATTCGGTCTCACCTATCGGCGAAACCTTGGAATCTTAATGTCGTCTGTAAATTCAATCGACCCCTTCTTAAGTCAGAGTGCGTCAGTGTACATCGTGTTACCATAACCTAGGTCCAGTTTAATCTAAATCATGCTCTGGTATCATCTTGTAACGCTCTGAAAATAGGGGGTCGAGTAAAAGCTCAGCTCCTGAGTTCCAACGCATCACTTATGCAACAAAGATAATAATGATTAAATATTGTTCATATTAGTGCATTGAACATGAGTGAGATTATACCAAAACAACATATCATACTCCAGAGACAGTTAAATTTTGTAATCAAAAGACTCTGATAGATATATAAAATATATAAACTGTCGTAAGTATCCAGAGTGTGAACATGTTACCAGGTTAAATATATACATGTATACTCTAAAAATGGACAAAATGAATATACATGGGTATTGCAAAAGTGTAAAATAACAAGTGTAATGGTATCTAATCAGCATCCCTATAACCTCATCGATCAGAACATGATCTAAATAGACCCGCCTGATAGCTGCATATAGGAGAAACCCTCATCATCATAAAAGTTCAGCTTTGCCTCATATGCATCGCCATCATTTGAAACTAAAACAGGGTCTGATGGGTGTTTAAAACACCGTCCCATTACGTGGGAGTGAGTGATCAGCTCAGTGGAATAATAAAGCAAAGGTTAACATGTTATCAATTCAGTCAAGCAACAATGATAACGCAATACAACAATCAGGTCCTAAGTATTCCTGTTAATGCAAGAATGATATGAAATAATGATGCATGCCCTTGCCTACGCTCCCTCAGCGACTTCATATCACGATCGCGGCATGAAACACTTCCTCAGTGCTTGACCTACTACGCCAAGGCACACGTAATGCAGTGCATGCACGTGATTAGCCAGGTTACTTACTTAGGTTTATTCATATAGCAGGATTAGGAAGCTAAGGTACTTCCCTTATATCAATTCCCAAATAATGATCCATTCTAGGGTCGTCAGTCCAAGCAAATCTCATATGATGTTGTAGTTCTAGGTCAGTAAAAAGGGCTCGTCACCTGATCAGTGTAAGCCTAGTTTACACTCTAGTTGCTACGGAAAGGCTTGTAGCCTCAACGCAGCCTCAGAGTATGCTCGAGGTCACTACAAATGGCTCGTCACCTGATCATTGTAAGCCAATAGCTCGAATACAGTGTCTCATACCACCGTATTCGGCTCACGGGCCTGGGTTGCTCACTGGTCACTACGGGTGGGCTCGTCACCCAGGCGTAAGCCAACAGCTTGACCACGGTGTCCCATACCACCATGTCCTGCTCATGAGTCTTAGCGGATCAAGGTACCAAGGTCGAATGGGTTTTCACTGGTGAGTTTGGTACCTTAGATTCAAGCAATAGTGTCCATACATGGTGAACATACATCGGACCAATCGATTTACCTGAAAAGCTTGAATGGTACGAACACACGTCGAGCAGATCGACATAGAGGGCGTAAGCACTCGTGTGGCCTAACCACTGCCAATAAGCAGGGTACGACTCAGATTCATCGGGCGTGTCCGTCGTGGCTAAACAATTCGGCCACCAATCGCTTACCATTACCGATTTCCTGGACTACATCGTAGTCCCAAGCACAATCCAAATAACAATATACACATGTATTAACCAAGAAAAACATGTAAAAGTTAAAATCAAATATCGATCTTACTCGAAGCAATTCAACAAAACGCATACTACACATGTATCGTAAAATAACATTTCATCCTTAATTCATATATTAGTAAATTATGTTATATAAGGAATTTTATACCCATATATAAGGGATTGAGAATCTCATCTCAACACCCTCATTACATGCATTCAAACAAGCATTTTCACATTCAGGCATTTTATTAAACAATTAGACTACACATATCTTATACATGTAATATATTAGTTATAACAGGTATTATAGAAAATCCCTTTACAAAAGGGTTTACCATACGTACAACAATCATGCATTATCAGTCAATAAACATAGCAAGCATAAATCATAATTCTATACTCATTTAAACATTTCAACAAACACATGAAATGTGTGTAAAATCAACATAGTTTACATATATGCATAATATACTTTAAACCTCGTATCTAGGCACATGTGAAAGCAATCAAGTTAGTCATAAATCATTACTGACATTGAAAGCCTTAAAAATCATAACCTAAACATTTATAATCTGCACCTTTTGCAGGTAAACTCATACCGAGCTCTGTTTGAACATTAAGTCTTTGTCCACGGCACAACGACAACCTATAGCATGAAATAGGTTAGCTATTTCATCACTTACACTATTTGAAACCCTAAAACAGATTAGAGTTATATTTTCTTACCTAAGAACGGAATCGTAATCGCCCGTATAGCGATACAAGAATGATGGTTAAACACGTGGAGCGGAGGGAAGAATCCTAGGAACTCTCTCCTACTTTCACTCTCACTTTCTCTCTCTTTCCTTCTCTCTTCGCTCTCTTCTCTCTCTTAGGGTTGCAAATTCATTAGGAATGAAAGAGAGAGAGGGTTTAAGGCCCTTATATAGGCCCAGAACTGATGGGAATGGCCCCAGGGCTATGGTATACTTAGGGTGCAGCCAAAAGGGGTCTGTTTCGGTCTAACGGAGCTGTTCTGGAGGCTCCTTTTCTGCATGCGGTTGGAATTAAGTTCCCTGACATTGGATCTAGGTCAGGTTAAGATCTCAATCCGATCGGGTTTACAGATCGACCGTGGCGGACCAGTTTCAGTTCAACGGCCACCGGTACTTGATCAGGGTAACAAGTACACAAACCTATGTTGAAAATTTTTCCTGATTTGAGGGTGTAATTGGGTTAGATTCTGATGGTCAGAATCCTTAGATTTAGCCTGCAAGTGAGTCGACTCAATTCACTTAAGTTCAATTCATTTCCTAAAGATATTCGCATTTCTAACACACTTCGCTCCGGGCTCAAGTTGTGTATTTTTGGGTATTATTAGGAATTTATTTCTATGGTAGTTGTTTAGTCCAATAAGGTGGTTATAACCATATAGTTTCAGGGTAATCGGACATTCGACACGCGATCCAGGTCCGATATGAAATTTTAAGATGCTCACAAGAGCAACTGGGTTTAGAGATTGATCCTAGGGTTTTAGATAACGTAGAATTAGCGGTTCTACTTATTTTGGGTCTTGCAGTTCATATTTAAAGTGGTTCAAGATAATTCTACTAAGTATTCAGTTTAGTACTTAACTAAATTATGTCCTAATTACGAAAGAATATGGTCCTAGGGTAGTTCTACGCCTCTTTCTAGCACTCTTAATTAGTATATTATTTTGATTATTTTTTTAATATTTCATCATCAAGTTTAATTCACCTCCGCCAAATTTCATGAGATTTCATGTTGTAGAAAAATTCTAAAAATTCTATAAGCAACAACTGTCCAAACTAATATTTTTCAATAGTTGTCACCACAACCTTTATTTAACTATTTTAAATATTTTATTATATTTTTTACTTATTTTTATATGAAACTAGACTTATTAATATTTAATATATCTTTTGAATCACCTAAATCAGAGTTATAACGAGGGAGATATGACTTTTTTAAAGTTGGACAAAAAGTCTAGAAATTTTACAGAAAATGGGCCACCCGACCTGCTGCGACCCTCTGGCCGGCGAGAGCATCACCGCTCGCTGGACCCTGGGGTGATGGGGGGCGATGCCATTCTCCCCCCCCCCCCCCCCCCCCCCCCCCCCCCGGGGGGTGCTGGGTATGTGCGGGACCCACCTCGACTCCCTCTGATTTGCGTCGTTTGGGCCCCCGAGTCCGTTTGATGTGGTTTCGTCGATCCGATATTTGAAACGGGTATATTTTGTAAATCAGAATGAGTTGTTAAATGTACAATATATGATTTTGTGGTAGGAGATTTTTCTCTATCCAAATCACATATTTATTTTATCATATTCTATAAGACTAATGGTAAAAAATCTAATTTATTTATACATTCACTATTTATAGTAAATTTTAATTTCATTATTTTTCTTCTGCATTTAAACTTTAGGATTAATGTCTAATATGAAATAAATTGAAAAACTTTGAAGAATAAAGTGGTGAAAGGTGAGATTTTGAAGGAAAATAGGTTGAAAGGGGATTTGAGGCTTTATGATTGAGTTCTGAGAAATCAATTAGGGTGTTATGATCGACTCATTGCCTAAGGATGTCTAACTCTAAGTTGGCAAAAATCCGGGGTGTTACAAATGATCCATTGAGTCAGTGACTCAATGATGTCCATGCATAACTTAACAACGAACTAGTAACCCCACTCACTAAAATGAGATCTACTTCTGAGACTTCTTCCCTCTACTATTGAACGGCCAGTGGGGAGACGCTCATGAGAATTTATTTAGAGTCAAACCAAACATAGCTATATTTGGATAAAGTCACCAAGTCAACTCAGTAACAAGGTGGGAGAACTGACCAGAACCTGAATCACATTCAACTTAGTGACTAAACCAGCTAGAAAGGCTTCAATCTGGCTCAATAATGACTCAAGGTGCTGGAAAATGCTCTCTTTTTGCCTTTCTAGATGGCCCAATGAGCTTCTGACAAGCCTTGCTTAATCTAGATGACTCAACAACCAAGCAGACTCACCTAACGACTGAGCAGTGAGACAATGTAGACCAATGCAAGATCCCTCCTCTCTCTCTCTCTCTCTCTCTCTCTCTCTCTCTCTCTCTCTCTCTCTCTCTCTATTTTTGAGTTAGGTCATAAAGACCCTATAGATATCGAAAGAGGCTATATAGCCATCTCAAGACCTAAAATGTTAGGTTTATGAGGACCTAATGTCATGTAGAGCAAAACTTGACCCCACACATATGCTACTTTAGATCATGTTTGTGATCGTATCTATCATGTGGTCTTTGTTGTAACTACATCATTAGTTTTATAATTAAATGGCCCACTAGATGAATGATTTAAATTTGACATTACAACTCATGCAACCTTGTACGGTTTCAGGTGGAAATGAAAAAGATGACATCATTGATAATGGTAAAACCGAATCCAAGGGGTTTTTTCCTGATCTTAAGGTTTTGGATGGACCGGATGGATCCCATAAAGCTTGTGGGTTCCACTATTTGAAGGGACCTTAAATAACCCGATGGGTATCGAACTCTTCTAATGTCACGCATTTTTCTTTCAATTGTATGGGAGAAACAGATCTAATTAGGGCAACTTTCTCTCGAAATTTCTTCTCTAGTCCCAACCATAGATCTGGGGAGCATCGAACAATCCAGATGAGGTCTAATCCTTCTCCCCCTAATAGACCGAACGTAACGAATATTTCGTAACAACAATTTCTTATTATACAACCTGGCGATCGGCATGCTCCTTAATGGAAGGTTAGGATTGTTCGTATTAGACAATTGAGAATAAAGAAGGCTTAATTTCATGTACATTTTTTAAAATTAAATGTGGGCATACATATATGTGGGTATTAATTTAAAATTTCAATAGTAACAGTCAAGGACATCCAATACCCGAGTATTAAAAAGTTCAGGGGTATTAGAATGACCTTGTGGACTTCCTCATCATCTTCAATTGTGATTATCCCTTTAACTTCATGATAATGGCTAGCTATGGGGTTCTCAACTCCTGGTTATGTTGGGGCTTCGTCACATTTCCCATCGTCAGCAATGATGAACTTTTCTTTAATGTCATCTTGGCTAAAGGTGCAAGCCTCCACATTTATTTGTGACGAGATTTCACCTACTTCTCCCAGTCTCTGACCATTTGGCTTGGCCTTGCTTGAAACTTCATTAGCATGATGAATGCTATGCTGCAGTTGAAGATGATATGTGACAAGGTTTCGAAGGACACCATCATTGCGAGTCCTCTTTTCTAGACTCCCACGATCTCTGGATCAACTTCTATCATTGATGAATCCTCCAGATGTAGAGATCCTTGGAAGGACTGAGCAGCTATGATGTATTCCTCAGAGTTTGTACAATTGTTAGCAGGGTCCTCACTCATGGTTTATCCTAAGGAGAACCTATTGGGTTAGGTCATGACCTTAGCCTCTCTTTGACCAACTGTAAGTTTTTTCGTATCACCCAAGTGGTCATAAAAAACATATGGCCGCAGCTCTCCGTCGCTAAAATTGATGTCTGTAGGTCCTCATTAAACCTTAGGGTGGCTGAGGAAATTTGTGGTGGATGGCAATAGTCCATTGGTCAGTGAATGTTTTGGTCAGCCGAACCATTCTAGGATTGATTGGGGCTCAATGCCCAGGTTGTTTTTCAATGCGTCTCCATGGTGTTATCATGGAGTTTCACAAACTTTAGGATTGTGGTTTTTGGGCACCCATATATACCTATGCTATTCACTGTCTGATTTTCTCAACAGTCGCTGGTTCAAATTGATCGCTCATTTCTTTGAGTTATTACTTATACAGTCGCTTACATACAAACAATTGCCCCATAGTGAGGCAGCTAAGGATCCATGGTGATCCAATGGAGTGGTTGTTCAGACCATGAAACTTCTAGCGCTTTTTGGTTTTTTCTGGTGCATTGGTCGCACAACACTAGCTGGTCCTCAATTTCAGCATAAGGCTCCTTCTCCTTATCCATATGAGTATATGGGTTAAGAGGATGATTGGTCAGTAGTGTCTTCATGCTCGGCGAGGAACCTTTTGTCGGGTTACATGTAGTTGTTGATTTCATCAGTCGGTTGATCAAGTGATTGTTTTGAGGTTGGCTGAGACACTAATGTTTAGAGCCATCATCGGGAAAGGGTCTCAGTCGACATGCTTGACTTCCTTCTCAGGGAACTTAAGGAGGCCTTTGTCAATGTTCTCATGTACTTTTTTTAAAATACAATACAATTATTAGTAGAATATTTCTTAGTATTGTTTCATTTGGAATAAACTTCCATTTTGAGTTCTTCGTCCAATGGGATCTTTTAATGCTCGAGGAGCCTAATAAACTTTCTCTCTAAGAGGATGTTGAATATTTCCTCGACCTTAGAAATATCGAACATGTAGTGTCTCAGAGCCTCGGGGTGCCCTTTCTTAGATTAACCACAACTAAGGATTTTTCACTCAACCTTCTTTAGGGCCGAAAAGTCACACGACTACGTGCTAATTATCTCAACCATGGTCACCTCATAACAGGCATCATGGTCATCGCCCGACTGCATGGGAACAAATTTTATCATGAATAAATTGTAATTTAGGTCACGATAAAATGTGTCCTTAGAATAATTCATCCACTATTCTTACTCCTAGAGGATTCATTCACATTTGGTAGCCCTGGTTGATAGTTCAAATAGGTCCCCATAGTACATGCCTTCGAACTTCTTGTAAAGCTCGAAACCCATACCTTTAAAGGCTAACCTAACGAACTAAGCCTTTGGGAGAATGACTTGGTAGAAACTTCTAATGCCCTTAAACTAGGTGATAAATTACTCAGGCGACTCTTCTAGCAGTTGCCTCACCATGAACAAGTTAGCCATAAATATATACTTCTAGTTTAGTAGTGTGGAACTGCATGTGAAACTTCTCTTCCATCTCGTTCTAAGTTTAGTTTTTTTTAACCGGGAGATTGACGTACCATGTAAATGCAGCGGCCCCTATCAAGGTGTTCCCAAAAAACTTAATCCTCAGGAAGTCATTATGGGACACTTCTCTACATTGCATGGTGAAGACGTAGACTCGTAGAGGTTTCACCATCTCTTGAGATAAGATTGAACTAAAAAAACTTAAGGCCTTTAGGGAACTTGTAATGTCGATCGACCCACTCAAGAAAGGGTTTCCTATAAATTGGTCGAGCAATTCTTTGGTCATTTAGTCGGACTCTATACTCTTGCATGGGTCTTATGATGTCATCTCGATCGAGCGACCATTACAGTCTTGGTAGCTCTTCTTGGCCGAGATACCTTTATGGTCTGTCAGGATATGGTCCCCGTGTCATATCACCAATGGCTGTTAGGGGAGGCATGGCAGAAGGTTTCCCCCCGTGCACCTCTGGCCTTTAGTAGCCATTATAGATTGGAGGTGTGGCCGAAGGTTTCCCCTCTAGAGCCTCTATCCTATTATGTCCTCAATAGTTGGCTGAGCCCGCTTGGGGTTTTCCCCTTTGGTATTCGCCCTATGAAAACCACTATGGACAACTAGACTACCTAAAGGTTTCCCTCTGTTTCCAGTCACATCACCATATAATCATGGCTGGGAAGTTGATTCCCCCTTCCCCCCTGATTACTTGTGCCGACTAGGTATTTCCCCCCTGGGTGTTTAATAATTTTGTCGGTTGGGATATTCTAGATAGTTGTACAATCGACCGTCTCGGTCATTCCTCATCATTAGTAGAAGTGGTGAAGGTCAACCTTGAGGTTCAATATAATTGGCTCTTATTAGGAGCGCAGCCGGCCGCTATGCCTCTCGTTCAACATGATGAGCGAAGGTAAAGCGGATATCATTTGTCTTGAGTCTCAAAAGGAAATTCTCAGTCATTCTCTTGAATATCTGTAACTGTGCCTTAGATCCCCTAACGATTTGCTACATGTATTTGTCCATTTGATCGAAAGATGCATCAAGTTCACCAGAGATTGATTGGGAAGATGATTTTACTTTAACATCGACGATGGGCTCATAATGCTGACCCAGGTCTTATTGTTCTTCCACAACGCTAGCAATAGAACTAGTCCTTTAATTTATTTATTTTAGAGGCATCTTATTCTATAAAATAAAATAAAAATAGCTTACTAGGTCTTATTGGTCGTGCTAAAAAATATGTTTACGTAATTTAATCAAACACAAGGCAACACGTGCGACCGAGGCCCTATATTCTATTTATGTGTGTGATTAGGAAGTGTGGGTGTGCCATAGTTGCACATGACTTAATGTCGGATTGGACACTAGTGACCCCTGCACTAAAACAACTAAGTAAGATCGGATTTGAAAATTTAGTTATCTAGTTAGCTACCTACTGTGATCAATGATGAGACGATTTGCAAAAGGGTTGGAGTTTTTGCCTTATGTCTAAGGACTTATTCTTTCACCAGTAATTGTTATAGATTAATAAATAAATAAAAGAAGGTTAAAATAATGACAATTTTATTAATATTTGAAGAAGCTCATTATAAGTAACAGTGTCAGATAAACTAGAGAGATAAACAAAATGATAGATAAATACCTTATCCTTTTATAAGAATAGATGATCGAGGTGAATAGTCAGCATGATGTGACCTGAAACATGATCACCTAAGTAAGGACTCAGTTGATCAGGATCTAACAACTTAGAGTTGCGAATATTTAATCTAATCTTATGGTACCGTAGAAGTGGTGTTGAACAGTAACGATCTATGTTAAGACTAGGCTATGCTAATTTAAACGTAAAGATAAATGAAAAAGAAGATAAATTGTATTTGGTATGGGCCTTGAGCTCTTCATCGTGCACTCCTTTTATAAGTTGCCAAGATGGCAAAACCCTCGTTGGGTTTTCTTGCTGATACAGGATCCTTTACATCTACAATATGCATTCCAAATAAGGAGATATCTATAAATCTAAATTGTTGGTTTTTAGATCTCCACGTTTACATAGATACTCATATATTAGAGACCTTCCGGACCCTACAACATCTAAATTTGGGATCAATTTGATCCATCTCTATCATTCATCTCTAACCTCAAATCTATCAGGTCCTCATTATATATGAATGACTCAACCCGTGTTGTCTTCTTTTCCACGATCTCCATCCCTTCTTATCATAGAATTGGTGGGACTGAACCCACCAGATTAAGCGCTCCATTCTTTTAATTCCAGTTGATGTACGGCCAGGGACCTGATGTGCTGGTGTCTACCCTCTCATAGTTTGGGTCTGTGTTGTGACTAATCTGCTTGGATATCGGTCTAATATTTGGATATTCAGAATCTTCATGATCATCGTAAACCTTTTAGATGTCTCTGAAAAAGTCTCCCATTTTAGAAGGATTGCAAGAGATGGTCTCGTTGAGTTTATCATAGCCATATCCGTGGTAGGATTTGTTCTCTCAGTGGATCTTTTATACATATGATAGTAATTGATTTCATATTACATAAAGAAAATCAGGAGAAAATATTTTTAGGCACAAATATGACTGACAACATTAAACTGATGGTAACATCATATGGTGACTTCTCATTGATCTATGTCACTGAGCTGAAAATGGGTGTACACATATCAAGGTAGGTTAGTGTTAAATCCCTTTTTTAGTTATCACAGCAAAAATGTAATCGGTCGGGCAGTGTCTTATTATTATTATTATTATTATTATTATTATTATTATTATTATTACTATTATTATTATTATGTGTTGTGTTATTATTTGTTGTGTAGCTTGTAGATCATGAATGATTGCAATTATCTGACCACCTTTACTTGTGGGACCACTCCGCAATGGTTGCTTTTGATTCTGAGTCACGCCACAGGAGTGCACCTACAAAGACAATTTATAGGATTCTCGACCCAAAGCTATGCACTTAATATACCCAGTTTTTAATTCTGAAGTGGGACCATAGTTTTGTAATCCGAGCCATTGGTCTGTTGCACGCCGTGCGTTGTGATAGACCATTCTCCAGATAATCTCGATGATTGAAAGATTCAAGCAACCTATCTTACGAACTGTTGTTATATTAATTTGTTTCTTAATTGTAGGACCCGTAATCTCGTGAGACCTTCTGTACACTTTTACTTAAACAATAGCATGTTCCCGGCGAACTAGATCGACGAGTTTTTATTGTTATCATATTTTTATACCATGATACCCCAAGATTTGCACCCTAGCGACTCTGCGGGTGTTACAATTCCAACGCCACGCGGCACGCCCCATTTCGACCTTTAGATTAGAAGTTACAATTTTGGCATAATCCAAGATGGGCCGCACAATGCACACGACCCCACTTGCACAAATCTCCATATTGTCAAATCAATTAATCCATTAATCCTTCAACTTATCCATCAATCAAGCCATCCATCACTTATGTCACTCTCTTCCTATTAGTCAAACAAACCCAAGTCATTCTCATGCAACCCATACCCTACCTATGCTAGCCATGGTTCTTTTCTTTTTTCTCTATTTTACCCCTCCATCTTCCCCTTATTCCCTCCCTATCCTAAAATCTCTACCACAAAAATACTCTTAACTCCCTCTCATTTTTACCATTTCTAGCAAGAGTAAAGAGGGATTAAGAGAGAGAGAGAGAGAGAGAGAGAGAGAGAGAGAGAGAGAGATATTAGAAAGATTAGGGAGAAATTAAGAGAGAAAGAAAGAAAAGAAAGAAAGATTAGGAAGAGATTAAGAGAAAAGAAATAGAGCTTATGAGAGTATTAGGAAAATTTAAGAGAGTAAGAGTAAGATAATCGAGAAAAATGAGATTAAAAAAAATTAGGAGTGAAGAGGAGCTTGGTGGGCCATCCGATCGCCGATTCGAGACAATTCAACCATCTATCTTTCTAAGTGAGTGCATGGGAGGGTTAAAACCCTCCCATTCTTTGTGATTTCTCTATTTTGGTGGGCCCATAAGGGTGGGACCTACCTTGATCATGTATTGAGTATGTGATGAACCCCATAGTGGCGGGGGGCCACTTTGATGGCCAGATTTATTTCCCTTCCTTTCCTTTTCTTATCTTATTCTTAGTGTTGTGGGATTCACAAGTGGGCCACGCCATTGGAGAGTGTGTCTCGCATGTTATCATATCGTGGACCACCTTGTGTGGCCCATTATGATATTTATTTTCTTTTAAAATCAATTGATTGTGTAAGCACACTTGGATGGTGAAAATACACCAAACATTGATGTGATCCAAAGCTTCTTAGCTCCACCATGAGTTGGACATTCAAATGAATGAAGTGGATTTCCTAGGTGGGCCCTACCTCACCCTTAAAACACAAAAGAGAGAGAGGGGTAGTGGCACCATGTCCCTGGACACAAAAATGTCCAGGGACATGTCTAAGAGCACAATTATCTTCCAAAGCCACAATGTGGACTTCATTCGTGGGCCCCATCATGATGTATATCATCCACACTGTCCATCTGATTTCTCTTCTCATTTTAGGTGTTGAGTTAAAAAATGAAGCTAATCTGAATCTCAGGTGGGCCATACCACAAATGATAATGGTTTGGGTTACCCACGTCATTTCTTATTTTATTGCATGGGAGGTTTGAAGTGAGTTTTCACTCGTAGGACCCATATTGATGCATTTATTAGATCAACACCATCCATCCATCTTCTAGTTCATTTTAGTCATGGAGCCCAAAAATCCAGCCAATCCAACCATCAGATGGACTACACCATAACCGATGGTGGTAGTAAGAGCTCCCCCTCACGTCAACCATGCAAACGTGAGGTGGGGGCATCCCAACCATGGACCCCACCTTGATGTATTTGTTTAATCCGCGCCGAGGACCTAGTGGACCACACTGAGGGAAACAAAGTCCCATTGTTGGAACTTTCTAAGGCCTACAGTTGTGTGTATAAGTGGTGGACCTATCCATCATTAAACTCCTTTGGTCCATAAAGAGCTGGCCGATCTAATGGATGGAATCGATTATCCACTAGTGAACCCCACATAGTAGAATAAATAAAAATAAAGGAAGAAAGAGAAGAATAAGAAAAAACATGTCACTGGACGTTTTTGCCAGTGACAGTGAGGGTGGAAGCCTCATTGGGCTGTCCCCCTACGTGGAGTCCACCATTATGGATTTGTTTAATCCACACCGTCCACCATCTTCTCCATATAATTTTAGGCCATATGCTAACTTTTGAGGCAAATTCGAGTCTCGAGTGGGCCGTACTAAGGGTATTAATGTCCATCTATTGAAACAATGTAAGGCCCACTTTGGAGTCCCTGATCATCTAAACTAGTCTTAGTCAGAGTCTATTTGACATCATTCAATGTGGCCAAGACGTTGAACAGATTAAATTATTCACTTAGGGCCCACATTAATAGTGTATACAAATCATACTAATAACATGAAAAATACATTAATGCCATGTGGGAGTTAACCAATTCTTAGCCAATTTTAGTCTCACAAGTGGGACCTATTCTGATGTTTATATTGAATCCATACCATCCACTGTCTTTTCAAGATCATTTTAGGCATTAGGCCAAAAGATAAGACATATGCAGGTCTGAAGTGGGCCGTAATGAGGGAAACAAACCATTGCTGTTGAAATCTTTCAAGGCCCAATATAGAGTCCCTGTTCGTCCAAATCAACCCAAATCAGAGCCCATTAGACCCCCTCGAGATGGACTATACGATGAATGGAGTAGAAAATTCACGTGGGGCCCGCACTGATGGTGCATAAAAAAAAAAAGAGAAACAAAGGAAAATAGAAGGTGTCACGAGGCATTATTGCCCACTTACGTGAGAGAGGAAGCCTCCTTGGGCTGCCCTTACACATGGGACCCTACATGATGTATGTATCATATCTACTTCATTCATCCGCCTTATCATATCATGTTAGGCCATGAGCCCAAAATTCAGGTTGATCCAGATCTCGGGTGAGTCATACCATAGAGTAATGTGGGGCTAGAAACCTCTTTGACTTTGGGATTTCTTGGTTTTGGGATTCCTTGGACTTAGGAAATTCTAGAATTGAGATCCCTTAGGTCTTTGGTTATATTTGGCATCTTTAATTCAAATCCTTAAATTAGTTGACATGTGAATGTTGAAACTATGTTTTTATTAAAATCCCTTTAACCATGTACTTTGCCTGAACTGATGAAGTCCTGAGACTCAGATGGACAATGAGCATATGATCACATCCTAGTGACTAACCAAATATCTGTAACTGTTAATTTACATCAGTAATGATTAGACGGTGCAGATCATCCTACTAAAGTAATTATAGTGATATCATTGATAATCTGATTATTTTGGGATACCATTAGTGGGCCATGTACCCAGATGGATTGGTAGCATAGTAACACACGTGTTGTACATATGGGTGTCTATCTGGGTCACTTCTAGTAGACCCCACCTTATTTTATATATATATATATATATATATATATATATATATATATATATATATATATATATATATATATTCTATTCATATATATATATATATATATATATATATATATATATATATATATATATATATATTCTATTCATATATGTATTACAGGCTACATGAAAAGCTAATGTTAGTCTAACATGGGCCATACCACATAAACTTCTATATTTCTAGTGGGGCATGTCATTCAGTTCCCATTATCTGTATATGATGTGTCGATTAAGGCCGATTATTGTCTGATATGTCTGATAACATGCTATTGTATTTGAACTGGTAGGACACACTAAGAATATGCTTAGTATAATGACATCATGCCCAGACATATGCCCATACCATCATTTGTATGCATGTTGTGGGTGGTGATTGATCATAGCCAGTGTTAGAGTGTAATAGAGCCCATTGATGTTTCCAGTAATGAACCGTACTGATGCATGGACTAGTTAGGATTGGTATACTTGCATTGTATCTCTAGCATATGACATTCAACCATGTAGGTCTTACATTGCATAGCCTTGGTATGACTATTATCATTTATGGACTTGCTAGTTTAGTCTTCCATCATTTTCACTTATTCTGACATTTGTATGCTTGGCACATGCATTGTGCACACACGCATGCACTCTTTAAGCTTTGTAGTAAGCTTATACACGTTCATTACATGTAGGTTAGGCTAGACCGCAGCAGCACTGAGGTAGGAGCATGTGTCTGATCTTTTGGAATTTTGTTATATATATGATGTAGTTCCTTTTCAGCACTGTACTCACATATTACATTAGTGGATATGTTGTGATGATGTTTTGGTGACTTGGGTACAGTTATGATTGTGCTTCTTAAAACAAAAAAAAAAAAAAAACCTCCTTGTAGGATCTCAAGATCGAATCCTTACGCATGAGAACTGGGAGCCGAGAATGGAGTACTAAGGAGGCTGTTAGCACCGGATTCGGTGGCCGGAAATTTTGTGAGCCTGGTTCTCGAGTTTGGGCCGTGACATTAATTGTCCTTTCGAACACCATAAATCGAAAGGTTGTGATTATCCTACTAAGGATAATTTTGGGTTGAAGAGTCATATGATACAAGGAACTTGGCATACATCAACTTTAATTAAAGCAACTAATTTGTGGGATCCACTGACGCTAAGTCACAGTTCGAATATCAGAATCACTAAACAAGTCTACTCTGATTCTGGGACACTTGTTTGTTGAAGTACGACCATGAGATATAATTCATTTTTAACCGGCTAATAAATGTACACCAATACGATGGTTAGGTAATTAAAAATCCGTATTCTTCCTTCATTGTACATCTAAATGAGGACCATGACTTTGGATAGTTTAATTTGACTTACTAAACAATGTATGCAATTTCTAAGTAACTTCCAGGTGCATGAGCATATCATCCATCACACTCTGCCTAAGTATTAGAGTTTTTCTCTTTTAGGTCATGGCCATTTACAGTGAGACTAAATAGCCCAGAGGTCTGGATTGGTAAAGCTTCAGTGGCGCATCTTAAGTAGGGTAATGGGTCAAGTCGGTCAGCAAGTCAACTGGCCTGACCCACTTTTGATTAGAGTTGGGCATTAAGTTGAGTCGGACCGAGTTAGGGCTGACTCGACTTGATCCGGTTTTGAAATAGGTCCGACTCGAACTCGATCCAACTCGATACCGAGTCTAGCATGCTTGACTCAATCTGAGTTTGGTTTGGTTGGACTGATCTGGACCGAGTCCAATCCGGTCAGAAGTACCGAATCGGGTCAAGTTGGCACCGAGTTAGATTGAGAGATGAGGGAGGGAGTGAGTGGGGAGGAGAGAGAGGAGGAGGAGGAGGAGAGTGATGGTGGTGGGTGGATGTCGGGCTTGGAAGAGGAAGAGGAGGAGGATGAGGGAGGGAGGGAGTGGAGAGGAGAAAGAGGAGGAGGAGGGTGATGGTGATGGGTGGTTGTCGGGCTTAGAAAGGGAGGAGGATGAGAGAGAGAGAGAGAGAGAGAGAGAGAGGTTGAGATCGGAATAGGTCAAGGTAGGGTTAGAGAGTCGGGTCGAGTTGGGTTTCAGATCGAGTCGAGTCTAACCAAATCAAGTTTTGGGTTGAGTCGGGTCAAGTTACTAGGTAACTCGAACTCAACTTGGTTTGAGTTCGGATTGGGCGAAGCTTACTCGGTTCGGACCAACTCACCCATTCGGTTCAAGTCGAGTCGGATCAAAATGAGATAGATGAGTTGAGTTAGACGAATCGACTCATCTCATGTCCAACTCTACTTTTGATATAGAGTTTGGCCAAGCTAAATGTAAAGTGGGTCAGGTTAGAAATTGTGGCCTTGTGAGTAAACGGGTTGGTCTGGGTTGAAACCTATCATGACCTGACGTCCTTACTCACCCATACTGCATGGGACAGATGATCCAACCTAACCTAAGCCAACCCAAAATCCCAAATAAATTAACAGATAATAATTAGATAAATGCAAATAGTGTATGTATGTTTATATGCATCACCTAATTGGACCAGGCGACTGTAAGTTTAGCTCTATACGACATTCTCTTAAACCCAATTGTGGCTGTGCTGGGTCGGGTAAATCAAGCCCGAACTGATTATGATTTGGAATGTTGGGTTAAGTTGGGCTTGGGTTAGGAATTTTAACTGGGTTGGGTCAGGCCACAATGCAATGGGTCGCAGGTCAGCTACGGGCTTTCCCTAACGGTGAACCAGCTCACCCCTGACCGATTCCCACCCCTAATCGGAAGAGATAGGAAGTTAACGTGCTTAATTGACTTTTTTAAGTTTTGCTAAGATAGTATGTGTGGTACATATGCTTGAGACGGTCATATCCATTAGTTGGGCCAACCATAACATTCTCCTCTTCAAAAGCTAGGTCATTAGATTCATCACCCGGTGGCCGTGTATATGACAAAATGGACGTTAGTTAGGTGACCAGCGGTCTGCATTCAATCACGTCGTTCTTAATTTCGGGACCCAGATTGGGTACTACCCGATGAGGACGCACGGGGAGAAGGAGGGAACGTGGATGGATTTAGCTGGTCTACGGACCTCTGTCAGATGGAGACACTATACTTAATTGAACAACTTTCCAACCTGCTTGCATGACTGTATCTTTGATATGAGCCTGTCGTCCAACCACATCGGCCACATCACCTTCCTTACCAAGGAAACGGATTGACTACACCTGCTCCCAGCCCGGTGGTTGGTGGTTAGTGCTGTGTGGCCCACCATGATGTATGTGTTTCATCCATTTGATTCATCCATTTTTTAAGATTATTTTAGGACTGTTTATTTGATATCCATTCTGTTGATTAGTTCATACATACCCAGATGAAAGGAAAAAACAAAGACCAGCTTGATCTAAAACTTTTAATGGTCAACATTCATTCAACATTGTTTCCTGTAATGTGGTCCACTTGAGATTGGGATATACATCATTTTTTGTCTCACACCACAAAATGATCTAAAAAAATAGATGGAAGGAATGGATAAAACACACACATCATGGTGGGGCACACAGAGCACCGACCATCAGCCATTGGCTGGTGGCGGGGGAGTAGCCAATCCGTTTCCCGTTTCCATTATCTCTTACCTGAAGAAATACCCAATGAGAAATTTACCACTGTACGACCCTTTTATGGCCTACTTACCCGTTGAATTCCCCCTCATTTTACCGTACCAGAATAAGCCCCAGCTGTACAGATGCCTTCCCAAAGGTCGAAAATGCCCCTGCTTTTCCTTCAAGCGGATCGCCTGGTGCTCGAAGACGAGCGCTGACGCTCCTCAAGCTCCGAGTTGTACGAACGGTTCAAAAGAAATCAAAGTTACATGGCCCCACAGTTATGTATTTATTATATCCACAACGTTCATCCATATTTCGAAATCATTTCAGAGCATTATCCAAAAGAAAAAAAAAATCATATCCAAAGATCATCTAGACCACACCATAAAGAGCAGCAGAAAATTGATTTTCACCGTTGAAACTTTTGTAGGGCCCACCATAACCTTTATTTTCCATCCAATCTATTCATAAGGTCACAAAGACCTGGATGAACAAGAAAAACAAATTTCATAATGATCCAAAACTTCTATGACCCCTAAAAGGGTTTCAACGGTAGACGTTCAAAATAGAATGGTAATGCCGTAAGTTATGGTCGGACCCATGTCTACGGATTATAACCGTAGCTATACATACCCTAATTCATAGCAATAGAGGACTATCCGGGGTGGGCTCGCCAAACTAACGGTCCCCACGCCCGTTGCTGGCCTGTCCGACAGGATCATGCTGATCTAGTGTGGCCACACCCATCTAGCTGCCCCTATGGCTACGGATTATAACCGTAGCCATAAACAAACTACCGTGACAACGGTCTGTGCATTTATTATTATTATTATTATTTACATACAGAACTTTATTCTACCTATAATTTTCTCTAACACATATTTATATAAATATGTATATATAAGCATATAAAAAAATTTTCTCTCTTTTTTTCATTTCTTTCTTTATTCATTTAACAAGAATATCTTCTAAACTAAAATTAGTTACTTGATGTACCCTATATGATTTTGGGGTAAGAGAAGCTACTTTAACCAACTAACCTAGTTATTTTTCAAGATTCCATTAGGTCGATGGTCGAAAATCCATTTCATTCACTTAGCGGTCAATTTCATTCATTTTATTTACTTCGTGATCAATTCCATGCATTTCACGGTCAATCCCGGTGATTCCATTTTGATTCACAATCAATTCCCTTTAATTCACGGTCATTTTTATGCATTTCACGGTCATTTCCCTACACTTCACGGTCATTTCCATGCATTTCACGGTCAATCCCAGCGATTCCGTTTTGATTCACGGTCATGTCCATGCATTTCACGGTTAATTCCCTTCACTTCACGGTCATTTCCATGCATTTTACGGTCAATTCACTTCACTTCAAGGTCATTTTCATGCATTTCACGGTCAATCTCGACAATTCTGTTTTGATTCATGGTCATTTCCATGCATTTCATGATCAATTCTCTTCACTTCACGGTCATTTTCATGCATTTCACGGTCAATTCGCTTCACTTCGCGGTCATTTCCATGCATTTCATGATCAATCCCAGGGATTCTGTTTTTATTCACGGTCAATTCCCTCACTTCACGGTCATTTCCACGAATTTCATGATCAATTTGTGTAAGACCCGTATCTTAGTCCGTACCGATCCATAGACTTCCGCGGTCTTACCAGTCGAATTCTAGCAACCTTCGACCCTTAACTAATATTTACGCGCGACCCTGATTCATATATCGTCAACCCGAGTCGACTCAACCCAAGATCTTTACTATAGCGACCGCGTCGTCGCCGCGATTCCGATGCCGCGACTCGCGCGCCGAGGCGATACCCTGATCAGGAGATGTGGGCCAACGTTCAGTGCGAGGAAAACGCCGCGCGTTACGAAACCCAAGAGAATCTCTACAAGATATCACATCAATTCCATCAATCAATCAATCTCAACTCATCACATGTCAAGCACATGTTAAGTACACATCACCTTTCACATTTTCCCAAGCAAGCCTCAAAAGTCAAAAATTCTCTTACACTCCCATACCTTTCTTACACAAAAGGCCACAAAAGTCAAAAAGTTCTTACACCCATCACTCACCACATCCATCCATCACCCATCTCTCTCTCTCTCCCTTTACAACTCTCTCACTCTCTTTCTCATTTTTAATCTCAATCCAAGCAAGAAAATATCCCACGTATGAGCCTCTCCCTCTCTTCCAAACTTCAATTGTGGCCCACCTTTCCATTCCAAGATCTCTCATCCTATCCATCCATTCCCCATCTCCTCCATTGGAATCGAAGTTAAGGTGTAACACCCTGGATTTTTTTCAACCTGGGATTAGACGCCCTTAGGCAACGGGTCAACCATAACACCTTGGTAACCTCTCAGAACGCAATTCCAAAGCCAAAGAAATCACTTAGGATTAATTCCTTTAGAAATTAAGTGTAAGTTAGCTAGCGCTATGCTAGAGTAGCTATGAAATTGTCCCTGATCGCTTTAAATACGTTCTGCAAGACCCAAAACTTGTAGAAACAAGGACGCTACAATACCCTGAAATCTAGGATCAAACTCTAAACCCGTTTGCTCTCAGGAACCTTTCGAAACTTTGTATTGGATCTAGACCACGCGTCGAAAGTCCGATACATATAATCTTAGACGGTTATGACCTCTTAGCTGGACTTGACAATCGTCTCGAAAATCAAGGCCAACCGACATTCAGAGGCTATTTCATTGAGCATGGAGTGAAGAGAGTAAGAAATGGGTTAGATTTGAAATTTTTAATTCAAATCTGGCACGTGACTTGGCGCGTTATTATTAAGCGTTCTGACTGTCAGAATTCAGCCAAATTATACCCTCGGATTAGAAAAAATTTCTCTTTCATATCATGAGACTTGTGGACCTGATTTAGGTGCGATGACCGCTGAACTGAAATTGGACCGCCACGTGAGATCTGCGAACTCTACCGAACTGAAAACTTGATGTGAGCAGGATCCAGTATCCATGAGCTTAAGTTCGACTGCATTCGGCCAGGGGACCTCCCGAAACACTCTTTTGGATCGAAAAAGTCCCGATTTGGTTATAACCCAAGTATATCTTTGTCCCAAGTCTGTTTCGGTAAAGTTTTAGCCATTTAAGGGCTTGAAACCCTCTCATATCTATCCCATCCGAATTTGGATAAAACCCTAGATTGAGAGAGAGAGAGAAAGTGAGAGATTGTGAGAGAGTTGTGGGAGAAAATTCCTGCCACTTGCTGCAGCGTTTGCACGTATCGAAGCACCGCACTCCAATCACTTTCCCGGCGATTCCAACGCACTCCAAGGTAAGAAAAACCCTAACCACTTGATGATTTAGGGATTCCTTTGATTCAATAGCGAAGTAGCTTATGTAACTTGTATATTAGGTCGCCGCTACGCCGTTGACGAAGCGTATTCGTTCTGTTCGAAACGATACATGTTTAGGGCAAAAGGTGAGGATTCTAAATGCTTTGATTGATTGATTTCAAAGCTTTCAATGTCTTTTAATAGTAAATTATCGACGGCCACGCCATTTGACATGTACAACATGCTGTCCATTTTTCATTTCGTAAATATACGGTAAATATGAGATTTAGGGTATTTTAGGCATTTATAGAACATACTGTATACGTCCGTATTTTGCTGAAATGCTTGACATGTAAATTTATTGTGTTATGATATTAGAAATACGTGTATGATCGGTTTGGCGAAGAGATTCTCCCTAATGCGCACTTTGAGTCGACATACGCTATGTAGACTAAAGTGTGTAGACTAAGTGTTTGTATAAATATTTGTATTAGTATGTATTGAGTAAATGGTGTTGTGAATGAGTTTTGAGATTAATTTCTCAATTAATATGCTGATGTAAATGATTTCCATCATGTTGGCTATATGTATTGATTTCATTATATACATGAAATGCATTTGTTGGATGGTTTGCTTAAGTTGTATGTTATTACATGTGTCAACATGCTTACATTGTTGTATTTCATTTTTGTTACTCTCATATGATTACTGATGTTGATGTTCAAGTGTTTGGGGCTATACGTTAGTCTAGGCATTCGGTAATGGATTGAATTCGTGGTTGGCTTCTATTTGCCACGAAGGACGCGTCGATGAACGCGAGTCGTGTTTTGGGTTGGCGGCAGTGGTTAGGCCACACGAAGTGTTTCATGCACTTCATGTCGTTCATCTTGAGATGCGCTTGTACTAGTCGAGCCCGTCAAGTAACCCGACTGGCCATTGTATGTTCACCCTGTATGAGTCATAACTGCTTGAACATAGGGTACTGAACTTACCATTGAAAACCCTGTTAACCATGGTACCTTGATCCATAAAGACTCATGAACCGGGCATGGTGGTATGAGACACCGTGGTCGAGCTGTCGGCCTATGCTGGGGCCACAAACTTCCCCGTAGTGACCAGTGAGCACCCTACTCTGAGAAAATTATGGTGGTATGAGACACTATATTCTTGCTATCGGCCTACACTAATCAGGTGATGAGCCCTTTGTAGTGACCTTGAGTTTATCCTGATACTGCATGGGGGCGACGAGTCCTGATGTAGTCTTAAGGATATAATAGGCCTGTATTGATAAGGTGATGGGGGAGAGGTGCAACGAGTGCGAGCAACAGCCCTTGCAGCGACCTACAAATATAACATCGTATGAAATTACTAAGAGTGACGACCCTAGACAGGATCTGTGTTGGGATTGATATAAGCAAAGTACCCTAGTTTTTCAATACTGATGTATAAAATGATTAATAATAACTCGGTAATCATATCCACATCGCATTGCATGTGCCTGGAAGATGTGGAGCACCGTAGGAAGAAAGCATGCCGCAGGCGTAAGATGGTGTCATATGAGGGAGAATGTCGGTGAGGGCATCCATCATATCATCTCATGCTTGCATTAACAACAACAGTATCTACGAATGTTTGATTGTTTATTTTACTATTAATGCGTGATTGATTTGATAACATGCTAATCTTTACTCTATGATTCCACTGAGTTAATTACTCACTCCCACGTTACGGGACGGTGTTCCAGACACCACCATACCCTTTTGTAATTGCAGATGATGGCGCTGCTTGTGAAGCGGAGCCGGACTTGATGATGATGATGAGGATCCCTCCTTTATGCGTGTTCTGATCGACGGGATTAAAGGGAAGTTGATTAGACGCCTTGACACTTGTCATTTTATATTTTTGGAGCACTCATGTATATTCTTTTTTTTCCATTTTTAGAGTATACATGTATTTAATTAACCTGGTAACATGTTCACACTCTGGAGATTTACAATTAATTATATATATTATGTATTTATCAGTCTTCCGCTTGCTAATTTAACTGTCTCTGGAGTATGATTTGCTGTTTTGGCTTAGTCTCAATCTTGTTTTATGCCATTCTACAGACAACATGCATTTATCATTATCTATGTTGTATAAGTGACGTTCTGGAACTCGGGAGTTGGGTTTCTACCCGACCCCTGATTTTCGAGATGTTACATAAGGAGTAAAAGAACCCAAGGGAACAAGAAGATTGAATGGTGGGTGCATTTTTTGAGTTGATTTGTGGATTTAGGGCCCACATTGGTGGGACCCATCTTGATGTATGTATTATATATAGGGGCCCATAGTGGCGGGGCCCCTCCTCCATCCGTCTCTCTCTCTCTCTCTCTCTCTCTCTCTCTCTCTCTCTCTCTATCTCCCTTTTGTGATGGCCTATGGCCCACCTAATATTTGATCCAAATCATCTACCTGTGGATCCCACTTTGTTGGAGTCCAGGGGTTGGTTGGATGGTCCAGCACCACTGGTACCGTCCCACAGTGCTAGACGAAAGGAAAACACAAATTGCAGCTTGATCCAACATGGGCCCACCATATGGACGTACTGCATCAACACGTGACACTCACCAGTCGGGAAGTGGATAGGCCAGTGCACCATATGCAACTGCATGCTGCTGACGCTGTGACATCAGTAAGTTTTGGTGGAGCCCATCTTGGTATACATGAGAATCCACTCTGTCCAACAGTTGTGGGACCCACGTAGTATGTGTTATCCCCACACCGTTCATCCATTCACCCATAGGACCCACCTACAGCAGTGGGGACCATCACGTTGTACGTGTGCCACGTCCAAGCCGTCCGTCTAACACCTGGACGTTGGCAGATTCAATGTTTATAATTTATATATATATATATATATATATATATATATATATATATATATATATAGTACACATGTATATATTATATATATGTTGCCATATGGTGGCCCCACGTGGACCCACCTCTGTGGGAACTATTTGGCTGGGATGTTTCTCACCCACAGTAGATCTGCTGTACTCAGCAGTTTGAGGCCCAATCATGAGGCATGTATTAATCTCAACCGTCCATCCATCTTGCTGTGCTGGACGCTGGAACCCACCATTATATATGTGCCTTATGCACGCCGACCATCTAGCTCCCTGACTTGGACCCCACCATTGCAACATGTGGGGCCCTCCTTGTATTGATGTAGGCGCACACCCAGTCGTCGATCTGTTGTGCTGCTGTCCAGGGCCTACCGTGTTACGTGGGTCACCTCCATGCCGTCCATTTGCTAGATGGGTGGGACCCACCTTGATATACTACTTCATTCTCACCGTCCAGTCCAATGGACGGTGGTCGCTGGACGTGGGCAGGCTGCTGATTTTGGATATATTATATAATAAATATATACACACACACATTTACATCTGACTTTTAGATGGTGTTATATATTATATTATAATGATAGGCACCACGTGGGACCCCCACCTGCCTAGAGCCTGATTGGTTGTGGCTGGAGTACTTACACAGCTATATAGCTGTTGTATTTACATCATAAGTCACGGGGACCACCTCACACGTGTGGCACGTGTGAGGGTGGGACCCAGCTTGACGTACGTGTGGTATATTCCACACTGTTCGATTGGCAGACGTGGGACCTGCACCATGAGGTTTATGTTATGTCCAGCACGTCCATCTGATGGACGAGCAGCAATGTGTTGCTGTGTATGGGAGTCATCGGGACCCACCCTCTGCACATGTGTCTTGATGGTGGGACTACTATGATATATGTTTTGATCCACACCATTCAGTCCAACATGGACAGTGGGCCCGATCATAATGCATGCATTGTAAATTAACGCTAGCTGGGGCCCTAGTGTATGTATTCTAGCCACGTCGTCCATTTGTATGTGGTACCAGCTATGATTTAAGTGTTTCATCCACGCCATCCCGTCCATGTGTTGGACGTGGACCCTATACACATGATCCACCTTGACGCATGATTTAATCCACACCGTCCATCAAGTTGGGATGGTGGGGACTCCACCATGATATGTGTTATATCCTAACCGTCTAGATTACATAGGGCCTGCCTTGATGGACCGTCTAGACTATATTATGATGTTTGTGTTTTATCAAACTGTCCATCCATTTTGAAAACTCATTTTTGGGCATGAGCTAAAGAATGAGTCAGATCCATCCATCTTTAGGACCCACCATGATGCATGTGTTGCATCTAAGCCGTTCAACCATTTGAAACTCGTCTTGAGGCTTGAGAGTAAAAATGAGTCAGGTCTAAGGTTCAGGTGAAACCCACCATGGTATGTGTTTCATTCATGCCGTCCATCATGAGATGGAACCCACCACGATATATATGTGTTTTATCCATCCATCCATTTATGCGGCCCACCATGATGTATGTATTGAATATCTATACCGTTCATGTGATGAAGCACATTGTGATGTATTCAAGGCCCACCATTGGCATATGTATTAGGGCCCATCTTGAGTTATTTGTGGCCTATTGTAGAGGCCCACCATTGGCATATGTATTAGGGCCCATCTTGAGTTATTTGTGGCCTATTGTAGAGGCCCACCTTGATATTTATAACGCCCACTTGTGATGTGTATAGGGCCCATGGGTTGAGGCCCATTGTGATGTATGCAAGGCCCATTGTTGAGACTCACCTTGATGCGTACGAGGTCGTGTTGAGGCCCACTTTGATGTAAATATAAAGCCCATGGGTTGAGGCCCATTGAGATGCATTAGGGCCCATGGGTTGAGATCCATTATGATGTATTTTGAGGCCCATGAGTTATGACCCATTGCAATGTACCTAAGGCCCACTAATGTAGCCCATTTGATGTAATAAAGGCCAATAGGATGTACTTAAGGTCCATTGCAATGTGTGAACCCAACATGATTTGTGTAATGATGTTTACTATGGGCTATGCCTTGGGAGTAATGATGGTTTGACGTCCACATTGCAAGTATAGTGTTGGTTAAATGTCCGCATTGTAACTCTCCTTAGGGCCCATTGGTAGGCTCATACTTGTTGATAGTTCATTACTTTATAGCATGCTTAGTATAACTCTATGACGCACAACCTATTTGTATCGGTCTATTTGATTGTCCTGCTTGTATCGGCCCATTTGGTTGATTTAGCCCATATGATTGATTAGGCCCATCTTGATGTACTTGTGGCCTGTCGCTGAGGCCATATATGAGGCCCATGTTATGAGGCCCACTTTGATATACTTATAGATGGGTTTGTTATGAGTAGGCCCACTTGCTGCTTATGCAGGGCCCACCTGTCGTGTATATGAGACCCATTAATGTGGTCCACTTGATGTATATTGAGGTTCATGGGTCGTAGCCCATTATGATGTAAATTGAGATCCATGGGTTATAGCCCATTATGATGTATCTGAGGACCATGGGTCGTGGCCCATGGTGATGTATATTAGGCCTATGTTTTTGGCCCATTGCAATGTATACTCAACCCTTATACGGTATGTTCGGCCCTATGTGGGACACTCCTTAGAGCAATATTAGTTAATTGTCCACATTAATGGACAATGATGGTTAAATATCCACCTCGTGACCTTTCCTTAGGGCTTGTTAAGCCGATTATCGTGATCGATTGTAGATTTTGATTGTACAGGCCGATTCTAATTGTCGAGGCCGCGTATCGAGGTTGATTCCGATTGTTGAGACCGAGGCCGATTGTCGAAACCTATAGGATGGATGCGCGACCCGTAGTAGGATCCCATTGTGATGTATTTGTGGTCTATGAGCAAGGCCATTGTGAGATGTATTAGGCCCATGATGCATGACCCATTTGATGTACTCGAGACCCATGTGTAGGGCCCACGTGTCATGTATTTAAGGCCCATGAGTAGGGCCCACCTGTTGTGTATATGTGATCCTTGGACAAGGCTCACTAGGTTGTATACTAGGCCTTTGTGTGAGGCCGTGGGCCCATTATGTGTTTGGCTCTATGTGGACCATTTCTTAGGGTAATGTTGGTTAGATGTCCACATTGTCGAGGCCGATAGTGGATACCGATTATGAGTATGTGACAACATATCATCATAATACACGCCCATACGCATCATCTGCATGTTTGTTATGAGATGTGATTGACCATTGCATATGTCATTGGGCAGGATGATATGAGACTCCCTGATAGGCGGAGGCTATCTCATATGAGCGCACGATATGCGTAGGATTGGTGCATGACTGGATTGTATGACTCATGCATCTTGCATTGTATGTTATGATTACTGTACGCCCTAGCGACATCAGGGCCGTAGCCTCCACAGACATATCATGGATGGCCAAATGAGATACCAGAAATCTGTTCTACATGGGGTGCTATAGATATTCTTGGGTGAAAGTCACAGAACCCTCTTGGTTCCAGAGGTTGCTTCAACGTCTAGACCAAGTGGGTAGATGAGCGTCGAGTGCCGATTACCAGATGGCTGCGCTCTCCACTGTGTCATGGTCGGTTGGAAGGGGATGCGGCCTTACCTGCCTGAGAGGAGGGGGCAATGCTAGGCTGAGTCTGATCAGCTCGAGGAATGGGTCCGCTATCGACGAGCTGAGCCCGATATTGGCAGGCGGATAGTGAGGACTCTTCCAATCACCTTGTTGCGCACGACGGGGCAGCAATCTGGTTTGGAGTGTAATAGACCTCGGTGATTTTTCAAAGAGGAACCGTACTGATATGTGGACTTATCGAGTAGGAGTTGCATGCTCATTCATTCATTCATTCTCTATCCACTCAGACTGGTGGTGCGCAACTAATTGTTGTGTACCTTAGTTATGGCAAGGATTTCGGTTGGGCGCGCAACCAACCTGAGATCAGGAGTTTACCACGTTGAGTCTGACTATCCAAATTTAGGTATGGGACTGATTTAGATAGAAGTTCATTATGGCGGACCCTGAAGCCTGCGATACTACGTACTATCATCCCGACTTCACACTCCAAGCATGGTCATTTCATTCGCATCGTATATTGCATTACATCCGCAAGCATATGACATTTTAGGTTGCTATGTTTCTGCACTTATATGGCCTAGACAGACTTAGCAGGATTTGTGTATTTCATTACATCCTCGACATATGATATTTGGCTCTTTATGACTCCTTATCGCATAGTTATTCTATATTGCGTATTCTGATATTGATTGACTTATAGACTTGTCCATACTTCCGCTTACTATGTTATCGTATAATTTATATCTTGTCAGTATTTCTGCTTAATCTGATTACACCTGCTCTTGTTAGTATTTCTACTTATTCAGACATTGTATGATTATGGCATTGTATTGAATACTTAGCACTTACCTTGTGCACACACTTACACCACTCTCTAAGCTTTCTATAAGCTTATGCACGATAGATGCGTGCAGGTGATGTTAGGTTGTAGCGGTGTTGAGCTTGGAGCGTGCAGTGGTCTTCTGGAGCTTGATTTTCTATTTATGTATTTCCCTTTCAGTGTTGTAATTAAATGATTATATTAGTGGATATGTGATGACGATGTTGCCTTTGTGAATTGGGTAATCTTTGTGGTTATGCTTATTACTAGTTAAATGTACATTAAAAAAAATCCTCCTTGTAGGATCCCAGGATCAGAATCTGGCATATGATTGCTAGGAGTCAAGAATGGGGTACTACGGAGGCTGTCGGCGCCGGATTCGGCGATCGGGGTTCCTATGAATCCGATTTCTGAGTTTGGGGCGTGCCAATTTGCTTCACTTCACGGTCATTTCCATGCATTTTACGGTCATTCATAGTGATTCTGTGTTGATTCACGGTTATTTCCATGCATTTCACGGTCAATTCCCTTCACTTCATGGTCATTTCCATGCATTTCACAGTCAATTTGCTTCACTTCACGGTCATTTCCATGCATTTCATGGTCAATCTCAGCGATTCTATGTTTATTTACGGTCATTTCCACGCATTTCATGGTCAATTCCCTTCACTTCACAGTCATTTTCACGAATTGCATGGTCAATTCGCTTCACTTCACGGTCATTTCCATGCATTTCACGGCCAATTCCCTTCACTTCACGGTCATTTTCATGCATTTCACGGTCAATTCGCTTCACTTCACGGTCATTTCATTGATCGTGAAATGCATGGAAATAACTGTGAAATCAAAACGGAATTGTCGAGATTGATCGTGAAATGCACGGAAATGATCGTGAAGTGAAGCAAATTGACCATGAAATTCATGGAAATGACCATGAATCAAAATGGAATCGCAAGGATTGATCATGAAATGCATGGAAATGACCGTGAAGTGAAGCGAATTGACCGTGAAATGCATAAAAATGACCGTGAAGTGAAGGGATTTGACCGTGAAATTCATGTAAATGACCGTGAACTAAAAGGAAAATGACTGTGAAATGCATAGAAATGATCGTGAGGTGAAGGGAATTGACCATGAATTGCATGGAAATGGCCGTGAATTGAAATGGAATTGCTAGAATTGACCATGAAATGCATGGTAATGACAGTGAAGTGAAGCGAATTGATCGTGAAATGCATGGAAATGACAGTAAAGTGAAGGGATTTGACCATGAAATGCATGGAAATCATCGTGAAATGAAATGAAATCATCGGAATTGACCGTAAAATGCATGAAAATGACCGTGAAGTGAAGGGAATTGACCATGAAATGCATGGAAATGACCGTGAAGTGAAGGGAATTGACCATGAAATGCATGGAAATGACCGTAAAGTGAAGGGAATTGACCTTGAAATGAAACGAAATCGCAGGAATTGACCATGAAATGCATGGAAATGACCGTAAATTGAAACGGAATGGCCAGAATTGACCGTGAAATGCATGGTAATGATCGTGAAGTGAAGGGAATTGACTGTGAAATGCATGGAATTGACAACGAAGTGAAAGGAATTGACCATGAAATGCATGAAAATGATCATGAAGTGAAGGGGAATTGCTATAATTGGCCGTGAAATACATGGAATTTTAATACATGAAAATGACAGTGAAATGAAGGGGAATCACCGTAATTGGCCGTGAAATGCATGGAATTGACTGTAAAGTGAAGGGAATTGACTGTGAAGTGAAGGAGAATCGCCGGAATTAACCATGAAATGCATGAAATTGACCATGAAGTGAAGGAAATTGATCATGAAATAAACCTTGAAGTGAAAGGAATTGATCGTGAAATGCATGGAATTCATTGTGAAATGAAGGGAATTGATCGTGAAGTGAATTGAGTTGACCGTGAAGTGAATGCAATTGACCGCGAAGTGAATGAAATAAATTTTCGACCATCGACCTGATGGAATCTTAAAAAATAATTAGATTGGTTGGCTAAAGTAGCTTCTCCTACCCCAAAATTATATGTGGTACGTCAAGTAACTAATTTTGGTTTACAAGATATTCTTATTAAATGAATAGAGAAATAAATGGAAAAAAAAAGAGAGAAATTTTTTTTATATGCTTATATACATATTTATACAAATATGTATTAGAGAAAAACGTAGGTAGGATAAATTTCTCCATGTAAAAAATTTTAAAAAAAATAAAAAAAAAAAGTAAAAGAAAAATGTGCATAACAATACTACTATGGCTACGGTTATAAACCGCAGCTATAGGCCCAGTTCTAACCCAACGCTGTTCCCTTTCTTGTAATTGGGGATTAATGCTACGGTAATAATCTGTAGCTATAGGGAACCTCTCAGCTTTATCAAAAAACTGAAAAAGCAGGGGCATTTTCGACGTTTGGCAAGTCGTCCGTACAGCCGGGACTTATTCTGGTGAGGTAAAAAGCGGTGGGCTTCAACGCATAAATGGGCCAAAAATGGGTTCTACAGTGGTAAATTTCTCAATACCCAATCTACGTCCTGGACGAAGAGTTGGTAATGTATTATATGGTTTATTAATGACTTCATGTACTATAGTTCTGTGGGTGTCACCTAAAGCCCACTTTGCATGATCCAAACTGTTCAATATAATCTAATATTTAGCCAATGCCATGTATGGCCCACCATTTCTAACAATCGACCGTTTGGGCCCTCCACGAAACAACCTAGCCCGACCCATTTGGCACCACTGGGTGTACCACAATGTCCTACGCGTGACAGGAATCACCATGCGTGGATGGTGTTCTTCTATTCCAGAGGGCCACATATGCATTACATGTAGACGATTGGTACATATCTCTTGGTCGTCCACTTCTGTTAAATACGTTTGGCCTATTGATGACCAGTTCGAACTTGTTTTTACAAGTGATGCTCCACACGTCTACCACGTTGCACATGAACTCTCGCGAGTGAACTTGATTGCATGACGACATGTGGGGCAAGTACAAGCTTGTAATTGCTGACAGCTCCTCTGCTGGACTTCTCTCGTTCATAAGTCCACATGGTCCTTCGGGTCCCTACTCTTACCTGGGTGGTAGACTCACTGGAGTTTCAACACCGGGTCAAGGGTTCGAATACCCATGGTGGTGAAATCCCACGGTGTGTGTGCGTGTGGCGTGAGTGTGTGGGGGTGTGTGCGTGCGTGTGTAAAAAAAAAAAAAAAGAAAAGTCCACATGGTCCTTCTTTCTTATATTTCATATATGTTAAATGAATTCGCTCGTGTGTATTTTGTAAGTGCAATCTCACCACACATTGAATTTGTGCCGCTCCTAACACAATCCGACAGTGTAGATTACATGTCTTATAAAAAGGCTGGCTGATCGTCAAAGTGCAATCTCACCACACATTGAATTTGTGCCGCTCCTTACACAATCCGACAGTGTAGATTACATGTCTTATAAAATGGCTGGCTGATCGTCATACGAGCCATGAACAAATGAACATGTACTGGTGTGGCCTACCTGATTGATGGTCTGATCAGCACCACTTTTGAGGCATACAGAGTCCTGATCAAATGATAGCAGCTCCGATCCTACACACGTGTACTTCACTTTCATATGTGCGGTGAATATCCTTGCCAAGAGCACTAGCAGGTCCAGTGGGCATTTATATTCATTTGAATCACTGGCCTTGGTGTGTTTTTCTCTGCAAAAGAAGTCACCGCAGCTATTACGTGTCACAATTCACGCAGGGACCGATGTAACCATCTTAGTCAAAATTGAACCATTAAAGTCATGGTATATATTTAATGGGCAAATAGGTATATGTGGTTTGGAGTAATACTCAAGTATACCCTCTTTCTTTTATATATGTATATAAAATCCATTGCACCAAGAACACTTTAAGTTACAGTACTCTTAGTTACATCGGACACGTGTGGTCCACCGATTGTTCCAATCCAAACTATCCACCAGGTCTGGTGAATGTTTTATGGGATACGTACCATTTAGAAATCACACCTTGGGACGTTTCAAACCAAATGATCCCAATAAAATGGCAGTTAAGATTTATTATTATTATTATTTTTATTTTACAGAAAATAGGCCTGACCATCAATTTTGAGCCATGTATTTATTGGGCATCAGAGACTTCTTCCAATTTTAAAGAATAAGCATGTGGTCCTTGGGTTGATAATGGATGATATTGGAAAGAAGGCAAGCCTAGGGATGGATTGGATCTCCCCATCTAGATGATTTTTCATGCTGCCATCTGGATCAATTAAGTAGAGTGTCCAAGTGCCTGACGCAACTTGAAATACATAGTTTGGTTAATATCAAATAAGTAGCTTTTTTAACATAGGTTAATACGTAATTACATTTCTTAAATAAGTTAATTTGATTATTAAAGTTCAAGAAATGGCTTATTAGATATTGTAATATATTTTTATCAACTAGTTTTTTTTTTTTTTTTTTTATTTTCATTGGTGATATAACAACTTAAGAAATTATTTAAGGGAATAATATGCTCATTGTGGCGATAACTCTTAAGTTTATGAGATTAGAAAACCATCCAATGAATGGGTAGATGACCTAGTGAGCTCCATGTGATGATGGGTCATAACGAGGTGGCCTCACATGATGGATACTCTACATCAAAAGTTCAATCCTAATGATAAATAGCCCACATCCTAGGTGAACTCCACATGATAGGCAACCCACATTGAAGGTGTGACGTACATGATAGACAATCCACATTAAAGGTGTGACACACATGATTGTCAATTAATAATGGTGGGCCCCACATGATTGATGATCCACATCAAGGTGGGCCCTACATGATAGACAATACTCATCAAAGGTCAGCCTAATAATGAGTGGCCCATATCCACCCATATATATGATGGACAACCCACATCAGAGGTGGGGCTACATGATCGATGATCGATATCAAAGGTGGGTTTCGTATGATGGGAAATGGCTATCGAAGATGGGCCCCACATTATAGACAAAAAATATTGATAGTGGGCCCCACATGATGGATGACTAACATCAGAGGTAGACCCTACCAAATGAACCGTGCACATTAAAGGTCTACCTCTAATGATGAATGGCCACAACTAAGGTGTGCCTTATATGATGGATGACCCACATCAAAGTTGGGGCACACACAATGAACAATCCACGTCGAATGATGGCCTCACATAATAGATGGTGGATATAAGGAAGACCAAATAGACTTTTGGAATAATTACATTATGAAGTTGGAAATCAAATATGCCTTTTAACCTTGTGAATGATAAGTACGTGGTTTCCAAATATACTTGTTTATTAACTAAATCAAAATCAAGATAAGTTACTCGTGGCATAAACATTTAAGGGGATCATGTAAAATTCTATGGTGTTGTCCATCTGCCAATTGTTTCCCTTATTATGCCTTAATTAAATCTAGGGACCATGCTAAATTTTAGGTCACGGCCTAAGGTGGGGTGACAAACCAAGTGGCTAGGGTGGATTTCATATAAACATTAAGGTAGATTTCATTAGTTCTTGTAAGAACGTAGAATAACTGATTTTATTTTATTTATTTATTTTTATTTTTTATTTTTTAATACAAAAGCTTACCTCAATTAGGGCTGAAAGTTGGGCGGATTGGGTTGGGTTGGTGCTCAACTCTAGCCCAACCTAAGGTTCCTATACCTCAACCCAACCCAACCCAACCTTGGGTTGGGAATTCTCAACCCAAGCGGGTTCGGTCGAGTTGATCGGGTGGATACATGCTAATCATGATTGCATTAGTTTATTTTATTTCAATGCATGTCATATTTTTTATATTTATGATTTTATTAATTATATATGTAGTTATTTATCGTAAAAAAACTTTATTTTTTCTAAACAAACAAGCTACCCATTTAAAAGCCGTGTTGTGTAGCACCTAATCTATTTGGGAAAGAAAAATCAAGCATATCTTGTTAGCTTGAGTCATCAGAAATGATGTGGACTAATGAGACTTAACAACACCGGAATTTCTTATGTCTTCAACACAGACGATCCACATTTAATTAAAATTTATAACTTATATATTGAACGGGTTCGGGTTAGGTCGGGCAACCCAAGACCTCAACCCGATGCCGACCCAAGTTTTATCGGGTTAGTGTCTGTATAGCCCAAACTCAAGACCTGACTTGATATATCTTGCCTAAACCCAACCCAATGTCGGGTCGGTTGGGTTGAACCCGCCCAACTTTCAACCAAACCTCAAATGTTAGGAGCGTCAACCACATGTAGAGTAAACAAAAATTCCATGTGTGATGTCTCTTGTTTATGTGAAATTCACCTCAACTATTGAAACCGTTTCTTTTCATGTGGTCCACTCAAACCAAGGATGGACCTGATTTTTTTATTTCAAAGACTACATTTTAGTGTGACATCACATGATTAGAGTGGATTTCACAGGAAGCAGATCGCACGGTGAGTAACTCAGTACGGTGAGTAAACTCTGTGGGGTCCATTGAGATTTATATATTTTATCTATTCCTTTAATGCGTTTTACCAGATAATTTTAGAGCCCGTGTTCAAAAATGAATCATACTCAAAGCTTAAATGGACTACACCGCGGAAACAGTATCAATTGAACATCTACCGTTGAAAATTTCTCGAGGTCCATAGAAGTTTTGGATCAATGGTATATTTGTGTTTTCTATTTCATACATGTTTTTGTGAGCTTATGAACAGATTGGATGACAAATAAACATCACTGTGGGGCCTAAAAAGGTTTCAATGGTGGAAATCATTATTCATACGTTTCCCGTGATATGATGCACTTGAGCTTTGGATATACTTCAAGTTTGGGATCAACCCCTTAAATGAGCTGAAAAAATGGATGGGCAGCATGCACAAACAACATACATTCACGATGGGCCTAACTGAGTTTACTCAAAACGATAAGAGCACACAGTCTGATTTCGTTTTCATATGATTTCATATAATTATCATAGTGGGCCTAAAAAAGATTTCATACAATTATCACAGCGGGCTTTAAAAAAATCAGAAGTACACGTCCTTCAGCCAAATATTTCCCTTACTATGGCTTACCTTACCTGAATTAAGCAATGCGATGACTTTTCAGGCCATAGGTTAACATGGGTGAGGGAACCGGTAGTCAGGGTGGATTCCATCTACGCATTATGGTGGGCCCCACCCAAGCCCACCTGAAATATCCCCTAAATTAACACCTGACATATATAGTGATTTTAAAACACCTAATTTTTTTGATGAATAAAATTTATTTACCACCAAATATTGCCAAATGCATTAATCTTTTGTGATTCATAAGAAAGCACCTTCTTCGTCGGTTTTAGTTTCCACGAGTCAGCCATTGGTTCAAATACGTAGACTGTTGACCAGTGTGCCACACCATGCACGAAACTTAGCCTCCAAGTAAGAAAAATAAAATAAAATAAAAAATAAAACACAAAAGACCAGAACGTCATTTCTTTTAAAGACCAAGTCAGGTTTTTAGGAAGCGGCGTAGGTGAGACCCCGGTCTTTGACAAGACAATGCAACCCTTACTCTGGGCCTACATTGATGTATGCATTCCTTATCCACTCCGCTCATAATTTTTTCTAGGTCATTTTAGGAAATTATCCCAAAAGTGAAGAAAAACCAAGCATCAGGTGGACCGTAACATAAGAAATAGTAGTGATTGACCATTATGAGCCACAAAAGTTTTGGATCAAGCTAATATTTATTTTTTTCCTCTTTCCAAGATTATTTGACATTATTAACATATTGGATGGCAAATAAACTCTACTTAAACATTAAGGTTCTCCCTAAGTAGTTTTGATGGTAGGGTGTTCAATCACCACTGCCTGTGGCATAATTGGATCTGTCTCATTTTTAGGATAATTTCTCAAAAAGATATAGAAATACATATGGACGGCGTGGATACACTATGCATACATCAATGTGCACCCCTGCATGGGGGTCGCACTGTCTTGGGTGTGTCCAGGTCTCAGTTAATATCCGCTCCTGGTTTTCGATGGTAAAAGGGATCGTAGACTGCCTGCTTACGCTGCCAGTAGCGAAGTGGCTATTGGACAGCGCTCCGTGGGCCTCATCTTGTTGCATGTGTTTTATCCATGCAGACTATCTATATTTTCAGATCATTTTAAGGCATGAGCCTAAAAAATGAGATAGATCCAAATCTCAAGTGGACCATAGCACAAGAAAACAGTGTGATTGATCACCACTGCTTTCTATTGTGTGGTCCACTTAAGATTTTGATCTGTCTCATTTTTGGGACCATTCTCTAAAATGATATAAAAAAATAGTTGAACAATGTGGATGAAACACATATATCATGATAGGTCAACAGAACACCGTCCAGTAGGTACTCGCTACCCTAACGGCATCTCAGTTGGCAATACGATTTATTGTAACGTATACGTTGGAATTGGGTTCTTTTAAATCACCCAATGTGATGAGGCTTCTCATGAATGGAAGTTGGCAATCCGATTTATTGTAATGTACATGTTGGAATTGGGTTCTTTTAAATGATCCAATGTGACAGGGCTTCTCATGAATGAAAATATCTCGGAAATCTCCCAGTGAATACTTAAACCCTACGATAATACAAAGGCTACGGTGAGACACATCCTGTATAAACAATTAGGATTACTTGAAGACAATTCAAAAGCTCAAAGTCACAAGGAATCACACTGCAGTCACACTGCAATGCATTAGTATTTGTTCAAAGTCACAGGGAATCACACTGCAATCACACTGCAGTGCATTAGTATTTGTCCGAGCATATCTCGTGCTTTTACGTGTAAATGCACGCTCATACTGGGTCTAAAATTAGAAATATGCCCTTTAATGTCAATTGCCCGTAAGTGGGTGAAAATGAGAGGTAAAATAGTCCGGGGGTAATCGAACAAAGTGCTAAATAAAGAAACAAATAAAAAATCTCAATCGCACTAGTATTGAAATGTTGATTCAAACTGATTCGTAGAATAACTTCACCGAAACAAGTTTAGGTAGGATAACTTTATTTAACGAATGTGATAAGAATCAAAATTCTAAACTGAGCAATATTAAATAAAACTAATTATTACAAATACTCACCACTTGTACTAAAATGAAATTACAACCATTCACTACAAAAGTAATAAAAGCATTCACCACAATACTAAGAATTATAGTGGTTTGGTGTGTCAACAACTATTCTCAAATAGCCACACCTACTCCACGCTCAAAATTACTAACCACATAATCTTGACTTTCAGTATGAATAAGATTTTCATAGGGTCACCGTAAAACCTGATACAGTTGTGATTTTATCGAGCTATCACAAACAAAGAAACCTTTTACTGAGATTTTCTTGCTATCTCAAAAAAACCAACACAGAGATTTTCTGACTATCTCAGAAAAACCAAATACAAAATGTAAATGTATACTTATCTTCATCGTAGAAGAAGTTGTAGCCGAAGAACAACTTTTCTTGAATGTCGAATGTTCAATGTTCAGTTCGATAGAAAGAGTCCAGGGTTTTATTGATTTTAATTAGATTTAAAATAATAGCTACTTGTATTAATTCCTTTAAATTTCAAAAAGAAAAGTATTGTTTTCCTTTTTAGAATCAGAATAATAAAATTAGAGATTAAGAAATTAAACAAAAAAGCTATAAAATGATTTATAAATACCGTTCAATAGCTTGACAATAACTGAGGTTTCTCTCTCTCTCTCTCTCTCTCTCTCTCTCTCTCTCTCTCTCTCTCTCTCTCTCTTGCAGAAGGATTTTGATAGACTTGAATTGTATTTTCGGATTGAGAAAGAACTTCAATTTATAGGCAAAGAAGTTGTTTCCTTAACTCGTCTAAGACAGTCTTTGACTGGCTCAAGCACCGGATTCAGTTCCAATGGATTTTCATATTTGAGCAAGATAAGATTTAACAGATCTTCAACTAGTTGAAGGCCCCGCTCTACTGGTCGAAGGTAGCCTTCAACTGGTCGAGAATGCTAAAATCTGAATGGTTTTAGTTGTTGGACTTCGAGTCGAGAAATGTTCGACTGGTCGAAGAGTGTCCTTCAATTGGTCGAAGGTGTAATAGAATTTCTGTTCTCGATTGGTTTGTACTAGGACTAGTCGAGAAATTCTTAGGCTAGTCGAGCCAAAACTTAGGCTGGTCGAAACTCAACCAAATACAAGTATAAAAACTCAATTATTTTAAATATATTTTAAAAGCACATAAACCTAAGGTCTTTATAGGGTTTATAATACTTGTATGGACTGAACTTCATTGTCTTAAAGTATATTAGAGTCTTGAACTTCTCTAAGGAACTTGATCGCCTACTAGAATAATAGTAGAACTTGACTTCATGTTGTCTTTCGAGCTTGATCTTCAACTTTATTTTGAGCTTAATCTTCTACAAGATCTTGAACTGGGCTTGAACCTTAATATTAAATCACACTTGAAGATCACTTGATAAGATGTTTTAACTACATGAAATTTGACAAACAAGGTTTGAAGTGTGCTTTAAACATTATAACACTTATAGTAGGCCACTTATGGATTGGCATGGCAAGCTCTCAAAAGTAGACATGATTATACACTGATTTAGGATTGACACACGTAAAGAGTTGTTTGGTACTTTTTTCGGTTTAGGTTTCTCTAGTCACATGTGGTGCATGCGGGCATACTATAACTAACTTTATGGCTCAATTCCAACCAAACAACGTGACCCCAAGTGCCAATATAGGGAGATACAGTGAATGTAATAGTATATGACAGATATTTAAGCAGATCAGTTATCATTCAACCAATCGCAAATTGTTTTAGAGAATGATTAGATGATAGTCGGAGGGTGGGGTTCTTCCTCCGAAGATGGGTTCAACTTTGTCTTCTATACGAAAGTACATTTTATACCTAACTGTTGTCAAATTAGAAAGACCTACGTTTACTCCCGTCGGAGGCTCCCAATGACACTAACACATACATGCTCGTGTTTGGTGAATTCGACTGTACACAAGAGTCTATATCCTATACAAGAACCCTCGAGTTTGAGTTAGAAGTTCTTATCTTCAATCCTATACAAGAAAAGAGAGTATTGATTCACTAAATGATACTTGTTGAATTAAGCCTCATTTATGCGTCATCTCAAGTTGATTGATCGATGCTCTCCCGTGCTTCAATCAACTCCCATTTTCCTCCCCCGATTATTGATGTCAATGTATTGTCAATGCTTCACCTTTAAAATTAAACACCTTGCATGAGATGCTATTTTGAGGTGATTAAGTTGATGAAAGGTTAGGTAAATCTCCTACATGAGAAGGTTGTAATTTTCAAGGGGATTCACCTAAATGAGTGTTTTAGAGGGTTTAAACAAGAGATTTAACAATTGGTTCAAATCTAGTCTCTGAAACAACATATTCTTCATTAAGGTTAGTATCCTCTTTCAAGTGATACATAATAAAGAACACACTTAGATCTCATAGATTTAAAGGCATGAAATGTGTGATATGAGTGGGGACTTTCTTAAGCTTCTATTGCACCAAAAACTCATACTTTTGTCAGAGAACCAAATGTCATTTTTATAAGAAAATGATTTGTAATAGATATAAAATGGCTAGTTAACGGCTTTGTTAGTAGGATTAAAAGGTTCTTCGATGGAATTGAAGGTCCTTTTATAGGATCGAACCCTTTATCAATCCTATCGAGAAAATATGGAATTACCTCTATTAGTTGCTGGACTCATTCTTTGATCGGATCAAGTGGGACTTTGATTCCATTAAGTCTTATCGATGGCCTATCGATGGGATTGAGAACTACTTAAAACTATTGTTTTAAGCATATGATTTTGCGGCAGCTTAACACATCTGTTAGCCTTACTTATCATGCTCTAATTAAGTTTTTAAGCCTAAGGGATGATCAACAAGGTATATTTATCAAGGTTAGAATCATCTAGAGGTTATGGGGTTGTTTTGAGTCAAGATTAGGGTCACTAAGGTACCTCTTTTACTTGATTTTTATTCATTAATGCTCCACTTTCTCTTGTGTCTTCGATCTTTAGCTTCCAAGAGCTCAACCGACTACATGACATATGGACTTATGTGATTGACAAACAAGGTGCACATATCGATGCACTAATAATCTTTTCCATTGTTAATTACATGACAAAAATCTAACTTAAGCAATGTCATGTTTATACAAATGACATACCAAAACAACTCAAAATATTATATGTCAAATATAAAAGATTTACAACTCGCATACACTAAGACATGTAACACTTATATTTCTCCCTCATAATTGTTCATCATTTTGTTATCAATTCTTTTAAAAACAAACATATCATACAAAACAAAATTCAATTTATTTTGGTGGGACTTGATCTTTCTCCATATTCCTATCAATGTTTGACAAAGAGTTAATTCCAATGGATATACCAATTAAAACAGAGTATGGAAAAAATGTATTAGTCATGGACATATAGATCAACTCCATAAATCATGGATTTACTAATTATAAGGCATATACTAACAGCGGAATAAAGAGTGCATTTAAACATTAAAACATGTAGCATGCTTATTATGATAATTTAAAGAGATATATCAATCAAATATACAAATGCCAATGATAGTGTAGCAATAAACATATGATACTTAAAATTAAGCAATTTTAGAGCTAAACTATAAGAAATGAGGCTAAATCATCAAATTTACTTATTGAGCACAAGATGAGGCTAGAATCATCAGATTTACCTATGGTGTTTACTTAAAGAGGTTCAAATCCTCTAAATTTCCAATAAACTTACACATGAGGCTAAAATTATATGATTTAACAATTAGAACTCATAAATCTTCTAAGGTCGCTTATTCCTCTTCACAACCCACTTGGGTGTATATTTTCTAGGACCCGAACTATGTACTGGAGGGGGAATGATTTTTCTATATTCATCTCCCTTAGGTGATTTCTTAGTTGGATATCTATGTTTGGTAGGATATTTATCTATATAAGTCCTGTGAGACCTGTATCCTAGCCCGTACCCTTCTTTAGGCCTCTACGATCTTCCCGATCGAATTTCGATGACCCACGATCTGTAACCGGCGTTTGCGCGTGATCGTGAGTCATATCTTGTATTCCAGAGTCGGATCGAACTGAGACTTGTATCTTTGCGACCGCGTCGTCGCCGCAGTTCCGACGTCGCGTCTCCTGCGCTGAGGTTATACCCGGGCCAGGAGATGTGGGCTCACGTTCATTTTAAGGAAAACACCACGCATTTGTAAAATCTAAGAGAAATTACATCAATCCCATAAATCCCATCAATCAAGTACACATCACCTCATATGTCAAGTACATGCCCCATCCCCAATCAACCCCAAAGTCAAAGAAACCCATACATGTCAAGTACACTTATCACTCCATTACCTTTCACCCATCCCTCTCTCTCATCACTTCTCTCCCATCTCATCTCTCTCTCTCTCATTCTCCCAAGTAACCCCAAAGGAGAGAACCGTCCATGGCTTCCAAGGAGAGGAGAAGCTCGGTGTGGCCCATCTTCCTACCCCCTCATCTCCCATCTCCACCGTCCAATCTCCATCATCCTCTGTTAAAGTTGAAACCGAGGAGCTAGGGATTTCAACAGATCAAGAAGAAATAAAAATGGTGGGTGATTTTATTGTGATTTTGATGATTAGAGGGCCCACATATGGTGGACCCATCTAGATGTATGCATTGTTTAAAGATGGACCCATAGTGGCGGGGTCCCTCCGCTACTCACGTCTCTTTATCTCTCTCTCTCTCCCTTTTAATGTGTGGCCCACCATGATTCATGTATTTTATCCTTGCTGTGTGGGGTGGCCCATGTGTGGACCCCACCTTGATGTGTGGTGTCTGCACCATCGCTAAGACTGGACGAGGGACCCACCAAATTTATGTATTTTATTCACCATCTAGTTGGGACGGTGGGACCCACCTGGCTGTGTGTGATGTGAACAAACCCACCGTCCAGTGAACAAGCCCACCGTGATGTGTATGACCCACATTGTCTGTCTGTTTTGCAAGCGTGGGACCTACCTGTGCAGGGAGCTGATTGGTTAGTGTGTATGCAGCTAGTGCAACAGCGTCAGCCAGTCTATGGACAGACTATGATGTATGTTTTTTACTCCCACCATCCATCTTGATGGTGGGGCCCTCGCATGATGCATCTATTGCATCCAGACCGTCCAAGGCAGCCCTAGGTAGTTATATAATTGGTGTATTGACATCAACCAGGCCTGTGTGGTCCCGTGATGTTTTATTTCATCCACACTGTACAAATTGTGCTGGACGGTGCTGGACAAATTTTAGACGGTGTTGTCCAATGTTTGGACATGCAAATTTACATGGACAATGTTTGGATGGTGTTGTCCAATGTTTGGACGGTGCAAATCTACATGGATAGTGTTTGGACGGTGCTATCCAATGTTTAGTTGATACTACCTGGACAATGTTTGGACAGTGCTAATCATCATCAGTGAGCCACTTGCCCCATAAAATAATAGTGTACAATGATACACATGTTACACCTGCATCCATTAAAATGATTTTTTTGGCGTAATCCAAGCTCCCACTTGATATATTCGGCCTATTGATGCGACCCACTTGTTTTATATGAGGCCCATTGGTGCGGGCCATTGATGCAACCCACTTTATGTATATGATGGCCCATTGGTGCGACCCATCCATAAGGCCCCATCTTGATGTATTTGTGGCCCATCCGTTAAGGCCCACCTTGATGCAATTGCGGCCCATGTGATGAGTCTCATTGTGGTGTGTATTAGGCCGTGGGATGTGGCCCATTGTGATATATTTTCGGCACATATGATGATGCCCATTGTGATAGATTTTTGGCCCATATAATGAGGCCCATTTTGATGTATTTCTGGCCTATATGATGAGACCCATTGTGATGTATTTCTGACCCATATGATGAGGCTCATTGTGATGTATTTTTACCCCATTTAGTAAGGCCCATTATGATGTATTTCTGGCCGATATGACGAGCCCCTTTGTATGTATTTCTGGCCCATATGTCATGGCCTGTTGTGATATATTTTTGGCCCATGCGATGTGGCCCATTGATGTATTTGAGGCCCATTGATGCGACCCACTCGACGTATATTAGGCTCATTGTTGCGGCCCATGTTATGCGGCCCATTGTGATGTGTATTTGAGGCCTAGGTATGTGGTTTGTTGTAATGTATTTGTGGTCCGTATGGTGAGGCCCAATGTGATGTATTTATGGCCCATGTGCTGAGGCCCATTGTGATATATATGCGGCCTATAGTGATGTGTATTAGGTCCTCGTATGAGGCCAAAGGTCCGTTTGACTCTATGTGGGCCACTCCTTGGGAGCAATAATGGTTAAATGTCCACATTGATGGGCAATGATGGTTAAATGTCCACATTGTGACCTTCCCTCGGGCCTTGCTAGGTCCATTCTCACCGATTCAGATTGTGGAGGCCGATTCTGATTATCGAGGCCGATTTTGATTGTTAAGGCCAATTCCGATTGTCGAGGCCGATTATCGATGTAAATTATTGGTGATGGTTATCGATACCAATTATGAATATGTAACAACATAACATCATGATACATGTCCATATGCATCATTTGTATGTCTGTTATGAGATGTGGTTGACCATTGCATATGTCATTGAGCAGGTTGTTATGAGACTCCCTGATAGGTAGAGATTGTCTCACATGAGCACACTATATGTGTAAGATTGATGTATGACTGGATTGTATGATTCATGCTTCTTGCATTATGTTCTGATTACTGTATGCCCTAGCGACATTTGGGTCATAGCCTCCACAGTCATGTCGTGGATGGCCAGATGAGACATTGAAAATATTTAGTTCTAGCATCGGGCCGGCATAGATGGTCCTAGGTGAAAATCCCTAAACCCTCTTAGAACAAGAGGACGCTTTAACGTTTAGATTGAGTGGATTACAGGAGTGCTTGAGTACCAAATACCAGTATGCCGTGTCTCCTACTATGTCGTGGTCGGTTGGAAGGGGGTGTGGACTTATCCGTCCGATTCGTAGTAAGCAAAACTAAGTTGAGTTTGACCAGCTCATAAATGGGTCTGCTATCAACGTGCCGAGCAGGTATTGGCTGACTACTGGCCAAGCATATAGTGAGGTATCTTCCACTCACATGGTTGTGAACGATGGGGTGATAATCTAGTTTGGGGTGTACTATACCCCACGATGATCTCATAGATGTACGGTGTTGATAAGTGAACTTATTGAGCAGGAGTTGTATACTCAACATCTTACTCATTCATTCATTCACTATCCACTCGGGTTGGTGGTGTGCAACTAATTTGATATGTGTACCTTCTCAATGGCTAGGATTTCGGTTAGGGTGTGCGACTAACCTGAGATCAGGAGTTTATCACATTGAGTCCGACTATCTAAATTTAGGTATGAGACTGGTTTGGATAGAAGTCCCTTGTGGTAGACCCCGTAGCCTACGATACTACGTACTATTAACCCAACTTCACACTTCAGTTTGGTCATTGCATTCGCATCTCATATTGTATTGTATCCTCAGTGCATAGCATTTTTTTTATTTTTCTTCTGTATTGCATAACCTGATGAGGTTGACGGCATTCGTGGACTTATTAGGATTTGTATATTGCATTACATCCTCAGTAGATGATATTTAACTTGCTATGTCTTCGCATTATATAGTTGATCTACATTGCTTCCCCAGTATAAGATATTGGCTTATTATGTTTTTACATCGCATAGCCTGGATAAACCTGATAGTACTTATGGATTTACCAGTATGTTCTCGCTTACTTTGATATCGTAAGATTTATGATCTCACTATGAGTATGGCATTGTATTAAATACTTAACACTTATCTTGTTCACATACTTTCATCACCCTCCAAGCTTTCTATAAGCTTATGCATGATAGATGCGTGCAGGTGACATTAGGTTACAACAATGTTGAGCATGGACCGTGCAACGGTCTTCTGGAGCTTTGATTATTGATATATGTATTTCGCTTTCGCTATTCAACTGTTTATATTAGTGGATATGTGATGATGATGTTGCCTTTGTGATTTGGGTAAACTTGTGGTTATGTTTATTACGAGTTAAATGTACATTGAAAAATCTTCCTTGTAGAATCGCAGGATCAGAATCTTGTACATGGATGCTGGGAGTCGAGAATGGGGCACTATGGAGGCTGTCGGCATTGGATTTAGCGATCGAAAATTTTGAGAGCCCACTTTCTGAGTTTTGGGCGTGACAAGTCCTACCATGATTATCATTGCCATTTATTAACACTTTTTTTTGTCATTTTCTCATTTAGCCAGATAATTAGTTTCAGTAACACATTTATCTCATCGGTCTTTTTAGGAATGGTTGGAAAATCTCTCTTCTTTTTTGGATATCCTTTAGAGATGGTACTCCATTTATTTAACATTTTTTCAATCATGAAAATTTTACCAATTTAGTTTGTGACTAAGGTGGATTTGGCCCTTTTTAAGCTTACACATTCAAATTTAAAGTGCCCGATATCTCCACAAGTATGACACATAAGAGAGGCTTTTGAGCTACTTCTTAAAGTAGACAAGTTCATTTGGATTACTGGAAGAGTAGAGGTAAAGGCAAAGATGTGACTATTAATTTCAAATAATTTATTATCCCCAAAAGGCTTACTCGTACTAGATTGATAAATATGTTGATTTTCTTAGTTAACCTTAGCTTTTCCCTTATAGGAATACATTCCAAGTCTTCTTTAGAACAACTCTATGCAGTTAAGACCTTAAAGAGCTACCTGCACTGATACCAATTAAAATTACACATGATGTAGGATAACACGGATACACGCGAGAGCTTAGTGAAGCTAATGAATGAAGGCTATGTCCTAGAGGGGGCTGACTAGGACCAAATAATTTTTTTACCAATTATCGCACAATTACTTACATAAACTAATATTCTAATTTAAACTAAGTAAAATAATTTAACACTAAGGCTTTCAAGCCAATAGTGGGTCCAATCACATAAACTACAGTAAATATGTCATTTAAATAATTGGTCTATAAATGATAGTGTACATGTGTCTGTGAGATGTGCTAAATATTAACTCATAGCATTCATCTAATCATGCATACATATAATTCACTAATCACACACATAAGCATAATTAAATAAGTGCTCAAATGACAATTATAAACACAAAGCCTGTGTAGTGGTTTGGTTTTCCTACTACACTCCCAGTAAATGCACTTAACGCATGAGTGTACTAGATTTTACTATTAGAGATTTTAAATCAGGTTCATCTCTAACCTTTATAACCTTGCACAAGGATTGCAGTCTTATATAAGAACATATCTACCATACACTCCTACCAGAGGCTCCTGTAAAATACTTTAATTCGTTTTCTATCTACTAACCACCAATCTCAGTTCTAGTCCAAGGACCTACGTTTACTCCCATCGGAGGTTTCTATGGAGACTAACATATACACCCCGTGTCCGGTGAATTTGGCCCTACACAAGAGCCTGAGTCCTATACAAGAACCTATCAAGTTTGGGTTACAAGCTCTTACCCTCAATCCTATATAAGAAAGAGAGTAAGGACTCACTAAATGATACTTGTTGAATTGAGTCTCTTTGATGCACTGTCTTGGGTTTGTTGATTAATGCTCTCCCCTGCTTCAATCAACTCTCATTTTACTTTCTTGATCATTGATGTCTATGTATTGGTAATACTTTAGCTCCAAGATCAAATACCTTATATGCGATGCTCCTTTGAGGTAACTATGGTGTGGGAGGTTGGGTGAATATCCTACAACATATGTAAAGGTTGAAATTTTTTAAAAGATTTATGTAAATGTGTGTTTTAGAGGATTTGGATAAGGGATTTAACTATTGTTTCAAGTCTAATATTTAAAACAAGGCGGATATCAAGTTCATCTTCTTCATTAAGGTTGGAATGTTCTTTCAAGTGATTGTCATAAGGAACATGGCTTATGTCTCAAAGATTTAAAGGCATGGAATGTGGGATATGCGTGAAAAATCTTCTAAGTTTTTATTGTACCAAAAACACATGCTTTTGCCAAGAACCGAATACTCTTTTATAAGAAACTGATTCGTAATAGATATAAAATGGCTAGTTAATGACTTTGTCGATATGATCAAAAGGGCCTTCGATGGGATCAAAGGTCCTTTGATAAGATTGAACCCCCTATGAATCCTATCGAGCAAATCCAGAATTATCTTTGTTGGTTGACAGACTCATTCTTTGATCAGATTGAGTGGTCATTTAATTCCATTGAGTCTCATCGATAGTCTATCGATGGAATCGAGAACCACTGAAAAATTATTTTTTTAAGCATACGATTTCACAACAGCTTAACACCTTTACTAGCCTTACTTATTATATTCTAATTAAGCTTTATGAGATGATCAATAAGGAGTACCTATTAAGGTTTGGATAATCTAGAGGTTATGGGGTTGTTTTAAGTCAAGGTTTGGTAGTGCACTTATTTGCACACATGTTTGTCAATCAATTGACTAGTTGTGTCAAGTAGTCAGATGAGTTCTTGACAAATGAAGACCGGTGACGCAACTAGATTGGAAGATCGAAGCCACATTGAAGATAAAGAACTGTTTTTATGATCTTGTACTTACAAATAGATGATCTTAACCCAAATAGGAAAACCTACTTAGGTCATTTATTCAAAGCCAATTCCAAGTTCATATTTTCTATCCTTTAGTCTTGGCTTTAACAATCATAAGTTGATGAATGATTAAATGTACAAACAAGAAAATTTGTCCACTTTCGGTAGGAAGAATGTGCCACCGAATAGCACCTTCAGGATACCTTCGGTGTTACCCAAGGGGCTCAAAACAGGCTAACAAGATTGCAACGATAATTCGGTGTCACCAACTAGAGATTTCAGTAACACCAACTGCCATCGGCGAATAAACTTCGGTGATATCGAAATGGACCTTTTTCTTTTAGCAACTTGATGAATAATTCGGTACTATTGAATGATATTTCAGTACTACCGAAGCAAGTTCGATGATACCGAAGATGGCTTCAATAACACCATAAACTAGCCATTTTCTATCCCTTGAAACTTTTTATCTATAAAAGAGGATTGTAAAAACTTGCAAAATTAGTAGAAATAGGCATCATAAAGTCTTTAGTGTATCTCAAGCTTATCCTAGCCTATCTAGACTTTATCCATACAAGTTTCATGTTCTCTTCATTGTGATCTCTCACTTCTATAAGCATTTGAAGCTCTTATTAATGAAAAACATGAACTCATGCCTTCTCTAGAGTACAAAGACCAAACCAATAAGAAAAATCTTTATTTTTTTGATACTGTAAAGCATCTATAGGTTGAATCCCTTAGGAAATTCACTCATTATCAAAGATAGAAGATTCAACCAACTGTTATTACCTTTGTCACCTTTATAGGTATATGTTATGCAAGGTTCTTGATCATGAAACTAAGCCAACAGGAAAATCTAAGCTACGCGATTGGGGAAGCATCGGGAAGAAAATTCAAGCACGAAAGCGCAAAGATCAAGTAACTTAAAATGAGCTACAAAAGAGAACTCAATTCGACAAGTGTCATTATAAAGAGTTCAAAGTTTAATCTCTATTCTCGTGTAGGATTGAGGCTAAGAGTTTGCTATCAACAAACTCGTGTAGGTGCCTTGTGTGGGACCTTGGGTGATGGGCTTAAACGTAAATGTCTTGTGTGGGACCTTGGCCTATGGGCTTAAACATAGGTGCCTTGTGTGAGACCTTCGTTGGTGGGTGTAAACATAGGTGTCTTGTGTGAAACCTTGGCCGGGGGGGCTAAATGTGGGTTCTTAGTGTAGGACCTTTTTTCTTGTGAAAAACATAAATTTGTGCCCCTAGTGTAGGACTGTAAAGGTTATTGATGAACTTATTTTAAAACTATTAATAGTGAAATCCGTTACACTCTGGAATTGAGTGTGGATGCCAGGAGTGGAGCAGACACATAGCCCAACCACTATACATGCTTGTATTTGGAATGATCATTTGTGCATTTACATTGATTATTTAAGTTTGAATACTTGATTGTTTATGCATGATTAGATGAATGCTTAAGATTGATAGGAAGAACATTTCACACGTAAGCTCACATTACTAGGTTAGTTGTTTTATTTTTATATCTTGAATAACCTTTGTGATTGGATCCTCTATTGGCTTGGAAGCCTTTAGAGTTATATTGTCTTACTTGCTTTAAACTGAATGATTGTTTAAGTTTGACAATCAGAATTTTTAAATAGGCAAAATATTTAAAAAGCCTTATTCACCCACCTCTATGACATTGTCTTATATTCATTCTTCAGTATTAACGGTATAAACCACAATTTCAATTGGTATCAGTGCGAGGTTCCTCTAAGAAATATTTAACTACCTAGAGGAAGATCTTGATTATGGGCAAAGGAGAGGGACCATCTGTCTCACAACCACCCATCTTTAATGGTACAAACTATGCATACTAGAAGGCGAGAATGATATATTTTCTCTAGGCCTTAGATGATGATGTATGGGAGATTGTTGAAAATAGATATACTACACCTACAAAACAAATTGTTCTTGAGGATGGTACAATAATCACCAAACTAAAACCAAAGGTCAAATGGACCCAGCATGATAAAGAGATGAGGATGTATGAAGCCAAAGCCATGAATGCAATTTGCTGTGGAGTTTCACAAGAAGTATTTCATCAAATAAGCATGTGCGCAAACTCTAAGGCAGCATGGGAGTTATTAGAAACTACCCATAAGGACAAACACGGTAAAAATGTCAAGGCTTCAACTCCTAACATCTCAATTTGAAAACATAAAGATGGAAGAAGATGAGACGTTTATGGAGTTTTTCAAAAGACTAAATGGTATATGTAACTCCATGGGAGGACTTAGAGAAAGAATTTCGGTACCCAAAATATGTATGAAAATTCTAAGATCCCTACTAGAACGTTTTAAATCCAAGGTCACTACTATAAAAGAGTGTAGGAATATAGAAGAAATGAAAGTAGAAGAATTGGTAGGTTTCTTGCAAACCTTTGAACTATATTTTAAAACTTTTACAAAAACCAAAACAATGCACTTAAAATTGCCAAAGACATGAACATAATAGAGGAAGATGAAGATGTTGATAAGAAGGTAGCTCTGTTGGCTCAATGGTTCAACAAATTCTTCAACAAGAACCGTGGGAGACCATACAATAACAAAAGAGTTCAATTGGACCACAAATGCCAAATAGGTAAAACCTTTAGGAAGTCCAAAGAACTCCAATGCTATAATTGCCAAAAGTATGGACATATATCCACTGAGTGTCCATTCATGAAATCAAAAGGAAAAGCTATGGCATCAACATGTGATGACTTGGATGAATCCAATTCTGAAAACAGTAAATTTGAAAGTGAAGATGACCAAAAGTCACTAAAAATACTCATGACATCTACAACTACAGTCATTCCCAACTTGAAGAAAAAAATAAAAGAAAAACATTTAAATATGAAGGATGAGAGCCAAATGTGCAATCTATTGGTTCATATCACATCATCCTCTCAAGAATATTGAAAAGCGACCCCAGTGGTTTATGTGAGCTAAATTTTATATCTGAGAATCATGCCTCCTATATAAGCAATAGAGTCAAACCAAAGGATTAAGCCTTATGACTGGTCTAATTGTTAAATCTAAAGATTCCTTGCCTCTAAACATTTTGATAATTCCATGTTAAAATCATATCATGAACACATGTGTGTATTAGGAAAATATGTCACAACAACCTCTGAGTTGCAGGGATACTTAGGTAACACCGAACTTACCTTCGGTGCTACCGAAATCGAGCCACATCAAACTACTTAAAAAATCCATCGCTACTTAGTTCTGTTTAGATTGTCACCTCTCTCTTTTCTACCTTAGTTCGGCGGAAAGGTTGTGCAACCAAAATCAGCAAAATCTAAGGTATTCCCTAGTGTTTTCCCCTTACAACTCAAAAATTAGGATCACTTGCCTTATGTTCATCTCCTCTTGATAGGTCTTTATCATTCCACTTCATTTCCCTAAATGAAGTCATCACCGCCTAGAGAAAACAGATCCGAGAAGAAGCATGACAGAGAAGACTTAACTAGAGCTAGGCAAAAACTCTGCATTCCAAAGCGTGGATGATCTTTTAACCAATCATGTAAATCCTCGTCCTCTTCAAATCCTGTCTCTACCAATCCCATTGCCGCTAGATTTTTGAAGAGAAGGATTGTATGTGAAAGAAAAGTCGATGTAAACTGTCTTGAAAAATTTAAAGTGCAGGAAATTCTTTTACGACAAGGATGGCTACAAGTTCTGTCTTTTGGAGGGTCAGTTAATGAAACCTTGGTATGATCATTTTTGTCTCATTGCACATTACCTAGGGGTTTTGAAGCTGACTGCAATGGTCGAATAGTTAAAATCACCCCATATCATTTTTCAACTCTTATAGGAATACCATTGAGCTCCAAACAACCCTCTGAATTAAACCTACCCACTGAAGCAAAAAAGGGCTGTTTGGACCTTTTCTTTTTAACAATGGGAACAATGTTCCTTGGCATCACGGCAATGCATCATAAGCCACAAATATGTCCCATGATTATCGTATATTCCATCTGATTTTTATTTTTAATATTTATCTTAGATATGGTAATCATACTAAGCTTCCACCTTTCATGGTGGAGACCCTATATCACATTAGTAAAGGGGAACCATTATGCCTGCCTACCATAATATACGATGAAATCATTTCAAGATTTGTGTCTAACTCCACAGCAATACCTTTTAGACATTTGTTGTGTAAGTTGGCCCATTAATGTGGATTCGGGGTAACTGAAGGTGAATCTATATCAGTCCTAGAAATCAATATAAATAGTATCAGGAAAATGAATCTCTCTTTTGTGAATGAAACTGATAATCCAACATCAGCAGAAGAAGAGCTTCTAGGGAAGGAAGATGAAATGGTTAAAGAAGGCCTAGATACCCATTCACCAACCTCAACTCCTATAGCTTCTACTCCTCAGAAGAATGCTCTCATGAAAATTGTAAGGCCCATATCCTAGACCGTATCATTCCTTAGACTTCTGCGATCCTCCCTGTTGAATTTCGGCAACCTACGACATATAATTGATGTTTGTGCGCGACCTTAAGTCGCATCCTGTAAATCTGAGTCGACTCAACCTAAGACTTGTACCATTGCAGCTGCATCATTGTCGCGGTTTCAACGCTATGTCTTGCACTCCGATGCAAAACATAGGCCAGGAGTTTTAGGCCTGCATTTATTTTGAGAAAAATGTCACGCGTTGTGAATTTCGAGAGAATCTCTACCTAAATATCACATCAATCTATCAAGTGCACAACCCATGCCTATCCCATCCCTTTCTTACTAATTAATATAAGCAACCCATACCCCATGCCACCTCACCCCCCAAAAGTCAACTAAAAACCCATACCTCTCATCACATCTCTCCTTACATAACCATTCTCCCATCTTTCACTCCATCTCATCTCATTTTCTCGACCATTTTCCAAGCGATTCCCAAGGAGAGAAAGAGCCAAGTGTGGCCCACTTCCTACCCTAAGACCTCTCATCCTAACCTTTCAAACTTCATCATCCACCATCAAAGGGAGAGCTTATGAGCCAAGGATTCCAAGGAGCTAAGAAGGAGTGAAATCGGTGGGTGACCCTAGAATTTCCACCATTGATTTTATTTGAGGGCCAACTTGTGGTGGGATCCATTTGATGTACGCGTTGTAAATGGAGAGGAGCTCATAGTGGCGGAGCTCCTCCCTCCACTACAATGTCTCTCTCTCTCTCTCTCTCTCTCTCTCTCTCTCTCTCTCTCTCTCTCTCTCTCTCTTCCCCTCCCTCTCTTTCATTTCTTTTGGTAATGATGTGGGCATGTGGCCCACTCGGATGGACCCCACCATGAAGTATGCTTTTTATTCATGCTGTCCACCAAGTGGGTGCACCTAGCAGTTCGTTTGGATAGGCCTGATTGGAGGTAAACACAAATATCATCTTTTATGCTAAGCTGGTGGGCCACATGTGGGACCCACTTGATGTACCTGTTCCATCCACATCGTCTAGTGGACTGGACGGTGGAAACCCACCATAGTGCATGTGTTATACACCCATCGTCCAGGGGCTAGGATGGTGGGGCCTGCCTGACATCCTCACCATCTAGCAAGGATGGTCGGATCCACCATGATGAGAGTGTTTTATCCATGCTTCCTAAAAGTCGTGGGCCCCACCAATGTGGAACCCACCGTGATTTATGTATTTTATTCCTATTGTCCATCTGGATGGTGGGGACCTCAGTGATATATGTGTTTTTTTACATCGTCCACCTGTGTGGACCCCACGTGATGTATGGGATTTATCTTGATTGTCTATCTATGTGGACCCCACATGAAGCATGTGTTGTATCTCAATCATGCATTTTGTAATAACGTTAGCAAGTTCTGTAGGTCCTGCATGATGTACGTGTTATATCCTAACCGTCCATCTAAGGACGTGGCCCGCTAGGAGCAGGGCTGCTATATTGACGTCAACAATTCTGTGGGCCCTGATCATGAGTTATGTGTTAGATCTAAATCGTCCATCCACTATGCGAGCTCGTCTTAAAGTTGAAAAGGAAAAAATCAGATAGATCTATCTATCAAGTGTACCACACTACAAATTAGTGTAGGATTGAACATCTACCATTTAAACCCATTTAAGATCACTGAAGTTTTGTTTCGATGTGAAATTTGTTTTCCTCTTAATTCTGGTCTTTGAGACCTTATGAATAGATTGGATGGAAAATCAACATTATGGTGGGCCCTGTGAATTATTTAATGGTGAAATCATCATCTCCGTTACTGTTTATGGTGTGGTCTAGATGATCTTTCGATATGATTCATTTTTTTGGGTAATGCTCTAAAATGATCTCTAAAAATAGATAAATGGTGCAGGTAGTCCAGTTAGGACGGGGGGTCCCACTCGATGTATAAGAGGCCTATTGTTGCGGCCCATGTGAGAGGCTCATTGTGATGTATATTAGGCCGTGTGAGAGGCCCATTGTGATGTACATCGGGCCATGTGTGAGGCCCATTGTGATGTACATCAGGCCATGTGTGAGGCCCGTTGTAATTGTATGAGGCCCGTTGAGATTGTATGTGGCCCATTGTGATTGTATGAGGCTTGTTGTAATTGTCCGAGGCCTATTATGATATATATGTTGCTCATGAGTGAGGCCCGACATGTTGTATATGAAGCCCATGTGATGCGGTCCATTGTAATGTATATGAGGCCCCATTGTGATATGTGAGGCCCAGTGTGATGTATGTCAGGCCTATATGATTGGGCCCATTGCGATGTATGTGAGGCCTATGTGGTGAAACCCAATGTAATATGATGAGGCCCAGTGCGATGTATGTGAGGCCTATGTGGTGAAACCCAATGTAATATGATGAGGCCCAGTGCGATGTATGTGAGGCCTATATGATGGGGCCTATTGTGATGTATATGAGGCTTATGTGGTGAGACCCATTGTGATGTATACGAGGCCCGTATGATGAAGCTCATTGAGAAGTATATTAAGTCCTCGTGTGAGGTCCATTACGATGTATATTAGGTTCTTGTGTGAGGCCCATTATGTTGTATGTGAGGCCATGGACCCCACTATATATTTGGCCTTATGAGGGCCACTTCTTGGGAGAAGTGTTGGTTGAATGTCTACATTGATGACAATGATAGTTAAATGTCCACACAATGACCTTCCCTTATGCCCATTCTTGATATGAGTAGTCCGTCTAGGCCCATCCTTGATATGATGAGAGTACATCATCATCATATAACATGCTTAGTATAGCTTCATGATCCATTCCCATGCGCATCATATGTATGCTTGATATGAGGAGTGATTGATCATAATACATGCCATCGGGTAGATTTTTATGGGACTCTTTGTGAGATGGAGTTGCCTCGCATGATCGCACGATACATGTAGGATTGTTACATTATTGAGAGCGTGATTCATGCATCTCACATTTATGTGATACGACTACTGTACACCCTAGCGATATCAGGGCCGTAGTATCCATAGGCATATCGTGGATGGCCAGATGGGATACCGAAAAAAATTTTCTACATAGGGCACTATAGATGTCTTTGGGTGAAAGTTCCTAAACCCTCTTGGTATCAAAGGATGCTCTAACATTGAGACCAGGTGGAAACAAGAGCACCCAGATGTCGAATACCAGTAGACGATGTTCCCTTTGATCGTAGTCGGTTGGAAGGGGGTGTGGCCTTACCCACCCGAGGGTAGGGGGCATAACTAAGCTGAGTTTGACCAGCTTATAAATGGATCCACTGTTGAGGGTCGAATATTTCATATTAGACCCCAGTTCTTACATGATATTACGAACATGATACCGTTTAATGCCCTCTCTAATCGTGTCTGTGATGCAAGGTGCATTTAGGAGCATGAACTAGAAAAAGGTACTAAAAACATGGATTTGATGCTTTGAAGTCATCAAGGTAAGTGACAGACCCCATGGGACCGAGATCAAAGAATTTATAAGCTAGAGATCTGAGAAAATTGAGCCACTCATGTTAAATGAGCCTAAAAATCATCCAGAATGCAAGATCACAAGGTTCTCACCATCTGTTCGGTTTGAAACTTCATATATGGCCTGAGGACCATAAATTAACCGTACACATCAAATTTTAACCATTAGATCTTTATGGAAGTGGCCTAATGGACAGATCAGCTCCAAAAATCCTGATTTGGGGCCCGCTTGGTATCTGGAAATGCTTCAATTTTGTTCTCAACCCATTAAATTATATGGCAAACAGGACGGACGGAACGGATTTTGTGACACATCATAGTGGACCCCACATGTACACTGTGCGTGCACAATGTGCACGTGCACATGCCATGCACCACTACGCTTAAGGTCAGTTAGCGCACATTAACCGACCAGTTTCTTTAAAACTGAAAAAAGCCCACAGCGGACGGACGTCTGTCCATTGATTTTTACTTGTAGGCTCCACCCATCATCCATTTCAGTGATCGACACCATCCATTGGGCCCCACCCTCACCTAGGTGTCCTTTTGGCCCCACACAAGCATGTACACGTGGATCGTCGAAAAACGCATGATGAACGGTGGGTTAATTTTATAAAGTGGACCGCACCAAAACTCTACAAAAACCACTGCTTTTCGACTGGTTTTTCGTCAAGAATCCAATGAATGGGTCAGATTTCCCAGAAAACACTAATATGGGGCCGACCGAACTCATCAGCCCACTCGCGTAAGCAATACGCGCATTCCGTGAAAATTGGCCATTTGTGGGCTGTTATGTGACCTTAATCATGGTCGTTTTGATGATTTGAACAGTCCAGGAGTTCAGTAAGGGTCCCATGACCCCAACCATGGAGCCAAACCCAAGTTTTGATACGATCAAGTCTCAAAAAAACAATTCAAATGTAACTTGGCTTGCGTTTTCCGCTGTCGTTATGCATGCAGCTGTGTAGGACTTTCCAGGAATTTTCTAAAAAAAATCTAGCCACGGGCCAACCTTCATGCTCTATAAAAGGAGAAGGTAGAGGACGTGTAGGATTATCTTAGCTTGGACGTGGGAAAAGCAAGCGAGTGCGTGGGCCGGCATAGAGGTTTTTTGCCATTTCCTTTTAATTTCTCTTCTTCTTTTAATGTTTTTTCAAAGAGATTAGCCTCACCATGTCGATGATGGGCGGATAAGAGGTGAAGCTCGTAGCATGATGGGAGACATTTTCCTTTATGCCTTTTGTTTAATGTTGTTTTATGAACTAATTTTGATTCTAGTTTGATTATTTTGAATGCCTTTAGTTTTTAATGGTTTGTTGTGACTTAAATTACAATGGATTTGTGATATCTTTTGGTATTTTCAATGCATGTATAAAGTTATGATCATAGGGACCCTGTTGTTCATCATAGTCCCATGGGCATGGTTGGGTGACGAAACCCTTACGTTCAAAACTCTCTTAGATTGGCTATGGATTAGTTAAATTCTGTTGTTTGCCATAGTCTCCTGGGCACGGTCTTATGATGGAATCAGTCTAATTCTCATGCCTCTCATCTCTTGAAAATAGGATAGAAAAAAAAAGGAAGTTCATATTATATCTTCCATCTGGATGAAGATAGGACTTTGAGTCCAGATGTTTTCTTGAATAAGGCATAGGTCTCCCTAATCTCTAGAAGTAGATCCTTTGAATTCCTAGTTTTCCTACCTTTGAATTTCTCATATTTTAGTTAATAATTCATAATTATTCCCCAAATTTTACCTGGTTTAGATTACATCTTCACCTAGTTCTAGTTCAAGTTACTTTTAGATTACATACCAGGTACAGTCCTTATGGATTCGACCTCGGTCTTACCGAGATTATTACTACATCACAACCTTATATTTGGGGTGTAAACATCCGTTATCAATGTGCTGGGTAGATATTGGCTGACTACTGGCCAAGCGGATAGTGAGGTCTCTTCCACTTACATGGTTGCGTGTCCAGTGGGCGGCGATCCGGTGTGGAGTGTACTAGACCCCGGTGATGATCCTAGAGATGGATATACTGATATGTGGACTTATTGAGCAGGAGTTGTATACTCAACATTTTACTTATTCATTCATACATTCACTATCCACTCGGGCTGGTGGTGTGCAACTAATTATTATGTGTACATTCGCAATAGCCAGGATTTTGGTTAGGGCACGTGACCAAATTGAGATAAGGAGATACCACATTGAGTTTGGCTATCCAAATTTAGGTATGAGATTGGATTGGATAGAGGTCTCTTATGATGAACCCCATAGCATGTGATACTATGTACTATCATCTCGACTTCATACTCCAGCTTGGTCATTTCATTCGCACCATATATTGCATTGCATTCTCAGCACATAGCATATCGTTTATTATATTTTTTACATCGTATAGCCTGGATAAGGCTAATGATATTTATGAACTTACCAGCATGTTTTCGCATTGCTCTGATATTGCATACTTGACACTCACCTTGCGTACAACTTTCACCACCCTCTAAGATTTTCTATAAGCTTATACACGATAGATGCGTGCAGGTGTCATTAAGTCGCAGTAGTATTGAGCTTGGAGCATGCAACTGTCTTCTGGAGCTTTAATTTTTGATATACATATTTTCCTTTCAGCATTTTATTCAACTGTTTATATTAGTGGATATGTGATGATGATGTTGCCTTTTTGATTTGGATAAACTTGTGGTTATGCACCTTTATTTACAAAAAATTTACACTAAAAATCCTCCTTGTAGGATCCCAGGATCGGAACCTGGCATATGGGCGCTAGGAACAGAGAATGGGGTACTACGGAGGCTATCGGCACCGGATTTGGCAATCGAGAATTTTATGAACCCATTTTTCAAGTTTGGGGTGTGACAAAAATTTTAGGGAAACAATTAAGACTTGGTGAGATGATGAAGTCAATGAAAGAAAAGCTCCATTCACTATAGTCAGTGGGACAGATTGCGGCACATCTGTCATGCCCACAAGAAGATACTGTTGATGGATTTTCCTAGATTAACTATGTGTTAGGATATATATATATATATATATATATATATATATATATATATATATATATATATATATATATATATTCTTTTCATGGATTTTTGGATACTATACTTTACTACGGGAAATCTATTCTTCTTGATATATTGATGCATCATTCATCCATTTTCTTAATAACTAACCTTCCAAGGAAATTGGAGGACTCTAGCTTCTTTTTTGTTATATTGATAAATTTGTTGGTGAAATCTTATTTTGGAGATAAGTTTACTTGAAGTTGCATATTCATAATTTAATCTTTTGTTGAAATATTCCACTTGCATTTAATGTTATACCTGAAGATCTAGAATTTCATGTTGTGGCTCCAATATATGCATCCTCATAAACTTAATTGAATGTTGTTATTTTTGCTTAATATTTCTGAAATATGATTACAACACAGCAATGGTTAGAAACAAGGGCAAGGCTCCTGCGAGAGGAGAAAATTCCTCCAGAAGAAATAATCGATCTTAATATTCAAATCCTATAGAAATGGCTATGTCGAACAAAGCTGTCCATGACAGATTAATCAAATCCCTTCTTATTGAACCATATGGGATTGATCTCTACTTAAGATCATTTGGGTAGGATAACCTGTTGTATTTTGGAGGAGAGATCCAATCTGACCTCATTCATCAATTTTTAAACTCCTGTGATGACACAGAGGATAATCCTTTATTAATCAACATTAACTACATGAACAAAGTCATGGAGATCACTCCTTTAGTGCCGAGCCAACTATTGCATCTCGGAGTCACACACACTCCCTCAATGATAGTCCTTTAAATCATTTGGGAGTTTGGGGAGAAGTAACACGAGCATTGTTTGATGTCTCCACAATCCTCCAAAATAAATGAAACTTCCTCCATTCATCACATTTGGACTCAACCATGAAAGTGATGCGCAACATTCTGAGTACAAATGCATACCCATGCAAAGTTTCCTGAGATATGACATCTCCTTTTGTTCTGAATATCCTGGATGACATCCTTCGGGGGATTGAGATTTGCCTACCTACCCTTATCCTGAAACAATTGATTGAAGTAGTCAAGGGCAATCATTGTACTAGCCTTCCTCTCCCTAGTGTCAACTTCAAACTCTTAAAATTCCTTGGGTAGCCACCTACTCATGATATGGTATATCCTACTATGTGCTTCACCAAAGAAACTCTAATTTAACTGAATGTGCTTGCAACCACACTTGAAGAAAATCAGGAATATAAGAGTGACGACGAAGCTCAAGATACTCCCTTAGCCATTAGTTGGGATTCATGTCGTACCCCGGTGCCTGCACCAAGTCCATTTTCAGTTAGTACGAGGCTCCATCTCTTCCAAAACGATCCAATTCGCCTTCTCCTCGATGGACAGACAAATATTGAAGGTCATCTCTGGTAATGCGAAAATCGACTCTCTGAAATTGAACTGCATCTTGACGCTCTTCAACATACTGGGGAGCATATTACCTTGTTTCTCTTGTCTTGGCGCACTTTTATCCCTCCACATGGAGGTGGATCTTCTAGATAAAGTTCTGTTGCTGTGTTGTTGTTAATTAAATCTGGATAATTTATTTTGATATATTGGTTTTGGTATGCTCTTAAGGGCTTAACCTTTAAATTTTTGGATGATGGATGAATCTACCCAAGCTTGGGGTAGTAATTTTGATAAATTTATTGTGATATCTATTCTACTCATGTTAGATATTCCTTTTATGATTATCTTTTCTATCTAACATATGATTTAACTACTTATGATGATATATTTCATTATTTGGATGATGGTCTTTATGCTTATATCATTATATCTGTCCTATTATGTTACCATTTGGATTATCATCTTTATGTTATTGGATTACTTCTTGGTAAATTCTTTGTCAATAACTAACAAAAAGAAGAAAAAAAAACATACCCACCAAAATAATGTTTGTTTTATGCAAAGATTGCTTTTTCCTTTGTTATAGGTTATCCTTGGAAGACATTAAAGGGAAGCAGCATGATTTTGTGTTACATGTCAAGTCTTGAGTTGTAAATTTCACTTTTGATATGTAATCTTTTATTATTTTGGTATGTCATTTGTATGAATCATGACACGGTCGTAGGATTGTCACATAATTGACAAAGAGGGAGATTGTTAGTGCACTTATTTGCATACATGTTTGTTAATCACGTGACTAGTTGTGTCAAGTAGTCGGATGAGTTCTTGGCAGATGAAGACTGACAACGCAACTAGATCAGATATATCGAAGCCATATTAAAGACAAAGAACTGCTTCTATGATTTTGTCCTTACAAATAGATGATCCCAACCCAGATAAGAAAACCTACTTAGGTCACTTATTAAAAGCCAATTCCAAGTTCATATTTTCTATCCTTTAGTCTTGACTTTAACAAGTCCCAAGTTGATGAATGATTAAATGGACAAACAAGAAAATCTATCCACTTTTGCTAGGAAAAAGGTGCCACCGAATAGCACCTTCAGTATCACCAAAGATACCTTTGATGTTACCGAAGGGGCTCAAAATAGTCAAGTAAGATTACAATGATAATTCGGTATCATCGACTGGATATTTTGGGGACACTAACTGCCACCAACGAACAAACTTCGGCACCACCGAAATGGACCTTTTTCATTCAGGAACTTGAGGAATTAATTCGATACTACCAAATGATATTTCAATACCATCAAAGAAAGTTCGGTGATACTGAATATGGCTTCGGTAGCACCGTAAACTAGCCATTTTCTATCCCTTAGAACTTTTTATCGATAAAAGTGGCTTGTAGAAACTTACAAAATTAGTCGAAATATGCATCATAAAGTCTTTAGTGTATCCCAAGCTTATCCTAACCTATCTAGACTCTATCCATACGAGTTTCATGTTCTCTTCTTTGTAATCTCTCACTTTTATGAGCATTCGAAGCTCCTATTAATGAAGAACATGAACTCATGCCTTCTCTAGAGTACAAAGACCAAACCAATAGAAAAATTCTTTGTCTTTTTGATACTCTAGAGCATCCATAGGTTGAATCCCTTAGAAAATTCACTCATTATCTTAGATAAGAGATTCAACCAATTTCCATTACCTTAATCACCTTTATAGGTACATCTTATATAAGGTTCTTGATCGTGAGGCTAAACTAATAGAAAAATCCAAACTACGCGATCGATGGAAAACCAGGAAGCTGATTTAAGCACGAGAGCACGAAGATCAAACAATTTAAGAAGAGCTACAAAAGAGAACTCAATACGATAAGTAAGTATTATTATAAAGAGTTTAAAGTTTAGTCTTTATCCCCGTGTAGGATTGAGACGAAGAGTTTGCTATCAACAAACTCGTGTAGGTGCCTCGTGTGGAAACATTGGTTGGTGGGCCTAAACGTATGTGGCTTATGTGGGATCTTGGCCGGTGGGCCTAAACGGAGGTGCCTTATGTGGGACCTTGGCTGGTGGGCATAAATGTGGATTCTTAGTGTAGGATTGTTGCTCTTATGGAGAGCATAAATTTGTGTCCTTAGTGTAGGACTGTAAAGGTTATTGGTGAACCTATTTTAAAACCATTAATAGTGAAATCTGTTGCACTCTGGGATTGAGTGTGGATACCGGGAGTGGAGTAAGTACGTAGTCGAACCACTATACATGCTTGTATTTGGGATGATCATTTGCGCATTTATCATATTATTTATGTTTGAATACTTGATTGTTTATGCATGATTAGATGAATGCTTAAGATTGATAGGAAGCACATTCCACAAACAAGCTCACATCACTAGGCTAGTTGTTTTATTTGTATATCTTGAATAGCCTTTGTGATTGGATCCTCTATTGGCTTGGAAGGCTTTAGAATTATATTTTCTTACTTGCTTTAAACTGAATGATTGTTTAATTTAGGCAATTAGGATTTTTAAATAGGAAAAATATTTGAATAGTCCTATTCACCCTCTATAGAAGATTGTCTCATATTCATTCTTCAGTATCAACGGTATAAACTACAATTTTAAGGTTAGGGTCACCAAGACACCTCATTTACTTATTTTATACTCATTGATACTCTGCATCCTCTTATTTTTTCGGTCTTTAGCTTCCAAGGGCTCAACTGACTACAAGACACATGGACTCACGTGATTGACATACAAGATTCACAAATCAGTACATTAACAAAATGTGAGGCCCTTGTTGTATGAGGGTCATTTAGTCGTTTCCTTCTTCCTTGGTTTTTTTCATGGGAGGGGAGGAGGATGTGAGAAGGTGGATGGTATTTTTTGGTTCCCTTCCTTCTTCCTTCATTCTTCATTTCTTAGTTTCTTTTATAGTTATTTTTTTAAATCTTTTTTATTGGGTATGAATGGTAGCAGATTGTGAAAGGGAGAAGGTTATGGAAGAATAATGCTCTAATGGATGAATTTTTATAATTGATGAATTTTGTAAGGGAGGAATGTTATAATGGATGAATGTTGTAATTGATGACTTTTATAATGGATGAATTCTTGTAAGTGATGAATGATGAGATAGAAGTATGTTGTAATGGATGAATGTTGTATGGTAAATCATCAATATTTATTGTGCATCATTCATATTCACTATGAATCATCGATATTTTCACTACAAATTCAAATATTCAATGTAGATCATTGATATTCACTGTGGATTATTAATATTCACTGTAGACCACTAATATTCATAGTGGACTGTAGATATTAAGAGAAAACTGTTGATATTCACTGTAGATCGCTGATATTGCCACCATAATAAAAAATATTCACTATGAAAATATCAGCGATCCACTATAAATATTTGCGGTCCATAGTGAATATCACTAGTCCACTATTAATATAAGTGGTCAATAGAGAATATCAAAGATAGACATTGAATATTAGCAATTCACGGTGAAAATATCAGTGATCCACAATGAAAATATCAGTGATACACAGTGAAAAAATTGAAGAAGGAAATGACCAAATGACCCTCATGTGAAAAGGGCCCCCACATTTTGAACCCATCCACATTTAATGTGGGGCCCACCGAGTTATCTTAAGAAAAATCCAATCCATCCATAAGTAAGGGGATTTAATTTCATGTTATCACCCCAAGATTGAGGTCAAATCTCATCATAAATGAACCACACTAAGGGGAAGAGTTAAATATTAATGCACAAAGTTAGTTTAGTTGTAGGCCACAAACATCATAAAAAAACAATGAGAAGACTCTTCCATGGGTTTATGACGGTCCAATTAAAATGAACGAATTAGATCAGTGATAGAGTAGATCCAATTTCAATTTTAGGTGGGGCCTACATCCATTTTGAAAAGGACATTTCACTTCCCGAGATGAGAACCTACCATATTAGGGGCATCTATGGCAAATGGGCATTTTCATCATCCGAAAAATTAAAAAGTGGATTCATGGCTAGAATTCCTTATTCTCATCCATATAAAGTTCCTGCCACAACCAAGTCACCTTAATGGGTCATGCAAACTAAAAACATGACAAAAAGGGAGGTGGATTGCCTACTCACACAATAGCGAGGTGGTCATTCGATAGTGCTATGCGGACCCATAATTCTGTATGTGTTTTATCCACGCAATTTATCTATATTTTCATATCATCTTAGGGCACGAGCCCAAAAAATGAGATAGATCTAAATCATGAGTGGACCCCACTGCAAGAAAAAACATGTGATTGATCACCACTACTTCCTATTGTGTGGTCTACATGAGATTTGGATCAATCTCATTTTTTCGAACATTCTCTAAAATACTATGAAAAAAATGGATGGACAGGATAAATAAATCACATACATCATGATAGGGCCCACAGAGCACCATCTAGTAGGTACTCACAACCATACTGGTATCATACTTTGCAATATGATTTATTGCAATGGACATGGTGGAATTGGGTTATTTTAAATGACCCAATGTGATAGTGCTTCTCATGAATGGAAATACCTCACAAATCTCTTTGTTGAATATTGAAAAATTGACCGTACTGACCTCGAAGTTTGGGCAAATTACTTAGAAAGCTACGACATTCCATATATCCCAAGAGTGGCCTTCTGACAAGCTTCTAAAAAAAAAATTGGACTAAAATGCCCTTGTCCTTGTTTCAGTAGTTGTATGATTTTCTAAGGAATAACAAGTTACGTCATATTTAATGCCAAGAAAGTGATGTGTACGGAACCCTTTTTTACTCGTGGGCAAGGACCAAACTCGTGGGGCCCACATTGATGTATGTGTATAATCCATGCCGCCCATCCTTTTTGCCGTGTCATTTTAGGGCTAAGGCCCAAATATCAGCCTGATCTAAAGCTTGGTGGGTCACATAATAGAAAATAATGGTGACAATGGAACCCACTGTTAAAACTTTTTTGGCTCACTGTGATGTTTGTTAAAAGTGAAAATTACCCAAATCAGACCTTTTTGGGCCCATGATGAGCCGGCCAACAAGTTGGACGGAACGGATCTCCCCATTGTGGGCCTTAGGCTATTGTACTAATGGTTATCTTGTCATTTGATAGTAAAGGAAGTGAACATAAAACAACCGTGACCCATATCACATGAGAACCACGACCCATATGGGCCCACATTGAAGTATGTGTATAATCCATGCCGCCCATCCTTTTGTCGTGTGATTTTAGGGCTATGACCCATAAACATGACAACCACAACCCATTTCACATGCGAACCATGACCCATGTTAATAACTACGATCCATGACAATCACGATCCTTTTAACATGACAATCACGAACCATATTACATTACCCCATATTATATAATAACTACAACCCATATTACATGATAACCACGACCCATATAACATAACAACCACGACCCATGATAATTATGACCATAATTAAAATATAATATGAATGACAGTTTTCTTCAACGGGCACCCAATAAGCTGAAAAACTCTATTAAGAATGTCTTATTTTAGCCTGACCAAAAACTCTGTTGAGAAGGCCAGGCTTAAACAAGACATTCTCAACAGATTTTTTTTAGCTCGTTGGGTGCCTGTTAAAGAGAAATGTTATTCATATTGTATTATAATTATGGTCGTGGTTGTCATGATATATGGGTTGTGGTTGTTACATTATATGGGTCGTGGCTGTCATGGGTCTAGTTATCATGTTATATGAGTCGTGGTGAACATGCAACAACCGTGACCCATATAACATGACAACCACGACCCATATAACATGAAAACCATGACCCTTATAACATGACAACCACGATTCATGACAACTATAAGTCAGAATAGAAGTTAAAGCTGCACTCTCACTTCTCTGGTTAGAATACCGTTCATCTATTTTTTACAAATCATTTTAGTGCTGACAACCACGACCTAATACAATATGAAGAATAGTTCTCTTCAATGGAGACACAACGAGCTGAAAAACTCTATTGAGAAGGTCCATATAACATGGGTCGTTGATCTTCAACGGGCACCCAACGGCCTTTAGAATTTCTTATGAAGACTGTTAATCTTCAAGAAGATCGTCAACATCCCTGAGGAAAGGGAAGAGATCACCCATAAAGAAAAAATGCTAGGACTTCTGGTTTTGATTGGCTTGTGAAAGTAATTTGAAACCCAAGTACCACTAGTCAACCAATGGTTAAGGTACAAATTTTGAAGGTCACTTTGATTTCGAATGAATTACGGAGAAGTAGCAACCTTAATGCGATTTTTTGAAAAAGAATGTGGCACTGATTCCAAAGGGTCGCACTGATTCCGAAGGGAAGGGTCGTGGATATGACGAATAATGGGTCATGGTTGTCATGTTATATGGATTGTAGCTATCATGGATCTTAATTGTCATGTTATAGGGGTTGAGGTTTTCCTGTAAATAGGTTATAGTTTGCATGGGTCGTAGTTTTCATGTTGCAAGGGCAATGGTTGTCATGAGGTATGGGTCGTGGTTATCATGTTATATGGGTTGTGGTTGTCATGGATCGTAGTTATCATGTTATATGCGTAGTGGTTGTCATGTTGTATGGGTCGCGTTTGTCATGGGTCGTGGTTGTCATGTTATATGAGTTGTGATTCTCGTGTTATATGGGTCATGGTTGTCATGAAGTATGGGTCGTGGTTGTAATGGATCATAGTTATCATGTTGTATGGGTCATGGTTTCCATGTTATAGGGGTCAGGATTTTCCTATAAATGGGTCGTGGTTTGCATGGGTCGTAGTTTCCATGTTGCAAGGGTCGTGGTTATCATAAGGTGTGGGTCGTGGTTGTCATGTTATATGGGTTGTGGTTGTCATGGATCGTAGTTATCATGTTATATGGGTTATAGTTGTTATGTTATATGGGTTGCGGTTGTCATGGATTGTAGTTATCATGTTATATGGGTCGTGGTTGTCATGTTATATGGGTCATGGTTATCATGTTATATGGGTTGTAATTGTTGTGATATATGGGCGTGGTTCTTGTGTTATATGGGACGTGGTTCTCGTGTTATATGGGTCGTGGTTGTCATGTTATATGGGTCATGGTTGTCATGGATCGTAGTTATTAGTTATATGGGTCATGGTTATCATATTAAATGGGTCGTGGTTGTTATGGATTGTAGTCGTCATATTATAGGGGTTAGAGTTTTCCTGTAAATTGGTCATGGTTTGCATGAGCATGTTGTAAGGGTTATGGTTGTCATGAGGTATGGGTCGTGGTTATCATGTTATATGGGTCGTGATTGTCATGGATCGTAGTAATCATGTTATATGGGTCTTGGTTGTCATGTTATATGGGTCGCAGTTGTCATGGATCGTAGTTTTCATGTTATATGTAGTTGTCATGTTATATGAGTTGTGGTTCTCATGTTATATGGATCGTGGTTGTCATGAGGTATGGGTCGTGGTTCTCATATTATATGGGTCGTGGTTCTCGTGTTATATGGGTTATGATTGTCATGTTATATGGGTTGTGATTGTCATGGATCATAGTTATCATGTTATATATGTCATGGTTATCATGTTATATGGATTGTAGTTGTCATGGGTTGTGGTTGTAATGTTATAGGGGTCGGGGTTTTCTTGTAAATGGGTCGTGGTTTGCATGAGTCGTAGTTTTCATGTTGCAAGGGTCGTGGTTGTTATACGGCATGAGTTGTGGTTGTCATGGAGCGTAGTTATCATATTATATGAGTTGTGGTTGTTATGTTATATGAGTCACGGTTCTTATGGATCGTAGTTATCATGTTATATGGGTTGTGGTTGTCATGTTATATGGGTTGTGGTTCTCGTGTTATATGGATTATGGTTGTCATGATGTATGAGTTGTGGTTGTCACGGATTGTAGTTATCATATTATATGGGTCGTATTTGTCATATTATATGGGTCGTGGTTGTCATGGATCATAGTTATCATGTTATATGGGTCGTGCTTTTCGTATTATATAGGTCGTGGTTCTCATGTTATATGAATTGTAGTTATCATGGATCATGGTTGTCATGTTATAAGGGGTCGTGGTTTTCCTGTAAATGGGTTATGGTTTTCATGCGTCGTTGTTTCCATGTTTCAAGGGTCATGGTTGTCATGAGGTATGGGTCATGGTTGTCATATTATATGGGTTGTGGTTGTCATGGATTGTAGTTATCATGTTGTATGGGTCACGGTTGCTACATATTCACCATGACCCATATAACATGATAACTATGACCCATGACAACCACCACCCATACCTCGTGAGAACTACGACCCTTACTATATTACAACCACTTCATACGACCTATGCTACTATACAAATATCGTTTATATGATAGCTACGTATGTTATGTATTGACTTTGATGGACAGTAAGGATCCCACGACCCTTACCACATTACAACCACCTAATGCGACCTATGATACTATACAGATATCGTGCAGAGCTAGCCTAACGTTTTTCAAATATGAGATGACTATTGATAGACTACAGGAGCAGGAAATGCAGGCTATATGGGTCATGGTTGTCATGTTATTTGGGTCGTGGTTGTCATGTTTTATGGGTCATAGTTGCCATGTTATATGGGTCGTGGTTGTCATGTTGCCTAGATTATGGTTGTAGTTTTCGATGTGTTCACTTCTTTTTCTACCAAACCATTGGTAGTATAACTTAAGGCCCACAATAGGGTGATCCAATCCATCCACCTTGTCGGCTAGCTCACTGTGGGCCCAAAAAGTCCTGCCTTAGGCAATATCCACTTTTATCCACCTTGTTGGCCTTACCACTAAAATGACACGGCAATAAGGATGGGCGACATGAATTATAGACAACATGGATTGTGGATGGTATGGATCATGGACGGCGTGGATGCTTTACTCCTGAAATGACACGACATGGATTATGGACAACATGAATGCTTTACCCCTAAAATGACACGGCAAAAAGGATGGGTGACATGGATGAAACATATAAGCACCGAGCACCAGCCATTGCCTGGTGGCGGGGGTAGTAGTCAATCCGTCACATTCTCGAGGGTTAAAACAGAAGGTAACTTCTTTTTCACTTCAGGACCGTACTACTTCTGAACCAAGGACATAGTCATTTTCGTCTGAAACAATATCTAAAGCTTGTCAGAAGGCCACTCTTGAGATATATGGAATATCGTAGCTTTCTAGATAATTTATCCAAAATTTGAGGTCAGTACTATCAAATTCCCTTAGTATATTTCAACCCTTTAATTATACGAAAGCTACGGTGAGACACATCCTCGATTATTTGGAGATAATTCAAAAGCTCAAAGTTGAAAGCAGTTGCACTGCAATGCATCAGGATTTGTTCGAGATTATCTCATGCTTTTACATGTAAACGTACACTCACACTCGGTTCAAAAAACCATACACGCCCTTTAACCTCGAGTGGCCCGTAAGTGAGACACTTTTGGATGGGCAGCAATCTAGCCCAAATAGGCATGATTATACACGAGTTTAGGATTGACACACGTAAAGAGCTACGTGGAAACGGATCTTTCAAGATTGCCCGTAACTTGGTTTTGCTAAATGTACACACCTCTACCCCGCCTCAAAAACAATGGGATCAGGTTTCCTCCGAAAGCCTTTCCCAGCAAGTTCCTGCGCTGGGATGCTAGGCAGGGCCAACCATGACATTCGAGAGAAATCCACCCCCATCCATCCGTTTTGCAAGATCACTTTAGGACATTCGATAAAAAATGGAGTGATCCAAAACTCAAGTATACCACATGAGAGGAAAATGTAGGGATTTAGTAACCACCATTGAAATATTCACGCGGTGTCAGGTTAAATTTTTTGTGATTTCACTTCATCTCAGTTGGAATGACCTTATAAACGGCTTGGATGGGATATAAACATCAAGGTGGATTCCACAAAGGTTTCAATGGTAGAAAATTGTTTTCCCATTTTTCGCTCTTGTATGACCCACTTGAGTTTTAAATGTGCCTCATTTTTGTAGCAAGTCTCAAAATGATCTCTTAAAATGGATGGATAGGGTGAATTTCTCCCAAACATCACGGTGAGCCCCACCTAGCATCCTTATGCAGAAACTTCCAGTGAAAACCCACGTCCAAAACAATAGGTCCTAAAAGATCGCAAGCTGACTCGATCCTGAGTCAGGTGATCTACATAGGTGGGCTCAGCTAAGACGTTCTGGACATGTGCTAGGGATACATCTAGATATTTGCTTAGGCTTAGCAAAGCTCCTTTATAATGATCAATAATTTAGTGGGCTTATTGCATTTGGATTAATTGGTATTCAAATCACCAATGTGGACCATCCATTGGTCCAGTACTCTCTTCTTATATGCTGCGGATAAACACAGCAATAAGGGATATAGATAGCGCACCCAGTATCTTTTACTGAGTAAACTCTGTTAGCCTACTGTGGATGTATGCGTCTTATTTGCGCTCATATTTCAAAATTGAACGATATCTAAAGCTAAAAGTAACCCTTACCTCATGAAACAATGTGAATTGAACGCCTACCATTGGAAGTTCTCAAGGAGCCATAGAAGTTTTAGATCAAGCTGATACTTGTGTTCTTCGTTCATCCATGTTTATATGAACTCGTAAACAAGTTGATGACAAGTAGGAGTCACTGTAAGCTGTAGGAAGGTTTCAGTTGTGGACTTCATTATCCTCACTTTTTTCTGTAGTGCGTTAACTTGAGCTGTGGATATGCATCAAATTTATGCTCACAGCCTAAAATGAATTGAAAAAATAGATGGACGGCATGGATAAGACACGTACATCGGTGTCCCCTGTGATTGGACTTATTTTCCAGAAATGATCTTGTCCATTCAATTTTGCATGACACTGACCCGAAGGTTTAGATAATCTTAATCAGTATCATTTTTTAAACGCAACTTATGAATTGTAGGCTGCAGCTAGTGGATGGTCCACATTAGTCAATCCAATTCTAACCGCTCCAAATGCAACTACGGGTATGGGAAGGTTTCCCGTACACTTACCCACTAGATCATTACTTGGTGTAATTCGTTTTCATGCATGTCTCGATCTCCTTTCCAGCGCGTGTGCACAACTTTCCAGCGTGTTCTGCACAACTCGTAGTTACTCAGAAGTTTCTCTGACGACCTTAACCCGCTACGCAAGTGACTCCCCTTCTATATATGCCCCCTTATTTTATTGCAAATATATACTCCCAGACCACTCCAAGAAACATTTCACAATTTCAGACCGTGTTTTAGCCTATATCACTTTCCAATCACCATGTCTACTTCTAGTCATTGTTCTTCTTTCTTCCATACTTTTGAATCTTCCCACAAGAGAAGATGGCGGATTGCGTATGCATCCATATACTCATGCAGGGCTATTGCAGGCAGCATATTAGCAAAGAAGAAAAACCATAAAGAGCGTCTCGCTGTAGTCTCACGCAGCCAGTCTTTTACTGCTATCGATATGCAAGAAACCCGCAAAGATGGTATCAACTTCTCGGCCATCGATCAAGAGAGCCTGACCAAGATTGTAACGGAGAAGGATGTGGAAGCAATTTCTCGATTTGGAGGAGTCCATGGGATTTCAGTAGCTCTTGATACTGATATAGAGAGAGGTATCAGCGGCGACACTGATGATCTCTATCGTCGACGTGTTTCATTTGGTTTAAACACATATAAGAAGCAGCCCACAAAAGGTTTCTTCTTCTTCGTGCTGGAAGCCATTAACGATCGGACACTGCTCGTCCTTTTAGGATGCGCACTGCTTTCACTTGCGTTTGGGATTAAAGAAGATGGACCGAAAGAAGGATGGTATGATGGGGGGAGCATATTCATCGCTATCCTTTTAGTTGTGTTCGTCACTGCTGTTAGTAACTTCCGTCAAGCGAAACAGTTCGAGAAGCTGTCTAGCAACAGAGGCGACATCAAGGTTGATGTGGTGAGAGATGGGCGGCGACAGGAAATCTCCATCCTTGATCTTGTAGCAGGTGATGTTGTTTTCTTGAAGATTGGTGATCAAATCCCTGCTGATGGTTTGTTCTTAAATGGCCATTCCTTGCAAGTGGATGAATCATCCATGACTGGTGAAAGCGACCATATTGATATCGATTGCGATAGGAATCCATTTCTATCATCTGGCACTATGGTGGTGGATGGTTTTGGGTGCATGATCATCACATCAGTCGGCCAAAACACGACATGGGGCCAAATGATGAGTTCGATTAGCTGCACTTCTGCAGAGAACACACCATTGCAAGCTCGGCTCAATGAATTGACTGCCTGCATAGGCAAGATCGGACTAACCATTGCATTTTTGGTTCTTTCTGTGTTGTTGGTGCGTTATTTCACCAGCAGCACCTTTGATGAGAACAGAAAGACGGGTTTTGATGGCAAGAAGAAGATAGACAAAGTGATTTACTCTCTCATGAAGATTTTCGCAGCTGCCATTGCTATATTGGTGGTGGCAATTCCTGAAGGCTTACCATTGGCTGTTACTCTTACTCTAGCTTATTCAATGAAGAGAATGATAGCTGATCAGGCCATGGTTCGTAGCTTATCAGCATGCGAAACCATGGGCTCTGCCACCACCATCTGCACAGACAAAACTGGGACACTAACACAAAACCAGATGAAGGTCACACAGTTTTGGCTCGATGAAGAATTCATGGAGGAAAGTAAACCCATCATATCCTCTAAAGTTCTTGAATTGTTGCACCAAGGAATTGGTTTGAATACCACTGGCAGTGTTTATACACCCAAATCTCTCCTAGCACCTGAGTTTTCTGGTAGCCCTACAGAGCGAGCAATCCTTTCATGGGCTGTGTTGGAACTCGGAATGAATATGGTGGACTTGAAGCAAAATTTCAATGTTCTCCATATAGAAGCCTTCAATTCTGATAAGAAAATGAGTGGGGCTTCCTTGCAAAAGAACGGTGAGAAGTCAGTCCATGTGCATTGGAAAGGAGCTGCCGAGATGATACTAGCGATGTGTTCAAGTTACTACGATAGTAACGGGATTATAAAATCCATGCATGCGGAGAAGAAAATAAAATTCACTCAAATCATTGAAGGTATGGCAGCCTATAGTCTTCGATGCATTGCCTTTGCTCACAAACAAATTCTAGAAGATGATGCAGGTGATGCAAAAAAGCTCCCAGAAGAAAGCTTGACATTGTTGGGGATTGTGGGTTTGCAAGACCCATGTCGTCCAGGGGTGCGATTGGCCGTGCAAGCTTGTATAGATGCTGGCGTTAACATCAAGATGATAACTGGAGACAACGTATCCACAGCAATAGCTATAGCCATCGAATGCGGGATACTTAGTCCGGATCAAACACTAAACGAAGAAGCAGTTATTTTAGGAGAAGAATTCCGGAACTACTCGATGGAAGAGAGGACAATGAAGATCGATAAGATTTGTGTGTTGGCAAGATCCTCTCCGCTCGACAAGCTTCTCATGGTGAAATGCCTGAAACAAAAAGGCCATGTAGTCGCTGTAACTGGGGATGGAGCTAACGATGCTCCAGCTTTAAAAGAAGCTGACATTGGCCTTTCTATGGGGATTCAAGGGACTGACGTTGCTAAAGAGAGCTCCGACATTGTTATCATGGATGATAATTTTGCTACCGTTACTACGGTCTTAAAATGGGGCAGGTGTGTTTACAACAACATTCAAAAATTCATACAATTCCAAATCACCGTCAACATTGCTGCTCTGGTAATAAATATCGTTGCTGCAGTTTCTTCAGGAGAAGTTCCACTAACAACTGTACAATTACTGTGGGTGAATCTGATAATGGATACACTCGGCGCTCTGGCTCTTGCAACCGAACGACCCACTGCAGACTTGATGGAAAAACGGCCCATTGGTCGATCTGAACCACTTATAACAAACTTTATGTGGAGAAATCTCATCGTGCAGGCTGTTTATCAGATTATCATATTACTGATCTTGCAGTTCGAGGGAGAGTCCATCTTCAAGGTGAATGAAAAGGTTAAGAGAACTTTAATTTTTAACACGTTTGTTCTTTGCCAGGTTTTCAATGAGTTTAATGCCAGGAATATGGAGAAGAAGAATGTGTTCAGTGGGATTCATAAGAATCATTTGTTTCTGGTGATTGTGACAATTACAATTGTTTTGCAAGTGGTGATGGTGGAGTTCTTAGGTAGGTTTGCTGAGACGGAGAGGTTGAATCAAGATCAGTGGTGTGCTTGTGTTGGAATAGCTGCTCTTTCTTGGCCAATAGGTTGGATTGCGAAGTGCATTCCGGTTTGAGAAACCCTTTTCCAACCTTCTCAAGTATAAAATCTTCGAAGTCCCCAAAAATAAAATTTCTATCAATTGTATTTCTCCTTTTCTTTTATATAGTTTGGGTATATATCAAGAGTTATTATTCTGGAATTTAATTGGTCCATGTCATCTCGGCTACATCAATACAGCAGTTTAATAAGATAACCAAATGTTTACAACTTACTTCTTGATTAACAGGAAAGTTACATTAAGTACTTTATCCGATGATGGAGAACGGCTTGGCTACTCCCCTGCCATCAGCCCTGTGGCTGATGGTCGGTGCTTTGTTGGCTCCACAATGATGTATGTGTTTCGTCCATCTTTACAGATCATCTTAGGATTTTATTAAAAAATAAAAATAAAAAAATTAGAGGAATAAAAATCTCAAGTGGACCACACCACACGAAAACAATAGTGATCGGATATCCACCATTAAAATCCTCCTAAGGCCCAATGTACCGTGTATTTGACATCCAATTTGTTGATCAGGTCATATGGACCCATATGAAGGGAAAAAACAAAGACAAGCTTGATCCAAAACTTCTATCGCTCCCTAAAAATTTTTCCCTGTTGACATTCATTCAACATTGTTTATTGTAATTTAGTTCATTTGAGATTGGGCTATACTTCATTTTTGGTCTCATAGCATAAAATGATAAAAAAAAAAAAAAAAAAAAAAAATACTTAGACAGCATGGATTAAACACATCATGCTGGGGCCCTTACAGCGGCCTTTGGCGGGTGGCAGGGGAAGCAGCCAGTCCGCTTCCCCGATTATGCGTCTTAGCTGAACGTGGATTTCCTGCTCAAGCCTTTATTGCAGAAAGTTACCGCATGTTTGGGAGAAATATCCGCCCAGTCCATCCGTTTTTTGAGCTCAATTTTTTGATTTATAGTAGAGAAATGAGCCGGATTCTTGAAAATGTGAGGATTGAAGGCCCACGGTTAAAATATTGGTGAGGCCACATTAGTTTTGAATTAGGATAATATTTGTGTTTTCAGTTAATCTCAGTGGGAATGATGTTATTAACCATGTGGATGGAATGTAAAAATTCACTACCGACCCCAGGAAGGTTTCAATGGTAGGAATTTCTCTGTCTAACTTTTCCTTTAATGCGGCCCATTTGAGTCTTTTATCTGCTTGATTTTGAGCTTTTAAGTTCTAAAATGAGCTAAAAAAATGGATGAACGGGGTGAATATCTCACAAACATCAGGATGGCCCCACCTAAGTTTCGAGCACACAAACTTACTTGGAAAGGCTTTGGCAAGAAATCCGCCCGTCTTGGCTGCGACCAGGATGCATTGATGTCGGTGGTATCATGACCGTGGGCCCACCGTCCATCCGTTGTTCCAGATTATTTTAACGCATTTCCCCAGTAACGAATCACATAAAAATCTCAAGTGGACCACACTAATGGCCACCATTGAAAACTTCCCAGTGTCCCCCCCTAATATTTGTTTGCATCCACCTATTGTTTATAAGGACACAGACCCTGATGAAAGGAGCGTGGATTCCCTGCGAAAGGCTTTCGCAGGAACTACCTGCGACTGGAAGTTAGGTGGGACCCACTGTGGTGTTTATAGGAAATCCACTATGTCCATCAGGTTTTCAATATCATTTTAGATGATGGGGCCTAAAATGATCTAAATCCAATATTCAGGTGATCCGTACATCAGGTAAACCTGTATAGGTAAATTCCTACCGTTGAAACCTTCCTGGGTCCACCTTGTTGTTTATATACCATCCATACCATTCATAAAGTAATTCCTACTGGGATGAGCTGATAACATAAAAACCATCCTGATTCAAATATTCTGTAGCCCCACACCTGTTTCAACGGTGGACATTCAATCCTCTGTTGTGTGACCCATATGAAATTTGGATTTCCGTCAGTTATGGGTCCATTTCATAAAATGATCTTTCAAAACTGATGGACGTGTTGGATTTACCATAAACATCTCGGCGGGCCCCACCTAACTTCCCGTCACAGGAAGTTCCTGCGAAAGGCTTTCGTAGGAAATCCGCGTCCTGATGAAAGGAAAACACAAATATTAGGGTGAACAACAACCTTCGTCACTGACTGCTGTTTCTTGTGACGTGGTCAACTGGAGATTCGTACATGCTGCATTTTTCTGGCCTGAAATGAGCTGGCAAAGGATACACTGGGTAGAGATATACTGTGTGAGAACGGATTGGCTACTCCCCTGCAACCAGCCCGGTGGCTAGTGGTCGGTTCTCCGTGGGCCCCACCATAATATATGTGCTTCATCCATTTTTCCCAATCATTTTAGAGATTGGTCTCAAAAATGAGAGGGATATAAATCTCACGTGGGCCACATCATATGAAAACAATAGTGATTGGATATCCACTATTAAAATCCTCCTAAGGCTCCCCTACTGTTTATTTGACATCCAATATGCTTATTAGGTCATACAGGCCCAAATGAAGGGAAAATAATAGAGCTGAAAGTTGGGAGGGTTCAACCCGACCGACTCGTGACCGACTCGACATTGGGTTGGGCTCGGGCAGGATATATTGGGTCCGATCTCAAGCTTGGGATATACAAACACCAACTCGATAAAACTTGGGTTGGGCTCAGGTTGAGGTCTCAGGTTGCCCGACCCAACCCGAACCCGATCAATATATAAGTTACTTATAAATTATAATTGAGTGTGAATTATTTATGTTGAAGGCATGCTAGTGATATCGGGTCTCATTTGTCTACGTCATTTTCAAGGACTCAAGCTAACAAAATATACCAGATTTCTCTCTTCCAAATAGATTGGGTGCTATGCTATAGGGCTTTTAAAGGATTAGTTGCCCTATATTTTAGCTTTTTTTTTTTTTTTTTTAAATGAAGTTCATCATGATGAATAATCACATATATAATTAATAAAATCATAGATATAAAAATTACGTCCTATGTTGAAATATAATAAACTAATGTAATAATGAAAATATTAGTACATATACACCCAAACAACCCGATCAACCCGACCGAGCCCACTCGGGTTGGGCTTGGGTTGAGAATTCCCAACCCGTTGGGTTAGGTTAGGGTTGAGGTATAGGAACCTTGGGTTGGGCTAGGGTTAAGCACCAACCTGTCCCAACCCGACCAACTTTCAGCCCTAGAAAACAACAAAGATTAGCTTGATCCAAAACTTTTATGGTTCCCAAAAATTTTTTAATGGCCGACATTCATTCAACATTGTTTGCTATAATGTGGTCCACTTGAGATGGGATATACCTAATTTTGAGTCTCATGCCATAAAATTATCTAGAAAAATATGTGAACGGCATGGATGAAACAAATACATCATGGTGGGGCCTACATGTCACCGACCACCAGCCATTGGCTGGTGGCAGGGGGAGTAGCCAATCCGTTTCCATAATGTATACTTTGAGGTGGGCCCATGGTCAGGTCCCACCCACATCGCAGTATCCGAGGTTGCAACAAAGTGCCGTCGTATTTCAAGACCCAGGGTGTAGTAATGTAGCACACATCACCGTTTTTGCTAAAAACTCTCTGTGGGGCCCACCTTGATGGACGAGTTTAATTACGTTGTGTATCCATTTTGCCAGCCCATATTACGGCATGACCCCAAAAAAGAGGCTGATCCAAATCTCAGGTAGACCACACCACGCAAAACAGTGGTGATGGAATGCCCACCATTAAAAATGCATAGGGCTCACTGTATTCGCTATCTGCCATCCAACCTATACATAAGTTCAAAGGGACATGGATGAAGAGAAAACACAAATATCAGCTTTGTCTAAAACTTTTGTAAACCCCGAGGAGTCCTTAATGGTGGGCGTCCAATCACTCCTGTTTCCTGTGTGGTCTACCTAAGATTTAGATCTTCCTCAATTTTGTACTTATGTACCAAAACGATTCATAAAAATGGATGGGCGGCGTAGATAAAACACATATTATAATGGGCCCACAGAGTTTTTTCAATAGCTCACTGTACTCCTGTTTCCTGTGATGTGTGTTATCCTACACAATCTGAGTCCCCTGACAGCTGCATGTATGAGCAAATGAATTGGTGGCTCGGGTGGGCCCCACTATAATGCTTATGTAAAATCCTGATCAATAGGAGTGCCTCCCCATGTTATGCCACGGGCCCAAAAATCAGTAACGTCTATGATTCAGGTTGACCACATGATATAAAAGAATGTACAGGTCCATGATAGCTTCTGAACTTTTTCTATTAGTGTGGCCCAAGTGATTAATAAATAGGTATCATTTTTGGGCCACTTGCCTAAATTTATTTGTGCAATCTACTGGTTGGAGTTGATTTCATATAAGTACTATGGTATGCCCCTTAAAAATCAAGGGTAGATGGCTCTCCCAACTGTTTCCTTTGACATGGCCCACCAGAATCATAGGTCAGCTTATAGACAATGGTTGTAGTGGATCTTACATGAACATCTTGGTGGGCCTGACAAAATCAATAGCCATATCTCATGTATATAAATTTTTTTTTTTTCCCAAATAAAGTCCCTAGACAGTAGGAGAGGAATGCCGGACTGAATTTTTTTGGAAGGACGCGCCATGACGCGTATGCAAAATCTACTGTGACCATTAGATGACTGATTCCAATTTAGGCTTGAATCCAAAACATCAGGGTGACTCTGATTCATGTAGTCCACATTAATTAATAAAAAAAAAAAAAAAAATTTGAGAAAGAGATGCCCACCCTTGAATTTTATAGTAGTACGTCTTTGTGACGCTTTTTACAAGTTGGAAGGCAAATAGACATTACAGTGTGCCCTGAGAAATTTGTAATGTGGGGCCTTTAATCACCAATGTTTCCCGTGGTGTGGTCTACCTGAGATTTGTATCTCCCTCATTTTTGGGAAAGAGTTGTCCACCCTTAATTTAATAAAATGGACATAGATTGGGATCCTTACTCTTGATCGTGGTAGACTCTCGGGACTTTCAACACCCGGTCAAGGGTTTGTGTATCCATAGGTGGTTAAATCCTACCACGGCGTGAGTGTTGCAGGTAATCCATCTCCTTGTAAAATCCACTCCAAAATGTCTAATAACCCATTCACTTTGTTTAGAAAATTCCTTACTTTTTTTTTTATTATTAACACTATTACTTTGATCAGAGGAACCCGTCACTTTGTCTCATCTAATCCTATTATCACCTTCTCTAGTGTAATTCTATCATTTTGTCTAGCAATCCCATTACTTTATTAAATCAAAGCTAGTCACTTTATCCTGGAGAACTAATTATTTTGTCAGGCTACACCATTACTTTGTTTACTGGAATCCAATCACTTTGTCGGGCAACTCCGCCACTTTATCTAGTAGAATCTTATCGCTTTAACTAGTAGAACCATGTCACTTTGTCTAATGGAAACCCATCACTTCGTTCAATAACCCTGTCACTTTGTCAAGTGTAACCATGACACTTTATCTAGCAACCTCATCCACTTGGTCTAGTGGAACCATATAACTTTGTCCGACAAACATGTTAATTTATTTAGTGAAATCTTATCACTATTTGGCAACTTTGTCACTTTGTCTAGTGAAACCTCGTCACTTATTCACCAACCGTGTTAATTCATTTGTAGAAGCCGATCACTTTATTTGACAACCCATCACTTGGACTACTTCAACCCGTCACTTTGTTCAATGACTCCGTCACTAGGGCTGTACATCGAGCTAAGTCGAGTCGAGGTGGGCCAAGCTTAGCTCGACTCCTCCCTGTTATACTTGAGTTCGAGCTCGACCTCAAGCTCAACATTGAAGCTTGGCTTATTTGCCTAAGTTGTCAAGTTGAACTACTGGTTCGAGTCGAGTCGAGCTCAAGCTTGTTCATATTATCACAACCTGACTCAATCCAGCACCCAACCCGACCCAAAGCCATCGTCTAACCCGACACAAACGATTCCAAACCCTAATCCAACTCAACCTATTGCTGCTGCTGCCTTACCCATCGGCCATCATCTCCCAACCCGACCCAATTAATCATATTACAAAAAAAAATCTACAATCATATCATATATTATTCACTATATTAATATAAATAAATAAAAAATATTAATAAACAAAATCACCTACCTTTGTGCCTTGTGGTAGCTAAATGGGCTGAGTAGGCTGCTGGGTGCGGCCGTGCGGGCTACTCAAAGTTGCCTTGTGGTGGCCAAATGGGTTGAGTGGGCTGTTGGGTGTGGCCGTGCAGGCTACTCAAAGTCACCTTGTGGTGGCCAAATGGATTGAGTGGGCTGCTGGGTGCGGCCGTGCGGGCTACTCAAAGTTGTTGAGTGGGTGCGGTCGTGTGGGTTGGCTCAGACACTTCAGGAGAATGAGAGAGATAGAGAGGGGCAGAGATGATGACCGGTGGCTAGTGGGCTGTTGGGTAGGGTTAGGGTAAGAGCAATGGAAAGAAAGAGAGGGAGAGAGAGAATGGGTTGGGTAAGGGTAGGGTTTTTAAAGTTTTTTACTTTTAACTTTTTTTTTAAAAGTTAAATATATATATACTAAAATATCTTACTCGAGCCGAGTCGAGCTTGAGTTTGAGCTTCGAGTCAAGTCGAGTTGAAATGCCCTATGGTCGAACTCGGCTCAAACTCAACTCGAGCTTCAAATATTTAGCTTGACTCAGCTCAAATCAGGCATTCAATCTAAGTCAATCTGAGCTGACTCGAGCTGAGTCGAGCGAGTTTTTCGAGCTAACTTGACTCGTGAACAGCCCTATCCATCACTTTATTTAGAAGAATCTCATCACTTTGTCCAGTAGAACCATGTCACTTTGTCCAGTAACCTCATCACTTAGTTTAGTGAAACCTCATCGCTTTGTTCAACAATCTTGTCACTTTGTCTAGTTATCTAACAATCAAGTCACTTTGTCTGATGGAACCACGTCACTTGGTTCAGCAGTCCCGTCACTTTATGTAGTGGAACCCCATCACTTTATGTCTAGTACAACCCAATCACTTTGTCTGACAATTCATCAATTGATCTAGTATAACCCCACTACAAAAAAAAAAAAGAAAAAAGAAGAATATATCAAAGTTGGCGGTCGTGTGGTGGTTTCCTCGATGGATTTTAGTTGTCAACAAATCATAATAAACTATCGGTAGATAAACATTCAATCGCTACTATTTTCCTATGGTGTGGTCCGCTTGAGATTTAGTTTCTAGCTCATTTTTCGAATAAAGTCCTAAAAGGATCTTCAGAAATGGATGGATGGCGTGGACAAAACACATACATCATGATGGGGCCCACAGAGCACCGACCACTAGCCGCCTGACAAGTGGCATCTTCAATCACCATATTGCCTCCTATTTTTATTTCTTGACTTCACTTTACAATGTTCCTTTCTCCAACGACCAAAACCTTAGAAATATCCTATCGAGCTTGTCAACTCTCTTTCAGATTTAGAACCTTACAAGGTAAGATCCAACATCTTTCCACTCCTCTTTAAACAATAACTATTTTCCCTTCTTTCCATTGCATCATCCTTTCTTTCTTCGTAGATCAGTGTGAAATTCTTATAAATTAGAAAATGGGGTTTTTTTCTTTCACTTGCAGTGGTTTCTCTTTACTGATCGATGCAAAATGCTCTGGTTCTAGTCAAGGAACTTGTATATCCTTCAAAATCATTGGAAGATCCAAGGAGTTGAAAAATTTTAGGTTTTTATTTTCTTTTTCAATGTTTTTTTAATTAAAAAAAAAACCAAGATGATTTATAGAGCAAAGAGGGCTAGATGGGTCACTACAAAATGACATGGATTGCCCTATTGCTTCTCTTTGGAGCAACTCATCCAGGTTAGTTCATCTCTTTTGTTCATCACCATTATCGCTATACCCTGTTATGACCAATCAGAGGGAGTTAAGTGTGATCTGCATGGATACGCATGGTGTATTTAGAGATTTGCAGATATGTACGGAGGAGATTTCTCGATAAGTGTAGATAGGATGTATCAGGTGGTGTCATGTACTACTAAAGCAACTAATGGAGAAATGTTTGTGCTTAAACAATTATCTGACACGTGGCAAGAGAAGGAGCAAAGGAAGCAAGAACATGTGAAGCATCTCGAAAGCAGTAATGAAGAATGATTATGGTAACCGTCGGAACGTGAGATTGATCCAAAATGGCTGAATTAAAGATATAAATGAAAAAAGTAAATCAAGAAGGAAAATATTCTCACACTAACTCAAACAAACCAAAATTAGCTTTTAATTATCCTTTCAATTATCCAATCAATTTACATTTCATAATGCAATCTTTTACTTACCTTGTGAGCAAGTTATATTTCATAGTACAATCTTTACTTTCCAAGCCTACCATTTTACATTCCATAGACTAATCTGCAGTAGTAATCAAGTAGTTGATAATATTTAGCTATAATTCAAGTTTATGCTAGCACATTGGACTCGGTTTATCTATCGGGAAGGATTTCTTCAGCTGTTCTCTATGACCAACAGTAAGGATGTCTTTTCCATTTAACTTTAATTCGTATTAAAAAGTCCTTTTGTATAAAAGGCAAAGGAGTAACCCATCATCAGAGAACAAACCCCGCCCTCTGAATATTGTTTGATCCGATTTTTACACATTGAGCGAGTGGCTGAATAGGCGACCAATCTCATCAGATCTCATTCATACACTACGTGTCTGCCTATCTTGGCGCTTGGGGTCATTGTTGTTCGATTTGAATTGAAGTCCTATATTCAATTATGGCACACCTGTGCACCCAGTGTAGAAAACAATAGCCAATCACTTTCTAGCACACCTGATGGGACCCTGTATCTGACTTGCCAATGTGGAATTGCCAATAATGAATAGGAGTACCCGTATCATCGGGGTTGAATCGTTTACACTAACTACACCACCTCTAGTGAGGACAAGCTAGTTCACATAACCCCTGAGGTGATGAATTTAAACAATAGCATGACTACTACCACTAAAGATCCAGGAGGACCATCCACATGCCGAACTGTTCTTCCTGACGAGGTAGCTATTATGCTCTGGGATGGTTAGATGAGCATCCAGCTCGTGCAAGAATACAGAGGAACCTAAAGGGAACAATTCCTCATTCAAGCTCAGAGCACAAAAAGATACATGGCCAGCCAAACCGAAGCCATACATTGATCATTAGCTATGATAACTGAACGAACACTATCGACAATGCAATACAATATAGAGGGGAGTTTGATTAACAATGCAACTCCATTGCCATCAACTCCACCTTTGTAGTGTAATCCACCCCAGGTCCCTATACCGAAAATGGGAAATGCACCATCTCCTATGGAAGTTAGGCGATTGAAGAAAGTGATTAGGAAGTTTATACTTGAAAATAAGAATCAAGGGCCACCAGGAGGATTTCATCCCCAATGGTTCCCTAGATTCTAGGAAAATGTAAATTAATTTGGTCTAGATCACCCACTAACCTTAGAGCCTCAGCCGATCGATCATGACCAAATTGTATAAATGGTCTAGGAGGTTGTTGGCCAAGTGCTCGTCCGCAACAATTTCCCAATTTATCACAAGCTATACCCCGAATGGATAGATCGACAACATCCATTGTCGAGAAACTATTGACCGGATTTCACTTTATTTTCAGTTGAGCCCAGTCATACGACCATTGAGCATGTTGCCACTTCACAATGTAATGTGTAGAGTTGACCAACAATGACTATCATAAGATATAGTTGTTCGACCATTCACTGACTGTTGTAGCCTTCACTTGGTAGTCAAATTTGTTGCCCGATTCAATACATAATTGGCAGGATATGGAAGAGAAATTCCATCCTCAATTCATTTCTAAGAATAGAGAGATTACCATAGCTAACCTAACATGGTTTCGATAGTTACTTAGGGAATCATGCAAGAGTTATATTACACGATTCAAGTGGGCGAAGAGCCATTGCAAAGTAGTAATGACAGAGGTCGAGTTTGTACAACTAGTACAAGATGTGCTTGAATATAAGCTCCGTAATTAATTCATAGGTAAAAAATTTATTGATTTATATGACCTGACTAAAAATGTTTCTCGTTACAAAGAACTCCTGTAAAAAGGAGCCAGGTAGAAGAACTCATCATTAGGGACATATTACAATGACCCCCCAATTACGAGACTGTAATTGCTGAAGTAGTGGCCAAGAAGCCATTGGTATGTTCTGCATTGGTCAAAGCGGAGTCAATCGCATTAAAGGTTCATAAGGTCTACACTTTTGATATTACCAGAGCTAAAGAAGTGTTTGACATTTTGCTGGCTGAAAAATTTATTAAGATTCCTATGAATCATAAGATACCTTCAGCCGAGGAATTGTAGAAGACTTAGTATTGCAAATGACACGTAACTTGATCACATTTAACTAATAAGTGTATCGTGTTCAGGAACGTCATCAAGACCACATCGATTGAGGACTGTTAAAATTTTCAGAAAAGGGTGAGGAGGCAATGTTGATTGACTCCAACCTGCTCTCGTCCAATATTAAAGTGAACATGATCATTGCCAATCTGAAGAATCAACCACGATTCAGGGTTGATCTCACCCTGGGCAAGCAACGAAAGACACCATATCGACTTGTGCAAGGGCGCCAAGGGTCCCCTCGTTTTAGCGATGATCAGTTGGGTATTGTTTAGAGAACCCATCAAGACCCTGAACATTGCGATTGATGTGCTTGAGGAATCGTCTCTCGATGGGAAGCCCCTGCCAAGTAGAGTTGGAAATATCATCATGCGATCATGGAAATGGCCCCGACCACTGATAGTTTTCGCAGATTGCCTCAAATTGTTGCTCGCGTTTGGGGCAACCCATGCCGAGGATGGTTAAAACCCTTACCACACATGGAGTTTGGAAATGGGTAACACACCCAAATTTTTCTACAGTACCGGAAGCATTGATACGAACACAAAAGCACCATTGATAGACACAATGGGCCACTACAAGAAGAGGATTGAGAGGAAACGTGGTACTTCCTAAAAACAAAAGACACGCCTAAGCCTTTCTAGATGATTTAGGAAGAGTAAGTGGTTGAACACGATCGAAACATTGATGTCTACTACAATGCAAAGGAAGGTTTGGATGCTCGTGACATTGATCGGTCGATGAATCCAAAAGAGGAAGATAGTTGCAGCAACTTGTCAGATTACCTCAATGAAGAATACTGCCCAACAGATGAATTGTTGGTAATGAACTATCATCAACCGCTAATGCACTGAAGATTGCCTTACTTATAGCCCCATTAGTCAAACTTGTGGGTGATGAATGTGCTAGTCACATAGAGAAGATGGAATCTGAAACACTACGAGGGCAATATTTGAGTGATAAAATTGTGTTTGGGACATTTTCACTAGTGACATTCCATTATAACATGGTTTTTACCTTGCCATCTAGTTTTCAAGCAAGTCTGATGTAACGACTTAGAAAAATTCGTACTTAGACCCGAGTACCATCTTTAGTAGAAATCGTTTAGAACCAAATCCCTTAGAAATTTAATGTGATTTAGCTAGCGCTAAACTAGATTGCATGTAACAATTGCACCAATAGCTTTCAATACAATCTGTAAGACCCAAAACCTAGAGAATCATTGATGCTATATTACCCTAAAGTCTAGGATCCAACTCTAAACCCAGTTGCTCCTGGGAATGCTTTGTAATTTTATATTGAATTTAGACCGCACATCGAAAGTCTGATAGCTATGAACTTAGACCATTCTGACCGCTTAGTTGGACTTGACAATCACCTCGAAAATTAAGTCCAAACGATGTCTTGAGACTATTTTATTAAGTCCGGAGTGAAGAGAGTGAGAAAATGAAGATTTTTAGAAAATTAAATATATTTTTAAGTAATCTGGAATGTTTCACTTGCGTGTTATTTCTAAGCGTTCTGACCATTAGATTTCGACCCAAATTCACCCCTAAATTTTAGGGCATTACAAGTTAGTATCAGAGCATGATTTGGATTAACCTAGACCTGGGTTAGGGTCACACGATGCACGTTGATGCCACTATAGCGTAGGAGGGTGCGAGAACAATCTAGAAACAGAACTAGGACTCCCAGTTTATCTTTTGGCGAAAGTTTACTGAAAATGGTCATCGAGATTGAGTCTGTGCACACTCCTGATCAAAAACGTCGACCCCAAATCAAGTCTAGACCATCAAGTGATGGGTATAGACCGCATTTCATCCCATTCCAGCCGTTAGAAATCGATAAAAGTGAATAGAGGTCAGATTAGTTCCGAAATGACCTGAAACGGCTCAAATCGGAAGAGGAGGCTAAACGAATCAGTTCCAGGGGGTTCCAGGGTGGGACCGCAACTCTTCTAGACCTAGGGGATGGTGAGGACCTTGCCTAAACGGCGAGCCCTTGCCGGATAGTCCAGTGGTCGGCCAGGACCTCGTCGGTTGGCGGGCTCAGGTGGGACCAGGCTTTTAGGCCAATGGTCTTAGGGTCTTAGTGGGACCCTGTGGTACAGGGCTCGACCCCTATTTTATCCCTAATCCATCACTTCCTTCACAAACTTCACTCCTACCCAAAAAGTTTTTCAATGGCAAACGTTCAATCCCCCACTACTTTTTATAGTGTGGACCACCTGATAGTTAGATCTGTCTTATTTTTCTTCTCAAGCCTTAAGACGTCTCCCCAAATGGATGGACAATTTGGATATAAAGCATACATCATGATCAGACCCACAAAACTTGTTGATTCATTGGGTCTTCACATGAGTTTAGATGGTGTGGGCCACTTGAATTCCATCTACGACTGATTTTTGGGGGTGACCCATCTTTAAAGGGGACCCATCAAATGCACGATGTAGATGGTCATCGTACATCATGGTGGGGCCTATGGTGGGGCCCACTATCCCAACCCATCCCAAGTAACAACAGTTGCAGCGTCCTTGGACGTTGGACGTCAGCAGCAAGGGGCTGACGCCCCTTACCTATCTTTATTATTATTATTATTATTATTTTACTATGATTTTTCATATGTGGGGCACACATCAAGATAATCAAGTTCGTTTGTTGCATTCTCTGGCTCGTGACACATCCAACAAGTCCAATATGTAGCATGTTTTGACGCACAGAAACCTCATAGCAGGCCCTAACAGTTTAACACTATTAAAATAGTCTTTTTGATGGTGTGGCCCACCAGAGATCTGGATTGGCTTCATTTTTCGACTCAATTCCTAAAATGAGATGGTAAATTGGATGGATGGCGTGGATTAAATGCATACATCATGGGTGGGGCCTACTGTGGTCCCACAGCCCCTTCCCTCTTTTCTTTTAAAAAATATTTATTTATTTATTTATTTTTATGGTATGGTGTGCACATGTGTGCATGGGTGTGAGTGTGTGTGTTTGGCCACCCCAATGGGCTACACTTTGGATGGTTTGGATGGCATATAAAGGTTTTGGTGGGGCCCACTATCAATAGGTCCCACTTAAAGTTTATAATGAATTATTATTTTATCATTTTTTTTATGAATCCTCTTATGCATCCACACCATTAATCACATCATTATCATCATATCATCACAAGTATTAATCATCTTTTAATATGTATTCTCTTATACATCCACATTGTTGATCACATCATTATCATCAAATCATCACCACTATTAATTATACAAATAATCAAAAAGAGAACAAATCATAAGAGTGGGGGGGTGTACTCACCTTAATGGACTAGATGGATGGTTGAGATGGATGGCAGGGATGGGATTAAAGGAGTTGATGGCCCATCAAGATCACTCCTCTCTCTCTCTCTTATGTAGAAAAATGGTGAAATGCCAAGAGATGAAGGACTATTTGTAGAGAAATTGTTAAAATATGGTTAGATTTAATTAATGTGATCTTGGTTAGCTTAGACTAAGATTATGACAATTAATTCATAATTTGTAATTAATGGTAGATTAAAGGAGCATGGGATGGCATGGTGTGATGATGTCATACGTAGGGTATGGAATGGAGAGAAGTTGACTTTGGGGAGCACATGAGAGAGGGGAGGTGTGGGTGTGTGACATCACACACATGGGTAGAGATTCTCTCACCCATGTGTGGTATGTACATATATGCATGGCATGTATTGTGCACATGTGTGGAATGGGGTACATGGCACCATGCGCACATGATGCAACAACGATTCTTCGCGGTGTATCTCACTAACAGAGTATCGTATAGACGCACAGGTGGTACCTACGCGATCGCAGTGATGGGGCGGTCGATATGAAATAGGTTTCTAGGTCTTGAGGTTTTGATCAGTCGAGTGTGCACTATGATCGGCTAGTTCAGGTTTGGCCAAAAGCATCGATCATCGTGTACATAAGCATAGAAAGTCGTACGGAATAGACAGGGTCTTACAATTTACTGTCCTAATAAAAATTTCATCCTCAAAATTTCTAGTTCCAAGAACACTATTAAACTCATAAATTGAATCCAAACATACATATCATCATACATATACAATACAATCATCCATCCCATAAGTGAGTGTATTGCTCGCAGCTATCTTCATCATGCCTGGGTGCTACGTATAGTCTTTATGCTCTCAACTAGGGAATCTTTCTTTGACTAAGATCTCAAACCAAGAATCCTGGATTCATGTATATAGATTCATACAAATTAGAGATACTAATAGCATCTAGGTTTTCAATCAATCGTTGTGGAAGACCTAGTTTAAGTTCTTCTATGTTTTCAAGCTGTTGACTTTGCTCGTAATGATCCCAAATCTTATGCTCTGATACCATCTTCTGTCATGCCCCAAATTTGGGGATGGACTGCTTTCGTAATGCCCCGAATCTGGCACTCGACTTTCATACACCAAGTACAGGTTCGACGCACCATGAGGAAGGTTTTTAACTGATTTTTTTTATATATAATAATATATGAGCATGAAGATCCATGATCAAAAGACCAAGCAAAACTCTCCATTATAAATCATGATGGTTACAAGTATAATGCTTTACAAGCGGTACATAACGTCGACATTGCTAAATTGAAAAATAAATACAATGCATCCAGAAAGCTAAGTCTTCCAAGCTAGTCTAGCCTTGAAAAAAAAGTAAATAGGAAGCTTAGGCAAAAAGCCTAGTGAGTACACACGTATGTGCAGTGTGTCCTACATACAAGCAAGATACATATGCCATAAGGAAATCATATATGTGAAAGGCATGTAGCATGTAAGGTATGATGTCAATGCCAATTCAATGCATATGTATCATATAAATACTCCGAGTCAATGCTACCAGCATCACCAAGTCATATTTTCATTCCTCCTATATCACAACCATAACCGTATTATATGCATCCGTAATCACATCATCATCATAATATTGTCATGTTATATCATAACTATATACCTAGGGAAAACACCGTAGTCGACACTCATGCACCAGACACTAGTAATCGATCTCGCATATCAGCCTTGCAGTAGATTTCCACCAACTGTATATCATGGGAAACACTGTGGTCGACACCCATGCACCAGACACCAGTAATCGACCTCGCATACCGGCCCCATGGTGGACTTTCACCCCGTATGCCAATAACGAATTTCATTCGCGCTTCTCCTCGTCGGTAGTCAGACCGGTCCCTGTTTGCACTGAAATTGCGGTAATGACAGCTTTAGTTGAACTAAGAATATGCTAATATGTCTTAGAGTGGGGTGAATACGACTTTTATAAAAATTTTATGGTTTATTTAAAATCTTATCAAACTTGTCCTGAGTAGATATGCATGAATCAGGATTTCTTCAAGATAACTCTAATGGCTTCCAAGCCAATTAGAGGATCTAATCACAAAACTGATTTAATGATAAACATGATTGTTAAGGGTCAAATATTGCATATTAGACCCCAGATATTGTCTAGATTTACGAATATAATGCTGTCTAATGGCTCGTTTTCTCATTCTTATGTGGCAAAGTGATTTTATGAGCATGGATAGAAAAAGGGCGTTAAAAGTTGAGATTTAACGATCTGATGACGCCAAAGTCAAGGGACACACTCCAGGGGACCAAGATTGACAAATATACATGGTCAGAAATCCGAGAAAAGTTAGAAATTGAAGCTCAAGTGGCCTGAAGGACGTCCAGAATGCAAGATCACGAGGTTTCCACCATCCGTTCGGCTCGAAACTTCATACGTCGCCTGAGGACCATAAATTAACCGTACATATAAAATTTCAGCCATTGAAGATCTCGGGAAGTGCCCCAACTGACAGATCAGCCCATAAACCGTTGATTCTGGGCCCACCTGATATCTGGAACTGCCTCAAAATTATTATTGACGCCTTAAATGAGGAGTCAAAACAGATGAACGGTGCAGATTTCTCCAAAACAGTGCAATGGACCCCATATGAGATGAGTGTGTACAGTGGACATGTGCACTCGCCGTGCATGGCAAGTGTCAGAGATGGCTTGACCGTCTCTGACTGAAAGAAAGAAAAAAAAAAAAAAAAATTTCGTTCGCAGCGGACGAACGGCCGCTGGCCGTTTTCACGGACATTATTGGGCCCCACACAAGCTCTGTACGTCTGATCCAAGCCGTCCATCTTGTAGAGGGCTTCGAGAGCTATAAAACCATATTATCACTTTTCACCCATGCGTGCACACGTGTGAGATACAAAGGCCACAAAAGGGGTGCCCGGTAGCGTTCAAATCTGATCTTTTTGTGATTTCTTCTCTGGGCCACGTCAATGGACGTTCAAAACCACTCATTCTTAACTGAAATTTCGTTCTGAATCCAATGGACGGGGTGGATTTTCCAGAAAATGCTTCTGTGGGGCCCACCGACCACAACAGCGAAATGGTGCGAAAGGTTTCGCACATCCGCGAAAACTGACTTTTCCGGATAGTTTTGGCCCACCATCTTTGATCATATGGCAGATCTGAACCGTCTATTATGTAGAGGACCCAAGAAAGTACTAAGGGACGGTGTTTCTTTGGAATTTGAGCGAGGAAAGTGGCGTGTTTCATGGTACCGAACTTGGCTGCGAAAATTGCACTCCGTGTCTTGCTACAACTCTGTCACTGACTCCAGCCTTCCAGCAGCTATAAAAGGAGATTTTTGGATGTGGGGAGCATTCATTCAGGGTCTGGGGAGGAAGAACAGAGGGCTCAAGCTTGGGTTTCAACGTGGGCAGAGGAGAGAGAGAGGAGCTTGGTTTTTTCTTTCCCTTTTCTTTTCCTTTTCTTTTTCTCTTTATTTATTTGGATTGAGCCCATCCATGGCAGGCTAAATCCTCCTAGCTAGGGCTAAGAGGTGAAGCTTGTAGTGAGATGGGAGATTTGATTTTATTTAAATTTTAATGCATGAATTGACGTTGATTTTAGTTAATTAATATGGGAATGTTTTAGGTTTTTAATGGTCTGTTGTGACTGAAATTACAATGGGTCCGCAATGGCTTTGAATATTTCCGTTTTCTTTAATGTTTATGATGTCAGGAAGCCCTGTTGTTCACCATAGTCTCCTGGGCATGGTTGGATGTCGGTACCCTTCCTAACTTTCATACATGTGATTGGGTGGTAATTAGTTTAATTCTGTTGTTTGCCATAGTCTTTTGGGCATGGCTTGGTGATGGAATCCATTCTAATTCATACACCTTTCATCTCTTTGAAAACTAGATCAACAGCAGTTCAGTAATTTTCATGATTTTTGAAACAGGCGTAAGATCTCCCTGATCTCTACAAGTGGATCCTCTGAATCCCTAGTTTCCTTTTCTCTGATTTCTCCTAAATTTTAGATAAATATTCCATCATTATTTCTTAAAATTCTATTTGATTTAGAGTGCATCTTAGTGTAGTTCTAGTTCTATTTAATTTTAGATAACGTACAAGTTTCAGTCCCTTGGGATTCGACCTCGGTCTTACCGAGTTATTACTACATCACAACCCTGCACTTGGGGAGTGAACAAGTTTTTGGCGCCGTTGCCGGGGACTGTCGGCTACGTTTTTCTGAAATTAATTAGTTTTAGGATTAGATTTTCTTTTTAGAAATTTTTAATTCTAGGTTTAGAATCTTAGTTATTTTCCTTATTAGAAAATTTTCATAACTTTAGAAACTTTCTATTCTTCCTTCTATTTGATTTTTAGAACTAACTCAATTTTTCTGTTTTATAGGAAGCTTCTAATTTAGTAAGCTCTTTCTAATTCTTCTTTCTTTGGAATTTCTTCTTTTTCCTAGAAATTAGTTTATTTTTAATTAGGACTTGCTACTCTTAGAAACTAACTTATTTTGTTTTGTTTTGCAGATTCTTAACTTAGGAACTCTGATTTGGTAACTTCTCTCCAACCCTCCCTTTTTCTAGATTTTTATTTTCTTTTTTAGGTTTAAGTTAGAATTTGAGGGCTGAGTGTGTTTTATGCCCCATTGGGCACGCGACAACACTCGACGTCTCGTGACTGAAGGAGGATTAGTTGAGGGGTTGACTGTCCATCGCAGGACTAGACACCACTTGAATTCTCCTGAGTTAGAAGACGTTATGGCTGAAAATCAACCTCAAGCACTACCCCAACCAAGGGTTGAGGAAGTACATGATGAGAATGAGGTGCATCAGGCACCCCCGTCTCGTACATTACAAGATTATTTACAACCGGCGGGGGTAAGTACGCCCTCATGCATGATTTTTTCTGAGAATACAGGACATATGGACATCAAGCCAGGGGTTATCCAACTCCTTCCTAAGTTCCATGGGCTTGAGTCTGAAAAACCATACTTGCATCTGAAAGAGTTCGATGAAATCATAGTCACCTTATACTTTCCTAATGTATCTGAGGATACTATTAGGCTGAAACTCTTTCCATTTTCCTTGAAAGAAAAAGCCAAGACGTGGTTACATTCACTGCGTCCTAGATCCATTGACACATGGAATGATATACAGAGGGAATTTATAAAGAAAATTTTCCCACATCATAAGACAATTACCCTCAGGAGAGCAATCATGAACTTTGCCCAAAAGGAAGATGAAACATTCTTCCAATGTTGGGAAAGGTTCAAGGATCTGGTTAATGCATGCCCACAACATGGCTTTGAAATATGGCGCATTACGAATTTTTTCTATGATGGGCTAACATCTTCCATGCGCCAAATGGTCGAGACAATGTGTAATGGAGATTTTATTAATAAAAATGTCGACGAGGTATGGGATTACCTCGATAGTCTCGTGGAAAAAACACAATCATGGGACTATTACCCAAGGACAAACACTACGTCTAGGCCGACTCATTCAAGGAAAAAAGGAGGAATATATCTCCTGAAAGAGGATAATGATCTTAACGCTAAGGTGGCCAATCTCACCAGAAAATTTGAAGCCATGGAAGGAAGGAAGGAAAAGGTTAATGAAAGTGTTTGCGCATCTGTGATTGCAACATTCATACTACTGAAAATTGTCCTTCAATACCTGCCTTTCGAGATGTATTGAATGAACAATCTAATGCCGTAAATAACTATCAAAGACCTTTCAATGGACCACCCTCTAATACATACAATCCTGGCTGGAAAAATCATCCGAATTTTAGTTGGAGGAACGGACAAACTGCTACCCCTCAAGGTTTCTTCAATCAAAATCCAAATCAGGGGAAACCTCAAGAAGAATCGGTTCAATTTTCCATACAAGAGATGGCTCGGACAATGCAAGGAATTTCAGATTTTATGCAAAAAATAGATTCACGTATGACGGCTATGGAAAAAGGGATGCTCCCTGCACAATCACTCCCTAATCCGAAACCGCAATACGAGACAGGTGATCCCAGCTCTTCAAATCAAATGGGGCATGCTAAATCCATCACTACTCTTATGAGTGGGAAGGTTATTGATAAAACCCTTCCGGTTAGGCCCGAAAAGCCTCAAGAACCAGAAGAGGACAACAATGATGGATCTAGTGGCGCCCCACAAAAATTTAAACCGTAACCTCTAGAAAAGCCAGTTGCTTCGTTTCCCCAACGGTTGGTTGAACCAAAACGTATATCTAACTCTCAGGATATCCTAGAGGTGTTGAAACAAGTGAAAGTCAACATTCCTCTGCTTGACGTTGTAAAACAGATTCCTTCATATGCTAAATTTCTAAAGGATTTATGTACTACCAAACGACGGAAAAATGTTCAAAAGAAGATCTCCTTGACTGAGAAAGTGAGTGCCATCCTGAAACAAGATGTGCTGCAAAAATTAAAAGATCCCGGTTGCCCAACCATATCATGTGTAATCGGGAACTATCGAATTGATCACGCACTTCTTGACTTAGGAGCGAGCGTCAATCTGATTCCCTATTCGGTATACCAACAGTTAGGTTTGGGTGAATTAAAATCCACTCGAACCACACTACAACTTGCTGATCGTTCTGTTCGTATACCAAGAGGGATCATCGAGGATGTGTTGGTCCAGGTGGATAGATTCTACTACCCTATTGATTTTATCATCTTGGACACCCAACCCATCAATGACACGAGCACTCAAATTCCCGTCATTCTTGGTCGCCCATTCCTGTCCACTTCAAATGCAATCATCAATTGCAGGAATGGTGTCATGACTATATCCTTTGAAAATTTGACATTGGAATCGAATATCTTTTTCAATAACGGCAGCAACTCAGAGGATGATGACGATTTCCACGATGTTAACATGATTGATTCTTTTATGGAAGATAGAACGCCTCTCACCTTATCCTCTGATCTTCTAGAGACGTGCCTGGCCCACTCCCATGATCTTGATGATGATATAATTAGGGAGACATGTGTCATGCTTGATACTGCACCGGTACTTGAAGTTAACCGGTGGAGGCCACACATTGAAGAATTGCCCCAAACTTATGTAGTGCCCCTACCGTCTAACCTCAAGCCACCGAAGCTTGACCTAAAACCTTTGCCCTCTGATTTAAAATATGTCTATTTAGGTCAAGATGAGACATACCCGGTGGTGATTTCTGCCCACCTGGAGAAAGAACAGGAGAGTATGTTGATATCTACTCTCATTGAGCATAAGGGAGCTCTTGGATGGACGATAGCGGACCTCAAGGGAATTAACCCATCGATTTGTACTCACCGTATATATCTTGAGGACAATGCAAAGGCTGTTCGGCAATCACAATGTAGACTAAATTCAAACATGAAGGAAGTGGTTAAGGCCGATGTTCTCAAACTATTGAAAGTGGGGATCATTTATCCCATATCCGATAGTCAATGGGTGAGTCCAACTCAGGTAGTTCCTAAGAAGTCCGGGATCACCATCGTAGCCAATGCCAATAATGAACTCGTGCCGACCAGAGTTACTACTGGTTGGAGAATGTGCATTGACTACAGAAAGCTGAATACCGTCACAAGGAAAGACCACTTTCCTTTGCCCTTCATTGATCAAATCCTAGAAAGGCTAGCTGGTCATTCCTATTATTGTTTCCTTGACGGGTATTCAGGTTATAATCAGATTGAAATCGCCCCTGAGGATCAGGAAAAGACCACATTTACATGTCCCTATGGCACCTTTGCTTACAGAAGGATGCCATTCGGGCTATGTAATGCCCCTGCCACCTTTCAGCGATGCATGACGAGTATCTTTTCTGACATGGTGGGGAAATATCTAGAGGTCTTCATGGACGATTTCTCTGTTTTCGGTTCATCTTTCAGTGAGTGCTTAGCAAGTCTTAAATGTGTGCTGAAAAGATGTGAAGAAAAAAATTTGGTACTTAACTGGGAGAAGTGTCATTTTATGGTTCAAAAGGGAATTGTCCTTGGGTATCATCTCGTCCAAAGGAATCGAGGTAGATAAGGCAAAAATCTATCTTATCTCTAACCTACCTCCACCCAAGAACATCAGAAATGTGCGATCCTTCTTAGGACATGCAGGCTTTTACAGACGATTCATAAAGGATTTTAGTCTCCTCTCTCGTCCTTTATGTAATCTTCTTCAAAAGGATACACCATACGAGTGGACTGAGCAGTGCCAAGAAGCTTTCACTAAGCTTAAGGGCATGCTAACCACTGCACCTATCATGCAGCCACCTGACTGGAGTCTTCGTTTTGAACTTATGTGCGACGCTTCTGATTATGCTCTTGGAGCGGTTCTAGGCCAGAGAAAAGATAAGCGGCCTTACGTTATTCACTACGCAAGTAGGACTCTAAATCCTGCCCAAGTGAACTACTCGACTACGGAAAAGGAACTCTTAGCCGTACTGTTCGCTTTGGACAAATTTAGGTCCTACCTGATCGGATCCAAGATCATCATTTACACAGATCACGCGGCACTTAAGTATCTTCTTTCTAAAAATGATTCTAAGCCCCGCCTGATACGATGGATCCTTCTACTCCAAGAATTTGATTTGGAAATTAAAGATAAAAAGGGAGTAGAGAACGTAGTGGCCGATCATCTTTCTCGCCTTAATACCTCGGATTCCCTTGAGGCGACCCATATCAATGACATGTTCCCTGATGAACAACTGTTTAGAGTCTCCCATTCACCTTGGTTCGCTGATATTGCTAATTATCTTGCTACAAGTGCCATACCGACACACTGGACGTCACAAGATAAGAAGAAATTCTTTACCAAGGTGCGTAACTTTTTCTGGGACGATCCATATTTGTTTAAATATTGCCCAGACCAAATCTTAAGGAGATGCGTACCAGACGATGAGCATCAGAGTGTCATCTCCTTCTGTCATTCATAGGCCTGTGGTGGTCACTTTTCTGCTAAAAAGACCACGGCCAAGATTTTACAGTGTGGCTTCTACTGGCCCACTATGTTCAGGGACACTCATGAGTTTTGCAAGGCTTGTGAGCGTTGTCAGAAATTGGGAGCATTGTCCCGTCGAAATATGATGCCCTTGAATCCCATCCTTATTATAGAAGCATTTGATTGTTGGGGTATTGATTTCATGGGACCATTCCCCCAATCATTTGGAAATCTGTATATTTTGCTCGCCGTAAACTATGTCACTAAATGGGTCGAAGCAATTCCGTGCCGCAAAAATGACCATCACAAGGTCATTAAATTTTTGAAAGATAATATCCTGTCGCGGTTCGGAACACCTCGAGCCATCATTAGTGACGGGGGCTCACACTTCTGTAATAGACCATTCGAGAGTTTAATGAAGAAATACGGTATCTCGCATAAGGTGAGCACCCCATACCATCCACAAACAAGTGGACAAGCTGAGATTTCCAATAGAGAGATCAAACATATCATAGAGAAAACAGTTAACCCTGATCGTAAAGACTGGTCAATCCGATTGACCGATGCCTTATGGGCGTACTATACTGCTTTCAAAACTCCTATTGGAACATCTCCCTTTAGACTTGTCTATGTGAAAGCCTGTCACTTGCCTGTGGAATTGGAACATAAAGCATACTGGGCGATCAAAAATCTGAATTTCAATCTGGACAACGCTGGCTCGCTACGCAAATTTCAGTTAAATGAACTTGAAGAAATCCGGAACGATGCGTACGAAAACTCGAGAATTTACAAGGACAGGATGAAGGCGTTTCATGATCAACATATTCTACGAAAATCATTCACGCCTGGTCAGAAAGTCCTCTTGTATGACTCTCGACTACATCTCTTTCCGGATAAGCTTCGATCTCGTTGGACCGGCCCTTACATTGTTGTCACTGCTTATCCTCATGGGGCCGTCGAGATAAGAGATCCCGACAATGGCAAGAAGTTTAAAGTAAATGGACATCGATTAAAGCCATTTGTCGAGGCATTTGATTCAGAGGACATATCCATGCCTCTGATTACTCCTGTTTACCAGGACTGATCTCCTAGTCTGATGGAGGTATAGGTAGGTTTATCGCTTTCATAGGTCTAGGATAGTTGTTTTATTTGTCTGGCTGAAGACGGTAAATTTAGCGCTCCTGGGAGACAACCCAGCTTTTTTATTCCTTTTCATTCTCTAGTTAGATGATTCAATGTTTGTGGGTAACATTACTGCAAACCCTCACAAGACTACAACTCGTCCACTAGGGGTAACCTAGAGGTTTAAAGGCTTGTTGCATACGCTAAATGCAATCGAGAGCACTTGCGAAAGTGGTATAGGTAGGATTTTATTTTTGTTATTTTTTTTCTGCTTTCTCTCTCATGCTGACAAGCTTCCATGCCGTGATCTATTGGAAACTCTCTTGATTCGTTATTCAGGTACTATCTTCCCATCACTTCTCATTTACTTTCGTTGTCCCATGTGCATTGCATGCTCATATCTTTTACATTGAGGACAATGTAGACTTTAGGTTGAGGGTGGGGGATTAGGTAACCTAATCAGTATTTTCTTGGTCTTGAGCAACAATTGTGAAAATTTTAATTTTTGAATTTTTCTGAAAATTTTTATGAATTTGAAGTGATTTTGACGAATATCCTTGATTTAGAATTGTGAGATATATGATGTTGATAATTTATAACTCTTGGATTCCGTATCGGTGGCATTCTGCAGTTACGATCGAGTTGCTAAGCCATGATTAGAAGTTTTAAACATTGATCGCATCAGGATTTCATATGTCACATCTCGCTTTCACGTTAAGACTTCAGTCTGATATTGAAGGGTTAATTTGGTAATCACTAAGCACGAAAGGAACCAGCCTGAAATATCTTGCCATCATGGTATAAAAATTGGAAAGGTTAGATAATTAATCTTCACCATAGGTTTGCTCCCTATAGGTGTGGAGTTAATTCCCCATGAATGTTATCTAAAAAGAGTCAGGTGTACGATCTTCACCATAGGTTTGCTCCCTATAGGTGAGGATTTGATTCCCCTTCCTTGGCATTACTTTGAATAGAAAAATCACAAGTTAATAGGCTAATCTATGAGGCAAGTTTTGGATTAAGTTTGGTTATCATGAATTCTCTTGCTGGTTACCAATGAGATCCTGAAATAACAAATTCAATCTTAATGTGATTAGCTGAGATTACACTATACATCCATGGATTTCAATGTTTAAAATTTTTCTAATTGATGGATTAATGCTTTACACTTGATTATGAAGTCTACGGTGCACTTGAGCTCAGGAGAATACAATTTCTAACATTCATGAATATTAAATTTCTCGTATTTTGTTCAAAATCTCACTCGATTTCATAAAAAGTTCTCCTATAATTCTCAACTTATTTTTCGCATACTTTGCTCGGGACTAGCAAAATGCTGGTTGGGGGTTGTGTTGAGGGTCAAATATTACATATTAGACCCCAGATATTATCTGAATTTACGAATATAATGCTGTCTAATGGCTCGTTTTCTCATTCTTATGTGGCAAAGTGATTTTATGAGCATGGATGGAAAAAGGGCGTTAAAAGTTGAGATTTAACGATCTGATGACGCCAAAGTCAAGGGACACACTCAAGGGGACCAAGATTGACAAATATACACAGTCAGAAATCCGATAAAAGTTAAAAATTGAAGCTCAAGTGGCCTGAAGGACGTCCAGAATGCAAGATCACGAGGTTCTCATCATCCGTTCGGCTCGAAACTTCATACGTCGCCTGAGGACCATAAATTAACCGTACATATAAAATTTCAGCCATTGAAGATCTCGGGAAGTGCCCCAACTGACAGATCAGCCCATAAACCGTTGATTCTGGGCCCACCTGATATCTTGAACTGCCTCAAAATTATTATTGACGCCTTAAATGAGGAGTCAAAACAGATGGACGGTGCAGATTTCTCCAAAACAGTGCAATGGACCCCATATGAGATGAGTGTGTACAGTGTACATGTGCACTCGCCATGCATGGCAAGTGTCAGAGACGGCTTGACCGTTTCGGTCAAGCCGTCTCTGACCGAAAGAAAGAAAAAAAAAAAAAAAAAAAATTCGTTCGCAGCGGACGAACGGCCGCTGGCCATTTTCACGGACATTATTGGGCCCCACACAAGCTCTGTACGTCTGATCTAAGCCGTCCATATTGTAGAGGGCTTCGAGAGCTATAAAACCATATTGTCACTTTTCACCCATGCGTGCACACGTGTGAGATACAAAGGCCACAAAAGGGGTGCCCGGTAGCGTTCAAATCTGATCTTTTTGTGATTTCTTCTCTGGGCCACGTCAATGGACGTTCAAAACCACTCATTCTTGACTGAAATTTCGTTCTGAATCCAATGGATGGGGTGGATTTTCCAGAAAATGCTTCTGTGGGGCCCACCGACCACAACAGCGAAATGGTGCGAAAGGTTTCGCACATCCGCGAAAACTGACTTTTCCGGATAGTTTTGGCCCACCATCTTTGATCATATGGTAGATCTGAACCGTCTATCATGTAGAGGACCCAAGAAAGTACTAAGGGACGGTGTTTCTTTGGAATTTGAGCGAGGAAAGTGGCGTGTTTCATGGTACCGAACTTGGCTGCAAAAATTACACTCCGTGTCTTGCTACAACTCTGTCACTGACTCCAGCCTCCAGCAGCTATAAAAGGAGGTTTTTGGACGTGGGGAGCATTCATTTAGGGTCTGGGGAGGAAGAACAGAGGGCTCAAGCTTGGGTTTCAACGTGGGCAGAGGAGAGAGAGAGGAGATTGGTTTTTTCTTTCCCTTTTCTTTTCCTTTTCTTTTTCTCTTTATTTATTTGGATTGAGCCCATCCATGGCAGGCTAAATCCTCCTAGCTAGGGCTAAGAGGTGAAGCTTGTAGTGAGATGGGAGATTTGATTTTATTTAAATTTTAATGCATGAATTGACGTTGATTTTAGTTAATTAATATGGGAATGTTTTAGGTTTTTAATGGTCTGTTGTGACTGAAATTACAATGGGTCCGCAATGGCTTTGAATATTTCCGTTTTCTTTAATGTTTATGATGTCAGGAAGCCCTATTGTTCACCATAGTCTCCTGGGCATGGTTGGATGTCGGTACTTCCTAACTTTCATACATGTGATTGGGTGGTAATTAGTTTAATTCTGTTGTTTGCCATAGTCTTTTGGGCATGGCTTGGTGATGGAATCCATTCTAATTCATACACCTTTCATCTCTTTGAAAACTAGATCAACAGCAGTTCAGTAATTTTCATGATTTTTGAAACAGGCGTAAGATCTCCCTGATCTCTACAAGTGGATCCTCTGAATCCCTAGTTTCCTTTTCTCTGATTTCTCTTAAATTTTAGATAAATATTCCATCATTATTTCTTAAAATTCTATTTGATTTAGAGTGCATCTTAGTGTAGTTCTAGTTCTATTTAATTTTAGATAACGTACAAGTTTCAGTCCCTTGGGATTCGACCTCGGTCTTACCGAGTTATTACTACATCACAACCCTGCACTTGGGGAGTGAACAATGATGTAATTCAGAGTTTATGATGGATGTAACTGTGTGTGAGGTGTGATCAAATATGAAAGTTTTTAGTGAAATCACACAAGTAATCAAAGACAAACATCAATCACAAATACAGTCATTTTTATAGTGGTTCGACTACTTGTCTACTCCACTCCTGCTAGATGCACTCAACCCTTGAGTGTGCTGGATTTTACTAAGGAGGTTTCACAATTGGTTCACCTTAAACCGGAGGTTTTAAATCAAGTTCACTTCTAACCAGTACAACCTATACCTAGACTGACAGTTTATACTCCCACGAGCAAGGGTCAACACATAACACCCAATTTAAGGCACACTAGCCAAGGATCCACACAAGGAACCTCTCACGTTCATGCTCTCACAAGCATGGGTCAACACAAAACACCCACTTTTAGGCACACTGGCCAAGGACCTTCTACAAGGCCCTAACTGTTTATGCTCTCCACAGAGAAAGGGTCAACACAATGCACCCACCACGTATACTCCCGTCGAAGGCCTCCTGGAGGACTTACAAGGGATGAGAAATACCTTAAAACCAATCCTATAAAGGAATGATCACAAGGGTCATTTGGACTCTAATAACTTAGATCTCCTCCTTTGTTAATGAAGAGTCTTCTGCTTCCTTGAACTGCAACCCAGAAGATATACCAATGCATGGCGACGGGTTGGGTCAAGGTTGTAATGAAATCTTACTCTATTGAAAGTTTTCCTATAAGGAAAATAGAGTGATTCCAATCATTTATGCATTCAAGGCATCACAGCTTAATGATTTTCCATTAAGGTATAGCTAGAAGATCCTTAAATGCGGAAGTTCATTCCCTAATCCACTTTATTGAATGTTAATGATGAGGGTGGATTGGAGGATGAACTTCCATGAGAGAAAGGGCTTTGGGTTAATGATCTAAGGTCAAGTACTCAAAATCACTCTCTTTCTTCTCTACCAGCAACTAAAGACAAGCTCTCTATATATAGGTAAAAAGTTCCAACAGATATAAAACGGTCACATTTATGACAGAGTTCGATATCATCTAGCAGGGTCGATATCATTGACATATACCCTCGATTGTATTGATTGGCCGCTCGATGACACAAACTCAAATGACATACGCTTTTGAAACCTTTTGCCAGCTGGTTGAGGAAATTGAAACTTGCGTCGATGTCATCAGATTTCGAACTCCGATTTCATCGACACGAGGATCGATTCCTCAACATTTGAAAATGAGAGAGATATTGCCTTTGAAATATTTCAGGTTAAGGATATGATCGAGGTACACTCGATATCATCGGAATTTGAATGTTGATGATATTGATAGTCGTATGATGCATCAATAAATCCAAAGGATTTTCTAGTTAAGCTTGTTGGACAGTTTATGTCCATTCTCGATGCAATCGATCCAGCCTCGATATCATTGATATTTGAATATTTTTATCGAGTGACCCTCGATCCAAGATAAAAACCACGTGAAAATGTTGCTGAAAAACTGTGTCCAAGACCAATATCATCGAAGGCCTTTTCGATATCATCGATTTTTGAATTCTAAGGATATCGAGGAGTACTTCAATATATCGAAGGTCTTTATGATTTTCTTTAGACACTACCAGAAAATGACTAATGCCGATGGCTGTGCAGGGTCTTTACCAATGGCTTTTAGCCGTCGGATATGCCGACGACAAATAACCATTAGCCGTCGTTAATAAACCAATATTTTATTTTATTTTGTTTTTTACACACACGCACACACACTCCACACACTCACGCTGGTGGAATTTCACCACCTATGGGTACTTGAACCCTTGACCGGGAGTTGAAACTCCTGAGAGTCTACCACCCGGACAAGAGGAAGGACCCAAGCTAATAAACCAATATTTCATTATTTCGGTTATACTAGCAAAAAAAGGTGGAGTATAATGTCCATTGAAATATTTGTGTTTTTATCTGAGCCGTCCATCCATTTTAAAAGTTCATGTTAGAGGATGATCCAAAAACGGAGGTAGATCCAAGGCCGAAGTGGACCACACTATATGAAATGATGATATTGAGTGTCTACCATTAATAAGAGGTGTCCCAATCAAAGATTTTATTTGCTTAATTTTTGGGATTATGCCGTAAAATAAACTGTAGAAATGGATGAATGGAGCGGATAAATAACATACATTATGGTGGGCTCCATGAGGCCTTGTTTGGATCGTCCCTCCCTGGTTCCATCTCCACATTTCGGAAGTGGATTGGCCGGTGTATCACACAAAGTGTGGAGGTGACGTCACTAATTTGTGTGGGTCCCATCGTGAGGCATGAGTTATATCCAAACTATTTGTCCACTTGGTGATTTAGTCATGAGGTTTGAACTGAAAAATAAGACATATCTAGAAATTAAAGGACCACGCTGTAAAAAGTAGTGGAGGATTGAACACTTGTCATTGAAACCCTTTTGGGGTCACATAAATTTTGGATTAATATGATAGTTGTTTTTTCACTTCATCCAGATCCGTATGACCTCATGATAGAATGGATGGAAAGTAAACGTTACAATGGGCCCTAGGAACGTTTTAATGATGAGAATCATTGTCACCAATGCAATTTGTGGTGTGGTCCACTTGATTCCGAAACTACTTATTTTTGGGATCAAGATATAAAATGATCTCACCAAATGGATGAATGGTGTAGATATGATAAATGCAATCATTGTGGGCCATGTAACTTTGATCTCCTTTGAACCGTTTGTAAACTCGGAACTCCAGGAGTGTCAACGAGGAGGAAACGGACGGACGCGGCTTTCCTGCAAAAGACTTTGGCAAGGATGCTGGGTGGGGTCCCCTAGATGTTTGTGAGAAATCTACCCCGTCCATCCATTTTGAGATCTCATTTTAGTACATGCAACTGAAAATTAGATAGATCCAAAGCTCAAGTGGGTCACACGATGAGTAAATTTGGGAAAAGAAATTCATAACGTTGAAACCTTTTTGAGCTCCACTTGATGTTTATATTCCATCCAAACCATTTATAAGGTAATTACAAGTGTTGTGAAGTGAAAATATCAAAAAATTACCTGACGCCAAAAATTTTACGGCCACAAAAATGTTTCAACTATTCACACTGAGACCTCGCCTTTTCTTCTCATGTGACCTACTTAAGTATTGGATACATATCATTTTTTGTTACATATCCTAAAATGAGCAACCAAAACTTATGAACAAGTTGGATTTATCACAAAAATCTTTTCGGCCTCCACCAAACATCCTTGCGCATTAGCAGTAAATCGGCCTCCGTAACTGACGGGCTACTATTCCTGCCACTTAGCAATGGCTAGTAGTCGATGCTCTGTGGACCCTAACATGATGTATGTGTCTCATCCATGCCGTCTATTCATTATTCTAGATAATTTTATGCTATGAACCTAAAACTGGGATAGATCAAAATCTCAAGTGGGCCACATAGTATTGATTGAACTCTTACCATTAAAAACTTCTCGGGGCTATAAAAGTTTTGGATAAGTTGATTTTTTTTTTTACCATCATCCACGTCGTTAATGATCTAACATGCGCCTACATCAAGGTTTGATTGACCTAATCTACTAGTTGGATGTGAAATAAACATTACATAGGCCCTAGGAGGTTTTTAATGGTAAACGTTCAATCATTACTATTTAACAATGGTGCGGTCCACATGAGATTTTTGCATACTTTATTAAATTTACCTATAAAAATAGGTGGATGGTGTGGATAAAACACATAGATCGTGGTGGGGCCCACATAGCACCGACCCCTAGCCACATGGCTAGTGGCAGCGTCACTAACCAAACGGCGTCCGATTTCGCACACACTCTCAACTGACCCCGTTTCTCTCTATCTCTCTCTCTCTCTCTCTCCAACAACCCCTACTACAGAGATATCTCTTTGCCCGGGGTCACAAGCAATCCGCGCTCTCGTTTCAATTCATAGGCACAGAGATATCTCTTTGACTCTCTCACTCTTCCCGAAATAAGCGAGAGGGGAAGACGATTGTCTTCAAGGTCCTTTTTGCCCTAATATCATTTCTCGATTTCTCTTTAAAATGCTTGTGGTTTCTTCTTTTGTTCGTGTTTGCAGGCAATTTTTCTCTCGTTTTGATGTTTTCTGTTCAAAACCTCTTTGGAAATCTCGATTTCTCACATCTTGTGCTTTCAACAACTTCTAGCTACAAATGTTACTTGAATCTTGTTCGGTTTTGAGGTGGGAAGATGATTTTTTTTTTCTTTCCTTTTGAGGTTGCTGGTTGGAATCCCTTTTCAAAAATTGCTTTTCCCTGTGTTCTATGTGGGAAGATGTTGATGCGTGTAAAATGTGGGATGATGATCGATGCCGGCCAGTTGTTCGATGAAATGCCTGAAAGGAAATAAGTTTCTTGGAACACCATTATAGGAGGGATGGTTCAAATTATTTCATCTGATTTATGTCATTTTCTTTGGTTCTGAGTAGTTGTAATTCTCCATATCTAATTAACAAGTTGGCTGAGTTTCTATGCCTAGTTTATCCAGTGCAAACCGAATCAAGTAACTGAATTTTGTTCTTGCTAAGATAATTTTCTACAATAAGCATATTTCTTATTTGCTAACTGAAGTTTTGTTGCAGTTATTTAGTGTATTTTTAATAATGCTCTTATTAAAATCTATTTAGTCACTCTAATATACTTTGTTCAAATGAATGTGAACCTTTTGAACTCCATACCTTCCCTCATATTAAAAATCACTCTATTGCACTTAAACGAAACCCTGAAACTAGCATATAGGCCACTATATATATATATATATATATATATATATATATATATATATATATATATATATATATATATAAAAGCTGACATTGGAGCTACAGTTGTGTAGTATAAATACTAATTGCAAGTGGATCACTAGTCATGTCTTGGAGCTGAATGATAGTTACACAGTTTGTATCAAACAAATATAAGGATCTCATTGTTGATTCTGGAATGAATCCATACAATCGAGTAGGCTACTTTGGGTCGCTTCTGAATCGTTTGGAAAGAATTCATACAATTGAGTTGAATCTCATTGCCTTCTCCTGATTCTTTGCTTTTCTTGTGGTTGCAGTTTTTTATTGGTAGTAATTGGAAGTGTGTAAGTATACTTAAGAAATTATGTCATATTTTCTGTTTGCTTTTGTTGCTCAAGGTTTTTTTTTTTGCCTTAAATTCATTATCATTATCTACATGTCAGCACTTAGTCATGTTGCATGCAGATTACTTCTTTTTGTTTTGGCATTTGTAATGGAGAATTTGAGGACTACATGTAATAGGCCATCAATGGAAATGCTTATGTTTGGATACCAAATTGCTATTTCTTTTTAATTGTGGAACTTATCGACCAATACTGAACTCCTTATATATGTTGTGGAGCCTAAAAAATACTGCAGGAAGATTATTTCACATTATAGGACCAATCTCCACAAAAGAATGCCCTTCCTTCAGAAACTTGAAGAATGTATTAGTGTAACGTGTACTTGTACAAATTTGTTTCTGGAAGGTGTTAGTGAAGCATATGATCAAGAGAAAATTGTTCTATGCAAGGCCACAATTCTATTTTTGCAGTTTCTCTCTCTCTTCACCCTATAATATGCTAGAAGCTTCATTAAACATGTTATTTATTTAGTTAAAGACATGTTATTGCATATGGCAGGTGATCTATGGTGATACTGACTCAATTATGATTTATATTGGACTTGATGTCACCAAAGCCAAAGCAATTGGAGGAAAGGTCTTTCAAGAGGTGAGGCTCATATTTCAACTAAAAGTTAGTTTTGAGCAAAATATATGTTGCTAATCAACAACTAAATAGACAATGGTTGAAAGTTTTGTAGCATTGTGGTTACTGTATTCTTATTGGAGATGACATTTGCACCAGATATTGATCCTGCACAATGCAGACACGCTATGATTATCAGAAGTGAAGGGTTGTATTATAAAAAAAATGCAGTGTAAAGTCTCAAGAAAAAGAAATATGCAGATGTCAAAGTGCATTTTAAAGATGGAACCATATGAGAGGTCTGAGTCAAATACTTTACCTCTTGTGATTCTGGATCTTCTTTGCTGTCCTAGGGTATTGACTTGTGGCCTTTACATGCATGCAGGTCATTGAATGTAATGGTCTTGACATGGTTTGTCGTGATTAGAGTTTTCTATCTAAAGAACTTGGTGATTTTTGTCTCGGTCAAATACTATCTAGAGGGTATGCATTTAAATATTTCTAGGCACTACAGATTCCTTGTTTCATGAATTTACTTGCATCTATTTATGATTTATGCGGTTGCAAATCATGTGAAGATATTGTGGAGTTGATACATAGCTCTCTTATGAAGGTAAGCTATCATATCATACATGCATTACAGACAAATTGTCTGGTCTGCTCAATAGATTTTAACTATCACCGGACATGTGATGGATGCAGGTTGTGTTGATGTCATTTTAGCTATCATATCATACATGCATTCCAGACAAATCCCTCCCGAAGGCTACTATTTTTTGACAGAAGATTATTTGGAACTGAACATCTTCTGTCACCTTCTTCCTTATCAGAAAGCACCTGCATTGCATCAATCAGTTTAGATGAGTACTTCAGTGGTCCTGTTGTGTGATCTGGAGACTAGAAATAGGACTGAAAGTGTCCCAAACATGCTGATTGCAGGTTCAATGTCTTTGCATCTCAGGGATCACATCAGATGGTTATACAACCACCACCTTCAAGTATATACCCTGCCTCTTACAAACATATGTAGAAGTGTAACCACCCACGTATGAAGTTCTAATGTGTTTGTTTGACATGAAATGGAGATGGTGCATATAGATGGGTGCTTAAAAGTAGACTTTTTCTATATGGGCTATTGTAAACCTTGAGGTCTTGAACTAGCTTATTTTGTCTGTCTGCTCCCTCATCTTGTAATCATGGTTTGGATTCTCACTTCTTTATGTTGGTTGCAGATCCATAACAGTTTAGAAGAACATTTTGGTACCTGCGGGGAGATCACAAAGATTTCAGCTCCGAAGGATTATGACACCGGTGCTTCCAAGGGGTCTGTAGTCTATAGATTTTTCTTTTCTAGTCTAAGTATTTATTGCTCCCTTCACTCTTTTTCTTTTTGACAATTGTGCCATATGTATGTTGTTCTTACATTTCAAAAAGAAAAAATCTTGTTCTTGCAATATTTCTTTGAGCTATGATGTCTGTTGAGAGAAGCTCTTGTGATTTGTGACAAGAGGTCTTGTGAAAAAGCTATCGTTTTGCTAAATGTGCGTCGAGATATGCTTGTGTTTTTGTTGTTTGTTAGGTGGCCTCTGCCTCACCTTTGTTTGCAAGTCAGCTTGGATGTCTTCAAGACGGAGGAAATAAGGATTGACTTTTTGGCTAGAGCTGGCCTTCAGGTAAAGGGGAAGAGGTAAGTACCCAGATCTCCCCTATTGTTTTTAGATCACCAAAATCTCATTGCGATCTTCAAAATGATAATGCTCCCGCAACCTTCTGTTTCATCTACTAAATTGTGACTAGAATGTCAAATCCATTATTGTACTCAGTTTAAATATGGATTGGTCACTCTCCTCTCTTCCTCGCAAAAACAATGGTTGGATGATGCTTTCCTTCATGCTTGTGAGGCTATGTAACAAAGCTCGCTTGACAGAAAAGTTTGTTGTGTTGAACATGTCGTACAAAAGTTGTAAATGTGTGGTTGGGCCCTGGCCCATCTGAGATTGCAAAGTCAACGCTATGTTTGGGTTTAGCCCAGAAGCCGAACTAGAACTTCTAGTTGTAGATCAAAATTTTCATCTTTTAAATATTCAGTCTTAAAAAATAAAATCAGTGTTTAACAGCGAGGTTTGCTAGTTCCCATGCACCTTTGAAGGCAGATGGACCTGCTTGGAAATGTGGACTTTCGATGTGTGTATTGGGTGAGATCTATACTTTTTATATATGACCAAAACTTTCTGTGTGCCTACATATCAAGCGTTTTATTTGTTGTATTTGATTTATTGAAGTTTATTGATTTGATTTTATCTTTCCTCTCAACTCGTTATTGATTTTTTTTTTTTATTTTTTATTTTTAGAGAATCCATATTTATTTCAGATAAATTCATTAAGAATTTAAAAGGTTTGTTGGTTAGTTTCGAAGCTTCAGATTCAACTATAGTAATCATTTCAGGTAGTTTAATCCAAACTGCCCAAAGTTTATTTCTTGATCAAACTTTGGTTTATACATTATATATTACTTTGAATGTGATCATTATCTTTATTAAGAAGGTGAGAATTAGCTTATAATTTGAAATATTTACCTCATATGATTTGTGAGAATTGTGATATATATTTTTTGTTTGCAGTTGTCATGATCCGTCACGGTCAGGTGGGAACCTGGGATTGGGTATCATATATATACAATAATTTTTTTTTAATGAAAATACATTATATTTGGGATTTGGATGATAAATTTGATTTTGATTTCCTTTCTTTTGTATGGACTTACCTTATCAAATAGGTTGGTTGGTTGGTTAGGGGCTTCGGAGAAATGGCTATCAAGCTAGTTTTGGATGTGTGCATTGATGAGGCAATCAATTTTCATCATAATTATTTTTTTAAAATTTAATGAGAAACGCCCACGACTTTTAGCCATTGGCGAATGCTTTTTAGTCGACGGGTTTTGCTGCAACGCTGACGGTTTTAGCCGTCCAAAATGCCAATGGCTTTCTCCGTCACCTTCAGTCGTCGGACACGCTGATGGTTTAAATCCGTCGGCGAGCTACGCCCACTCCACCTTTCTCGATAGCTCGTCCGAAGGCTAAAAGCCGTCGGGAAAGGTCAATGCTGACAGTTTTTAGCCATCGGCATTGTCTTGTTTTTTTCTTTTCGTGAGAAAAATAGGGACACAAACTCTCTGCTGTCGATTTTATCGAGTCAACTTTCGATAGTATCAATTGAGCATCGAGGACATCGACAGCATTTCTTGATTATATCGATCAGTCTATTGATAAATCAACAGAGTTAGAAAACTTAGAGATTTTCTAAAATTTTGAAAAAGTTTTCTAACTCAAAAACCATATGATATTCTAATCAATTTTTAAGGGTTTTAAGTACCTGGTGTTTTGAGACATGGGATGTGAGGCTTAGATTTACCTGTGGCGAGTTTGGGCACACATCCAGTTGAGGCAGACAGTTGATTGATCTTCCTATGGAGCTTCTCTGTCTAGCTGACTCAACATTGAAAGTGCACCTATTACGTGCCCTGGTTTGTCAATTACGTTGTATGTTGAGATAGTCGGACGACAGCACCTATCAAGAAGATCATGTCAAGCGTCTGTCTCATCCGGATGTGTGGAAGCTCACCAAAAGGTAAATCATAGCCTCACATCCCATATCCCAAAACACCAGGTGATTAAACCCTTAAAAAGAATTAGAACATCTTAAGGTTTATGTGTAAGAAATCTTTTTATCCAAAAGAAGATTTTCTAAGTTTTTCTTACACTGTCGATTATATCGATTCCCGTTTCGATATGATCGACCAAGCTCTATCGATGTCCTCGACATATCAATCGATACAATCGAGTGAGGACAAAAAGCGTCCAGCAATCAAACAATCTTCTGAACGATTTATCGATATGTCGACCTTCGAGTTGATATCATCGATATTCGAAAATCGATCATATCTAAAGTGGATCGATTGTATCGACAGAGTGCTTCTCGGCACCCCTGTTTTTCTAAAGAAAACTATCCACTGCTTCGATATATCGATGACTGTCCGATTCAATCTGAACTCAAATATCGATCATATCGGGAGTCAGTCGATCATATCGACTATGGGGCGCATGTTCTCTCCAGTATGAATTTCAGGTTGCTTTTAATGTTGATTGGGGTGCCTGTCGATCATATCGACTATGAGGCACATGTTCTCTCCAGCATGAATTTCAGGTTGCTTTTAATGTTGATCGGGGTGCCTGTCGATAAATCGATATTCATATATCGATCATATCGAGACCATGTCGATTGGATCGAGTCAGGACATAATTCGTCCAGCAAGCTTACATGTAAAATCTATACGATTTTCGATCCCATCGAATGGTCGCCGATATAATCGATGTACAAATTCCGATGACATCGACTGGTTCCCCGATCATATCTGTGATCCTGAAATTCTTCAAGACTTCTCTCTTGGTTTTCAATTGTCGATAGAATCGAACCATCACTCAATGGAATCAGAGTTCGAAATCCGATATCATCGATGCGTGTCTCGATCCCATCGACCAGTTGGCAGAAGGTTTCCAAAATCGAAATGACAATTGAGTTCTTATCATCGAGAGGTCAGCCGATACAATCGAGAGTATACGCTCGATCATATCGACGACTGATCGATGATATCGAACTCTGTCATAAATATGACTGTTTATATCCGTTGGAACCTTTTGCCTATAAATAGATAGAGTTGTCTTCATTGCTGAGGGAGAGAAAAAGAAGAGAGTGCCTTAGAGTGTTTCGACCTTCCTATCATTTACCTAAGCCCTTTCTCTCGGGAAGTTCATCCTCCAATCCACCATCATCATTGATATCTTATAGACTGGATTGAGGAATGAACTTCCGCATTCAAGGATCCTTCAGCTACTATCTTAATGACATATCATTAAGCTGGGATGCCTTGAATGCATAGATGATGGGAACCCCTCTATCCTCCTTATAGGAAAACCTTTAGAGAGTGGTAGTCCATCATAACCTTGACCCAACCTAAGCCTAGCATATATACATCTTCATGTTGTGGATCAAGGGAGCTGAATACTCTTCATCAACAAGGAGAAGGTCTTCATCATTGTGCTGAAAGGGACTCATCAACTTATCTGTAAGTACTAAGAGTCTAGAGGACACTTGCGATCATTCCTTTTTAGGATTGGGTTTTAAGTGTTGCTCACCATTTGAAATCCTTGAAGGAGGCTTCCGACGGGAGTGTACGTGCGAGGTGCGTTGTGTGGACCCTTGCTCTGTGGAGAGCATAAACATCTGGTTAGGAGTACGCTAGTAAAACTCCAGGGTTAGAGGTGAACCGAGTAGAAACCTTAGGGTGCGTTGTGTGGACCCTTGCTCTGTGGAGAGCATAAACATCTGGTTAGGAGTACGCCAGTAAAACTCCAGGGTTAGAGGTGAACCGAGTAGAAACCTCTGTAAAGGTTGAAGGTGAACCTCAGGGTGCGTTGTGTGGACCCTTGTCCTGTGTGGGCATAAACATCTGGTTAGGAGTACGCCAGTAAAATTCCAAGGCTTGAAGTGAACCGAGTAGAAACCTCTGTAAAGGTTGAAGGTGAACCTGATTTAAAACCTTAGGTTTGAGGTGAACCATGGGAAACCTCCTTAGTGAAATCCGGTCACTCAAGGGTTGAGTGTGTAAGCCGGAAGTGGAGTAGACAAGTCGTCGAACTACTATAAAATGACTGTGTTTGAGTTTGATATTATCTTTTATGTGATTACCTTGCATGTCTTTATATATGATCACATCCTATGCACACAGTCATATCCATCACAATCTCATCTATACATTGCTTATCTTTTAAATAGTTTGTGATTGGATCCTCTATTAGGCTTGGAAGCCAGTAGAGTTAAGATTGAGTAATCCTAATCAATACTCTGCGATAAGATTAGTGTAATAAGAATTTTTAATAATCTATAAAAACTTTAAAAAATCCTATTCACCCCCCTCTAGGATATACTGACCTATTCTTACTTTAACTAAAGCGGTCTTCACCGCAATTTCCTGTCTAGCTGACTCAACACTCACGCTAATTGACAAACCAGGGCACTTTCATGCACCTCAGTCCTTAAGCAGGTTGGACCCATGTAAGACTCGTGTCCTAGCGTGTACTATTCCATAGGCTTCACAGCCCTTCCGATAGAATTTTGACAACCCTTAACTTGTATCTGACATTTGCACGCGATCCAAAGTCGAGTCTCGCATATCAGAGTCAACTCAACTCGAAGCCTATAACCCTGCGACCGCGCCGTCGCTGTAGTTCCAACGCTGTAAATAGCGCATCGATCTGATACCCAGGCCAGGAGATGTGGGCCCGCGTTCATTACAAAGAAACACCACACGTTGTGAATTCTGAAAGAATCTCTAAAGCATGTCCTATCAATCAATCAAGTCAAGTACACTCCATACCTCAAGTACAAACAACCTATCCCTTTCCATTTCCAAAGTCAACTCTCTATCTCTCCACCTATCCTTTTTTCACCCAAAATTCAACCCAACCCATACCTCTCCATCCTCTTTCTTACAACACCCATTCCACCCATCCCATATTATGCCATCACTTCTCTCTCTTCCCTCATTTTCTCAAACACTCTCCCAAGCAACACCCAACGTCTAAGCTCACTCTCCCAAATCGAAGTATGGCCCACTTTCCCACTCTCTCATCTCTCATCTCAACCATCTATTCATCATATATCTCCATCAAAATTGAAGGCAATAAACATAGGAGTCCAAGGAGATAAAGAAGGAAGTCGATAGGTGGGTGATCCACTATTGATTTCCATTTTAAGGGCCCACTTGTTGTGGGACCCACTTAATGTATGCATTGTATTAGGGAGGGCCCAATAGTGGTGGGGTCCCTCCCCTCCTCGTTCTTCTCTCTCTCTCTCTCTCTTATGAATTTCGGTGTGCGTGTGTGTCCCACCATGAAGTATATATTTTATCCATGCCTTCCACCTTTGTGGGACCCACCTATGGATGTGTTGGATCTACACCGTCCAGCATGTTATCGGGCTTGGACGGAAGGAAAAACACAAATATTAGATTGATCCAAATCAGGTGGGCCACGTCCACATGGGACCCACCTTGATTCATGCATCCAGGCCGTCCAATGTATCTGGACGGCTTGGACGTGTTATCCATGAAGTGTGAGCTGACAAGTGGTGTGTATTTCCAACTATATATATATATATATATATATATATATATATATATATATATGAGAGGTGGGCCACACGTGTGGACCCACCTTAATTTGAGATCGTCCCCCCACACCACGTGGACTCACTCGCTTCAATCCAGACCGTCCATCCAGCGTCTAGACTCTTTGGACGCTGGACCAGGCATGCTATATATATATATATATATATATATATATATATATATATATATATATATATATATATATATATATTAAATATTAAATATGGTAGGCCCCACGTGAAGACCCACCTGTTCTCAGATATATCTGATATAATATATATTATAACATAAATGTTATCTGATGTATATAATATAATATATATTATAATATAAATGCTATGGGATATATATAAATAATATAATATTATATTATATATATATATATACTAATATAAATGCTATGGTGGGCCCCACGCGGGAACCCACCCGTTATGAATTTGGGATGGCCGTTAGGTGGACCTTCCCCCCTTATATGCATCCATCCAATCCAGACCGTGCAACGGTCTAGATGTGGGCCCATTTTCTACCCTGTCCATCTAATTTTGTGGGGACCACCATGATATATGGGTCTTAGCCGCACTGTTCAGATGGCTGGACGGTGGGTCCTATCCACTGATGTGTGTTACATCTGAACCGTCCTCCCATTTTGTGAGATTGTTCTAAGGCTTGAAAAGAAAAATGAGATAGATCTAGTTATCAAGTGGACTACACTGCCAAAACAATGGGATTGTATGTCTACCATTGATACTGTTTTGGGTCATAGAAGTTCTAGACCAGTATGATATTTATTTTTTCTATTGGTTTAGGTGCTTGTGAGCTTATGAACATACTGGATGGAAAATAAATGCTATGGTATCACCACTATTACGTGTGGCATGGTCCAGATGATCTTTTATTATGATCCAATTTTTGGATAATACTCTAAAATGATCTCTAAAGATGAATGAATGGTGTAGTTGATGTGGCCCGTCAATACGGCCCATTTGTTGTAGGCCCATTTGGTGAGGTTCAATGTGATGTACTTGAGGCCCATTTGATAAGGCTCACTTAATGTATATGAAGCCCTTGTATGAGGCCCACTAGTGCGACCCATTTTGATGTATATGAAGCCCATTGGTGCGGCCCATCTATGAGGCCCATCATAATGTATATTTGAGGCCCATGTGATAGGGCCCATCTACCTTATATTTAATGTCCATGTGATAGGGCCCACCTGTCTTATATTTGAGGCCCATGGGCGAGGCCCAATGTGATGTATTTGAGGCTCATGGGCGAGGGCCAATGTGATGTATTCGAGGCCCATGAGCGAGGCCTAATGTGATGTATTCGAGGCCCATGAGCGAGGCCTAATGTGATGTATTCGAGGCCCAATGTGATGTATTCGGGGCACATGGGTTGAGGCCCATTGTGATATATTTAAGGTCCATGGTTAAGGCCCATTGTGATGTATTTGGAGCCCATGGGTTAAGGCCCATAGTGATATATTTAAGGCCAATGGGTTAAGGCCCATTGTGATGTATTTGGAGCCCATAGGTTAAGGCCCATTGTGATATATTTAATGCCCATGGGTTAAGGTCCGTTGTGATGTATTTGGAGCTCATGGGTTAAGGCCCATTGTGATGTATTTGGAGCCTATGGGTTAATGCCCATTGTGCTGTATTTGGAGCCCATGGGTTAGGGCCTATTGTGATGTATTTGGAGCCCAAGGGTTAAGTCCTATTGTGATGTATTTTAAGCCCATGAGTAGAGGCCCATTGTGATATATTTGAGGCCCATAGGATGAAGCCATTTTAATGTATATTAGGCCCATGTTAGAGGCCCATTGTGATCTATATGTGGCCCATATGATACCGCCCACCAGATGTATGAGAGGCCCATGGATGTGACCCATCGCGATGTAAGCCCTTGTGTGAGGCCAAGGGCCCACTATATGTTTAACCTTATATGGGCTACTCTTTGGGGGCAATGTTGGTTGAATGTCCACGTTGATGGGTAATGATGGTTGGATGTCACATTGTGACCTTCCCTTCAACCTTTTTAGTCCCATTCTCACCGAGGCCAATTCCGTATGTCGAGGCCATTTGTCCCGATTGTCGATTCCGATTGTCGAGGCTGAGTCTGATTGATGAGGCTAATTTCGTTAGTCGAGGCTGATTCCAATTGTCAATTCCAATCATCGAGGCCGAGTCCGATTGACGAAGCCGATTCCGTTAGTCAAGGTCGATTCCGATCGTCGAGGCCGATTCTGATTATCGAGGCCAATACAGTTCAGATTATTGAGGCCAATTTCAATTGTCGAAGCTGATTCCGATTCCGATTGTCGAGCCTAATTGTATAAGCCGATTTCGATTGCCAAGGCCAATTTTGATTACCGAGGATGATTATCGAGACTCATATGATGTATAACGGCCATAGTTGAGGCCCATTGTGATGTATATTCGGCCCATGTTTGACGCCCAATGTGATGTATATGCAGCCCGTATTTGAGACCCATTGGGATGTGTATTTAGCCCATGTTTAAGGCCTAATGTGATGTATATGAGGCCTATGTGATGAGGCCCATTGTGATGCATTTGAGGGCCAGGCAATGGAGCCTATTGTGATGTATGTTAGGCCCATATGAAAGGCCCATCGTGATGTATATTAAGCTCCTAAGTGAGGCCCATGGTATTGTATATTTGGCCCTTGTGTGAGGTCATGGGTTCACTATATGTTAGGCTCTATGTGGGTCATTCCTTGGAGGTAATGTTGGTGAAATGTCCACATTGTCGAGGTTGATTGTCAATGCCGGTTATTGATACCGATTATGAGTATGTGACAGCGTAGCATCATGATACATGCCTATACGCATTATCTGCATGTTTGTTATGAGATGTGGGTGACCATTGCATATATCATTGGGTAGGTTGTTATGAGACTCTCTGATAGGCCGAGGTTATCTCTGTATACTCTAGTGACATCAGGGCTATAGCCTCCACAAGTATATCGTGGATGGTTAGATGGGACACCAAAAATATTTGGTTCTAACATACGGGCGCTATAGATGTCCCTACGTGAAAATCTCTAAACCTCTATGGCCAGGATATGCCCCAACATCGAGACCGAGTGGATATATATGAGCGCATGAGGGCCGAATACTAGGAGGTCACATCTTCCACTGTGTCGTGCTCAGTTGGGAGGGGGTGTGGCCTTACCCGCCCGAGAGTAGGGGACATTATTAGGATGAATTTGACCAACTCGTGAATGGATCCGCTATCGACGTGCTAGGTAAATATTGGCTGACTACTGGCTAGGCGGACGGTGAGATCTCTTTCACTTGCATGGTCATGCGTCAGTGGGCGACGATTTGCATGTAGAGTGTACTAGACCCTAATTATGATCCCAGAGAGAAACCGTACTGATATGTGGACTTATCGAGTAGGAGTCGCATATTCATTCATTCACTATCCAATCGGGTTGGTGGTGTGCAACTAATTGTTGTGTACCTTTGTAATGGCAAGGATTTCGGTTGGGCGCGCGACTAACCTAAGATCAGGAGTCTACTATATTGAGTCTAGCTTTCTAAATTTAGGTATGAGATTGGTTTTGATAGAAGTCCCTTGTAATGGACCCCATAGCCTGTGATACTACGTACTATCATCCTGACTTCACTCTAACTTGGTCATTTCATTCACACCGCATATTGCATTGCATCATCAACATCTGATATTTGACTTATTGTCCCTGCATTACACAACTGATATACATTGCTTCATCAGTATATGATATTATTTTTATTATATTTTTTGCATCGCATAGCCTGGATAAGGTTAATAGTGTTTATGGGCCTATCAGCATGTTTTCGCATTACTCTGATATCGTATGATTTATGATCTTGTCAGTATTTCTGATATTGTATAATTTATGAGCTTATCAGTATTTTCGCTTACTCCGATTACTCTAATATTACTTACTTGGAACTTACCTTGTGCACACACTTTCACCACCTACTAAGCATTCTATAAGCTTATGCACGATAGATGCGTGCAGAGGTGTTAGGTTGCATAAGCGTTGAGCTTGGAGCATGCAGCGGACTTCTAGAGCTTTGATTTTGTCATATGTATTTCCCTTTCAGCACTGTATTCAAATGTTTATATTAGTGGATATGTGATGATGATGTTGCTTTTGTGATTTGGGTAAATTTGTGGTTATGCTTATTATGAGTTAAATGTACGTTGAAAAATCCTCCTTGTAGGATCCCAGGATCGGAATTTAGTGTATAGACACTGGGAACCGAGAATGGGGTACTACGGAGGCTGTTGGCACCGGATTCGGTAATCGAGAATTTTATGAGTCCGGTTTCCAAGTTTGGGGGGTAACAATACGCCTCTTCTCAACCCAACCTCGTTAGTGGGAGTCAAATCTATGACATATGTATCCACTCGGCCTGACGGTGATGTATCCCTAGCTAGTATCAGAGTTTAGGGACTTTCAACCCAAGGGGCACATCATCCCTTACTATTTTCACACTTCCGGTGTCCCACTCATTTTCAGGGATAACCCAAGCCATCATCATAGGTGCAGTTTTCGTCGTTAAGATTAAACTCATGTTATACGACATGACTGTGGTATTTCGATTTATTATGTATGTCATGATTATGCATGAATTCAAACAATTATGATAAAGCATATATTCAAGTGCATGTGGTATGCATATAATGCCATGAGTTTAGGGTCTGCTTAACTTTTAAGCCAAAAATGACATATAATCATCATATGCCTGTAACACCCTGAAAATCGGGGGTCGTGTATAAACTCAACTCCCGAGTTCCAGACCGTCACTTATGCAACAAAAATGGTTATGATTCAATGTTGTCTGATTTAAAGCATCCACATGAGTAAAAGTATACCAAAACTGCAATTCATACTTCAGATCCAGTGATAAAAGCAAGCGGAAGACTAAACAATATATATCACTGTATGGAAAAAAAACAAAGTACTCTCAACTGTCTCCAAAGTATGACTACATCTCTGAGTCTCATATACATGTAAATAGACAAAAAAAATAAGTCCAAAATAGTCCCACTGAAGTCCCCCTCGATCCAGGTCACCTACGGGAAGCCGTCGTGGTACTGCATATAAGAGAACTCATCCTGGTCCTCGTCAATCTCCGGCTCCACGTCCTGGATCTCGTCGCCACCTGCAACTACAACAGGGTCTGGTGGGTGTTGCAAACACCATCCCGTAACGTGGGAATGAGTGATCAACTCAGTGGAATCATAGAGCAAAGATTAGCATGTTCACAATTCAATCACGCGATAATAGTAAAGCAGTAAATCAGACAAACCTAATACTGTTGTTTAATGCAAGATGATATGACATGATGTATGCCCTCACCGACGATCACCCTCATGCGGCAACATCTTACGACCGCGGCATGCCACACTCCCTAGAGTGCTCCACATCTTCCAGGCACATGCAATGCTATGGTGATATGATTACCCAGTTGTTATTAGTCCATTCAAACAGCAGGATTGGGAAACTAAGGTACTTCCCTTGTATCAATCCCAACACGGATCCTGTCTAGGGTCGTCACTCCTAGTAATCTCATACGATGTACATTTCGTAGGTCACTGTAAGGGCTGCCAGGGCTGTTGCTCGCACTCGTTGCACCGCTCCCCCATCACCTTATCAATACAGGCCTACTGTACTCTACTGCACGGAAGGGTCGTCGCCTCCCGTGAACTCAGAATACGCTCGCGGTCACTACAAAGGGCTCGTCGCCTGATCAGTGTAGGCCGACAGCTAGAATATAGTGTCCCATACCACCATAATCTGCTCACGAGTCAAGGTGCTCATTGGTCACTACGGGGAGGTTTGTGGCCCCAGCGTAGGCCGACAGCTCGACCACGGTGTCCCATACCACCATGCCCGGCTCATGAGTCTTCGTGGATCAAGGTACCACGGTTAATAGGGTTTACAATGGTAAGTTCAGTACCCTAGGTTCAAGCAGTTATGATACATACAAGGTGAACAAACATCGGCCAGTCGGGTTACTTGACGGGCTCGACTAGCGCGATCGCATCTCGAATTGAACGACATGAAGCGCGTAAAACACTTCGCGTGGCCTAACCACTGCCGCCAACTCTCAACACGAATCACATTCATCGACGCGTCGTTCGTGGCTATGACCAGTCAGCCACGAATTCGCTCGGTTACCGACTGCCTGGACTAAATCAAGTCCCACACATCTATGGAATTTCATTACTACGATGCAAAAGTATTGGAATTGAAATACATCATGTGAGCATGTTAGCACATGTTATAACATTCAATTTAGGCAAATCTTCAAGGCATGCTTTCCAAGCATATTCAACTTAGGCAATTCTTAAGGCATCATTTCTATGCACATGATGCAATCATGCATAAGGTCAACATATAGGAAATCATTTAGGTCAGCCTATTAATCATGAAATCAATCTCAAACTACTACATAACATCATTCAATACAATACATACTAATACAAGCATTTATACAAACACATACACTACACCCTTAAGTCCACATATAGTATGTCGACCCAAAGTGCGCAACTTGGCGAATCTCTTCACCAAACTGATTATGCAGGCATTCCTAACTCTCTAATGCGGCGACAAATCATGTCAATCATGTCAGCAAAATATGCATGGAGACCGTACTTCCTACAAATGACTAAAATGCCCTAAATCTCATATTCTTCGTTAATTTGCGAAACAGGAAACGGAGAGCATGTTGTACATGTCAAACGGCGATGCCGTCGATAATCTACTATTAAACGACATTGAAAGCGTTGTAAACCGTCAATCAAAGCGTCTAAAATTCTCACCTAATCTCTTACGGTCGCGAGAATTTGAACGGAGCGTGTAGGCTTCGTCTACGACAGTGGGAGATCCTGATTTATGGAAGACGTTAGCTAATACGTTCAGAATCTATATAAACCCTAAATCAGCAAGTTGTTGGGGTTTTTCTATACCTGAAAAGGTGTAGAAATCACCAGCCAGGTGATTGGAAGGAAGCGTTGATGCAGCAACTGTTGGCGGCTCGGAAGCGGGAAAAATCTCCTCTTCCCTTTCTCTCAAACTCTCTCTCTCTTTTCTAGGGTTTAGGGAAATTCGTATGCAAGGAAGGAATGAGGGTTTCAACCCCTTTTATAAGCTTGGAAACGCCCGAAATAGGCTCCGGGACGAAGTTTACTTATTGCCTATCCATTTCGGGGCTGTTTCGGTCCAAAAACTGATTTCTGGTGGTCCCCTGGTCGATTGCGATCAGACTTAAGCTCATGGGTACCAGATGTACCTCGTATTAAGTTTTCAGTCTGGCAGGGTTCGCAGATCGCACGTGGCGGACCAGTTTCAGTTCAGCGGTCACCGCACATAGATCAGGACTGAAAGTTCCGTGACAATAATTAGATATTTTTCCTGATCCGAGGGTGTAATCTGGATGAATTCTGACGGTCAGAACGCTTAATACTGACGCGTCAAGTCGTGTGCCAGATCTAAATTTGAAATTCCCAATTCGTCCCTATTCGCGGTCGCTTCAGTCCAGTTTCAACGAAATACTCTGTGATTATCGGTTTGACTTGATTTTCGAGATGATTGTCAAGTCCAGCTGGGCGGTTCTAACGGTCTAAGATAGGAGGTATCAGACCTTCGACGCGCGGTCTAAATCCAATACAAAAGTTCCATATGGTCCAGAGGACAAACCTGCTTAGAGTTGGATCCAAGGTTATAGAGTATTGTAGAGTTGTCTGTTCTACTCGATTTGGGTCTTGTAGAACGTATTTAAAGTGATCAGGGACTATTTCCCAGCTACTCTAGCGTTGCGCTAGCTAACTTACGTAAAATTTTCATGGAAATTATTTATACGCGATTTCGGGTCAAATCGGTACTCGATTCCAAGTACGGATTTTTCACGGGCGTTACAATGCCACTATCAAATATATCAATCCATGGTCATGCGACTAAACTGAAGAGGACATATCTTACACATGAACAAATGTATTGAAGTACACTCGCACATACCATCATTTCATGGTGCATGAATATGATCAATATCAATATGGTTAAGTAGATGAATTAAGTATGCTAGGGAGTGGAACAACATTAATCAAGATATTAAATCGCATGCTTCTATTAACCATAATCACTAATGTCACTAATATCATTCATAGCTATCATAATCATGAGCATTAATTGTATTCAGAATTACATCATATCCTTCGCAAGATAGGTATTCCATTAGTGGCTTTGGCCCGACATGATTTTCTTTTATTGGGACCACATGGTTAGACCCTACTGGGCGTTATGGTTAATGAGTGGTGGTAATGTAAAGTACATGTACGAAGTGGTTATGAGATAAAAGGCATAGATATAACATATAGTAAATGAGCCACAGGATGAATAGTGCTGGTGAAACTCATATAATATAAAAGGTTTCACCTTCAAGTGGGCTATTAGTAGGTTGGATTTGTAAATAATTATCATAGTAGTTCTACAATGGTTTGGAAGGTACGGATAAACCTCATAAGATATAGTGAGTCCTAAGTTAAACGACTTGGGTATATAATATACACATAAGAGTTAATCACAGTTGGATGATGTGCCTTTGTCTCATACAATGTAGTGGGTTATTGTAAGTGCTATAGTTGCTAGCCCTTGTTGTTGTCAAATTTGTGGTGCTAAAGACACTATTAGTATCTTGTTATGAAGCTTGCATATGTGAAAAACAAAGCTCTACTCAAGACATGTCGAGTCACGACAAAAGTCTCACAAGATCAACTTCGATAGACATGTATTGTTCACAAGTCAAGACTCGAGAATGCAAGTATGTACGACTTAGTTCCAGACAAGTATAATTCAAGATCTCACGAAGCTTTTGACATCAAGATCTCACGAAGCTTTCGACATCAAGATCTCAAGAAGCTTTCAAAGTTCAAGATACACAAAGATCTCAAGCTTCATTATTCTCAAAGGTCACTCGTCTTTAAGTTTTCAATGTCTTTACTTCACTATTGAGGTATGATTGACCTTAGGTTGACCTTTAGAGTAGGTCATTTTGGATATATAATTCGTATGTTTTATATATGAGCATTTGGTCTGTTCTAAGACTAGTCCTGGGTCTTGCTTGACTAGTCCTAGCACTGCTTCGACCTGTCTAAGAATTTTTTGGATCAGTCATAAGTTTATTGCAAAACTATGAAAATTCTTGTTAGGCTTCGACCAGTCCTGGAGACTGTTCGACTAGTCGTATGAACAGTGTCGACTGTTTCTTCGAACAGTCGTAAACCTACGACTTAAACTACAATGTTGAAATTTGACTAGCTTTAACTAGTCGTGGGGGATCTTCGACCAATCGTAGGTGACCTTCGACCAGTCGTAGCTAACCTATGACCAGTCGTGAAATCGCCTTATCTTAATGCACCCGAAATTTCAAATATTCGTTGGTTATATGACCAGTCGTAGATATCTCTGGACCAGTCGAGGATACGATTCGCTCACCTATAAATAAAGCCCAAATCTCAAAATAATTAACACAATTCACGCTAATCTACTTCGGCCTTCTGAGAGATAAGTCTGTGCTCCATTTAAGTTAAGTGTGTATATTTAATATTCTCTTTCTTTAGCTTTTTAAATTGATTTTATTTCTTGTATTCCAATCTAATTTGAAAAGAGGAAGTTTTATTTTCTTTTTTCTGGAATCAAAATCAATTACAGCTAGCCCATTTGGTTTAATTTAAAATCAATTAGAACTTAGAACCATTGTAAAGTGAGTATTGGACATTCAAATCTCTACTCCGATTTGGTTCTTCTGGGCTATTACAATAAAGAAGAAATTTCAGGTATTTTACGTTTATGTAATCTACTTTCTTTTGGTTTACTTTTGAGATTTGCCAAAAAAATCTTATTATATTGGTTATCCAAGGAGAGCTAGGAAAACTCAGAAGTGGAGTTTTTTAATTGTGTAAGCCCACAGAGAAAGACACAATTGTGAAGGTTTTAGGTGAACCTGGAAAACCTATCTTTGATAGTGAACGTTAATATCCACTATATGAGGATATTACGAGTGGAGTAGCTATGTGGCTATTTATTAACAGTTGCTGTACACACAAGCGAACCACTATAATCCCTTGTGTTTTGTGGTTGTGTGATTTATTTTCCTATCTATGATTATTCATTTGTGAGATGTATATGTGGATGTGAATGTTGTAATCATTTTATTTCAAGCATTATGGTAAATGGTGAAATAGTTTAGAATTTACTTCTTGATATTTCTTTATTGCTTTTAGATTCAGTTTCTTTATTTGTTCCAGTAAGATTGCCTTGCCATTCTTATGGTGTATGATTGTCCTTAGAACAATCAATATTTGAGATTGCATTTTATTCTTTAGTGCAGTTTGAATTTATTCATTCATTTATTTATTCCTCTTCAGTTTGGATTCTTGATACAAAGACCTTTCTAAAAATAAGGTTGTCCTACCATAAACCCTTGGTTTTTAGTGTAAGGTTGTCCTTAGAACAACATTTGTATCAACCTCTCAATATTTAGCTATCTATTTTACTTAATTTCGATGTGTTTATTTTAAATTTGGCATAGTCCTATTCACCCCCCCCCCCCGGCCTAGGACATATAGCTTAGCCCCCCCACCTAGGACATGTAGCTTGGCCATTTCAAGTGGTATCAGAGCCAAATAGTTTGCTTGTAATTCTTTATTATTGAATTTATTTCCTACGCTAACGATCTAAGCTATATATATATATATATATATATATATATATATATATATATATATATATATATATATATATATATATATAAGATATCAAATTTTGATAGCCTATCAATCATTAGACCTTCACCTTTCGATGGCACCAATTATACCTATTAAAAAGTCAGGATAAGGATCTTCTTCAAATCCATGGATGAAAGTGTGTGGCTAGCAACAGTGAATGAATGGACCCCTCCTACCACTGAAGTAATTGGGATTGATGGTTCAAAATTAATGAGAGTAAAACCTTATTTCTCATGGACCATACTTCAGAAAAGTGAGAGTAGTGCAAATGCAAAAGCACTAAATGCAATTACTTATGAACTATCACCGGATGAATTCAAAAGAATTATATCTTGTGATTCTGCAAAACAAGCTTGGGATATATTGGAAATGACACACAAGGGTACTTCAATTGTCAAGAAATCTAAGATACAAATCCTCACAACTAAATTTGAGAAAATTCGTATGGAAGAAAATGAAATGTTCATAGACTTCTATACCAGATTGAATGACATTATAAACTCTATGTGGGGGCTAGGCGATAAAATTCCTGAAAGCAAGATATGTGCTAAAATTCTACGCTCACTTCCTGAACAGTTCAATTTTAAAGTAATCGCAATCCAGGAACTTCGTGATATGAACAATATGAGGGTTGAGGAATTAGTTGGCTCATTACAGACTTATGAGTTAACCTTTAAAGCTCCGAAAGGTAAATCTATTGCCTTAACAGTTGCTAAAAATGAGTTTCAAGAAAATGATTTAAATTCTGATTTAGAAAACTCTGAAGATGATATGGCCCTTTTGGCGAAAATTTTTTATAAGATTTTTAAAAGTAAAAAGAGAGTTGATCTTTAAAAAGCAAATGATAAAAAGAAACTTAAACCAAAATCTAGAAAATCATTAAAAGATAGTCAATGTTACAGCTGTCATGAGTATAGGCATTTGGCTAACAAATGTCCTAATAAGGGCAAGTCGAAAAAGAAAAGTATGATGGCTGCTTGAGATGAATCCTCTGATTCTGAAGCCTCCTCTGAATTAGAAGATTCTAAAACTGAGTCGGGCAATGAAGTTAAAGCCCTTATGACTCTAGCCAAATTCACTTTTTCAGTTAATGATGACTCAACTAGTGAAGAAAATCTAAATAGTGAATGTGAAAACGAAGATGATCTTCAAGATGCATATAATGCCCTATACAAGGAAAGTTGTAAAATTGTTGTGAAATTGAAACTTCAAAAAGAGAAATTTTCTAAACTTAAGGAAAATTATGAAACTCTTGTTTTAGAAAAGTCCCATATTTCAAACAGTTTTGAAAAGACAAAATGCGATTTGAATTTTAAAACCTCTCAGATTGAAAATCTTAAATCTGAAAATGAGCAACTAAAACATGAAGTCTCTTCACTCCTGAGTTTAAAGGAAACTTGGAAATATGCTCAAGGAGATCCTAAATTAGAAAAACTCTTATCTGAATCAAGAAAATGTGGTGATTGATCCGATTTGGGCTATGATAAGAGTGTTTCTCCTAAATAGAAGAATACTCCTCCTAAGTTTGTAAAGGGAGAGACCCTAAACTCAAAAGGGAAAGAATAAATGTTTTTTAAAGACTTTAAATCTTTTCAAAAACCTAAAGGTAATTATTTCAACTATAAGAAGTATAATCAAAATCCTTTGGCTGAAAAGATAGTAGATTTGCTTAAGGAGCTTCTAAAGTCTAACTCAATAGGTCATACTTATAACTCTTACAAACAAAAGAAGACCAACTATACACCTAAACCCAAAACATTTATGAAATGAGTTCCAAAAGGTACCTGCTTGGTTGTCCACACAGCTTTCAAAGCTCCAAGCCATTCTAAGTGGTACTTAGACAGTGGATGCTTAAGGCATATGACTGGTGATAAAGGTTTATTCACCGATCTCAAAGATATGACTGATGGTTCAATCACATTTAGTGATGATAACAACTGCAAGATTATGGGCTAAGGTACGGTTCAACTTTATAACCTTCCTTTGTTTAAAAATATTTATATGTTGAAGGATTAAAACATAATCTGTTAAGCATATCTCAAATATGCGATAATAACCATAGTGTAAGATTTTCTAATTAAAGTTGTGATATTCTAAACAATAAGGGTTCAGTAATACTAACTGGATGTAGAATGTCTGAAAACTGCTATATTGTTAGTGAATCCAGCTCATCTAATCAATCATGTTACATGGTTCATACAGACGAGACTGATTTGTTGCACAAACGTCTTGAACATGTACACTACGGAAACTTATATAGATTGAGCAAACGAGAACTAATAAGAGGTCTACCCAAACTTCAAAAGATAGATAAAATATGTGACGAATGCCAGATTGGCAAACAAACAAGGAACTCACATAAAAAGGTGAATTCCAATGCCACTTCAAGACCACTCGAGCTTCTCCATATGGATCTTGTAGGACCTACCAGGATGGAAAGTAGAGGTGACAAAAGATATATCTTGGTAATTGTAGATAATTTTACCAGATATACATGGGTAGTCTTCTTAAGAGACAAATCAGAAACCCTTGAAGAAGTAAGAAAAGTTCTCAAAAGGATTTAAATTGAAAAAAGTTCTCAAGTCAGTAAGATTTATAGTGATCATGGATCTGAATTTGAGAATAGCAGTTTTGAGAAGTTCTGTAGTGACCAGGGAATATTACATGAATTCTCAGCACCCAAAACTTCATAACAAAATGGTATAGTTGAAAGGAAAAACAGAGTGCTTCAAGAAATGACAAATGTCATGTTGAATAACATGAAGCTCTCTAAGAATCTTTGGGCTGAAGCAGTCAATATAGCTTGTTATATCATTAATCGGGTTTACACTAGTAAAGGTAATAATAAAACGGCTTACGAAATATGATTTGATAAAAAGCCTACTGTCAAATATGTTCGAGTTCTTGGCAGCAAATGTTATATTTTACGAGATCGTGAAAATTTGGAAAAGTTTGATACGAAGAGTGATGAAGGGATCTTTCTAAGATATTCTTTAAACAGTCGAGCTTATAGGGTTCTGAACAAAAGGACTAGTGTGATTCAAGAGTCCATTAATGTGGTCATTGATGATCACTTAAACACATCAGTCTCAAGTCTAGATAATTATGAAGTTCTTGTATTTGATAAACCTGATACTTCGTCTAATCAGACTAATTCTGATTTGAGGACTGTTAAAGATCATCCAACTACTTAAATTCTTGGAAACCCTCTCACCGGTGTTCATACCCGTAAACAACTTGTGGATATATGTAATTACATATGTTTTACATTCCAGATAGAATCATCTAATGTAAAAGCTCTTGCTGATGAAAACTGGATAGTTGCGATGCAAGAAGAGCTTAACCAATTCGTGAGAAATGATGTCTGGTATCTCGTACCTAGACCTAAAGATAAACATATCATTGGAACTAAGTGGATTTTCAAGAATAAGTCTGATGAGCTTGGTAATCTAATTCGAAATAAGTGTAGGCTAGTGGTACAAGGTTACACTCAAATTGAAGATATTGATTATGATGAAACCTTCGCACTAGTTACACATCTTGAATCAATTAGACTTTTTATATCCATTGCGTATTTTAGAAAGTTTAAGATTTACCAAATGGATGTGAAAAGTGCATTTTTAAATGGTGATCTGCATGAAGAAGTCTATGTTGAACAACCAATGGATTTTAAAGACTCCAAGAATGTTAATCATGTGTATCGCCTTAAAAATACACTTTACGGTTTAAAACAAGATCCTAGGGCATTGTACGAGAAACTAACAAAGTTTCTATTAAGCCATATTTTTCAAATGGGATGTGTTGATAAAACTCTGCTTATTAAAAAACATAATGATCACATTTTAATAGTACATATTTATGTTGATGATATCATTTATGGATCTACCTATACTGACATGACTATTGAGTTTGCGGATTTGATGAAATCTCAGTTTGAAATGAGCATGGTTGGGGAATTGAATTATTTCCTTGGGTTGCAAGTAAAACAACAACCTGATGGGATGTTCATTTCTCATTCTAAACGTACTATGAATTTGATTAAGAGATTTGGATTTGAGAATGACAGGAACTTTGATACTCCAATGAGTACAACTTTGAAACTTTCAAAAGATTCTGCAGGTAAAAATGTGAATCCAACATTATATTGGAGTATAATTGGTAGTTTATTATATTTAAGTACTAGTAGACACAATATCACTCTAAGTGTTGGTATTTGCACTAGATATCAGTCTGATCCTAAACAATCGCACTTAATTGCTGTCAAGCGAATTATGCGATTTGTTGCAAGTACTGTTAATCTCGGTCTCTAGTATCCACATGAGACTAGTGTTCAATTAACTGGGTACTTGGATGCTAACTAGGTTAGTAATCTTGATGATAGAAAATCAATCAGTGGTGGTTGCTTTTATATCGAAAACTGTTTAGTTTCTTGGTTTAGCAAGAAACAAAGTTTTATATCACTTTCAACTGCTAAAGCTGAATATATTGCAACTGGTAATGCGTGTACGCAGCTTGTTTGGATGAAACGTATGTTAAGTGATTATGAAATTAAACAGGATTCTATGTTATTATATTGTGATAACTCCAGTGCCACAAATATTTTAAAAAATCCAATTCAGCATTCTCGTAGTAAGCACATTGACATTAAATTTCATTATATTCATGAATTAGTGGAAGAAAATGTTATATCTTTGGAATATATCTCTACCGAGAATTAATGTGCTGAAATTTTCACTAAACCACTCGACAAAAGTAAGTATAACAAAATGAAATTTGATCTTAGCATGTGCATTCTAAAATGAATATTTATGCCTATTTGTATCATATTATATTTATGTTTAATTCTTTTTTGTTAAATTTTAAATTTAGTTGTAAAATGTAAATTTTGGCTGATACTCGACCAGTTGTGAGAATACACGACCAGTCTTGCTATGACCGGTCGTGTACATCCACGACTAGCCGTGAATCACGTTAATCAACTTAAAATTGGGGAAAAACTTCATCTCCTTCATTTTCACTTCACTCTCCAACGATACGTCGCCCAACTAGTCGAACCCATCTTTTAAAATCTTCAAGGTTAGTGTTCCATTTACATTTTTCTTGTAGTTTTATGTCTAGATTACTTCTACTTTTCTCTTGAAGTTATCTATTTCAAATCTTGTTGAGATTTGGAGTTTTTCTTTTGAAAAATCTAATTTGAGAAAACCCACTTCTCAATCCTTTGCAACTTTTTGTTTCCTTAAAATCCTAATTGTGAATGACATCTAGAGGAAGAAAGATAACATCCCATGATCCATCTTCCTCTAGATTAGTTCTTATCACTAGGCGTTATTTTCGGGCTCCCGAGGATAATCCGTCTTATGTTCGGGACATCAGACTGTGTAACGTTATTGTTGAACATCCTGTTGATATTAATCATGTTGCTCCTTTTAATATCTGTAGGTTGGGATAACTTATTGCATTGGGGTGGGCTAGCATATCGGTCCATTGCCCAGTCCATGTTCACTTGCATAAGTGATTTTTCACAAAAAATTTTAACTTTTAAAATAGCCACAAGAGAAGGATCATTTGAAGTTGATCGTCATTTGATTTCAGCTCTTATGGAAATTTCTGTGAATGATGAGGGAATTCTCATCCATACCTTATCTGAAAAGCCCTCAGAAATTGAAAAACGTATGCTCACTAAAACCTCATGCAATTTGGATGTACAATGGACACATAAAGGGAATGCGCTCCCCTCAAAGTTTTTGTTACCCAAATACAGAGTTCTTCACAAGATTTTTGTGTCCAACTTGTATCCACGATCGAGTAATAAATCTGAATTGACATCCTTCATGGTTCGTGTTCTTCATTCTGTTGCTAAAGGTGTTCATGTATGTTTACCATCCTTGATTTGTTATTCCATTATTCAGTTTCGATTCCATCCAGGTCACAGTGACATCCCTTTTGCTTATCTGATGACTGTGTTGGCTATGCATATGTTAGTCGATATGCCTGTTGGAGAGACCCCTATCCATCATTTTATATTTAACAATTCTAATATCAATAAGACAAAGTTGGATTTCCTTCCTGGTCAAGGTGATGGTGTTGGTGGTGCCGAAGCTGGACATGAGGAAGAAGCTAGTGATCTTCTTTCTGATGACATTAACATGGATGATATTTTTGAAGAACTTGAATCTGATTCAGCTAATGATCCAAATTTTGAACCTTTGGAGTTTGATGCGCGTTTACGTGCATTAGAGGAGAAAGTTGAGATACGAATGTTAAGATGGAAAACATGAATGTTGCCCATGATTTACAGTTTAAATATATGCGCAAATATCTTAGGCGCTTGAATAAGGGCATGCATCACTTGATCCTTCCATCCCTGCTCCTTCATCTGACTTAAATTAAATTTTTTTTGGATTGTAATAACATTATTAATCTTCCGCTTTCTTTGCTTGTGAGATTGTTGTTATTTATGATTAATCTCTGCTTTTGATTTATATGCATTTTACTCTCATATCTCTCTTTCATGTTCACTCCTCAGCCTTTTACTTCCTTTATCTTATTGTGACAAAAAGGGGGAGAATGCATGTCTAGTCGATGTCTATGTTTTATGTTATGAGGAGGGAATAGTAGTATTATTGCTTTATTTTTGTGATGTATGTGTGCTACTCAGGGGGAGTATGTGCAGAAGCGGACTATATGTTGATTTGGTTTGTAGGACTATGTTGAATTGATTTGCAGGTTCATGCTATTATGAATGTGTGATGATTGGTAATAACTGGTGCATAATTCTTTATCCAGATATTTTGTTTTATGTAATATATCTTGAAAGTGTGTTTTGTCACTAATTTGATAAAGGGGAGATTGTAAGTGCTATAGTTGCTAGCCCTTATTGTTGTCAAATTTATGGTGCCAAAGACATTGTTAGTATCTTGTTATGAAGCTTGCATATGTGAAGAACAAAGCTCTACTCAAGACATGCCGAGTCACAACAAAATTCCCAAAAGATCAGCTTCGATAAATATGTATTATTCACAAGTCAAGACTCGAGAATGCAAGTATGTACGACTTAGTTCCAGACAAGTATATTTAAGATCTCATGAAGCTTTCGACATCAAGATCTCAAGAAGCTTTCAAAGTTCAAGCTACACCAAGATCTTAAGCTTCATTATTCTCAAAGGTCACTCGTCTTTAAGTTTTCAATGTCCTTACTTCACTATTGAGGTATGATTGACCTTATGTTGACCTTTAGAGTAGGTTATTTTGTATATATAATTCGTATGTTTTATATATGAGCATTTGGTCTATTCTAAGACTAGTCCTGGGTCTTGCTCGACTAGTCCTAGCACCGCTTCGACCTGTCTAAGAATTTCTTGGATTAGTCATAAGCTTGTTGTAAAAATTCAAAAATTCTTATTAGGCTTCGACCAATCTTAGAGACTATTCGACTAGTCGTATGAACAGTGTTGACTGTTTCTTCGACCAGTCGTAGACCTACGACTCAAACTACAGCGTTGAAATTCGACTAGCTTCAACTAGTCGTGGGAGATCTTTGACCAGTCGTAAGAGACCTTCGACCAGTCGTAGCTGACCTACGACTAGTCGTGAAACCGCCTTATCTTATCATGCCCGAAATTTCAAATATCCGTTAGTTCTACGACCAATCGTAGAGATCTCTGGACCAATCGAAGATGCGATTTGCTCACCTATAAATAGAGCACGAATCTCAGAATAATTAACACAATTCATGCTAATCTAATTCGGCCTTCTGAAAGATAAGTCTGTGTTCTATTTAAGCTAAGTGTGCATATTTAATATTCTCTTTTTTTAGCTTTTTAAATTGATTTTGTTTCTTATATTCCAATCTAATCTGAAAAGATGAAGTTTTATTTTTTTCTTTCTGAAATCAAAATCAATTAAAGCTAGCCCATTTTGTTTAATTTAAAATTAATTAAAACTTAGAACCATTGTAAAGTGAGTATTGGACATTTAAATCTCTACTCCAATTTGGTTCTTTTGGACTGCTACACTGAAGGAGAAATTTCAGGTATTTTACGTTTATGTAATCTACTTTCTTTTGGTTTACTTTTGAGATTTGTTAAAAAAATCTCATTGTATTAGTTATCTAAGGAGAGCTAGGAAAACTCAGAAGTGGAATTTTTTAATTGTATAAGCCCACAGAGAAAGACACAATTGTGAAGGTTTTAAGTGAACCTAGAAAACCTATCTTTGATAGTGAACGCTAATATCCACTGTGTGAGGATATTAGGAGTGGAGTAGCTGTGTGGCTGTTTATTAATAGTTGGTGTACACACAAGCGAACCACTATAATCCCTTGTGTTTTGTAGTTGTGTGATTTATTTTCCTATATTTGATTATTCATTTGTGGGATGTATATGTGGATGTGAATGTTGTAATCATTTTATTTCAAGCATTGTGGTGAATAGTGTAATTGTTTAGAATTTACTTCTTGTTATTTCTTTATTACTTTGAGATTCAATTTCTTTATTTGTTCTAATAAGGTTGCCCTGCCATTCTTATGGTGTATGGTTGTCCTTAGAACAATCAATATTTGAGATTGCATTTTATTCTTCAGTGTAGTTTGAATTTATTTATTCCTCTTCAGTTTGAGTTCTTGATACAAAGACCTTTCTATAAATAAGGTTGTCCTACTATAAACCCTTGGTTTTCGGTGTAAGATTGTCCTTAGAACAACATTTGTATCGACCTCTCAAGACTTGAATTTTGAGGGTGTCTTTCATTTCAACATTGTGTATTAAATTTCTTTATTTGGCTATTTATTTTACTTAATTTTACTGTATTTATTTTAAATTTGGCATAGTCCTATTTACCCCCCCTCCCGGACATATAGCTTGGACATTTCAGTTCTACTTCCAAGTGATTGTAACACCCCAGATTTTTGCCAACCTGGAATTAGACGTCCTTAAACAAAGGGTCAACCATAACACCATGGTAACTTCTCATAACTCAATTTCAAAGCTAAAGAAATCACTTTCTAACCCATTTCCTTCAAAATCTCACATTTCACCATCTCATTCTTCAAATTTCTCTAAGTACTTTCATATTAGACATAAATCCTAAAGTTTAAAAGGTGAAGCACTATACTTAAACTAAAACTTACTGTAAATGGTAAATATATGAATAAAATAGGATTTAAACTATTGAATTTTTGGAGTCTCATGATATAGATAGTTTATTTGGATAGATTAGCTTCTCCTACCCTAAAATCATATATTGTATATCGCGTAACTCATTCCGGTTTACAAATGAGACCCGATAAATGCATCGACGGACTCGTGGGTCCAAACGACTCCCACATGTTTCTGGCATCCCCCCGCGGAGGGAGGGGGGGGGGGGGGGGACCTCGCCCCTGGGCCGAGCCCTCGCCAAAAAGTCCAGTGACTGGTGAGGGGCTCGCCGGTTTGGCGAGGCATCGTCTGTATAGCGGTCAGCGGCCTGATTTCTGTATTTTTCTATGTTTTTTTTTTTTTACTTTGAAAAATCATATCTCCCTTGTTATAACTCCGATTAAGGTGATTCAAAAGCCATATTGAAGATAAATGAGTATAGTTTTATATAAAAATATGTTAAAAGTATAATAAAAATATTTAATATAGTTAAAAGTAGGTCGTTGTGACAACTGTCCAAAAATTACTTGTTGGACAGCTGCTGCTTCTGGAATTGTTAGAATTTTTATACATCACAAAATCTCATGAAATTTGGTAGAGATGGGGTAAACTTGATGATGAATTATTAAAAAAATAATTAAAATAATATAATAAGTAAAAGTTCCAAAAATGGGGCATAAAATGGCCCTAGGACCGTATTCTGCCATAATTAGGGTGGAATTTGGTTAAGTACTAAACTGAATACTCAGCAGAATTAGCTTGAACCACTTTAAATATAAAACACATGACCTAAAATGAGTAGGACCTCTAATTATACGTTACCTAGAAACCTAAGATCAATCTCTAAACCCAGTTGCTCTTGAGAGCATCGTGAAACTTCGTATCGGACCTGGACCGCACGTTGAATATCCGATAGCGATGAGCTTAGACAATTATGACCGCCTAGTTGGACTTGACAATCACCATAAAAATCAAGTCCAAACGATATCCTGAGGCTATTATCTTGAGTTCGGAGTGAAAAGTGTGAGAAAGTGAAGATTTTTATAAAATTAAATATGAATTTAAGTAATCTGAGTTGTGTCGCTTGTGCGCCTTTTATAAGCATTCTGACCATCAAAATCTAACCCAAATTCACCCTCGAATCAGGGAAGGTGACCCATTCATGTCAAAGTACTTGTGGCCCTGATCGAGTTTCGGTGACCGTTGAACTAAAACTGGTCCGTCACGGACGATCTGAAAACTCGACTGGACTGAAAACTTAACTTGCTTAAGATCCAATACTAGTGAGCTTAAGTCCGACCGCATTTGATAAGAGTACCTCCAGAAGTGTTCCATTGGATCAGAAAGAGCCCGATTTGGTTATAACCTAAGTATACTTTGGCCTTAGGGCTATTTTCATCGATTTTAGGCTTATAAAAAGGCCTTAAACCCTATTTCTCAAATCTCATACGAATTCTAAACTCTAGCCAATTCAAGAAAGAGAAAAGAGAGAGAAAGTAAGAGAGAACCTGGTATTTCTTCGTGGGATTCTTCCCAGTTCTTTTACACATCAAATTCATCATCTCTGAATCGTTAATCCGGTGATTCTAATTCCGTTCTTGGGTAAGTTAATCAAACTCTAACCTATTTTGAAGCTTAGGATAGTTGAAGTGAAGTTGTAGCTAACCTGTTTCGTGCCTTAGGTTTCCTATCCGCCGTTGACGAAGATTTATCATTTGAATAATATCTATTACGCATTTTCTGGTTTAAGTTGCGGACTATATACATTTAGGTTATGGTTTTCATGACTTTCAATGTTAGATAATGATTTATTACTGACGTGGATGTTATTTCACATGCAAATTGCGATGTTCGTTTCGCCTTCCAGTTATACGTGAACTATGTTGAATATACTGTATTCCATGTATTTGTAGAATAGCCCGTATACGTATGAAATATGAATTTGAGTTTTCCATGATTAACTGCCGTCTATGTATGCTAAATGTATGTGTAACAACTCCTGGGCTAAAGGTTTAGCCCAAATACATGATATACCAACATAAGATATGTATGTAGTATGTGTAGCCTAAGTGTTTGTGAAAATGACTGAATGAGTATAGACCTTGTATTCGTGCTCACCATGATAAACTGTCATGGATATATGATTGTTGTATGGGCGACAACCCTTTGACGAAAGAATTTACCCTAATCGTATGTTAATTAATACACAATATGTATGATGTAATGTGTAGACTAAGTGTTTGTAAATGTGTCTAAGTGAGTTAGTAGTTGGTAAGATGTACCTGTATGCGGGTTAAGATATGATTCTCAACTACATCAATGATGTATATGATTTCCTTCATGTATATCTTATTCTGATGTTTGCTTGATTATGAATTGAATGTGTGTGAATTCATGTTTACAATGCACTTCAGAATATGTTCATTTGATTGTATGATTTATAATATTAATCCATTACTGCTTTGACCATCTCATAGGACATCATATTGTATTTGAATGTGTTTGGAGCTATGACATAGTCTAGGTAATCCGTAACAGCCCTTGAACTGGTGGTTGAGGTTAGTTACGCCATGCAGGATAAGTCCGACGAATTCGAGTCATACTTGGGAGGTTCGACAGTGGTTAGGCCACACAGAGTGCTTATGCATTCCATGTCGATCAACTTAATGTACGCTTGACCTAGTTGAGCTTATCAACTAACCCGATTGACCGATATATGTTCACCATATTTGGTCGCTACTGTTTGAATCTAAGGTATCGAACTCACTAGGAAAAACCCTCTTAACCTTGGTACCGTGATCCCCTAAGACTCATGAACCAGACATGATGGTATGGAACACCGTGGTCGAGTTGTTGGCCTACGCTGGGGCGACGAGCCTCCCCGTAGTGACCAGTGAGTACCCTACTCTCATGAGCCGATTATGGTGGTATGTGACACTATATTCGTGTTATCGGCCTACATTGATTGGTGACGAGTCCTCCGTAGTGACCTTGAGTATATCCTGACACTGCATATGAGCGACGAGCCTTATTGTAATATCTAGGATATAACTAGACCTGTATTGATTAGTGACGAGCCCTTTACAGCGATCTAGAACAGTAATATCGTACGAGATTTCTTATGATTGACGACCCTAGAATGGATCATTGTTTGGGAATTGATATAAGGGAGGTGCCTTAGCTTCCCAATCCTGCTGTTTGAAAAGGACTAATAAGAACTAGATAATCATGCTCAAAACATTGCACTGCATGTGCTGTTGGCATTGGTGTAGAGCACTGAGAAAGTGACTGACATGCACGACCGTAAGATGAAGATCACAGAGGGAGATTATGGTGAGGGCATGCATCATTCCCTCATATCATTCTTGCATTAACAAGAGTATCTAGGACATGTTTGATTATACTGCTTTATCATTACTGCTTGATTGAATTGATAACATGTTAACCTTTGCTGTATAGTTCCACTGAGTTGATCACTCACTCCCACGTTACGGGACGGTGTTTGAAACACTAACCAGTCCCTGTTTTAGTTTTAGATAATGGCGATGCTTGCGAAGCAGAGCCAGACTTGATGATGTTGAGGAGGATTTCTCGTATATGCAGGTTCTGATCGACAGAGTTACAGGGTTACTGATTAGATGCCAATACACTTGGTATTTTACATTTTATTTAAGCACTCATGTATATTTTTTTTTTCATTTTTAGAGTATACATATATATAATTAACCTGGTAACATGTTCACACTCCAGAGACTTACAATAAATTATACATTTTATATATTTATCACAGTCTTCCGCTTGCGAAATTTAACTGTCTCTGGAGTATGATATGCTGTTTTGGTCTAATCCCACTCATGTTTACTGCACTAATATGAACAACATTCAATCATCATTATCTATGTTTCATAAGTGATGCGTTGGAACTCGGGAGCTGAGTTTCTGCTTGACCCTCAATTTTCAGAGCGTTACAGTGATACTGCAAGCAGATGGGTCCTCATACAAACATTATGGTGGGTCCCAATAAGTAGATAGTATAGGTAATTCACATACATAAAGGTAGTATAAGGAAGAACAGTTTAGATGCATAAGGCACACATCAGCGAGCTCCATCATTAAACTGTTTGGTTGACGAAACAATTGAACAATGTGGATAAAATACGTACATTGAGTGGGTTCACAAGTGTTCAAAAGTTATACGTTCAATTAACACTATTTCATATCGTTTGACTTATTTAGGAATTGGATCTAGATCATTTTGGAATCATGTTCTAGAATTAGCTAGCCTAAATGGTAAAATATGCAATACTTACATCAAGGTAGGGTCCATAATTAATCTAACACACATCCTAAGTTCACATACGTAAGAGGTTACACCATCAGTATAGTCCACAAGTCTGAGTAATCACACAATTCTCATATTCCCACATGGTCTTATGGCCACTCCATTATCAGAAGTCTATATGGTTGAATGGCCACATAAATGTCATTCTACTTGCTATTATAAAGGACTTAAGGTTAGATAGTTATGTACTTTCACTACAAGTCACATAATGGGGCAACCACTTTATTAAGCTCCCACATGGTCAGGTTGTCAATGCCATAATTTCACTTGGTTAAGTGGACATACAATTTGTATCATGGTCTAGTGACCGCATCTCAAAGCATCCAAGGCACAATCATAAGCATACCCACCATACCCGGTTACACTAGCTCTTAGACTATGACCGCCCAATACTTCATACAGAGAATGACTCAGATTCGATGTCACATGATCAAGAGGCCAAGAACTAGCTTCCATCACACCAGATATAGTTTAGTGGTTCTCACATTTGCCTCACTTATGAGCATAATATAAGGGTTTTATTTATGTCGCATGACATCGAATTGAGGGGCACTCCATTATCAAGTTGTATAATCCAACCTATATCATAATTTTCGTGACTAAGAAAATCTACACGTACAACCCAATTTTCATGGTTTAGGTGACCATGGCTATACACATAAGCACGTGGTCATGTCATTGGGTGGTCACCAATGCCACCTGACTTCATGTAATTGATTGGCCTTGAATGCATTTTGCAATCATACGATTAGACGACTACATATACTCCACAATTGCATATGATTAGCTGACCATACATACGTCACATGCCCACATGATTAAGGGGGTCAAACACGTATATTACATCCTCACACCACTAAAGTCTACATATTTATTATAATTAAACATGTTTAAGGGTTTAAACATAAGTCACATGATCCTATTACTTGGGGCTGCACTCTAGCCAAAGTATCAAGTGATCAAGGGTTATCCACAATCAGCCCATTTAAGGGATTAATCATTATTACTTCAAAAATTATAATACCAGTTCATCATACATTCAACACATGGAGGTTATAAACTCTTGTTGAAGAGGCCTAATGGTTAGCCCAAACAAGTCTACCACTGATGGGTCCACATTACATTCACTTAAAATGAGCCTTTATATTCTTTGGCCCACACACCAATAGAATTCACAATTGGTCCTATGCAGTGGAGTTCATGGGAATTTTCCATGAGGTTGAGTTGTGTGTGACCCACCTGAAGTTAGGATCCGCTCCAATAATCCAGTGAAGTCGATGGATGGTATGGATATACATTGCATCATTAACCTCAGCCCTAGGAAATTTTTAGTGATCAGAGTTCATTCCTTACTATTTCAGGTGGTACAGTCTAGGTGGAATTTGGATTAGCCTGATTTTTGAAACCATACCATGCAATGGGTTGGTCAAAGATGATGTATGGACTCAATAAATCAGATGCATCATGGCAGACCCATAGGGAGTCTTTAATGGTAAATGTTCAATTTCTAGTATTCGTGTGGTGCGGCCTACTTAAAATTTGGATCAACTTTATTTTTTGGGCTCATGTACTAAAATGGTCTATCAAAGACAAAGTATAGTGCATATTTGATGTAAACATTATGTGGGCCTCTTGGGTTAAAATCAAGTCAATCTATGGCTCGTATGGGCCACACCACACACAAAAGTTGAGAGGGTTAGCCTCTATTAAAACATTCATAATCATTTGTTGGGCCATGGGGACATGGTTTGCAAATCCAGTCCATCCATTATGTGTGTCCTACTTGGTTGAGGGTTCAATCCAAGTTTCAGATGCATCCAAATTTCAAGTGGACCCCAGCAAGTGTTTTTATATGCTTGAGCTCTGAGTTGTGCAAACGGTCAAGGAGATCAAAGTTACATCGGTCCCAAAGTGATGTATTTACACTGTCCATCTACATTTAGAGATCATTTTAGAGCATTATCCCAACAAACATGAATTATATCCAAAGATTATTTGGACCATACAACAAATACTAGTGAAGATAATGATTTCACCGTTAAACCATACATAGGGCCTAGCACAAGGTTTATTTTCCATCAATCCATTCATAAGGTCATAGATACCTAAAGTAAGAGGAAAAACAAACTTCATATTGGTCCAAAACTTCTATGACCCAAAAAGGGTTTCAATGGTAGATGTTCAATCCCCCACTACTTTTTATAGTGTGGACCACCTGATAGTTAGATCCGCCTTATTTTTCTTCTCAAGCCTTAAGACATCTCCACAAATGGATGGATAGTTTAGATATAAAGCATACCTCATGAGCAGACCTACAAAACTTGTTGATTCATTGGGTCTTCACATGATTTTAGATGGTGTGACCCACCTGAATTCCATATACGACTGATTTTTGGGGGTGATCCATTTTTAAAGGGGACCCATCAAATGCATAGTGTAGATGGTCATCATACATCATGGTGGGGCCTATGGTGGGGCCCACTATCCCAGCCCATCCCAAGCAGCAATAGCTACAGCGTCCTTGGACACTAGACGTCAGCAGCAAGGGGTTGACGCCCCTTGCCTATCTTTTATTTATTTATTTATTTATTTTTACTAGGATTTTTCATAGGTGGGGTGCACATCAAGATAATCAAGTCCATCTTTGCATTCTCTGGCTCATGACAGATCCAACAAGTCCAATATGTAGCATGTTTTGACGCACGGAAACCTCATAATAGGCCCTAACAGTTTAACACTATTAAAATAGCCTTTTGGATGGTGTTGCCTACCGAACATCTGGATTGGCTTCATTTTTTAGCTCAATGCCTAAAATGAGATGGGAAATTGGATAGACGGTGTGGATTAAATGCATACATCATGGGTGGGGCCTACTGTGGTCCCACAGCCCCTTCCCTCTTTTCTTTTAAGCAGCAACAAGGACGTTGCTTGCTGCAGCGTCCTATGGACGCTCGCAACAACAACGTCACTCCTCTTTTTCTTAAAAAAAAATTATTTATTTATTTTTATGGTGTGGGGTGCACATGTGTGCATGGGTGTGAGTGTGTGTGTTTGGCCACCCTAATGGACCACACTTTGGATGGTTTGGGTGGTATACAAAGGTTCTGGTGGGGCCCACTATCAATGGGTCCCACTTAAAGTCTATAATGAATTATTATTATTATTATTTATGAATCCTCTTATGCATCCACACTATTAATCACATAATTATCATCATATCATCACAAGTATTAATCATCTTTTTATATGTATTCTCTCATACATTCACACCATTGATCATATCATTATTATCAAATCATCACCACTATTAATTATCCAAATAATTAAAAAGAGAATAAACCATAAGAGTGGAGGGAAGTGCACTTACCTTAATGGACTAGATGGATAAAAGGGATGGGATTGATGGAGTTGATAGCCCATCAAGATCACTCTTCTCTCTCTCTCTCTCTTGTGTAGAAAAATGGTGAAATGCTAAGAGATGAAGGACTATTTGTAGAGAAATTGTTAAAATGTGGTTAGATTTAATTAATGTGATCTTGGTTAGCTTAGACTAAGATTATGACAATTAAGTTATTATTTGTAATTAATGGTGGATTAAAGGAGTATGGGTGACATAGTGTGGTGATGTCATACATAAGGTATGGAATGGAGAGAAGTTGATTTTGGGGAGCACATGAGAGAGGGGAGGTATGGGTGTGTGACATCACACACATGGGTAGAGATTCTCTCACTCATGTGTGGCATGTACATGTGTGCATGGCATGTATTGTGCACATGTGTGGAATGGGGTACATGGCGCCATGCGCACATGATACAATAATGATTCTTCGCGGTGTATCTCACTAACGGAGTATCGTACAGACGCACGGGTGGTACCTACGCGATCGCAGCGACAGGGCAGTCGATATGAAATAGGTTTCGAGGTCTTAAGGTTCCGGTCAGTTGGGTATGCACTATGCTCGGCTAGTCCAAGTTTGGCCAAGGGCGTCGATCATCGTGTACATAAGCATAGAAAGTCGTACGGAATAGACGGGGTCTTACACCGAGCCATCGTGCAACTTTGTTAATCACTATAAGCAATGAGGTTGTCAGGTTCGAGCACCTCAAGGATATCTATGCCGGTGGCGACGACTTCAAGGACGCATGATTTAGATACTAAGAAGGTCACCCCAGTGACTTACATATGCAAGATGGATACCTTTTCAAAGGGAATCAACTGTGTATTCATAAAAGCCCGTTGATGAAGTAGATCATCCAAAAGCTACAAGAAGGTGACCTTAGTGGACACCTTAGATAGGATAAGACATGAGATCTCATTGAAGAACGGTATTATTGGCCGCAATTAGTACGTGACGTGGGTAGAGAGGTGCGATGTTGTCATGTTTATTAGGTCTTCAAGGGGTAGCCTCATAGTACGGGTCTTTACACCCCATTACCTGTACCTGAAGGCCCTTGGAATGACCTATTTGTGGACTTTTTACTGGGTCTCCCACGAACATAACGTGGCATGGATTCGATGTTCATAGTGGTAGATCATTTTTTCAAGAGGACACACTTTATATGATACAATAAAACTCTCGATACAACACATGTGGTGAATCTATTCTTTAAAGAGGTCATGGGACTATACGAGGTTCCCAAGACCATTACTTCTGACCGTGATACGAAGTTCATTAGCTACTTTTGGTGGACTTTGTGAACTCGATTCGATACACGACTTCAGTTCAGTAGCGCCTACTACCCACAGACTGATGGGCAGATTGAAGTTGTGAGTCACACGTTGGGAAAACTCTTTCGATGTATTTTAGGTAAAAAACTGAAATAATGGGACTTGGCCTTGTCTTAAATGGATTTTGGATTCAACAACATGGTAAACTGATCGACAGAGAAGTCCTCATTCCAAGTAATTTACGGTCGAGTACCTTACTACACACTTGACTTGGTCCCTCTCTCCAAGCTTCCAAGCATGAGTATTGCAGCAGAACCTATGGTAGACAGGATCAGTGGTCATTCATGTGAATGTGTAAGCCAATTTACATGCCTCAAACGAAAGTACAAGAAGCAAGCTGACAAATATTGATGATAAAAGGTGTTCAAGGTAGGCGACCACATTATGGTCCATCTATGTAAGGAGAGATTTTCAACCGAGACATACAACAAATTAAAGAATAAGAATATTGGACCGGTACCGATCCTCTAAAAGATCAATGATAACGCTTGCGTTGTTGCTCTTCTGGATGACATGGCGATCTCATGTACTTTCAACGTCATAGACCTAACCGAGTATCGTGAACTAAAGCAGGACGAGAACTCGAAGACGGGTTCTTTTAAAGTGGAGGGGACTGATGTAGAGTAGGTTGCGGACAGTTTCATGGCTAAGATGGACTAGAAAAGGCCCAATCGGATACAGAGGTGATCCGGACCATCAAAACTTAAAACAGACATATCTTGGAAACTGAAATGAGCTATCGGACATACCATATATGATTTTGTGGTACAACAAGCTACTTTAGCCACCCAACTTAGCTATTTCGGGTTGCCCATGCCAAATTTGTGAAATACCATCCGATCGACGGTTGAATTCCTGTTTTAATTTTGTTTTTACTATTAATAGCAAGTTTTAGTTTGATTATAACTCTTCATCCATTGGGCTTTAGGAGTTGCGCCCAACATGTAAAGTACTTAGAATAATTAGGAGAACAGTGTGGTGAAGTCAAACAGGACACTTACTATTTTTGTCGAAAAACCATATGCACTAGTAGGAATCACGACCATATATAAATAGTAAGTTTACTATTTATAGTAAGTCACGATTTCTAGGAGTTTTATTTGTAGTTTAATTCCAAAACTTCTCCCATGGCTTAATATCCCTATTTAAAGGGGTGTAAACTCATTTATCCATTCATCAATCAATTTACGAATTTTCTAGAATATTATTTCTATTTTCTTGCTTTTTCCTCGTGGTTTGAGAAGCGTGAGGAGTCCAATAAGCTTCGTGGATTCGAAGTAGTTATCCTTGAGGTAGACGGTGATCGACCTCATCACGTTTATCCCTGCGCCAATAGTCCTAGCAAATGGAAGTGAACTTTCTTGTGGATGACATACATGATGGATGTGCAAACACATTGCCGTTTTTCTATACATAATTTGAGCAAAAAAATATTTTTACACGGATATGCAGTACTATAATGTGGTTTGCATAGAAAAACACAGGAGAAATTAGACCGAAACACAAACGTGATAAAACATGACTGATAGGTAGACTAACATGTTCAAGGAAAACTAACATGTTCAAGGAAAACTCAAGTCTAGCCAAACCCAGTCACGCCTATTAGCTAGGAATCTTTCCAGGCCCTAAGCCCAACTAGGCTTTTGTAGGTTACCTAACCTTACCAGCACATGGTCATGCCAGTCCCACCCAGTTGTTACCCTGGATGGACGGAAAGAAAGGGCAACCGTTAAAACTTTTAGAATCTTCCAGTCACAAATAAGAGGGGCATGGGCATGTGTGAGGTCCAGCTGGGTTGAGGTCAGCCCAGGCCTGGCCCAGTTTCTAAACAGGCTAAGAATATACTAGCCCTGATCATGACCAATTACCTTTTCCCAACCACCAAGCTTGACCTGACCCTTTTAATTATGAATGGTTCGGGGTAATTAAATGGGTTAGGCTCAACTGGTAGGAATCAACCCACCATGACCTGAGTCAAATTTAAGAATGGAATATGAGGTTAAGGGTGTGGACAAAACAAACTCATGTAGAGAGAGAGGAATGCTCAGCTGCATACCTTATGTGAGCACCCGTTCACACCTTTGCACAAGTGTCTTAGGCACAAAATCTGAATGGTCCACGTGATATGGCACCCCTTGAAACCTCACTGGCCCAACATTCAACCTGATACAAGACTCTGGTGGCCTGTGGAAAAAGAAAACAATTTCCTCCCTTGATTTGCATTTTTCTTTGTTGTGGTCCACTAGAGTTTTGTCAGGCTGAAAATTGGTTATGTGAGGTTTCAAGGGACGTTGCATCATGTAGACTATTCAGATTTTGTACCTAAGACATGTGCAGATGTGTGCATGGGTGCTCACGTAAGAAGGTGCACATGTGAGCATTCCTCTCTCTCTCTCTCTCTCTCTCTCTCTCTCTCTCTCTCTCTCTCTCTCTATATATATATATATATATATATATATATATATATATATATATGGAAATGGTACTATGATGTCCCATCGTGATGTGTCTTGAACATCGACACCGTGCATTTGATAAGCCCCCTTTATGTTAAGGGATATCCCAAAAATCAGCCGCATATGGAATTTAGGTGGGTGATCATTTGAAGATATGCCTAAAGCATATAAAAGTACTTGGTGGGGCCCACTTGAGTTTTGGATGTGGCTGAAACTTGGACTGACCCCTCATTTAAGTGGGACACAGACAATGGATGGGCTAGATTTGTGAACTATATCTTAGTGGGCCTAATAAATAATTATGAATGTTTAAATGGGAGGGTACTCCTCTGACCCATTGTATGTGGTGTGGGCCAGCCAAATCATCGATTGACTTGATTTTTAAGTCGTCGCCCACCATGGAATGGTGCATCTAGTTGATAGTGTTGATGTTCAACACACATCATGGTGGCGCCCACACAACTCGACCTCATGGGAAGTTCTCATGAGATTGACCTCAGAGTACCATTTCCCAATTACCAGATGCACCATTCCATGGTGGACCACGGGAGTAAATATCAAGTTAATCCATGACTTGGGTGGGCCGCACCATATACAACAATGGATAGGAGTTATCCTTCCATTAAAACATTCATAATAATATATTGGGCTCACTTACATGTGGTTCAAAACAAGTTTCAGGCGCATCCAAAACTCAAGTGGCCCCCCCCAAGTGCTTTTACATGTTTTAGATATGTATTCATGTTGTTTTAGATGGTATGGCCCCACCTGAGTTGCATATACGGTTGATTGGGATATCCCATAACCTAAAGGGGACCCATCAAATGCATGGTGTTGATGTTGGACACACATCACGGCGGGGTCCACACAGCTTGACCTCATAGTACCATTTCCATATATATATATATATATATATATATATATATATATATATATATCTATAGGGAAAAGGTTCCATGCGGTCAAGCTCATGGGCCCCTACCGTGATGCGTGTTGAACATCTACCCCATCAGTTAGATGCACCATTCCATAGTGGGCCTAGGGCTTAAAAATCAAGACAATCCGTGACTTGTGTGGGCCTCACCACATACAAAAGTTGAGAGGGGTTACCCTCCATTAAAACATTCATAATCATTTGTTGGGCCCACCAATTGTAGTTCACAAATCCAGCCCATCCATTATGTGTGTCCCACTTGGATGAGGGGTCAAACCAAGTTTCATATACATCCAAATTTTAGGTGGGCCCCACCAAGTGCTTTTATATGTTTTAGGCATGTCTTCACATGATTTTAGATGGTATGACTCACCTGAGTTCCGTATACGGATGATTTTTGGGATATCCCATAATTTAAAGGGGACCCATCAAATGCATGGTGTTGATGTTCAACATACACACGGCTCAACCTCATGGGAGCTCATGGGGACTTCCCATGAGGTTGAGCTGTGTGGGCCTCACTGTGAAGCGTGTCGAACATCTACCCCATCAGTCAGATGCATCATTCTATGGTGGGCCTAAGGCTTAAAAATCAAGTCAATCAGTGACTTGTGTGGGCCACACCACATACAAAAGTTGAGAGGGGTTACCCTCCATTAAAACATTCGTAATCATTTGTTGGGCCCACATCTGTGGTTCACAAATCTAGCCCATCCATAACTAAGATTAGACACAAACATGCGCATGCACTCACACTTCTAAGATTTCGATTGGGTCCAATGGCTCAACCTATTGATAACCTATATGGGCTGTTGACGCTGTGTCAGATAGAGTTAAATTTCCTCGTTACTTAAATAGGTCGAGCCAGAGGCTGGCCCAAATTTGGCTCAAAAGTGGGTGAGGCCAGTAGACCCTTGGAACCCAAAGCCATCCCCACAGCTAGTCACAAACAGGACATTCCCTCCTTTCCCCGAGGATTCATCAGGTCACGAGCTTTGGTAGATGCATAGTTTGCCTAGCCATTGGATTTTGTACATGAGGGGCCCACTGCATGGTGAATATACCGCCGCTACTGTGCTAGGCTTCACCAAGGATGGGGCATGCGCCAAAGATGTCGTAAAATGGGCAATCCTAGCCATCGGTAACTAAAATTAGACAGTGCATACAGCCCATCAAATGCGTGGATTCAATGGAAATAAAGCAAAAATTACAGGATTAGGATCTTCCTAATAGTTATTGGGCCCTAGCATTCTCACGCCCAGTCCAAAGCCAGTTGAGTGAGCCAATTAAAATATATTACTGGAAGCATACTTGCTGCTACCAGGATTTGAACACTTGATTAATCACTTTGATACCATGACAAACTATCACTTTCGAGCTTTTAGAGGATGGCATATCAATGTATATCAAGTGACCTTAATACTCTAACAAAGGTCAAGGGATGATTTCATGTGCATGAGATCTACCCTAGCTATCAGGTGCACCACCTCATGTTTGACCTTTTTGATCTAAAAGTTGTTAAAATTATGACACCAAAATCACTAATGGGTTTATTCACTTTTGTGAGCGCATATGATCATGTTTTACATGCTAACAAGGCCCAAGTGTTAGTGGACCGGTAAAGGAGTGTTTTTGACATTTTTATCTTAAAAGAGTCACTTGCAGGATTAGTTATGTTAGTGTTAAGAAAGAGTAATCATTTTTTTTTAAGGTGTTTTTTGAGAGCTTCTAAAAGAGAGAGCTAGGGTTTTGAATATAAGTTCTCTGCATCTCCATAATTTTCTTTGAATAGTATATTGACCGTTGCTTTGTGTTGTAATTTTTCTCACAAAAGTTTTCCACATAAAAATCGTGTATTGTTTGTGTCTAGTTGTTCAGACTTTTCATTTTCCCTTGTTTGTTTCATTCCATATTACGATGCTTCCACATGGCCAGATCTCTAACAAAACTTTTAAGTAAGGCTCACATAGGTGTTACTATTAAATAATACCTAAAACTTCTAAATTAACATGGTCTAGCCCACCTTAGTTGCAAAATAGCATGAGATGTAGAATAATCGTTCATTCATGATAAGCTTCATATGGATGGACCGGATGTTATGGCAGATAATATAAACTACGGTCAGCCCCACAAATGACCAATGATGGCATCCCCTACCCGACCTTCCTATAATGTGTCTACCTGAGTTTTTGGACCTAATTTTTTATTTCTGGGTGAACATGAGACGGGCCGATATGTACATCCTTACTATGGTGTGGCCTACCTGAGTTTTGGTTTCCTGGTAGCAGCGTAGCTGCGAGTCCTGCTTACTCGGTTAATACTGCCAACCCAACCTTGAAGATGTCACTCGATAGGGCTGTCAACGGCCGGAACAGGTTGGCTTCAGATCAGAGTTTTTTAACACTTCGGACCGGGTCTCACAGACTGGGCCTATTCAAATTTTGGGCCTCGCCCAATGACATCAATATAACTTTTATTAAAGTAGTCCGTGTAACTTCCGCCTGGTCACCCCCATTGGCTGAACTAATCGAAACTGACAACTGAAATGATGGCTCAGCTTGTCATCCGCACGTTGTGGACCACAGGGATTCCAGTAGTCTAAGTATCCACTTCGTTCATCTATTTTTTAAGCTTATTTTAGGACTTGAACCCAAACAAAGCTCAAGTAGACCACACCATGAGAAATGATAGCAATGAACGCCCGCCCTTAAAAACTTCTTTGGGTCCAAAAGTTTTGGATCAAGCTTACGCTCACGTTTTTCCTTCAACTACATCTTTAGTCACCTTATGAATGGCTATGATAACAAATAAACATCACAACAGGCCTTAGGAATGTTTCTTGGTGGGTTTCATTATCCTGGCCATTTTCTATAGTGTGGTCCACTTGGGCTTTGTATCTTCTCATATTTTAGCCCATGCCTTAAAACAGGCAAATATCATAGATACAACACATACATTATTGTGGGCTCCACAAAGCTTAGAGCTGTAGAATCCCCTCCACCCGTGTTGTCAGCAATCATCCTCCATCAATGGACATTTACTAGAGGTGTACACGAGTCGAGTTAGCTTGCTCGGATGACTCGAAAAAACTCAACTCAACTCAGATCGAAATTGTATTCGAACCAAGTCGAGCTAGTTTTATTGAGCTCGAAACTTTTTGAGTTGAGATTGAGTTGGACTTATATTGACTCGACTCGGTATCGAGCTCGAACTCGACTCGTTTCAGCTCGGATTGGATTGGACCTATATTTTTGAGTAAGTATATATATATATATATATATATATATATATATATATATATATATATATATATATATATATATATATATATATATATATATATATGTTTTTTTAAAAAAAGAACCCCAAGCATCTCCTCGTTTCGGTCGTTCGTCCAATCCTAAAAATCCTAACTCCATCTTGAACTTAACTTTTTTCAGCGCCCAACTAGTGACTGGCGACCAGTACCACTCTTCTTTCTTCTATTTCTTATCATTCTTCAGTGCTTGACAATGATATTGCTCAACAAGTGTTTGATGAAATGACTCAACGAAGTGTGGAAAAAAAGGTATGTATATGAAACAAATACCATTTTTTTTCTTGATTTTTATGTTGTTTAGATAGTGTTTGATGAAATACTCGTGAAACCACTATTGTTATTTTACATACAATGAGATTTTGAAGTTGCAGTCTATGTATTCATAAAAGTACTGTACAGGTGAACTTGGCTTGAATTCGGCTCGAACTGGCCCGAGCTTCTGACCAAACAGAGCCGAGTTCAAGATGAGGTCAGCAAGTGGCCAAGCCAAGTCGAGCCGTGCCCAACTTGACTCCTGTACACCTCTAGCATTTACTAGGAATATGTTTGATAGTTGTTTGGCCCAGCAAGGTTCTATCTCTAATGTCAGCGTGCGGTCAATTAAAGTCTCCCCGTGCAAGGGGAGGAGGGAGCTCTATGGAGGCCAGGGCAGTACCCGCAGTACCCGGCGTGCGCCCTTTACCATAGGTTGAGAGCCATGGGGGTACGCTACCTCTGACGATTTCGGTAGTCCAGGGGCTACCAAACGGTTGTCTTTCTTAATTCACGAGATGATATCCCAGAGAAGCGCTGAGGCGATTCCCCATGCGAAAGAAGTTAATCGTGGTAGACTCGCATATGAATAAGAGCAGTCATCAGTTTGGGACCACCGTGAATATGACCTACAACAAAAATCTAGGAATTATCAACATCAGGTAGGCCACCAAAATCCAGGAATGATCACCATCAGGTGGGTCGTATGTTTAGATTGAAGATAGACCGTTGGTTTTCTTTCTTCTAACCATCTTTTTTTTTTTTTGAATTATTTATTTATTTTAAAATTTTTAATTTCAGAAACGATAAAGTTCCAACCCGATGATTAGACGGGCCTGGTTTCTTTCACGGAGGCACCTGCCTGATGAGTCGGTTAGATTCCACACTCGTGTCTACTGTAGGCATGTGTAATGCGAATAGCCTGTGTTTATATGTACAGTAACGCGAGCGGCCCTAGATCTTACGTCCATGTAGCATGCCATGCTTAAACAGAAGCTCAGAGAAAAAAAGATCTTCTTAGAAGGGAGAGAGAGAGAGAGAGGATGCGTGTTTCGTGAGACTGGCAAAAGCTACCTGTCATGCACGCTTCTTCTCTTCGGTCACTCCTCCCTCTCTCTCAAATTTCTACAGCAGATGGATATTCGTGAACCAAAAGGTGAAAACAGTTGAGATAGCGAAAGGCAGACAGACATGCATTAACAGAGAGAACATGAAGTGTCGTAAGCAGTCCGAGTTCTCTTCTTCGCTTTCAATTTTAAAATTCCCCATGCCCTATATAAGATGGAGATATATATAGAGAGAGAAAGAGAGAGAGAGAGAGAGATATGTCGTTAGATTCGCTACTGTCTGATCTGTATCCCACAGCTATTCCTTGATCTGGCTTCTCCTGAATCATTAGAGTGACAGAATTACAAAGATAAGTAGAATGAGAGACTTTCCTACACAAAACAGCTATACTCTCCAACACGAAACAAGTATATAGCAATAGAGAAAGAGCTACAACAAAACATTTATAAGTATATACAGAGAGAGAGAGAGAGAGAGAGAGAGAGAGAGAGAGAGAGAGAGAGAGAGAGAGAGAGAGAGAGAGAGAGAGAGAGAGATTTCAGTTCTCTTTCATGGAAACCACAACCACCACCAACAATGAATCATCTGCACCACACACAAAACACCCCCAGGTTTGGGTCAGTGGCCCAATCATCGTAGGAGCTGGCCCGTCCGGCCTTGCCGTTGCAGCCTCCCTTCGACTGCACTCGATCCCATCCATCATCCTCGAGAAGTCCGACACCATCGCTCCTCTCTGGCGGCACCGCACATATGACCGCCTCTGTCTCCACCTCCCCAAGCCCTTGTGCGAGCTCCCCCACCTCCCCTTTCCTTCACATTTTCCAAATTACCCCTCTAAACAACACTTCCTCTCCTACCTGTTATGTTACGCACAGCTCTTCTCCCTCCGCCCTCACTTCTGCCACACCGTCACTGACGCTCGCTACGACCCCTCCCACTCCGTCTGGCGTGTCACCACCACTAACTGGGCCCAGTTAGGTGACCCGATCGAGTTCATTTCACGTTGGCTTGTTGTAGCCACTGGAGCAAATGCCGAGCCCATCGTGCCGGAATTGGCAGGAATTGAAGCATTTGTTGAAGGGAAGAAGGCGGTGCATACGTCGGATTACAAGACCGGTGGTGATTATAGAGGGAAGAAGGTGTTGGTGATTGGGTGCGGAAATTCAGGCATGGAAGTTTGTTTGGATCTCTGCGAGCATGGCGCCATGCCCTTCATGTCCGTCAGGAGCGGCGTATGTTAGCTAAATTCATTGTTCCTATTTCATTTCTTCTTCTTTAATTTATTTATTTATTTTTACAACTCGTTTTGGTATGGGGTCTTTGTAGAAATCTCAAGATTTTTCTACATATTTCTACTTTTGGTTTTGGTTTTTCTCTGTCCCAAGCTCATGACAGGAGTGGGTAGTACCCAAACCGTGTCCTTTTTTTGAAATGGTTGTGTTTGATTTGGTCACTGTTTTTCGGTCTCCCTTAGTTGTATGTTTTTTTTAAAAAAATAATAATTCTGACTTAAATTTTTGTTGTCTTTATTTTATTTTTATTTTTTTTGAATGTTTTAGGTGCATATTCTGCCAAGAGAGATGTTTGGAATGTCTACTTATGTGTTGGCAATGAAGCTATTGAAATGGCTCCCAATGAGGTTTGTCGATAGGTTTCTATTGATGGTGGCTAAAAGAATGATTGGAGACACTGAGAAATATGGACTCAAAAGGCCTAAAGTGGGGCCCATTGAGCTCAAGAACACAACGGGGAGAACGCCGGTTTTGGACGTCGGGACCTTCGCTAATATTAAGAATGGAAAAATCAATGTAAAACACTAAATACCCTTCTTCGTTTTTGGCATTTTTATTCTACCTTCAAACCTTTCTTTCTTTAATTTTTCTTTTTTTTTTTTCCAATGCTAGTCTCTCTTTCTGTGTTTATAATATGGAATAACCCTAGCTAGCTTTTTTAAGGTGTTCTTTTGTCCCCCTCTTGGTCTTCTATTTCTAACTCTCTTTTTCTTTTTTCTTTTTTTAATATTTTTCCTGTGTATGTGTATGTTCTCATTCTAATTACAAGTTACAATTTGCCTTGTATTCTCAGATCGTTCCTGAAGTGGAATCTCTAACGAGCAAAGGAGCCAAGTTTGTTGATGGAAGAGAGATGGATTTCGATTCTTTGGTTTTTGCAACTGGTTACAGGAGCAATGTTCCTTCCTGGCTTAAGGCAATAATCTCTCCGAAATAGATTTCCTTTTCTTTTTCTTTCTTTTTTTCTTTTTTGGGCAATAGATTGAAGTATATGTTCTCTTTTTAGTATATGTTGATCAATTTTAGCTAGCTCCAATATTACGTGAATTTTCCTCGAAGAATTCAATTATTGTATCCTTTTTCTTGAAACCAATGTCGGATCGAGAGGGGCGCAGATTCAGTTAGGTTGGACCTAACCGAGTTCCTTTTAAATCTTTTTGACAAGCCCACCTCAATGTATGCACGGTATATGCATGCCGTCTATACATTTTGCTAGCTTATTTGAGGGCATTGACCCTGAAATGAAGCCGATGCAAATCTCAGGTGAACCACAGTGCAAGAAATATAAATCATTAAACGCCCACCAATTAAAGCTTCCTAGGGTCTACCATAATGTTTATTTGCCATTCAAGCTGTTGATAAGATCACACGGACGATGATAAAAGGCAAATATAAATATCAACTTGACCCAAAACTTCCGTGGCTGATAAAAAGTTTTTAATGATCAATAACTACTCTTTCCCGTGGGGTGGTCCATCAAAGATTTGATATATATATATATAAGCTTTGAGTCCATACCCTAAAATGAGCTGACAAAATGGATAAACGGAGATATACAACACATACATTGAAGTGGCCCACATAAAAGACTTGACGGAACTACGTTGGATCCCAACTCACTATATCGGCTCCCCCAACCGAGGAAAGTTGTGTCCGTCCAAAACCAGGAGGCACATGTCTGAGGTTTAAAAGTTGCATCAGGTGTGCCCTTATGTCACTTATGTTCACTTTCGAGATACGAGCTCAACGGCAGGGCCAACCATATGGGTGGTGAAGATCTCGCCCAGATGCACCACGTGTACGGCTTCCGATATTGGAAAGGGGAAGGGCACTTTCTCATTTATTGTTTGTGTTTCGTTCGGACAGAGGACGTTGATTGCCTACAAAAGCCTGCAGAAACTTTCTGAGAGGAAAAGTTAGGTGGGGCCACCTTAATGTTTGTAAGAAATTCACCCGGTCAATCCGTTTTGCCGGATCAAGAAATAGACTAAAAAATATGCAGACCAAAAACTCCAGTGAGCCACACCACTGAAAATACGGGTAGGGAAATGCCTTCCATTTAGACCTCCCTGAGGTCTACGGGTAGGGAAATGCCTTCCATTTAAACCATCTTGAGGTCTAACGTGATTTTTATATGCCAGCCATACCATTCAGAAGGTTATTCTTATTTGGATTAACTGAAGACACATTAGTATTAGCCTGATTCAAAAATCATACAACCCATAAATGTTTCAATGGTGGATGTTCAATCCTTGCTGTTTACTGTCGTCCGGCCCAATTGAGTTTTGGATTCGCCTTATTTTTAGGCCCATGTCGTAACATGATCTTGCAAAATGAATGGGGTGAATTTCTTAAAGACATTATGGTGGCCCCACCTAGCTTCTGATCACAGAAGTTAACATTATAAACAACTGTACAGGTAAAAAGATGCATATATTATGGATAAACGTAGAATGGATACATGTATATATGTTAAGCTCTCTGCATACAAATCTGTTATGATTTCCATACATGCTGAAACATGTTTTATAAGGGTGTGCATATCTTCATTCGGGCTTTTAACTCGTGTGATTGGTTGAACACATCTTTGAAGCTGGCTGAGTACGGCTTAAAAATGAGTTGAAGAGATTATAGTTCTTATAATTGCTGCTGGTCGAGACTATTTTCATTCCCTACAGAAAATTTCTAGTACATAATTACTTTTAACCAAAATTAAATGAACTCATTTTTAAGTGGTACCCCAAACAGGCCTTTAGCCTTTCATGCTGCCTTCATTTCTTATTTAGTTCTTTTCCAAAGCATTTTGCACAAGTGTCTTTGTTATAGAATGTATACATTCTACTATACTTATATCTCTTCGTTTTGTTTTCAAGTTTGAATATTTAAGGAAAACAGAACTTGGGTTCTTCATTAATAGTTTTCTTTTCAATTTATTCAGCAATTTTTTGTTTTTTTATTTATTACTTCATTGACTATAGTCATTCACCCATTCCCTTGGGGTTTTATCTTATAATTATATAGTTATAACCAACATTCACTTAAAAGATACGCACTTTAGTTTTTAACCTATTCTATGTTATTTTATTTTGTAGGACTCTGATTTTTTCACTGAGGATGGCAAACCCAAGGCTCCATTTCCTAGTGCGTGGCAAGGAGAAAATGGGCTATATTTTGTAGGATTCACAGGAAAAGGCCTCCTTGGCACGGGTTCTGATGCCGTTAACATCGCCCAAGACATAGCCAGAATATGGAAAAACACAGCAGAGGACAAGAATTTCATCATTTACACCCATCCATCCTAGCCATTCAAAATATCAGAGAATTAGAAAAGAAAAAAAGAAAAAGAAAACATCAGAACGAAAACGGAAGGTTATATGCATTTTGTATGCAAGGAGGGGTATTGAGGCATACACGAGAGAAGAAGCTTGTGTGAATTCTCACCTATACATGAAACCCTATTTTTGCATGGGATCTTCTTTTGTCCTATATACACGGGGCCATATAAGAGATACAGAAGGGAGAAGTGTTGTTGTTTTTTATTTTTTTTTATAATATATATATATATTAAACACGCGCACACACACCCCCACACACTCACTCCCTACACCTGGGAATTCACCCCCTATGGATACTCGAACCCTGGACGGGGTGTTGAAACTCCGAGGAGTCTACCACCCGCCCAAGAGCAAGGATCCAAGAGGAGTGTTGTTATCTTGCATTGCGTCTGGATACTGTTATGTGTTGGCTTTTCTATGAAATTCTTGTGTTGTCTTTTCCTTCAAGCACTTGTTTCCCAAATTCCAACTCCGTGGGTGTCTCTTTCCCTTCCCCTTAATGAAATTTGTCCTTGTTATGGAGGGGGTGGCTGTTTCTCATCCATTCATCTTGTCTCTATTGGGTGTGGCTGTGGGCTTGAAATTCTTCTGTACTATCTGATACAGCCCCACCACTTGCAAACAGCATATGATTCAAAAGAATCAAATAAACTCAGTAGGATGCACAAACGGAAGAAAGAGGAGGGAAAAAATTTAAGTGGGTCAGAGACGGACCCAGATTCCCTGCTATTCGCAGGAAGTACGGGATGCCAGGTGGGCCGACTGTGATGTTTGCGAGAAATTCACTCCATCCTTATGTTTTTCCAAGGTTGGCCCAAAATGATGTAAATCCAAAACTTCAAGTGGCGTTGAGACACGTAAACATAGTTAGGTAAATGTCTACTGTTAAAATTGAGGTAGAGTGGACACTTTCATGGCAAAGATAGAGTTAGAGAAGGCTCCATCAGAGGCAAAAACGATTCAGACCGCCATAACCTTAAATCAATCATATCTCAGAAATGAGAAGAGTTTTTCAACATATTATATATGATTTTGGGGCAAGACCTACTTAAGTCAACCAACCCCACTATTTCAGGCCGCCCATGCCGGATTTGCATAATTCTAGTAGGTTAATGGTCAAAGGTCCAATTTAATTTTGTTTTTACTATAAATAATAAGTTTTAGTTCGAACATAACTTTTGATCCTTTTGAGTTATAAAAGTCATTCCCAACATGAAAATGGCTTGGAAAAGTTGGGAGAATAACTTGGGTGCGCTGAATTGTACACTATTTTTGGCAAAAAAATCTTGAAGCCTAGAGGGAATAGAGGTGGTTTAAAAATAGTGAGTTTAGTATTTATAATAAGTCAAACTTTTAAAGTATTTAAGTTGGAATAGTCTGAAACTTCATCCTAGGTTTAAGTTCCTTATTTAAAGAATTATAATTTCAATTTATTATTATTATTATTTTTTATGATTATCAATCAGGTTATTTTGAACTTATTAGGAATTATTCTCTCTTTTATCCCTCTTGAATTCAAGGAAGCTATACGAGGAGTTGAGACAGCTACGTGGACTCAGAGTAATTATCCCCTAAGAAAGGCAGTGATTGACCTCATCACGTCCATTCCTGCACCAAAAACCTATGGTTAGTTAAATGTCTACCATTGAAACCTTTGTGACATCCACCGTGACATTTATTTACCACTTGTACCATTCTCAAGGTCATACCTGAGAGCATAAACTGAAAACACACAAAAAAAAGAAAAAAAAAGAAAAGAAAAGAAAAAAGAAGAACCTTGATTCAAAACTTCCGTCCTCACAAATCACGTTCAATTCTCTTACAATGCAGCCCTCTTGAGTTTTGGTTTTGCATTATTCCTATGGCCATTTACCCATTCAGCTTGTCACAGGCAGGAATTTCTTGCCTGCTGCAATGTGCTTGGTCTATGTTGTCACCAACATTATCAACACTATTGCACTAAATGCAGTCAGTAATAATGTGGCCCAATCACATTTCAACAAGCCCAATATCCCTTCCTGTGGCAAGCAATGGATCCATACTCATCCTAACATGATTCGGAAAATGGATAAATAGAGTAAATTTCCCACAAACATTATAGTGGTATTATAGAAAGCTTTAGCGGAAAAAAAAAGGATGAATAGAGTGAATTTCTCGAAAACATCACCATGCTCTTCCCAACTCTACCTCGTATAAAGTTTTTGCAAAAGATTTAATAGGCAACCTACTTTTATGGCTAATCTCTGTTCGCCAGAGACTTAGTGTGCCTTTGCCCCTCACAGGATGGTACGCCCCACTTTGGATGGAGCATACCACAAGAAATGCACCAGTATGCTGGGAGAGGTTGAGCGGTCACTGAAAAGCAAATGATGAGTGGTACAAATTCTGTTGAGAATGTGGAGCCACATTTGGGCCGCTTTCGACCGGTCGTAGGAGGTGCTCGACCGGTCGTAGGAGGTGCTCGACCGGTTGTGGACCATCGACTCAAAGTCCAGCGAGTCCTATTTCTTTTCATGTTTGGGCTTTTCGACTAGTCGTAGGAATTGTTTGACTGGTCGTAGTACGACCAGTCGTAGCTCCACTTCGACCAGTCGTAGGTTATGCAGATCCATTTCCGAATCTGATGCGAACTGCGGATTTTGGTGTCGCCTTTCGCAAGGGTGCGGAAGGGAAGTTACCTAAACTATAAATAGGGGTTCATAGGGTTTTTCTAGGGAGAATGAAAATTATTATAAGGTGTGGGCTAAGAGTTTTCTATGTGCTTCTAAGGGAGAGGTTAGTATTTTGCCTTGTAATCTTTATTTTTCTTCATATTGGAAGTTTACATCCGTGGTTTTTTACCCTAGTTTAGGATTTTTTCACGTATATCTTATCTTGTGGTTTGTTTGGATTGCTTTGATCTGTTTCTAGTTTATATTTCTTCCTGTCTATCGTTTGTGGGTGAGGCCAAAGATTGGATCTAGGCTCATTGCATTGTTGGCATGCTGCGCAACAATTGGTATCAGAGCTATTGGTTTAGTTCTATTGGGAGCGATGGCGGAAGATGGAAAAACTAAAATTGAGAAGTTTGATGGTTCAAACTTTTCTTTCTGAAAGATGTAGATGGAGGATTATCTGTATCAGAAGGACCTCTACATTCCTCTAGGAGGAAAAGAGAAGAAACCAAAAAAGATGACAGATGATGAATGATTTTTACTGGATAGGAAAGATTTATAGGAACGATCCGACTCTCTTGGTCAAAGAGCGTCGCCTTTAACATATCCAAGATGAAAACTACAAAAGAATTGATGGAAGCCCTAGCCACCATGTATGAAAAATCCTCAGCATCCAATAAGGTTCATCTTATGAAACAATTATTCAACATGAAGATGTCAGATGGTGAGATCGTGGCTGAACATCTAAACGAGTTCAATATAGTCATAAGCCAGTTGAAATCCGTTGGCATCATTTTTTAGGATGAGGTCAGGGCGCTAATGATCTTATCCAGTCTGCTAGACAGTTGGGATGGTTTGGTGATTGCTGTGAGCAATTCTTCAGGGTCGACAAAGTTAAAATTTAATGATGTGGCCGGTCTAATTCTTAGTGAAGAATCTAGAAGAAAGGCATCAGGAGTTTCAGGGGATTCAGAGAATGCTCTAAACGTTGAAGGAAGAGGAAGATCACTGAACAAAGGAGACAATAAACAAAGGCGTTTTAAGTCGAGAAAGAAGTCCAACGGACCGAAAGATAAAGATGGGTGTTGACATTGCGGCAAGAAGGGGCACATGAAATGTGATTACAGGGCACTCAAGAAACAAGAAGGAAGCTCTCAAGGTGGGAAGGATTCAATGAATCTATCTGAGTAGAGAGACACAGAGGCGTTGATGCAAGGAATGAGTCTTGGGTTATAGACTCGGGTGCTTCGTTTCATGCCACTTCATGTAAGGAAGTTCTGCATGATTATGTGTCAGGTGACTTTGCGAGAGTCTACCTAGGTAAGGGGGACGTTCAGGTCAATCAGAAAGACAGAACGGTTTTGAAATTGAAGGATGTCAGACATGTACCGAGTTTGAGAAGGAATCTGATTTTAGTGGGGCAGTTGGCCGATACCGGTTATGTGATGACATTCACCAGTGATTCCTGGAAGATCACAAAAGGTGCCTTAGTGATATCTCGAGGTAAAAAGGAAGGTACTTTGTACGTGACTTCAAGATCATATAGTTCACTCACAGTCGCATCAACTGGAGTGAATGGATAGTTATGGCATCAAAGGTTGGGACATATGAGTGAGAAATGGATGAAAGTGCTATTGTCAAAGGGAAAGTTACTAGGGTTGAAGTCTATTGACTTGAAATTCTATGAGGACTGCGTGTATGACAAGCAGAAGAGGGTAAGCTTCAAGAAGACAGGACACGCTCCAAAGACGCATCTATTGAATCTTGTACACACTGACGTGTGGGGACCGGCATAGGTATCATCTCTTCGGGCTCACGTTATTTTGTTTCCTTTATTGATGATGTTAGTAGAAAACTGTGAGTTTATTTTTTAAAGCATAAATCTGATGTATTTGATGCGTTTAAGAAGTGAAAAGTTATGGTAGAAAATGAGACAGGTAAAACAGTAAAGTGTCTCAGATCTGATAATGGGAGAGAATATTGTGACAAGAGGTTTGAGGAGTATTGTGCAACAAGTGGAATCAAACATCAGAAAATGATTCCAGGGACACTGCAACATAATAGTGTGGCTGAGCGCATTAACATGACCATCCTTGAGCGCACCAGGAGCATGAGGTTACATGCAAGGTTGCCAAGACCTTTTGAGCAGATGCTATAAATACTACCATATATCTTATCAATAGAAGTCCCTCAGCACCATTGGATGGTGGGCTACCAGAAGAAATGTGGACTGGGAAAGAAGTGAACCTTACACATCTTAGAGTGTTTGGTTGCACTTCATTTGTTCACATTGATGCAGAGCATAAAAATAAGCTGGATGCAAAGTTCAGGAGGTGCACGTTTATAGGCTACGGGTAACATGATTTTGGCTACAGGTTTTGGAATGTAGAAAATAGAAAAATCATCAGAAGTAAGGACGTAGTCTTCAACGAAAAAGTGATGCATAAGGACAGTGTGTAAGAAAATAAGGCCGAGGAAAAGGAATTCGTAGAGTTAGAAGAGTAACTGGACATGGGTATTACAGCGTCACAGGATGATCATGCACAGGAGCATTATGAGGCAGAGCCACAGACATCAGTTATGAGGAGGTCTACTTGGGAAAGGAGACCCACGGTCCGATACTCACCCTCCTTACATTTTCTACTGCTGACTGATAATGGTGAGCCAGAGTATTTTGAAGAGGCATTACAGTTAGATACACAAGTTAAGTGGGAGCAGGCCATGGATGATGAGATGGACTCTCTTGAGTCTAATCGTACATGGGAGCTAGTCACTCTACCTAAGGGTAAGAAAGCTCTTCATAACAAGTGGGTTTACAGACTGAAGGAGGAGCACGATGGTTCGAAACGGTACAAGGCCAGATTGGTTATGAAAGGGTTTCAACAAAAGGCAGGTATCGATTTTACTGAAATATTTTCACCGGTAGTGAAAATGTCTACGATTCACATGGTCTTGAGTATAGTGACTACAGAGGACTTACATCTAGAGCAGCTAGATGTTAAGACAGCCTTTCTTCATGGGGACCTTAAAGAAGAGATATATATGCATCAGCCGACAGGATACGTGGCACCAGAAAAGGAGAACAAAGTGTACAGACTGAAGAAGAGTCTATATGGCCTAAAGCAGGCCCTAAGGCAGTGGTACAAGAAGTTCGATAGTTTCATGTCGGAAAACAGTTTTAGGAGATGTCATGCAGACCACTGTTGTTACTTGAAGAAGTTTGATACGTCGTACATCATCCTTCTTCTTTACGTTGATAATATGCTTATGGTCGGTTCAAGCATGAAGGACATCTCAGATCTCAAAAGACAATTGTCAAGAGAATTTGCTATGAAGGATTTAGGAGCTGTAAAATAAATCCTAGGCATGAGGATAAAGCGTGACAAGGAAAATAAGAAACTGATTTTGTCACAGGCAGAGTACATAGAAAAAGTACTTAATCGATTTAATATGGGAGGTGCTAAGCCAGTTCGCACTACATTAGCCAACCACTTCAAGCTATCTAAGGAGCAAGGTGCAAAGAAGCAGGAGGAACGAGACTACATGGCTAAAGTCCCATACGCGTCAGCTATTAGGAGTCTCATGTATGCTATGGTGAGCACGAGGCTAGACATTGCTCAAGTAGTGGGAGTTGTTAGCAGGTTCATGAACAACCCCGGGAAGGAACATTGGAAAGATGTGAAGTGGATCCTCAGATACTTAGTGGGTACTAAGGATGTAAGGTTGTGTTATGGTGGATCAAAAATCAATCTACAAGGCTACATGAATTTAGATTTGGCAGGAGATATTGACAGTAGAAGAAGTACTACAGGTTATGTGTTTACTCTAGGTAGTGCTGCAGTCAGTTGGGTCTCTTAGTTACAGAAGATAATATCTATCAGTACGACAAAAGTAAAATATGTTGTGGCTACGGAAGTATGCAAGGAGATGGTGTAGATGTAAGGTTTTATGGAAGAGTTATATAAGAAGCAAGTAGATTATAAGCTATACAGTGATAGTCAGAGTGCAATACACTTGGCTAAGAATTCAGCCTTTCATTCAAGGACCAAGCATATTGCCATCAGATATCACTTCGTTCATTTGTTACTAGAAGATGGATAGATTGTTCTGGAGAAGATTTACACAAGTGAGAATCATGTGGATATGCTGACCAAGGCGGTCACAAGAGAGAAGCTAAAGCTTTGTTCAACTTTTATTGGTCTCCAGGCTTGAAGACGGGGAGGTGGTGCACTCCAGATGAAGAAGATGAAGGTTTATGGCAATGTATCACCAAGTGGGAGATTGTTGAGACTGTGGAGCCACATCTGGACCACCTTCGACCGGTTGTAGGACATGCTCGACCAGTCGTAGGGGCCTGCTCGACTGGTCGTGGACCGTTGACTTAAAGTCCAGCGAGTCCTGTATTTTTCATGTTTGGGACCTTCGACCAGTCGTAGGAACTGTTCGACTGGTCGTAGTACGACCAGTTATAGCTCCACTTCGACTAGTCTTAGGTTAGAAGATTCGTTTCCGAATCTAATGCGGACTGCGGATTTTGGTGTTGCCTTTCGCAAGGGTGCGGAAGGGAAGTTACCTAAACTATAAATAGAGGTTCCTACGATTTTTCTAGAGAGAATGAAAGTTATTCTAAGGTGTGAGCTAAGGGTTTTCTATGTGCTTCCAAGGGAGAGGTTAGTATTTTACCTTGTAATATTTATTTTTCTTCATAGTGAAAGTTTGCATCCGTGATTTTTTACCCTAGTTTGGGGTTTTTCTACGTATATCTTATCTTGTGGTTTGTTTGGATTGCTTTGATCTGTTTCTAGTTTATATTTCTTCCTGTTCATCGTTTATGGATGAGGCCTAAAATTGGATCTAGGCTCACTGCGTTGTTAGCGTGCTGCGCAACAAATTCGACTGGTGAAATTAGGCGATTAAGATGCGCGGTGTGACCATTATAGCTTCTAGACTGTACGTCCACCCACAATGGACTGTACAGCTTGGACGGTCTGGATTGAGTGTATGTCATACCTGAGATGTCGAGTTTCCACAGTTAATGTTCTTCTGGAAAAAAAAATAAAACAAAAAACAACTATACATCATAAACTTTTTAGCGAAGCATTTCTTTGCCAATTAGTGCATAAGCCAATTTATTCAGACCGTCCAATGGTTTGGCCACCTATGGATGAGTCCCAGCCTAAAAATACTACTCCATCCAACACGGTCCTGATCAATTATCCAACAAATTTGGATGTTCTCTATGTTGCCTCTCAGTTTGTTTTTGTCAGGTGTGGTGTGTACGGGCATGCTAGGATCGATTGTGCAGCTTGATTCAAACCGAATAACTTTGACTCTAGGCACCGACACAGGTAGATACATTGAATGCGATTATATATGAACAAGACTTGAAAAAATCAGTCATCTATTTAGCCACTCGTAGAAGATTGTCATGAGACAGTTAGGTTACTGTCAGAAGGTGAGATTCTTCCTTTAAAGATGGGTTGCATTTTTCCTTCCATAAGAAAGAACTTTCACTATACTAGGTAATACTAAACAATCACACAAAAAGAAAATACTCATAATCAATCGTATGACAATATTACAAAGATTCTTTCTAAATGAAGAATTGTTTGGATTGAGACAAAAAATAGTCCAATGTAAGAGTGTAGAGTCGATTTACAGCTAAAGATTATCACTACTCCTTAAATATAGCTAAAGTTATGATAAGGAAAGATAAATTGATTAATTTGTTTAGTTGGTATAAGATCATTTGTTCTTCTAAACTTTTTGCTATTAATAGATTTCTTCTATGCTTTTCAAATGCTTCTCTCTTTATTTCAATGGTTACGGCAGCTGAATAATTGTCATGTCAATCTTTCATATCATTTTGCTTCTTTGTATTCTTCTAACTGTTCATCTTCTCTTGACCGCTTTCTGTAAACTTCTCGGTTGTGCTTCATCATCAGATGATGTGTATCATCTACCTCAACGCCAGCTGTCATTCTATAAAAAAAATTTCAATTATCTTTAAAGATCTTAGGGCAACCAAATAGTTTTTTTCTATCCTATCGAGCAGCCAAAAATTATTGGCTTTCTTTGCATGGACGGTGTATAATGGATATTTATGGCAACCAAGTAGTTTTTACTCTAAATAGGCACGCCAAAATTTTTTGCTTATTTTGTACAACCAATGTACAATGGATATTGATAGCAACTAATTAGTGTTTAGCCCCACTGGGCATGCCAAAAATTATTGCCTCTCAGTTTATTTTTGGTCTTATATGGTGTGTGCAATGTGCTAGAATTGATTGCACAAGTCGATTCAAACTGAACAACTTTAACCCCAATCATTGAGATAGGTGGATACTTCGAATGCAATCATATATAACCAAGACTTGAGAAGGTTAGTCACCTATTTGTTCACAATCCCAAGTGTAGGGTCGCGATGTAGTAATAACCTCGGTAAGACCAAAGTCGAATCCACTGGGATTGAACATGTACATTTCTAAAAGTAACTAGAAATAGAACTAGAAGAAGATGTGAATCTAAATCTGAAATTATAGAGAGAGCAATTATGAATACAGTAGTTAAAACTGGTGAATTTAAAAGTGAGAACTAGGGTTCCAAGGATCCACTTGCAGCTATCAGCATGTTTCCTTATTTGATTCAAGGAACGCAATTGGAATTGGAGTAATATCTTATCCAATTGGAAGATATATCAATAAAATCAAATCTGAAATTTCATTGACCTAATTTTCAATGAAGGAAATTGTGAGGGTTGGAAGGGATTTCATCACCAAACCATGCCTTGGAGATAATGGCTAACAATAGAATTTACCAATCCCACAATCTAAAAATAAGGAAAATAAGATACTCAAAGCTATTGCATATCTATTGTAATTTGAGTCACAACAAACCATTAAAAACTAAAAGTATTCCCTAAATATCAAATTAGAATCAAAGAAGTTAAACAAGGACAAGAATCAAAACAAGAAAAATATCCCAACATGCTACAAGCTTCAGTTCTTAGCCCTAGCTAAGAGATTTAACCAACCATAGACATGATTGGATTTAAAACCTTAGAAGAAATTATTAAAACCAAACTAGGAAAGAAGAAAAACTCTTGGGAAGCTCTTCCACCCTTTGACTCTACTCCTTGAAACCTTAAATATCCCAAAAAGTTTGTAAGAACCCCATATTTATAGCCTAGTCTGGTCGGTTTCGTAAAATCACCTCAATTTACGCAGTCTGCGTAACTCTGCATAACGCGTTCGAGTGGTTTGGTGTCATCGAACGTAAGTTGAATTCCAGATGTCACGTCTTTCTACACTACGTAAGTTCTTGTGTCATCAAACCTTCCTTCGATGTCGTCGAGAAGTCCTTCGATGCCATTGAAGGGTCTTCGAGCCATCGAGTATGTGTTCAAAATAGTCCAGCGACTTCATTACCAGAAAAAGGGGCAAAGGCTATGGATAAAAATCGTAGCTAAAGACCTATCACTACGGTTATAGTCCGATGTCATTGAGTAGATCTTCGAGTCATCGAACAGTTCCTCAAGCCATTGAAAAATGTCTTCAATTTGTTTAGTGACCAACTTGATTTTCATGTAAAAATTCGATGTCATCGACCTGTGTTCAATCTCATCAAACAATGGCTTCGATGTCATCGAACTGTGGTCGATGAAACAGACAGTGAAGTGAATTTCAGCAGTTTATTCTTTCGACTTCTTTCCTTTTTCGCTTGATTTTCTTGGATCTTAAGGTTTTAAAATCTTCAATCTTAGTCTCAAAAGATCCATTCCTTACCTTAGTGATTCTTAAGCATTAAATTCATGCTTTTAATATTCTTTTTAATCTAAGCTCCCAGATTCACCTTGCAACACAAACATGCATAAAATATACCATTAAGCAGTATCATGTTCATAAAACCAAGATATAAATGGGGGAAAATATGAAATATTTGACACTCAACACTATTTAGTCAATCATAGAAAAATGTTATGAGATGATCAGGCAACTATTGAAGGGTGGAGTTCTTCCTCTAAAGATGGGTTGTACTTTTCCTTCTCAACGAAAGAACTTTTGGTATACTGGGCAATCAGAACCAATCACATAGAAAGTGAATACTCACAATCGACCATAGGGCAAAACTGCAATGATCCTTTTTGAATGAAGAATGATTTGTATTGAGATGTAAATAGTTTAGCATAAGGGCGTAAACTCAGATTATAACTAAAGATTACCACTAAAGATGATTGCTACTCTTAAGATAGAGGTAAAGTTATGATAAGGAAAGATAAATGATTGGTTTATTTGGTTGCGATAAGGCCATTTGTTTTTGTTAAAATTTTTACTATTTTTAGATTTCTTTTATGCTTTCCATATGCGTCTCTTTATTTCAACGGTTATGATAGTTAAATCATTGTCATGTCAGTCTTCCAGATCCTTCTAATTCTTTGTATTCTTTTAACTGTTCTTCTCTCAGCCATTTTCTGTCCCTTGAACTTTTTGGTCGTGCTTCATCATCAGATGACGTGTATCATCTAGCTCAGCTCCAACTGTCATTCCGTTAAAAATGCTTTAAATATCTTTTGCATGCTATTTCTTTCTTGTGCAATGATACGCGTCATTCCCTGATTAGTTATTCCAGGAATGGCCATAAATAGGGTACAACACTCTACAATGTATGTAGCTACGAGGATGGCTTTTACAGGAAGGTCCTGCGTAGAGAAGTTAGGTGGGGTTGACTATAAAGTTTGTCATAAATCCACTCTATCCCTCTGTTTTGCACACTCCTTTTAGAGCATGAATCCAAAATCGAGGTGGATTTATAACTCAAGAACCCCACACCAGAGGAAAAAGTAGGGAAACATTGCCTACTGTTGAAATCTTTCTTAGCTCCACCTTGATATTTATATGTCATCCCTTTTATAAGGCCATTCTCATTATGATGCACTGAAAACATAAGAAACTTACTCGTTGAATCCCCACAGTTTCCTCTCGTGTGGCTCACAAATATTATTGTTGGTGCTCGATTTCCTATTCTAGTCATGTGATAAGTGTGGGAATGCTAGAATTGAATTTGCGGCTTAATTTAAACCGAACAACTATGACCCTAAGTACCAAGATAGGAATATACATAGTATATGACTGAGATCGGTCGCTAATTCAACCACTCGCTCATCATGTAAATAAGATCACACAATATTTAAAGGGTAGGGTTCATCCTTCGATAATGGGTTACACCTTTGCCTTTCTTATAAAAGGATGCCTTGTAGTTAATCGCGAAGAGTAGCTGCAGAACACTTTCCTGGATGGAGAACTAAATCCAATGTATGAGCATAGACCCAAATTACAGCTAAGATTACCAACTACTTGATTAACACTACATATTACACTATGGAATGTAAATAGTAAGCGAACAATGAATGATTACACCAGGAAATGTAATTGACTTGTAGAAAGGTAGAGTGATTACACTAAGGAATGTAAATGATGGGTAATTAAAAGGATAATTAAAAGAAAATTTTGGTTTAATTGGGTTGGTATGAGATAATTTGTTTATACTGAATTTCTTTGCTATTTATAGCCTTAATCCAGCCATATGTATACTTCCCACGTTCTGAGGTTGTTGTAACCGTTTCACATGTCTTAACTCTTCTTACTTATAATCTTGTCATTTGTCCAGGTAATTACTTCTACACAATCACTCTTCAATCAACTACTTAGTGTATGACATGGTGTCACTCGATGCACTCCAACTGTATTATTGTAGGATCCTCTTCATATATCTCTAAAGATCTCCAAATATGTCATGCAAATCCATCCATATCACACGTAACTTACTCTAATTGGCTTTTGCAGGAATTGTCGATAATTGGGATGAACATTGCCCCCCATGTCACTTCTCCTTTGGGAAAGGTGAAAACGACATGTGACCCCTCATTAATGCAGCAGTCCTTCGATACACGTGATAATGCCATAGAAATTGTCTCTGACCAATATAACCTTACACATCAACTCTAACCACCCTTTTTCGAAATAAGGGCTAGCCCTGTTGCGCGCAGGTACTCATATTGTATAAAATTAAAAAAATTTATTAATGCCCTAATAAATGCTTCATCTCCTCGGCTTTCTCATAATTCTAAGTCCTTCATTCTCTTTCCAACCTTAACAATAGATGCCTCATCATTCTCTTCTCCATCTTTCCATCAAGACAATTTAGTCATTGTAATAGACACTCTTTCTGAGAAGTATTCCAATGAAAGTCTTCAAATCACCAATTGGAGACTATTATTGTATGGAATCGACATTCTGCATTGGGACTGATACCAATGAAGTTAGTATGATGGACCCTCTATTTCTTATCTTCCTAGGTGAAACTTTATTGATTCAATCTAAATCCATCCTAGAACCATCCAATGCTCTAAAGAACCCTCGATCTTGGACAAAACCACTACTAAAATGGGATGTTTGGTTCACTCGTGTTTCTTCTCAATAGAAAGTGACATGGATGAACTCTACCATTTATGAGTGCATCAAACTCTTTATATGTGATTATTCACCAAACCATACTCTTCTTACAATGGCATCGACATTTTGGAGCCCATCCACCAACACCTTCTTCTTCAGATGCGGCCCTTGTGTCTAACAATTTTGGATAGAACAACTCTGATCCAACTTCTTCCCTTAGGGAAGGTAGTCTTCCTAGGCTTCGCTCAAAAGGAAATAAGACGTTTTATAAATAAGGCCAACAAGGTCTATTCATACTTCATACAAGTGTACCACAAATATGAAGGCCGGGTCAATTATGAAGAATATGCGTCCTTCCTACTACTCTAGATTTGCCGACATTTACTTTACAGGAATGCTCTTCACATCATGAACTTAACCGGTCGAGGTGCTGACACAAGGTCAAAAACTTGCTCTAGCACCTTTCATGCTCTAACACCTTTTAAACTCCACCATCTGTATAAAAGTAATTTTGAAATTACCATTAAAGGTCTGTATCTTGGAAGAGGATCGTTGTGACTTCTTCAGATTTGGATCTACGAGTATTTCTGCCATTCACTTGTATATGCCCCCATTTATTTTAATATTATTTATTCTTCCTATGGTCAACACGTCAACCATTCTCCTTAGGAGATTGACACATTTTTTCATTTATATGGAATCCTTATTCTTTTATTTGAATAAAAGTAAATGAAGTCCATCATTCACCCCTTTACATGATAGGGAATTCGGTCCAGCTTGGTTTACCAGTTGATATGAGGAAGAGGATAACCAGTAACCATCTTAAATGCATCTTGATTGGGAGAGCTACCTCATTTAGAGGGATCTCCCATATGGTAGCACAGTAGACACTAACAAAAATGCTAAGGCTAAAATTGAGCAATACTGTCCAAACTTACACACATGTTAGTTCGGTCTTGTCTAGTGCATTCACTATCCATTCATTCATAAATCCTGCAACCAACCTCCCTTTATTTGGTTGATCGTCGATCGAATTGATATATATCATTCTCTTATTCTACTTTTTAGTCGACCCGTCTGACTCTCAATCTTTCCATATATTCGAATCAGCCTCAGGTAATGGACACCTTCACTGATTGGTGGAAAAGTTACTATAAAAAGTTGGTTAATAAATCTCCTCAAGTTATCATAGCTTAACTCTTCTCTTCTATGAAACTATGAGGAAAGAAAAGAGTAGCATCTCAATGTACCACAACTCCTACACGAAAATTAAATAAGCTGAAGACAAAATCAGGCCCACTACCATTCTGCAAGATCCATCGATTGAGACCATTCCTCAACCAAAGCACCAAAAATCTATGGTGAAAGTACTTCCAAAATCTCTACCAAGTCGACCATCTTCATTAATCCCAAAGAGGATCCTTGACTTAGGAGCTCCTCTTGGCCTAGCCCCACAATCTCCTACTCTAGTCTTCACATGCACTGATCCACCTCCTCAACCAACCATAAAAAATCAGCTGCTGCTAATCTTAACCAAAGGATGAGGATAATCAGGTACTTCCTCGGTCGAGGTTGTATCTTCATTTAAAAAAACTTTAAAACTAAATATTGGTTAGGGCTCTCCATAGAAGACTATTACAAATAAATTAAAGGTTTGAAATGTCACTAAGAAGTTCACTATCATAAATGCTGGAATAAATAGTGGCAAGATAGAGAAAGATTAAATAACCCCAATCTTTTGTTCGATGAGAAATAACTTACTCCTTATCACCCCAATCTACCGCCATTCTTAACTTCTACTCGGGTGATGGCGATGGTTATAAAAAATCCCTCAATTTTTGGGCCAATGATTCATCACCCTCGTCATCCGTTGTGATTTAGGTGGAGACGATTTTCACCTATATGACTGTTATAAGTTCTTTACCTCATCTTTTTTTACTAATTCTATCCTTTTTATAGTTACTCAAGACATATCGGCCATAGAAAAGAAAAATTTTCATGGCACAACCACTACAACAACATCAACCTATGATTGATATCCCCGAGATAACTGAAGTACAAACGTTGAATTTGAAGGAACCATCAGCAATGAAGCTCATCCTTCGCATACTTCTTCTAAGGCTACAATTGTCGTCATAGAGTCTGAATACATGGTCAATATCCCTCAGATACCAACCATTGTTGTCAACTGAGAAGATGTGAAAGAAGATGAACGTACCCTGAGCATCACTCCTCAAAACTCTAAAAGAGGATCATCCCTTGGACCCATTCCTCCATCCATTCAGCACCTTCCTTCGACTGCAGAGTCTCTTCCTATATAAATTGAAAAGCCTTTTCAACTGAATGGAGCACACAAGGTAATTATCTTAGATCAGTCAATGAAGGAGTCCCCACAACCGATATCTCTATATCTTGCTTGACCCTAATTCCAACATTGGTGTTGATGCTTATTGATGATGCCTTGACTTCTCTTCCCTCTGATAAGCTCTTATCTGGGATGTCACTATGACCGAGTCTCTTATCCCTTCCACCGAGTTACAACATCTTAAGGAAGAGATATAAACCCACGTACACTCAAGGGTATTAGAGACCATATCAATCGAGATGATTATTAAAATTATTGAGTTGATCAAGCACTATTAAAATTTCTTTCATTTGGATGAGAACCTTTTGGCCAACCCGCTAGCACTTGGGGACTTGCTGGACTATATCAGAGAAAGGTATGAGATCCATGCCATGATCGGGCACTCGAGGTTGGGCACATAACAATAGAATCCCAAGTAGTTACAGTTAGTAATATTGTTGAGAAGTTGTTGGCCAGCCATAAGGAAATGAAGAATTCAGAGGCCAAATTGGAGGACAATAGCATACAAATTGTTTATCTAAAAGCGCAACTGATGACGCTGAAGAGAAATTTTGAAGAAAAGAGTGTTGAACAAGGCCAAGAGAGGAAAACGATCAAGGATTTGACTGCATACGTTAAGGCTCAAACATAAGCAATCGGCCGAATTCGACAAGCGTTCTTAAGATACAAGTCCATTTTGCACAAGGAGAAGGGTCAAATGGATAAAATAGATGTTGCGAGTCAACAATTTTCTTCCTTCGAATTGTAGTTTTTTTTTTCTTTCTGTTGTACTATAATAATTTATCAATAAAATCAGCCATTGAGCCTTCTTTTATCATTAGTCCCTTTACTTACTGCTTTCCTTATTTTTCTCTTTTCTAAATACCTAACTGATGACATGATGCTTGAAATACAAGGAGTCATGCATGATCCTTTGAAATAATAGTCGGCAATAATCTTGCAGTTGCTTCCATCTCCGAATGTAATTGAGTTGCCATCAATTTGGTTAATGTTTGAGAGTATAACTTTATCACCTATCATAGGTCTCGAATATTCACTATCTAGGTACCATCTTGAATAGCTACTTTGAAAGTTGTGTGGATAACAAGACATTTAACCTTTAGAACCCATTTCATTATGGTTATAGGTTTATGAGAGTCTCTTATTTTTTACTGTGTTTGGGAGTTGGGATTTCTCCTGTTTGTATATACTCCATTCTTACTTGATTTGGATTTCAATATCTCTTTGAGGAAGTCCATAAATTTATCAGCTAAAGGAAGATTTCTATTATTATTCCTTTTATATTGTGGTAGTTGACACTATTTGTGGTTTTATATTTTTGAAGTCATTCCTTTTATAGTTTGACTCTTTTAGAGTTCTACTTTAGAGTTCGAGGACTCTCCTTTTACAAAAGTAAGAGAAGAATCCTTCGATTTCTAAGAATTATTTCTAATAACACCCAGTCCAAACTTGTCACTACATCGCATAGAGGAGGTTAACAGCTTTTTAAGTTTTTGGTCACCCTAGGTATATTTCCAAGTGTCGTTTGAACTCTGAAGGGAGGAAACTTCAAGTTTTAGTATGTCATTTTCAGATTTAAGTTTTACACTTCAAAAATTTTTAAACTAAAATCTAACTTAGTTTTTTTATATAAAAAAAATCAGAAAAATGAGATTTTTCTAAAACAAGCTTTTCAAGTTATAATTGTATTTTAGCATAATTTTCTTTTTGAATTTTTAATTTAGCCACAATCTTACAACTTTCTTTGTATAAGGCATTATATGCATCTTAAAGATCATCTTCGTTTTCCGAGTCACTTCTTAGAGTTTCATAATTAGACATTTTACAATCATCTAAAGAAGTGATTCTAGCTATAGTTATAAAGTCTTTCAATTCATTTGCATTTTCTTGGTCTGATTCATTAGTTTTTGAATTAGTTTTAAATTCTGATGATTCATCCCAAGCAAGTAGCTATCATGTCTTTTCTTCTAGATTTATGTAACATCTTGAATTTTCATGGCCCGAGTACATACTCGTGCTTGAGAATTCCAGGTGTTAATAATGTATAAATTGGATGTATTAAAACTTACACATTATTATTATTATTTCCATTTAAATCACATCCAGTTACATTCATAAGGATAACCATTCATGAGAATAAAATCGACTATATTTATTATTTCATTAGAGTTAAGGAATTTAAGAAATTATTAAATGCCCTTTCAATGAGAGATTATTACATTATTGAGTTCACAACAGAAATATAAATAAAACTAAGTCTTAAAACTATCTTCTTATTCATTTAGTGTAATCTTCCATGGAGGGTTGGTTCTCTAGGTCTTCAATCTGTACATCACTTGCATCATTTGTACAGTTGGAGAGGGTCAACTCCCCACTCGTAGTGATGGCTATCCTTTAAGATTATCAATAATCAAGAGATTTATAAAGCTAATATAAGGGTTCTGATACGTCTCGTACTCTAATGTGAGAGGTATCAGTATACACAACCAATATATATATATATGTGAATGTATGCTTGGTAAAGTATGTGCAGCTCATCATACGTAATGATTGTTATAATATGAAATAAAATTCATAGAAAATATAACTATCCCGCATCCCATAACTACGAAGATTCACCGCCGTGTCTAGCATTAACGTTAATTTATGCAAACATCTTACAGTGACACAATAACATGGTTGGGGGATTTACATAACATGATGTGTTCCTGAAGTGACTATTTGTGACATCCAATCTTGAAAAGTGATGTAACACACATGATGATTTACTTATATTGATTGTGCACCACGCCAATCCACAGAATTACGTGCTAACCAAGAGGGCCGTTACCCAAAACGCATTACGTCTATGATAAATATTTGAATCACTAGTTATGATACCTCTAACACATCACTTGCATTAATAGAGAAATAGTTTAAACCATGTAAGTTTTAAAATTCTAAGACCCATGCCCAAGCCATAAAGGTAAATGGCATCAAACTAACAAAATAAGAAGGAGAGTAACAATGGCTAACTCAATAAGAGGAGAGTAGCAATGACTAACTCAACAAAGATGAGAGTAACAATGACTAACTCTACAAAGAGGAGAGTAGCAATGACTAATTTATCAAAGAGGAGAGTAGTAAGGGCTAACTTAACAAAATTGGTAAAGGCAAGGGAAAGGCTTGTATCCATCACCCTACATAAATTAATAAAGATCACATATAATTAAATTCACACCTTAACCATAATTAACAAATGATAAATAATTGTTGGTGGTAAATTAAATAATTGCAGAGAGAGAATCTTAGTAACATGGAAGCATAACAAGTAAAAGGCAAGATAAAGCATATCAACTTAAATCAAGGTAAGCTTAAAAGAATCCCTCACCTCTTAGTTTGATCACTCTCTGGATTTATTTTTTCGATCTTAGTTCTATCTTAATCAACACATTCTTATGATTAGGTTGTTTATGGTTTGAGTGGTTAGGTTTGAAATAAGAAATTTTATTACTAACCTCTAATTACTAGAGGCTTGGGTTTAGACGTTGCTCACAACTTGACAAGTTTGTGATGAGATCTCCTTCCATGGAAGCTTCTCCTCTCTCTCTTTCTTCTCTTATTTTCTCTATTTTCTTTCTCAGATTCTCTAGGAAGAATAGCCACTAGATGGATTCCACCTTTTTCCATTTCTCTCTCTCTCTCTCTCTCTCTCTCTCTCTGTGTGTCTGTGTGTGTGTGTGTGTGTGTGTGTGTGTGTGTGTGTGTGTGTGCATTTTCTAGGGTGTGGGGTTTTATACTATTTTGAAACTTCCAGATCATCCCTGGATATTTGTTACGCGAAATACATCTTGTGCGAAAGGGCTTCACAAGCCGTGTGCGGGAAACTGTCTTGAATCACACTTCTTCTTCTCTCCTCCTTTCTTTTTTGTCGACGTGGGAGGGGTTAGAATTCCCATCTCCATAGAGTGGGCAGTTCAGATTACCCTAATATTGGGAGTTTCCTGAAAAAAAACTCCTTTACAATCATTTGTGTCGGCCGTTGTTACAATCCCGAGCTTGCAATGCCTGGCTTCTAGCATCATGTGGTTCTCCTAGACTTACTTAGGATATCATATTTGCATCAAAAATCTCCTTGTTAGAGAATGAATGGCCCAAATCTAATAACCCTGTCATGGGCCTCGTGGCTGAGAGATTCGAGTGGGAGGAGCTTTTGTGCACACGCTCCTTTTGGATGCTGTAATGTCATGCGGAAACCATCCAACCTTGGCTCGACTATCGTGACCCACTATGATGATCTTTGAGGAATACACTTCTTCCACTCGTTTCCCCTCGTCATGTTTGGACAAGGCACTAAAAATGGGACTAATCCACCACTAAGGTAGGCCACATGGTTTTTACCAAGATTGAATACGTGGAAGAAGATTTTCTTCAACATGTCTCTATAGGTGAGGTTGATATAGGGTGGGGTCCACTGTGGTGAATTCTTGGGAAATCCGCTCCCTTTATTACATTCATAGGATCACGTTGTTTATGGCCTCAAGTATGGACCTAATCTAAGTTTTATGTGGGCCACATGTTGTAACAACGTATGGGTTATAATTACTGTAAGAAACTACTTATGTAAAAGAATTTCTAGGGCGCTGGCCTGTGAAAGTTACACCTTCTGAGTTGATTGTACGAAATTAGTGGGGTCCATTATGATGAATTTTTGGAAAATCCATTTCACTCATCAGTCTAGTCGGGTTATGTTGGCCCATAAGTTAAAATATGAAGCAGATCTGAGCCTTATATAAGCTTATCTTGAAATTCTCCTAGCGGGCATTGAAACGAACTTAATCTCAATTAACAGTCCACGCTTAATGATTAGGGACCAATTTTGAAGAAAATTTGTAGTCAAGATAGGCAAACATTTGGACAAATTTTGGTGGTTGATCGATGGTGGAAAAGGCCTAAATCTAAATTTCACCTTTTATACCAAAAGGAATGAACTATCTTCAACATTTAACGGTGTAGGATTATATATCGGGGTCTAAATTTTGTATAACATTGTAGTCATATAAGACCAAAGTTTGGTCCAAATTTGAGTTACAATGAATCAAAAGAAAGTGGTTAAATCGAAAGATTCAGATCTTGAAGGGATAACTTTGCACCTAAAGAAAAGCCTACCAAAGTGGGCTCTTCGTTTTCACACTTAGTTCATATTATGGATAATTGAAGTCGTTCATATGAAGGAAAATATCCTACTATGACTACCCACGAGGTTTCTTCACTCGATGGACACTAAAATCAATGGTTAAGAGGTTGATTTGTCAATTGGGTCACTTTACAATGATCTAAGGGCCAAATTTGACATGTATGATTAATTTATTATACATAGGCATGGTATTAAATTTTACATTAAACGAATGGTGGGAACTATGTGATCTATAATTCAAGAGTCTAGATTAGTGACATTTTCATAATTATTGATATGAGTATTTTGTTAAATCTAATTATTCTACATGGTTATATGCACATCTATAAATAATTCTTACAAAAGGACTTACAACTAAATCATTATGGATAAAGAGTTATCCATCAATTTAATTAAGGGAATGCACATATATCAAACCACATGATGGATGGTTTTGTCTTAAAATCAACGGTTAGATGACTTGATCTATGATTGAAGATTATTTCCAATGATCAGATTCATGTTGGAGACTAGATGGAAGGTTAAGATAGCTAGATTGGTATTATACACATGTACATACTAAGTTAAACTTCATGGTAACTGTCAGGCCTGTGTCCTATTGACCATTCTGTTTCGTAGGATCCCGCGATTCTCTCAATTGAATTTCGATGGCCTGAGACTGTTAGATTTCATTTATGCGCGACCTTAAGTCATACCCTGTAAACCCGAGTTAACTCAACCCGAGACATGTGCCATTGCGGCTGCACCGTCGCCATGATTCTGATGCCGCATTTTGTGTGTTGATCTAACTTCTAGATCATGAGATATGGGTCGTGCATGATCATGGTTGTGGACAGCATGTTGCAGGACCCACCTATCCCATAACACACTTCCTTAGGTCATTATGAAGGTGACATCATCCCTACACCTAGCCACCCTACTTACCCTACCATAACCACCCTAGTCCGTAGCCCATAAATGATTATTTTTCTTCCCCACGAGCAAGCCTCTTACAAGTCATGATGGCCTTACCATCATCATTTCCTAGAAACTACCTCTCTCTTTCTCTCTCTTATCTCTCCCTCTCTCTTTCTCCCATCTCATAAACATAATTAAATAAGTGCTCAAAGACAATCCCAAATACAAGCATATATAGTGGTTCAGTTTTCGTACTTCACTCCTGATAGACGCACTCAATTCATGAGTGTACCAAATTTCACTATCGGATATTTTAAATTAGTTTCACCTCTAACCTTTATAATCCTACACAAGGACTAACTCCCACAAGAGACTTGATGTGGTTTTTTATAAGCTTGCAACGAACCTCGATGTTACATAAGAACCTACTAGAATATACTCCTGTTGAAGGCTCCCCCAAGAGACTTTAGTTGGTTTTCTATTGGCTAACCAACAACCTCGGTCGTAGTCTAAGGATTTATAATTACTCCCACCAGAGTTCCCTTAGAGACTAATATGTACACACTTGTGTCCGGTGGCCTACAAAAGGACTTTGATTTATGTCATATATAAGAACCAAGGTCCTACACAAGAACCTAATTGAGTTTGGAAATTCAAACTCTTACCCTCAATCCCACATAAGGAAAGAGAGTATGGAGTCACTCAACGACACTTACTCGTTGAATTGAGCCTCGTTGATGTGTTGTCTTGGGTTGCTTCATCGATACTCTCAAGTGCTTCAATCATCTCTCCTTTTTCTCCCCTAATCATGATGTCGATGTGCTACCAATGCTTCAATTCCAAGATCAAATACCTTACATGCAATACTCCGATGCGGTGATCAAGGTAATGAGAGGTTGAGTAAATTTTTTTACAATTAATGGGAAGTTATAATGCGTAGGGGATTTACCTAGAATGGTCTTCTAAAGGATTTAGACAATGATATACCTATAAAGGTTGGGTCTAAAGTTTAGAAAATGGTGAAGTTGAGTTAACCTTTAACATTGAGGTTGAAATCTTCATTAGGCTGGTAAAGCTTAAGAAGATTAATCAAATATCAGGGAATATGTGAGACTCGACCCCAGTTCGCATGCGTGCATGTGTGTGTGAGTATGCATTCCATCTATCTTAGTCCCACGGTCCTACCGGTCAAATCCTGGCGACCCGTGACCCTTGGATAGTGTTTGCGATCATCCGTAAGTCCAGTCATGAAGATCCGACTCGGATCGAGTTGAAACGTATGCCATTGTGACTGCATCATCGCCATGGTTCTAACGCCACGACTCATGTGTAAATCTGACGTATCCATCAAAAGAAGCAGGCTGAGAAATTTTTGACCCTTAATCATGGTCATGTGGTCCACCTAGGGATAGTGTGCATGGATTTCTAGGTAAGTTCCATCTCTTAGCACTATTTCCAACACACATTACCAAAGCCCTATTCCGACACCACCTACCTCTAAACACTACTCACAAGCCTAGAAAACCTATCAACCGTATAACTTTGGTTGTATCTCCCTATATCAATCATCATTCTTCTCTAACCAAGGCAAGAGAGAAACGATTACTTAGCTTAAAAGAGGTTTCTCCCTCTTTCTCTCTCATTTTCTCTACTCTTCTCTCCCTCTCTCTTCTCTCCTTTTCATTCCCATTTTCTCCAAGCAAGAGTTCCAGCCCCATTTCCCCTCTAATCCTCTAAATCTAACCATCTAAATTCAATCTCACCCATTGATATGGATCCTTTGGTGCACTAGGAACTGGGAGGTCCAAGTTTGGAGCAATCTAAGGTGTGTGTATCCTAGGATCTAAGATTTCTATTTTCATATTCTTAGACCTATTTTCTTTTTATATATGGGATGTTTAGGACCCACCAATTAATGGTGGAGATCCTACATCATCCATTAGTTGTGGTCAAATGGCCTATTTGAAGCATGCACGCCCATGCATGGTATTTTCCCTCTATGGGCCCCCATTATGGACGATTACTTGGATTCTATGGCATGATAGGTCATCTAGACCTTAGAATCATGGGTGAAATGACATCCAAACTATTGATCTTGAATCTAGGACATGCATGTAGTGGATATTTATTGTAGCATATGAATAGAAGGAATGTATAGTGTAATCGATGAAGGGGAGGCCCTCAATGTGACGGAGCCCCTCCTCTTATGGCAAATTCTTTATTTTTCTTTATGATAGAATTCTGATCTTGCATGTGTGGCCCATCTTGTTAGCCAACAAAAATCTAGACCAACCATGGAGTTTGGACGCCCATAGCGGTCCATCCTTAGACATGTGTCCCCAAAATCTACCAAAATGGAGCACATGCAAGGGATATTTGATGATGGGGAAGGTTTGAACATCTATGGGGCCCACTGGGGTGGTCCACCACACAAATTTCTGGGGTTAAATCCCATGAAAAATAATGTTTATATTTTAATTCTTTCTATTACATGCTGTTGTCCAAATTGCTGGAATTGTTTCTTTTATGCTGTAATGTATGGGTTATAGGCATTGTTTATGGTTTCTTTTTTCCTGATTTCTTAGACTTTTCTTTGAGGTGTGGATCTCACCTAAGAGTATGTTAAATCTCACGCTCACCCGTCCTTGTTTGATCACCCAAAAGGGTGCGCCAAGGAGGTTGGACGGTTCAGATTTTTTGGACTGTCCAGCCACTTTGCTTGTTGGAAAAACATAAATGTCAACTGGTTTTTGAAATGGTGGGTCACCTTTGTAGGCCCCACCTTATTGTATAATTATACAGGGATGTTGGCCTTGCATTTCTTTAAATTTTTACAGACCTAGGCCCACTCCAATGGGGTACACAAGTCAGGGACAAGGACATTGCTGCAGCAGAAAAATAAAATCTGGACCTTACTGTCCATAATTTGTATGAAATAAATAAAATATTTATACCACCTTAAAAATATTAATATTTTACATTCAGGTGGCCCACCCATGGTAGGACCTACCTAAAAATTTTTAGGGCCAATGGACCCCATTTGGGTATCCAAACGGGTGGATCAATATAGCGGACTGCTAGAAAAATTCTGCTGTGCTGACCAACAGTATAGTTTCATAACAATAAAATTTTAAAAATATTTTTCTCAGAAGGTGGGCCATCTTTCTAAGTCCCATATTAATTTAGGCTTAATAAGAGACATTGGACCCAAATTTCAAGAATTTTGAAGGCCCAGAACCTACCCATTTGGATGGCCCAAATTCAGAACAGTTACATTCCAGCAATAGTTCACCCTGGACAGATTATATTCTTAAAATTTATTAAAATACTTTTTAGTGTATAAAAATTGTAAAAATTTATAGAGAAATGGTCCACCCATGTTAAGACCAACCTCCCAAATTTCAAGTCTATTGGACGCCTGTACACACCATGGTGGTGGCTGGATCGACCCACTATAATATGGAGTCCAGATCAGTCCGAGTTTCATGACAGATTATTTTATTTAAATTAATTAAAATATTTTCAGATGTCTAAAAATTATAAAATTTTATGGGGGTCTGAACCACCCATGGAAGGACCACCTTATAATTTTTTAGGGCCATCGGGCCTCTGTACCGACCGTGGTGTGGCCTGTAATTTGTATCAGTTTTGGGTCAAATACTTAGGCACACCCCTACTTTGGGTTACTGGGCCTGCATTTTAATGGCATGGCCCACTTGAAGTAAGTGTTGTATATCTCTTTTTTATCTGGTAGGGCCCACTATGATATATGTGGATCGCCATGGGTCAGTAACTCATCTAAATTAAATAAATCTCTGGACTTCAGCAGGCCCAGGAAATGGGTGGGCTGGAATTCCAGCAAGGGGCCCAAAATTTGCTACATGGTTGATTGTTTAGGAACTATTGTGGCACACCAGATTTGAGAGAGTGTTACACACACTCCTTGCTTTCCTTCCTTAAAAATTTTTGGGTGTAATTAGTGCCTCTTAAGGCCCATCTTTAAGGTGATAATATGGGCTAGCCTTAACTAGATTTTTGGTAGTTTTATGGGACATTTGGGTTAGAAACCTATTCCTTGAGCCCAAGACTATGCAGGGGCTGACCTTATTACTTTACGGGCTCAATGGGCCGTGTACAAGCTGATCATGTGTATTTATTAGCCTTGATGCCCTCATAAAATGCTTAATTGTGGGCTGACTTGCATGACCCATATAAATGTATATTGTGGAGGGCCTTGATACGTCTTTGGGCTAATGTGGCAAGGCTCATACTATCAGTATAGGCCTTACCCATGTGTATTCTTGGACTTATGGGCTGACCTCTAGTCCACCATAATATATGAATTAGATGACTTTTATTTTGGGCTATTTCCTTAGGGCCCATTATGTAATATAATATATACATGGCCACCCCTTTTGTGGTAGTGATTAGGCCTTTTAAACTCACTTCTTTTGGATACTCCTATTGATCTTGGGGCTATACTCACCCATTTATTGTGATGGGCTCAAGGGCAATAATATGTAAGAAGTTGGACTCTTGGCTGCCCATTAAATTGACCCTATACTTGGGCCAAAAGTGAGGCCCAACTGACTTGTGTTAAATGTAAAACTTACCCATGTAAATGAATTACTGGGCTGCCCATAAAACCCATCACAATATGTGAAATTATGACCTTTGTGGTTGGGCCCAAACCTTACTTGAGGGCCCACTATATGGCCTATGAGTTGGGTTTGGTATATGGCCCATTAGGCCACGCATTACTTGGGCTTTAGACCTTATATTATATAAGTAGTGGCGGGCTACCTCTTGGAAGCTAGTTGAGGTTAAACGTCCTCATGGGTGATCCTAAGGTAGGCCCATGAGATTCTCTATGGATGGTTAAAGGCCCACCATAGACCTTAGGCCATTTGTTTAGGGCTTAATGTGTATGTATGTGGAACCTACCTTAACGCATGTTTGGTCCAGGCCATCTAAGCCTTGGATCACCCGATTATAGATGTACTCTTTGCTTTGGATTGCTGCTGGACTCATAATCAAGTAACAGGCCCACTTGATCTTTTCATGATATATACACTCTCCATCTGGTGGGGTCTCCCAGAGAATATAGTTGACTTTCATGAGATTATTTTCACATAATTAATTTCTGGACCTTAACAAGTCTAGGAAGTTAAGCTGGCCAAAAGTTTATCAAAGAGCCTTAAATGTAAAATTTTATGGTTAAAACTTTATTTGGCTGTGGGGCCCAATATATTGAGAACTTGTGTACATGTTACATGCTTATGTTTTCTTATAATCTTTGGGCTTAATCAGTGTATTCTTTTCGGTTACCTTTAGTGATCAGATGAGGATCACATCTTAGATAAGATTTTTTTGGGGCATCCCATTGTCCCAGAGTGGGCAGGGTCGTCCTAGTTTGGCCTACCATATATTGGGCCAACTTTCACCATTTTGATGGACTTGTGGGCTAAGATACTGATAGTATTGGGCCCTTGGTTTCCCACTTAAATTGCTAAGTTATTGGGCAAATGTAGTTGGGCTCATTTTATCCAAACTTAAACTTATTTAGTCAAATATTATGTACGCGGGCTGCCCACCAAGTCTAACTTAATGCATGGATTCTATGACCATTGGAAATTGAGCCTTGGGCCTTAATTCTCCTCTTGGGGCCCATGTTGTTAAAAGTGGTATTTTATCTTTTATGGCCTATTATGAGGAATATATATGTATGTGGTTGGTTATATTTATTTTTATCTTTAATGTAGGCCTTGGGCCTTCTATCCACATCATTCATGGTTGATATGTGTTTTTAGTTAAATGGTGGTTAAATGTCCCCATTATAGACCCTTATAGGCCTAGTTGTATTTAAGAGTAATTGAATGATCATCTTAGACTCTTGTTAGGCTCATTTCTATATCTCTTAGACCCATAGTTTGTATACTTAGTCTCGTGGGTTACCCCAGGTAAATGGGCCCCCACTAGAGGTGAGATTCTTTATGGATATTGTCTAAATACCTAGTCTTGGTCCCTTCTTGGATAGGAGGAGTGTATTACTTTGTATATCATCGCATAATGTGTCTAAACCCATCTTCATGGCCCATGTACATCTTTGTATGCTTGATTGATACTATGTGTGTGCGGTCATATTGTGTCATTGGGCATTGCATGATACTTTCCCAGAGGGACGTAATATCCCCTCTTGAGCACGTTGGATGCTTGGGATTGATGCATGTTTGATTGTGTGATTCATGCATCTAACATTGAATAACATATGAGCATTATTGCCCTTACTTCATCAGGGTTGTAGCCTCCACAGATACATCATGGATGGCCATGTTTGGACACCGAAAATGTTATTTGAGCATAGGATGCCCATGGTTAAAATTTTTAAAATTTCCATGGTACCAAGGATCTGCTCCAGCACAGTGACCAGGTGAAATATATAAGCGCACAAGGGCCTTATATCGTTAGGCCGCGACTCCCACTATCGTGTAGTCGGTTGGATAGAGGTGTGGCCTTACTCGCCTGATGTAAGAGGGCATTGCTAGGCTGAGTTTGACCAGCTCGTGAATGGATTCGCTACCTTCAGGCCTTGCTGGTGATTGGCTGTCCACAGGCGGGTAGTGAGGTCTCTTACGCTCGTTTGACTGTGCGGGGTCTGTAGATCAGTTGTCATCCAGCAGTATAATGGACCCCGGTGATTTCCTCATGATGGAAATATACTTGATATGTGGATTGAATTTGAGCAGTTGCATTACTTCGCATTGCATTTGCATCAACTGTGTAAGCCTCATAATGCATCGCGTTGGCATGGCACCCAGTACTCATTGCATTACATTACTCATTGCACTATATAGCCTTGGTATGGTTTCCTACATTATCATACTGCCTTGGTATAGCTTTTTATGTTCATGATCACCTTGGTAATGCTAGTGGTATTAGTATTGATCGTGACTCCTTTCTTCATTCTCCATCTTCTTCTGAGCATCATTGTCACACACTTTCACCACCCTCTAAGCTTTTTATAAGCTTATGCACGATTGATGCATGCAGGAGATCGTAAGTTGGCATCTTAGCAGCGAAGCTTGGATAGGTGTGCAAGCCGAGGACCCAGTGTTGCAGATCCTCTTCCTTCTTTCTTCTGTTATCTTATGTATGTCCTTTTAGACCTGATGTAACTTGTAAAAGTTTAAATTCATAGTGGATTTTGTGATGTATGCCTTTGTTATTTTCATATTTACTTGCTGTGATCTTGGGTATGCTCGTATTAGAAATGATTATATTGTTGTGGAAATCCTCCTTATAGGATTTCAGGATCGGAACCTGCCTCAGGAGCTGAGAATGGGTACTACGGAGGCTTTTGCGGCCATAACCGGTCATTGAATACCTCGTGAGGTCCGGTTACCGAGTCTGGAGTGTGACAGGAGTTGGTATCAAACCATAGCAAGAATTTTGGAATAACTTAGGATAATATCACATATCTGCTATGAGCTTAGGACAAGTAGTGTCCTATGTGTGTTTCTCTCGTTTCATTTGAGCCTTCAAGAATTCTAATTCCTAAGTGTCCATCACCTTTATTCTTTCTGTAGACTATGTCATCTAGTCGAGGAGCCCATGATGGTGACGCCCCATGGACAAGGTTCTCATTCCGCTCCAGTGATCCGAGTGACTTTTGATCCACCATCTGAGATTCCTGTTTCCCCTCTAGAGCCTGCCGTAGCTTTTCCTAAGGCTCCCGCCATACCTGTGCCTTCGTCAGAGGCTAGTGCTACTCCCGCTTATTTAGCAATTCCCGTATGAGCTGAGCATCTCCAGCAGTTGATGCAGGTCGTCACTGATGTTCTTTAAACCCATCAGCTGGTTCCTGAGACGTCCGGACAAGCCAAACAGGAGCGCGCGAGCCCCCTTTTATGAAATTTGACTCTGCAGCGTGCTCTGTTGGCTGTATTTCTACTTCAGGGCAAGGCTGAGTGGACCGGTTTGCAGAGGGATCATGATCAGAGGAGAGGCCGGAAGAGGCAGGCACCCTCTAGTAGCTCCCAGTAGCGTCGATAGCGGCAGAGGTGTGTAACCTATCGAGCCGCCAGGGCATTAGCATCGCATACAACAGCTTCTTTTAGGCCCTTTTTTGGCATTTGTTATGGATGTGGGCAGACAGGACAACGTAGGCGCGAGCGCCCTCTTCCTTTGCAGTAGCGACAGTGGCTTCCGCCACCAAGACCCCGATAGCAACTTAGACTGCAGGATGGACCTTCTCAGTGACCGTAGTAGTAGCAGAGACCACAGATGCAAAGGAGACAGATACCTCCCCAACCACCTCAGGCTTGATTTTACGCGACTTTATAGGACCCTTAGTTATTAGGGGAGTTGTTATGGGTATTCTCCTTGTCTCTGTATGTAAGTCTTGTGTTTTGGTGCATCGCACCTCTTTTGTATCCAAGGGCTTTTGTTCGATCAAATTTCTATTAGAGTCTGTCGTAAGAGATTGTCAGTATCGGCATTTTTGGAAAGATCACCGTGTTAGGTCGATGATATTACCGTGTTCCATTTTGGATGATGAGATGTTCTTACCTGCTGAATAGTTTTGTATTGCCAATGTCGGGCTTGTTTTATTGTCAAGTCAGTATTCTTGGTTAGGGATGGCAGGCCAGATTGCTAGTTTTGTGGCCGAGTGTGACGCTTGTCAGCGTGTCAAGGCCGATCATCTGAGACCCCTTAGTCCCTTGTAGCCATTGAGTGTTACAAAGTAGAAGTGGGAGCACGTATCGATAGATCTCATCGTAGGTTACCATGATTAGGGAGCGTTATCCCCATTTATTCGATGATTGATACGTGTATGATGATGCTATGTATTTTTTTGTTTCGGTTTTGCTAATTTTGAGGATGAAATTTTTTTTATTGGTGGGGAGGATTGTGAGACCCGACACAAGTTCGAATGTGTGCATGTGTGTGCGAGTATGCATTCCGTTCATCTTGGTCCCACAGTCCTACCTGTCGAATCTCAGCGACCCGTGACCCTTGGATAATGTTTGTGGTCATCCGTAACTCCAGTCATGAAGGCCTGAGTCGGATCGAGTTGAAACGTATGCCATTGGGACCGCATCGTGGCCACGGTTCCAACGCTACGTCTCATGTGTAAATCTGACGTGTCCATCAAAAGATGCAAGCTGAGCAATTTTTAACCCTTGATCATGGTCATGTGGTCCACCTAGGGATAGTGTGCATGGATTTCTAGGTAAGTTCCATCTCTTAGCACTATTTCCAACATACACTACACATACACACACACACACACACACACACACACACACTACTTAAGCCCTATTCCTACACCACCTACCTCTAAACACTACTCACAAGCCTAGAAAACTTACCAACCCTATAACTTTGGTTGATCTCCCTATAGCAATTATCATTCTTCTCTAACCAAGGCAAGAGAGAAATGATTACTTAGCTTAAAAGAGGTTTCTCTCTCTTTCTCTCTCATTTTCTCTACTCTCCTCTCCCTCTCTCTTCTGTCCTTCTCATTCCCATTTTCTCTAAGCAAGAGTTCCATCCCCATTTCCCCTCTAATCCTCTAAATCTAACCATCTAAATTTAATCTCACCCATTGATATCGATCCCTTGGTGCACTAGGAGCTGAGAGGTCCAAGTTTGGACCAATCTAAGGTGGGTGTATCATAGGATATAGGATTTCTATTTTCATGTTCTTCGACCTCTTTTCTTTTTATGTATGAGATGTTTAGGACCCACCAATCAATGGTGGAGATCCTACATCATCTATTAGTTGTGGTTAAATGGCCTATTTGATGCATGCATGCCCATGCATGGCGTTTTCCCTCTATGGGCCCCCATCATGGAGGATTACTTCGATTCCATGGCATGATAGGTCATCTAGACCTTAGAATCATGGGTGGGATGACATCCAAACCATTGATCTTGAATCTATGACATGCATGTGGTGGATCTTTGTTGTAGCATATGAATAGAAGGAACGTATGGTGTGATTGATGAAGGGGAGGGCCTCAATGTGACAGAGCCTCTCCTCTTGTGGCCGATTCTTTATTTTTTTTATGATAGAATTTTGATCTTGCATGTGTGGCCCACCTAGTAGGCCAACACAAATCCAGACCAACCATGGAGCTTGGACACCCATAGCGGTCCATCCTTAAACATGTGGCCCCAAAATCTACCAAAATGGGGGACATGCAAGGGGTATTTGATGATGGGGAAGGTCTGGACATCTATGGGGTCCACTAGGGTGGTCCACCACACAAACTCCTGGGGTTAAATCCCATGAAAAATAATGTTTATATTTTAATTCTTTCTATTATATGTTGCTGTCCAAATTGTTGGAATTATTTCTTTTATGCTGTAATTTATGGGTTGTAGGGATTGTTTATGGCTTCTTTTTTCTTGATTTCTTAGACTTTTCTTTAAGGTATAGATCCCACCTAAGAGTATGTTAAACCTCACCCTCACCCGTCCCTGTTTGTTCACCTAAAAGGGTCGACCAAGGAGGTTGGACGGTCCAGCTTTTTTGGACTATCCAACCACTCTGCTTACTGGAAAAATATAAATGTCAGCTGATTTTTAAAATGGTGGGTCACCTTTGTAAGCCCCACTTTGTTGTATAATTATACAGGAATATTGGCCTTACATTTTTTCAAATTTTTACAGACCTGGGCCCACTCCAATGGGGTACACAAGTCGGGGACAACAACATTGTTGCAGCAGAAAAATAAAATCTGGACCTTATTGTCCATAATTTGTATGAAATAAATAAAATATTTATACTACCTCAAAAATACTAAAATTTTGTAATGAGGTGGCCCACCCATGGTAGGACCTACCTGAAAAATTTTAGGGCCAATGGACCCCATTTGGGCATCCAAACGGGTGGACCAACATAGTGGACTGCTAGAAAAATTCTGCTGTGCAGACCAACAGTATAGTTCCATAAAAATAAAAATTTTAAAATATTTTTCTTAGAAGGTAGGCCATCTCTCTGAGTCCCATATTGATGTAGGCTTAATGAAAGACATTGGGCTCAAATTTCAAAAATTTTGAAGGCCAAGGACCTACCCATTTGGATGGCCTAAATTCAAAACAGTTACATTCCAGCAATAGTTCACCCAGGACAGATTATATTCTTAAAATTTATTAAAACGCTTTTGAGTGTCTTAAAATTGTAAAAATTTATAGGGATATGGTCTACCCAAGTTAAGACCCACCTACCACATTTCAAGTCTATTGGATGCCTGTACACACCATTGTGGTGGATGGACCAGCCCACTATAATATGGTATCCAGATCAGTCCGAGTTTTTGGACAGATTATTTTATTTAAATTAATTAAAATATTTTTAGATGTCCAAAAATTATAAAATTTTATGGGGGTCTGACCCACCCATGGAAGGACCACATTATAATTTTTTAGGGCCATTGGGCCTCTATACCGACCGTGGTGTGGCCTGCAATTTGTATCAGTTTTGGGCCAAATACCTAGGCACGTCCCTACTTTGGGTTGTTGGGCCTGCATTCTAATGGCATGACCCACTTGAAGTAAGTGTTATATATCTCTCTTTTATCTGGTGGGGCCCACTATGATATATGTGGATCGCCATGGGTCAGTAACCCATCTAAATTAAATAAATTTTTGGACTCCAGCAGGCCCATGAAATGGGTGGGCTGGAATTCCAGCAAGGGGCCCAAAATTTACTACATAGTTGATTATTTAGGAACTATTGTGGCACACCGGATTTGAGAGAGTGTTGCACACACTCCTTGCTTTCCTTCCTTAAACATTTTTGGGTGTAATTAGTGCCTCTTAAGGCTCATCTTTAAGGTGATAATATGGGCTAGCCTTAACCAGATTTTTGGTAGTTTTATGGGACATTTGGGTTGAAAACCTATTCCTTGAGCCCAAGACTATGCAGGGCCTGACATTATTGCTTTACAGGCTCAATGGGCCGTCTACAAATTGATCATGTGTATTTATTAGCCTTGATGCCCTCATAAAATGCTTAATTGTGGGCTGACTTGTAAGGCCCACATAAATGTTTATTGTAGAGGGCCTTACTAAGTCTTTGGGCTGATATGGCAAGGCCCACACTATCAGTATAGGCCTTACCCATGTGTATTCTTGGGCTTATGGGCTGACCTCTAGTCCACCATAATATATGAATTAGATGACTTTTATTTTGGGCTATTTCCTTAGGGCCCATTATGTAATATAATATATACATGGCCATCCCTTTTGTGGTAGTGATTAGGCCTTTTAAACTCACTTCTTTTGGATACTCCTATTGATCTTGGGGCTATACTCACCCATTTATTGTGATGGGCTCAAGGGCAATAATATGTAAGAAGTTGGACTCTTGGCTGCCCATTAAATTGACCCTATACTTGGGCCAAAAGTGAGGCCCAACTGACTTGTGTTAAATGTAAAACTTGCCCATGTAAATGAATTACTGGGCTGCCCATAAAACCCATCACAATATGTGAAATTATGACCTTTGTGGTTGGGCCCAAACCTTACTTGAGGGCCCACTATATGGCCTATGAGTTGGGTTTGGTATATGGCCCATTAGGCTATGCATTACTTGGGCTTTAGACCTTATATTATATGAGTAGTGGCGGGCTACCTCTTGGAAGCTAGTTGAGGTTAAACGTCTTCCTGGGTGATCCTAAGGTAGGCCCATGGGATTCTCTATGGATGGTTAAAGGCCCACCATAGACCTTAGGCCATTTGTTTAGGGCTTAATGTGTATGTATGTGGAACCTACCTTAACGCATGTTTGGTCCAGGCCATCCAAGCCTTGGATCACTCGATTATAGATGTACTCTTTGCTTTGGATTGCTGCTGGACTCATAATCAAGTAACAGGCCCACTTGATCTTTTCATGATATATACACTCTCCATCTGGTGGGGTCTCCCAGAGAATATAGTTAGCTTTCATGAGATTATTTCCACATTGTTAACTAATTTCTGGACCTTAACAGGTCTAGGAAGTTAAGCTGGCCAAAAGTTTATCAAAGGACATTAAATGTAAAATTAATGGTTAAAAATTTATTTGGCTACGGGGCCCACCATATTAAGAACTTGTGTACATGTTGCATGCTTATGTTTTCTTATAATCTTTAGGTGTAACATCCTGAAAATCAGGGGTTGAGCATAAACTCCTCTCCCGAGTTCCAGAACATCACTTATGCAACATTTTCAATGATGGATGAATGTCGGCTGTAATAGTGCATAAAACATGAAGTGGATTAAGCCAAAACAACATATCATACTTCAGAGACAGTTAAATTAGCAAGCAAAAGAATGTGATGGATATATAGAATATATGAACTATTGTGGGTCTCCAGAGTGTGAACATGTTACCAGGTTAAACATATACATGTATACTCCAAAAATGATAAAAAAGAATATACATGAGTGTTCCAAAAATATAAAATGACAAGTGTTATGGCATCAAATCAACCTCCCTATAATCCCGTCGATCAGAACACGGTCTACATAGACCCGCCTGATAACCGCCTATAGGAGAAATCCTCCTCATCATCATACAAGTCCGGCTCTGCCTCGCAGGCCGCGCCATCATCTGAAACTACATCAGGGTCTGGTGGGTGTCCAGAACACCGTCCCGTAACGTGGGAGTGAGTAGCTAACTCAGTGGAATCATAAAGCAAAGGTTAACATGTTATCAAATCAATCAAGTGATAATGATAAAGCAAGCAAATCAAACATTCCTAAATACTGTAATTAATGCAAGAATGAAATGATATGATAGATGCCCTCGCCAACATACTCCCTCATGCGACACCATCTTACGTCCGCGGCATGCTTTCTTCCCTCAGTGCTCCACATCTTCCAGGTACGTGCAGTACGATATGAATATGATTACCGAGTTGTTATTAGTCCTTTTCATACAACAGGATTGAGAAACTAGGGTACTTCCCTTATATTATTCCCAACAAGGATCTTGTCTAGGGTCGTCACTCTTAGAAGTCTCATACGATGATATATTTCTAGGTCACTGCTAGGGCTGTCAGGGTTGTTGCACGCACTCGTTGCTCCGCTCCCCCATCACCTTATCAATACAGGCCTAGTTGTACTCTTGTTGTTACGGAAGGGTCGTCGCCTCACATAGACTCAGAGTACTCTCGAGGTCAGTACAAAGGGCTGCCAGGGTTGTTGCACGCACTCATTGCACCACTTGCCACGTCCCAAACTCAGAAACCGGGCTCACAAAATTCCCGATCGCCGAATCCGACACCGACAGCCTCCGTAGAACCCCATTCTTGGCTCCTAGCTCCCATTTGCCAGGTTCCGATCCTGGGATGCTACGAGGAGGATTTTAAATATCAGTTTGATTCGTAATAAGCATAACCAAAGGCATAACCCACAAACAACAACCAAGAACTCCATTACATTTCCACTATGATCAAAAACTTTACAAGTACAATGAGCATAAAGGGAAATACAATGGTGAAGAATAAAAACTCCAAAACGAACTGCGACGTGCTCCTGCCTTAGCGCTGCTGCGATCCAACGTCACCTGCACGCAACGGTCGTGCATAAGCTTATAGAAAGCTTAGAAGGTGGTGAAAGTGTGTGCGCAAGGTAGTAATATGAGCATGCGATGTCAGAGTAAAGCGGAATATGCAGATGAATCTATAATATCATGAGCCGTACCAAGGCTTATGCGATGCAAGACATGAATGGTATCGGCCATCCCAAGGCCATGCGATGTGCAATACAACTCAAGCATACAGATCCTCATCTATGTCCATACATCAATACAACTCAAATATGGGATATCACCGGGGTCTAGTATACTCTAAACCAGATTGCCGCCACATCGCACGCAATAAGGTAAGTAGAAGAGACCTCACTTTTCGTCTGCCAATATCGGGCGCGACTCGTCGATAGCGGACCCATTTCTCGAGCTGGTCAAACTCAGCCTAGCATTGCCCCCTACTATCGGGCGGGTAAGACCCCTTTCAACCGACCACGACACAGTAGAGAGCTTAACCGTCTGGTAATCGGCGCTCAACGCTCATCTACCCACTCGGTCTAGACGTTGGAGCAACCTCTTGGTACCATAAGGGTTTAGGGACTTTCACCCAGGGATATCTATATTACCCCATGTAGAATAAGATTTTCGGTATCCAATCCTACCAACCACGATAATCTGTGGAAGTTATGACCCCGATGTCGCTAGGGCGTACAATATCCATGTCATACAAATGCGATATGCATGATTCGCGCTATCTAGTCATGCATCAAATCCTGCGCATATCGTGCGCTCATGTAGGGCAACACCGCCTAACCGAGAGCCCATAAACAACCTGCCCGAAGGCAAATACTATGATCAGACAACTCTCATGTCAAGCATACATATGATGCTTATGATCATGAGTCATGAAACTGTATTAAACATGTTATAATAAAATGAACTATCTTACAATGCAGATGGACCTGGACGGCCTATACACGATAAGTACGGCCCAGTAATGGGCCCTAAGGAGAGTCGTAATGTGGACATCAAACCAACATTACACTCGCAATGTAGACGTCAAACCAACATTGTTCCCAAGGCACGATCTTTGTAAACATTAGTACTTAGTCTGTAATGGATTTACGCATTGCAATGGACCGTAGGTTGTCCCCATTGGACCTTACATATATATCAAATGGGCCATATCATATGGGCCTTTTATTCATCAGATGGGCCACATAAATGGGCCACACCAATGGGTCTTATGTGCATTGCAATGGGTCAAACCCGTGGGCCTTGGATTGCATCAAATGAGCGTAGTCTCATGAGTCTAATATGTGAACAATGGGCCACACCAATTGGGCCCCCACATGTACATCAAATGGGCCTCAACCCATAGGCCTTATATGAGTCAAATGGCCTAAATCCCTAGGCCTTAAACAAATCAAATGGGCCTAACCCATGAGCTTGCATGCATATCAGAGTGGGCCTAAACTCATAGGCCTTATATGAGTCAAATGGGCATACTTCTATGGGCTTTAAAAAAATGCATCAATGGGTCCAATCCCATGGGCCTCATAATACACCAGATGGCCCCATTGCATGGGCCTAAGATCCACGTCAAAGTGGGCCCCAATGGATACCCATAAGTGGGTCAACATGGGCCCGATACGCATACCAAAGTGGGCCCACTTGAAGCATAGATCTGGCTCATTTTTAGCCTAATTAAAAGAATAAAATAAAAATAAAAATAAATGGATGGACGGTTAGGATACAAGTCATACATCATGGATGGGCCACTGACCGTCCAGCGGCCCTCAAAGATGGCTGGACGGTGTGGACTTTACACGGACGGTGGATTTATTCACAAACATCACTGTGGGTCCCTTGTGGGGCCCACCCTGTAATATTTACTTGGCATCCAACCCATTCATAAGGTCACTCGGACCTAGATGAAGGGACAACATAAATTTCAGCTTGATTCAAAACTTCTGTGGGCCCCGAAAAAGATTTCAATGGAAGACGTTCATTCACACTGTTTCCTATGATGTGGGCCACCTGAGTATTGGATCAGGCTGATCTTTAGAGGGAGGCCACTTTAGGGGGTGGCCCACCCGATGAACGGTGTGGAAAGGCATATACATCAAGGTGGGGCCCACGGCTGGAGGCCGTGGGTTGGCGTTGCCCGCCCGCCGTTGCAACAGTGCAGGCAGCGCCTGTGCTGGCCTGACAGCAGCAGCCTCATGCTGCCTCACTCCTCCTCTCTCTCACCTTAAATTTTAATTTTTTCCAAAAATCACGCGTGGGGCTCGCTTCCTAGAAATCCACTCCAGCCATAGCGTTCTACAGCTCGCAACAGACAAAAAGAGTCCGAAGTTCGAATTTTTTTTGGGATTAGAAAATGAAATAAAAACATAAAAGGATCCTTGAATGGTAGAGATGCATTCTTTGATGCTATGGCCCACCAGGTCTTCCAATCAGCCCCAAACTTCTACCCAACGGTTAAAACACTGCAAGTAAGAGGGTAGACGGCTTAGATTGTCTAAGTACATCACGGTGGGGCCTACGCAAGTGGACCACCCAAAAGTTTCTCTTTACTTCTTTTTTTTTTTTTTGTTTTTGTACAGGGACGTCCAGCGTCCCAGACGCTGGACGGGTAGGTCTTAAAAAAAAAAGAAAAGAAAAAAAAATAAAAGCATCTATGGTGGGCCCTGATTAGGTGGGCCACCACTGTTGGATGAAGTGGGTCTAACATTTAAGATGGGCCCCACTTGAAGAAAACTTGGACTTAAATAATTGCTTCAAGGTGGGGGTCCATTCAAGTGGGCCACATAAAATAAAATAAAATAAAACAAAAACGAATAAAAAGGGAGAGAGAGAGAGAGAGAGAGAGAGAGAGAGAGAGAGAGAGAGAGAGAGATGGAGAGTGGGACACGCCTTGTGATGGAGGGCTCCGCCACTATGAGCCCTCCCTTGTAAGAAACTATATAATAAACAGATCCCTTTTATACATGAGACCATCGAAAATATAAATCAACGGTGGAGATCCATTCCTCACCGATATGTACAGTCTAGATGACCTTTTACAATGAAATAAACATCATGATGAGGTCCATGGAGAATGGCCCCATCATGGAATGATCATGATGATCCAAGGAGTCCATCGGCCACATTTGCGGGTCCCAAGTGAGATCCACACCATTGATCGGTGGGCCTCACTTGGCCCATCATAAAAATGAGAAAAACTACCCTATCGAGGCACCCACCGTCCGATCTTCTTGCTCCTAGGGGTTCCTCGGCACCTTAGCTTCAACTTCAATGGATGAGATGAAGAATGGAGGGTTGAGATGGGAGATGATGGGGTGAAGAGGTGGGCCACACTTGAAGTTTAGGAAGCTTGGAGAAATTCCATACGTATGGAGTCTTGGAACTCTTTTGTTGCTTGAAAATTTTAAATGAGAAAGAGAGAAAGAGAGAGAGTGATGTAAGGGAGAGAGAGAGAGTGATGGATGGATGTGGTGAGTGATGGTTATGTAAGAAAATATTGACTTTTGAGGCTTTTGTGTAAGAGAGGTATGGGTGGTGAAGACTTTTATGGCTTTTTGTGTAAGAGAGGTATGGTTTTAGGAGACTTTTGTGGTTGTTTGGAAAAATGGAATAAAGTGATGTGTACTTGACATATGATGGCTTGATGGATTGATTGATTGATGGGATTGATGTGATTGATGTGAACATCGTAGAGATTCCCTTGGGTTTCGCAACGCGCGGCGTTTTCTCACACCGAACGTTGGCCCACATCTCTTGACCAGGGTATCGCCTCGGCGCGCGTGTCATGGCATCTGAACTGTAACGACGGCGCGGTCGCTATGGTATTGGTTTCGGGCTGAGTCGACTCGGGTTGTCGGCACATGAATCAAGGTCGCACGTCGATACCGGTTAAGGGTCGAAGGTTGCCGAAATTCGACCGGTAAGACCGCGGAAGTCTACGGAAAGGTACGGACCAGGATACGGGTCTTACACCACTCCCCCATCACCTTATTTGTGTAGGCCGACAGCTCAAATATAGTGTCCCATACCACCATAATTGGCTCATAAGTCTGGGTTGCTCACTGGTCACTACGGGGAGGCTTGTGGCCCCAGCGTAGGCCGACAGCTCGACCACGGTGTCCCATACCACCATGCCTAGCTCATGAGTCTTAGTGGATCAAGGTACCATGGTTATCAGGGTTATCACTGGGAAGTTCAGTATCCTAGGTTCAAGCAGTTATAACCAATACAAGGTGAATATACAGTGGTCGGTCGGGTTGCTTGATGAGCTCGACTAGTACGAACGCACCTCAAGCTGAACGACATGAGGTGTTTAAATACCTCGTGTGGCCTAACCACTGTTGTCAACCAAAGTACGACTCGGGTTCGTCGACATGTCCTTCGTAGCGAATAGAATCCAACAACGAATTCAAATCTGTTACCGACTGCCTGGACTAGAGTATAGCCCCAAACACATGTAATCTAAATCAATAATCATATGAGAGAGACAGAATTGAAATACAAGAAATTCCAGCATGTTATCAGCATGTTATAACATACATCATAAGCAGTTAACCATACACGAGTACTTCACACATAAAGTAATCAATTGAAATACAACAAGCATGGAGGGAATCATGTACATCATTAAATTAGTTGAGAATCTAGTCTCAATGCTAATCTACAACACCATTTACTCAATACTTACTAATACACACATTTATACAAACACTTAGACTATCTGCTCCAACGTACTTGACGTATGTTGGTTTCAACATATAATATGACAGATCCTTATATCAAGGAGATGTCTAATACACAACAATCATATTCTTACATTTAAAACATATGGCAGGCATAAATCATATTGATTTAGGCATTTCAACAAACACTTAGACTACACTTAATAACATATATAGCGTACGTTAGCCGAAACATGTATTAGGGTGAATCCTTTCACCAAATAGATCATATATCCATAATTAGTATATATGCATGGAAAACACCCATGGCAATCATATCAGCAAAATACGTACGTATACAGTATTTCCTACAAATACCAAAAATATCATAAATCTCATATTCTTCGTACGTATTCGAAATGAAAAATAGACAGCATGTTCTACATGTCAAAAAACATCCTTGTCAACAATCTACCATTAAACGACATTGAAATCTTTGAAAAATGATAACCTAAGCGACTAAAATCCGCACCTTACGCCGTAGAGTCGCAACAATCTCGACAGAGACTCTAAATCTTTGTTTACGGCACAAAGGTAACCTGTAACATGAAATAGGTTAGCTATTTCATCACTTACGCTATTCAAACCTCTAGAACTGATTAGGGTTAAGTTTTCTTACCTAAAAGCGGAGCCAAAATCGCCGGAAAAATGATGCAGACGTGATAATTGAGTACGTGGAATGGCGAGGAAGAAACCCTGGATCGAACACCAACTCTCTCTCACACTTTCTCTTTTTTCTTTCTCTCACTCTCTAGGGTTTGAAAAATTCGTATGGGTTAGAAAGCTAAGGGTTTAAGGTCCTTTTATAAGCCCAAACATAACGAAAACAGACTCCAAGTCAAGGTATACTTAAGTTATAACCAAATCGGGTCTGTTCCGATCCAACAGAGCACTTCTGGAGGTCCTGTTACTAAATGCGGTCGGACTTAAGCTCTCTAATATTGGATCTAGGTCCAACTAAGTTTTTAGTCCGGTCGGGTTTCTAAATCAACCATGGCGGACCAGTTTCAGTTCAGCGGCTACGGGAACTCGATCAGAGCCACAAGTGCTATGACATGTAAGGGCCACCTATCCTGATCCGAGGGTGAAATTTGGTCAAATTCCAATGGCCAGAATGCTTAAAAATTTCGCGCGAGCGACACCTGCCAGATTTATTAAAAATTGAATTAATTTTCTAAATATTTTCCTTTTCTCACTCTCTTCACTCTTGACTCAGTAAATTGGTCTCAGGATATCGGTTGGGCTTGATTTTTGAAATGATTGCCAAGTCTAACTAGGCGGTCATAATGGTCTAAGATTATAGATATCGGACTTTCGACGTGCGGTCTAGATCCAATACGGAGTTTTCAAATGATATCGAGGGAAACTGGGCTTAAAGTTGGGTCCTAGATTTTAGGGTAACATAGCGGTAATAATTCTAGAGTTTTTGGGTCTTACAAATCGTATTTAAAGTGGTTGGTGCTAATTTTACAGGTAATCTAGTGTAGCGCTAGTTAATTCATGTTAAATTTTTAAAGAATTTGGTTCTAAATGATTTCTTTGGCTTTGGAATTGGGTTTTGAGAGGTTACCAAGGTATTAAGGTTGACCCATTTCCTAAGGACGTCTAATTTCAGGTAGGCAAAAATTCAAGGTGTTACATTGGGCTTAATCAGTGTATTCTTTTGTGTTACCTTTAGTGATCAGATGAAGACCACATCTTAGATCAAATTTTTTTGGGGCATCCTGTGGGCCCAGAGTGGGCAAGGTCATCCTAGCTTGGCCCAACTATATATTGGGCCAACTTCCACCATTTTGATGGACTTGTGGGCTAAGATAATGATAGTATTGGATCCTTGGTTGTCCACATAAATTGCTAAGTTATTAGGCTGATGTAGTTGGGCCCATTTCATCCAAACTTAAACTTATTTAGTCGAATATTATGTACGCGGGCTACCCACCAAGTCTAACTTAATACATGGATTCCATGACCATTGAAAATTGGGCCTTGGGCCTTAATTCCCCTCTTGGGGCCCATGTTGTTAAAAGTGGTATTTTATCTTTTATGGCCTATTATGAGGAATATATATGTATATGGTTGGTTATATTTATTTTTATCTTTAATGTAGGCCTTGGGCCTTCTATCCATATCATTTACGGTTGATATGCCTTTTTGAGGAATGGTGGTTAAATGTCTCCATTATGGACCCCTCTAAGCCCGGTTGTATTTAAGAGTGATTGGATGATTATCTTAGACCCATAGTTTGTATACTTAGTCTCATGGGTTACCCCAGGTAAATGGGCCCCCATTAGAGGTGAGATTCCTTATGGATATTGTCTAAATACTTAGTCTTGGTCCCTTCTTGGATAGGAGGAGTGTACTACTTTGTATATCATTACATAATGCGTCTAAACCCATCTTCATGGCCCATGTATATATTTGTATACTTGGTTGATACAATGTGTGTGGTCATATTGTGTCATTGGGCATTGTATGATACTTTTTCCGAGCGATGTAGTATACCCTCTTGAGCACGTTGGATGCTTGGGATTGATGCATGTTTGATTGTGTGATTCATGCATCTAGAATTGCATAACATATGAGCATTATCGCCCTTACTTCATCAGGGCTGTAGCCTCCACAGATACATCATGGATGGCCATGTTTGGACACCGAAAATGTTACTTGAGCATACTGGGTGCATAGGATGCCCATGGGTGAAATTTCTAAAACTTTCATGGTACCAAGGATCTGCTCCAGCACCGTGACCGGGTGAAATATATGAGCGCATAAGGGTCTTATACCGTTAGGCCGTGACTCCCACTATCGTGTAGTCGGTTGGATAGGGGTGTGGCCTTACTCGCCTGATGTAAGTGGGCATTGCTAGGATGAGTCTAACCAGCACGTGAATGGGTCCGCTACCTTCATGCCTTGCTGGTGATTGGTTGTCCACAGGCAGGTAGTGAGGTCTCTTACACTCGTTTGACTGTACGAGGTCTGTAGAGCGGCAATCATCCAGCAGTGTAATGGACCCCGGTGATTTCCTCATGAGATGGACATTGATAGTGTATACACTCAGATGACCCTTAAGAGAAGCTTGAGAATTTATGACTCTTGTTGTAGGCCTTCTCAAGCTTGATCCTTTCTTGAGTTGACAAAGTCTTCTTCTATACTTGTTTGAATTTTGAACATGCATACTTGAAGACTTCTATTCTTGAATTCTTCATCCATGACTTGAAACTTTCTTCATTTAAGTTCTTGTCTTGAAATGCAATGTCTTGAAGTAATGAATAGTCTCAAACATGAAACACAAGATATACAAGACATAAATATAGATTTTGGCACCACAAAATATGACAATCAAAGGGATATGAAATCATAGCACTTACAGTCTCCCCCTTTGTCAAATTTGTGACAAAACACATATCATACAGATAAAAACAACATCATACAAATTACTCTACTCCCCCTGAGAGATACAAGTGCTGCTCATGTAATAAATAACATGTAAACATCAAGACTCCATATTCTCAATCAATCAAAAAAGCACAAATTACCACAAATTACCCCCTTTCCATACTACTCCCCTTTACCATACTACTCCCCCTTTTTATCACAAAATAATAAGGAAAGGACACAATAGTAAAGAGAACAACAACATAGAGAGTAATAATAAGCAGATAATGAGAAAGAAATATGGAAGGACATAGCATATTTTAAAATATAAACCAGAATTAACAAGTCATAACCAAGTTAATACAATATCCAAAAGAAAAAATAAGATAATGTTATACAATCCAAAAGATAATCTGCCTAATCAGATTCAGAGGAGGGAGCAGGGATAGTAGGATCAATCTGGTGTAAGCCCCTATTAATGCGATGAATATATTTTTGCATATATTAAAACTGCATATCGTGGACTATACTCATGTTATCAACCTTCTCCTCCAATGCACGAAGGCGTGCATCATAACTAGATGGATCATAATCAGGATCATTTGGCGAATCAAATTCTATCTCATCAAATATCTCATCCATATTAACATCATGTTGAGGAAGATCGCTAGCTTCCTCTTCATTTTTGACTTCACCACCATCACCACTAACACCACCTTCATCTACTTGGCCAGGAAGCAAATCCAACTTTATCTTATTAAGATTGGAATTGTTGAAAATAAGATGATGAATTGGTGTCTCGTTAATAGGTTTATCAACAAGCATGTGAGTGGCAACACAATCATAAGATAACCAAACGGAATATCACTATGACCCAAATGGAGATGAAATTGTATGATAAAATGACAAATTAAAGAAGGAAGGCAGACTATGGTACCAGAAGTAATAGAATACAACACACGAACCATGAAAGAAGTCAACTTAGTTTTATTACCGGACCGAGGATACAGATTTGAAATGAAAAAATGATGTAACACTCTGTATCTAGGTAACAGATACTTTGAAGGGAGCGCATTCCCTTTGTGTGTCCATTGTGCATCAATTTTGCATAAGTCTCTTGTTAACTGCATTTTTTCGATTCAGATGGTTTGTCGTATAGATTATGAATCGGTATACCTTCATCATTAACGGGTATATCTATAATACCCGATATCAAATGATGGTCTACTTCAAATTTCCCTTCTCTAGTATCAATTGAAAAAGTTAAGTTGTCAAGGGAAAATTCTGAGATATATGCAATCATTGATTCTGCAATAGACTGATATGCAGGCCCACCCCAAAGCAAAATGTTAGCCCAGCCAACAGATTCAAGGAGAGGGACAATACCAAATGGAGCAGTGTGATTGAGATCAGTGGTATGCTCAATGATAACATTACGGACACGTAAATCCCGTACATCTTGAGGATCATCTTCGGGTGACCGAAGGTGCCGTTTTGTTATCGGTGTAGATCTAGATGAGGATGGACCACGGGATATTTTCTTCTTCCCTCTAGCATCCATCTTCAGCAAGATATACAAAAAGTAAGAGAAATGCACAAAAAGAAGGATGAGTTTTCTCTAGATCAGCAAATTGAGAAGAAACCCTTGAAAAACCCAACAAAAAGATGAAACTAACTACACAATGATCAAATCAAAGTATAGAGAGCATGAATCTTCAATAAAAATGAAGAAATAGGACTAACCTTGAAGAAATATAAGAAATCCTATGACTGGTCGAGCCATGACTCGTCGTAGGTCGGAGTGGAAATGAAGGAGGTTTTTTCCAAATTATATCATGTTCACGAGTTCCACGACCGGTCGAGTGTGGTGCAATACATGTAAGTAAGAATACTCAATGTAAAATGTACATACCAAGATCAAATTTTAATTTATTAAACCTACTTTTATCGAACGGTTTAGTAAATATATCAGCAAGTTGAGTTTCAGTTGGTATATATTCCAAGAAAATAACTTTTTTTTCAACCAACTCACGAATGTAATGATACCTAATGTCAATATGCTTAGTACGTGAATACTGAATTGGATTTTTAGAAATAATTATAGCACTGGAATTATCATAATGTAAGATCATTGAATTTTGAATAATTTCATAATCGCTTAGCATGCGTTTCATCCAAACTAGTTGAGTACATGCATATCCAGCTGCAATATACTCAGCCTCAGTAGTGGAGAGCGATATTGAGCTTTGCTTCTTGCTGAACCAAGAAACTAAGTAATTTTCAATGTAAAAACAACCACCACTGGTTGATTTTCTATCATCGATATTATCGGCCCAATCAGCATCTGAGTACCCGGCTAATTGAAAACTAGTATCAAAAGGATACCAAAGACCCATATTTATAGTACTTGCGACATATCTAATAATCCGTTTAACAGCAGTAAGATGTGATTCCTTAGGATTAGACTGATATCTTGCACAAATACCAACACTTAACGCGATATTAGGTCTACTAGCAGTTAGATATAACAAACTACTAATCATACTACGATATAGTTTAGGATCTATATCTTTACCTGTAGAGTCTTTTGAGAGTCTTAACGTTGTACTCATATGAGTATCAAAGTTCTTACCATTCTCAAATCCAAACCTTTTAACCAAGTTTGAAGCATATTTGGTCTGAAAAATGAAAATTCAATCAGGTTGTTGTTTTTCTTGCAACCCTAGGAAATAGTTTAGTTCACCAACCATGCTCATTTCGAACCTTGATTTCATTAACTCTGCAAACTCAATAGACATGTTAGAGCAAGTTGATCCATAAATAATATCATCAACATAAATTTGAACCATCAAAATATCATTGTTATGTTTCTTAACAAAGAGTGTCTTATCAATACTTCCTACTAGAAAGCTATGACTAAGTAAGAATTTAGTCAATTTTTCATACCATGCCTTGGGCACTTGTTTTAGACCATAAAGAGCTTTTTTGAAATGAAATAAATGGTCAGATAACTTGGGGTCTTCAAACCCTGAAGGTTGTTCAACATACACCTCTTCATGTAAATCGCCATTCAAGAAAGCACTTTTTACATCCATCTGATAAATCTTAAATTTTTTAAAGCATGTGATGGAAATAAAAAGTCTAATTGACTCAAGGCGAGCGACTAGAGCAAAGGTTTCATCGTAATTGATGCCTTCAATCTGAGTGTACCCTTGTACAACCAGTCTAGCCTTGTTTCATATTATATTTTCAAGTTCATCAGACTTATTTTTAAAGATCCATTTTGTTCCAATAATGTATTTATCTTTAGGTCTAGGAACAAGATACTAGACATTATTACGAACAAATTGATTAAGTTCATCCTGCATAGCAATTATCCAATTTTCGTCAGAAAGTGCTTCTTTCACATTGATCGGTTCTATTTGGGATGTAAAACAAACATAATTACATATGTTCTTAAGTTGTTTGCGAGTATGAACTCCAGTGAGAGAGTTTTCAAGAATTTGATTGGTTGGATGATCTTTGACAGTCCTTGGTTCAGACTCTTTTTTACTTGATGAGGTATCTTGATTGTCGATAATAAGAGCTTCATCATCATCTGAACTCAGAACTGGTGCATTCAAATGATCATCAATGACCACATTAATGGACTCTTGAATCATACCAGTTCTCTTATTTAGAACCCTATGAGCTCGACTGTTCAAAGAATAACCATGAAAAATACCTTCATCACTCTTCGTATCAAACTTTTCTAAATTTTCACGATCACGTAAAATATAACACTTGCTGCCAAAAACCTGAAAGTATTTGACAGTAGGTTTCTTTTCAAACCATAATTCATAAGCAGTCTTATTATCAGATTTACTAGTATAAACCCGATTAATAATATAACATGCGGTATTAACTGCTTCAGCCCAGAGATTTCTAAAGAGCTTCATGCTATTCAACATAACATTAGCCCTATCCTGAAGCACTCTATTTTTTCTTTCAACTATACCATTTTTTTGTGGTATTTTGGGCGCAGAGAATTCATGTGATATTCCCTGATCGCTACAGAATTTTTTAAAACTACTGTTTTCAAATTCGGATCCATGATCACTATGGATCTACTAACATGAGAACCTTTCTCATTTTGGATTCGTTTAATGACCTTTTTCACTTCATCCAGGGTTTCAGTTTTATCTTTTAAGAACGATACCCAAGTGAATCTGATATAGTCATCTACGATAACTAAGATGTATTTTTTGCCTCCTCGACTCTCCGTTCTGGTTGGTCCAATAAGATCCATGTGGAGAAGCTCGAGTGGTCTAGATGTGGTATTGGAGTTCACTTTCTTGTGAGAGCTCCTAATCTGTTTGCCCAACTGGCATTTACCACATATTTTATCTACTTTTTACAATTTGGGTAGACCTCTAATTAGTTCTCTTTTGCTCAATCTAAATAAGTTCCGATAGTGTACATGTCCAAGGCGTTTATGCCATAATTCAGTCTCATTGGTATGGACCATGTAACATGATTGAGTAGATGAGCTTGCATCACTAATGATGTAGCAGTTTTCAGAAGTTCTGCGACCAGTTAATATAACAGAACCCTTTTTATTAAGTATCTCACAACCTTGATTAGAAAACTTCACACTATGGTTGTTATCGCATATCTGAGAAATGCTAAGTAGGTTGTGTTTCAAGCCCTCAACATATAAAAAATTCTTAAATAAGGGAAGGTTATAAAGATGAACCGTACCTTGGCCAATGATCTTGCAATTGCTTCCATCACCAAATGTGATTGACCCGTCAGTCATATCTTTTAGATCGGTGAATAAAGCCTTGTCTCCTGTCATATGCCTGGAGTAACCACTATCTAGGTACCACTTTGAAAGTCTTGTAGCTTTGAAAGCAGTGTGGGCAACCAAGCAGGTAACTTTAGGAACCTATTTCAGAACTATTTTGGGTTTAGGAGTATAGATGGTCTTTTTCTGTCTGTTGTTATAGGAGAAACCTATAGAGTTAGACTTTAATAGCTCCTTGAGTAGATCAATTATTTTTTCAGCCAATGGATTTCGGTTTTAAAAATTAAAGTTGACATGGCTACCTTTAGGTTTTTAAAAAGTCCTTGAATTTTTAGAAAAACCTTGATAAATATTCTTTTCTTTTGACATTGAAGACTCTCCTTTTACAAATTTAGGAGCAATTTTCTTTTGTTTAGGAGATGTATTCTTATCATAGCCCAACCCGGATCGATCGCCACATTTTCTTGATCCGGACAATAATTTTTTCAATTTAAGATCACCTTGGGCATATCTCCATGTGTCTTTCAAACTCAGAAGAGAAGCTACCTCATTTTTGAGTTTCTCATTTTCGGATCTCAAATATTCAATTTTGGAGGTTTTGAAATCTAAATCACATTTGGTCTTTTCAAAAGAATCGAAAATATGAGACTTTTCTAAAACGAGAGACTCATAATCTTCCTTAAGCTTAGAAAATTTTTCTTTTTGTAATTTAAGCTTGACGATAATTTTACAACTCTCCTTATAAAGGGCATTATAAGCATCCTGAAGATCATCTTCATTATCGCAATCACTATTCAGATTTTCTTCACTAGATATATCATCATTATCTGAAAAAGTGATCTTGGCTAGAGTCATAAAGGCTTTAACATCATCGCCTGACTCGGTTTCAGAATCTTCTGATTTAGAAGAGGATTCAGAATTAGACGATTCATCCCAAGTAGCCATCATGCTTTTCCTTTTTGATTTGTCCTTTTTAGGACATTTGTTAGCTAAATGCCCATACTCCTGACAGTTGTAACATTGACTATCTTTCAAAGATTTTTGAGCTCTAGGTTTAGATCGTCTCTTATCATTTGACTTTTGAAAATTAACTTTTTTCTTGCTTTTGAAAATTTTGTAAAACTTTTTTGCTAAAAGCGCCATATCATCTTCGAAATTTTCTAAATCTGAAGTGCTCTCTTGTGAAACATTTTTAGATGATTTGAGAGCAATTGGTTTTCCTTTAGGAGCTTTAAAGGACAACTTATAGGTTTGAAGTGAACCAACTAGTTCCTCAACCCTCATGGTATCCGTATCATGAAGTTCCTGAATCGCGGTCACTTTAGAATTGAACCGTTCAGGAAGTGAGCGTAGTATCTTTGCACACACTTTAATTTCTAGGATTCTATCACTAAGACCCCACATAGAATTCAAAATGTCATTCAATCTAGTGTAGAAGTCCATAAACATCTCATTCTCCTCCATATGAATTTCTTCAAATTTAGTTGTGAGGAGTTGGACTTTATATTTCTTGACAATTGATGTACCCTCGTGTGTCATTTCTAATACATCCCATGCTTGTTTTTCATTTTCACAAGAGATGATTCTTTTGAATTCATCTGGTGATAATGCACAAGTAATTGCATTCAGTGCTTTTGCATTGACACTACTCTCACTTTTCTGAAGTGTGGTCCAAAGAGAATAAGCTGTTACTTTTATTGATTTTGAACCATCGTCATTAGTTACTTCAGTGATAGGTGGGTTCCATTTATTCACTATGGCCAGCTACACACTTTCATCCAAGGATTTGAGGAAGATCCTCATCCTGACTTTCCAATAGGCATAGTTTGTGCCATTAAAGGGTGGTGGCCTAGTGACAGATAGGCTATCAAAATTTAACATCTCAATATAGCTTAGATCGTTAGCTCAGGAAATAAATCCAATAAATAAACAATAAGCACGAGCTATTAGTCTCTGATACCACTTGAAAGGGCCTAGCTATATGCCCTAGAGGGGGGGTGAATAAGGCAATGCCAAATAAAACTTAAAACAGCGAAATAATAAAAGAAATAAAGCACAATGCTGAATTAAAAATCAATCTCAATAAACTAGATTTAAGAGAATGCTACTATATCAGTTCTAAGGACAAACTTACACCAAAAACCAAAGGTTTAAGGTAGGACAACCTTATTTCTAGAACGTCCTTTGTATCACAAACCAATGAGGAATAAAAAGCAAAGCAACCAAAATAACTTACAGAAATAAATCCTAAGTTAGTACAATATTCCCCACACTTGCTTGAAATAAAATGATTACAACATTCATCCACAAATACAATCCATAAAACTGAATGTAAAAAGGAATGAAAGAATAAAACACATCCACAACACAACGATATATAGTGGTTCGCCCGTGTGTACACCAACTGTTATCCAACAGCCACACAGAATGCTACTCCACTCCTAATATCCTCACATAGGGGATATTAGCATGCACTATAAAAATAGGTTTCACAGGTTTACCTAAAACCTTCACAATTGTGTATTTTTATCTCGGGTTTACACAATCCAAAAACCCACACAATCTGAGTTTTTTGGCTCTCCTCAGATAACCAAAACAATGAGATTTTTTTGGCAAATCTCAAACAAAACCAAAGAAAGTAAATTATACAAATGTAAAATACCTGAATCTCCTTTTAAAGTAGCTCGGTAGAACCAATCGGAGTAGAAGTTCGATTCAACGTTCAAAGTCTAATACTCACTTTAAGAATGGTTCTAAGTCTAATTGATTTTAAATCAAAATGGCTAGTTCTATTTAATTTTGAATCTAAGAAGAAGGAATATCAGAAATTCTCCTTTTCAAATAAGATTGGAATGTAGATCAAAATTAAATAATAAACAAGCTAGCAAAAGGAATATTAAATGAGCACAAAGTAGCTTAAAAATAAACACGAATTTATCTCAGAGTATAGCCTAAAGATTGCTTGAATTGAATTGAATTGAATTGAATTTCTTTGAAGTTCGTGTTCTACTTATAGCCTGAAAAATCCCATCTACGACTGGTCTTAGGATCCTAAGGCTGGTCGTAGCTTCAAAGATTTTCTAAGATTTCTGTGGAATAAGGATTAGCTGTTCCATGACTGGTCCTGGGTAGCTTACGACCGGTTGTGGGCTACCTACGACTGGTCGTGGGTCACCTACGACTGGTCATAGGACCCCCAGTTTAGTTGCTAGAGTTTGAGTTGTAAGGCTAAGACTTGTCAAAGGACGAGTCGTACGGCTCACAGGACTGGTCGTACTATGTCCAAGACTGGTCGTAAGACAACTAAAAAAAATCTAAAAATCTTCAACAACCTAGTACTGGTCCTGAAAAACTTAAGATTGGTCGTAGCAGAGCTAGGACTGGTCTTGAAGTCCATGTACTGGTCTTAGAACAGCCCGAACAAGCATATTAAAATATACGAATTATGTATCCAAAATGACCTACAGTAAAGCCCATCCTAAGGTCAATCTAAGGTCAAACAAACCTTAAAAGTGAGATGGACATTGATAGTCTGTACACTCAGATGACCCTTAAGAGAAGCTTGAGAATTTATGACTCTTGTTGTAGGCCTTCTCGAGCTTGATCTTTTCTTGAGTTGATAAAGTCTTCTTCTATACTTGTACTTGTTTGAATCTTAAACATGTATACTTGAAGACTTCTATTCTTAAATTCTTCATTCATGACTTGAAACTTTCTTCATTTAAGTTCTTATCTTGAAATGCGATGTCTTGAAGTAATGAATAGTCTCAAACATGAAATACAAGATATACAAGACATAGATATAGGTTTTGGCACCACAAAATTTGACAACCAAAGGGATATGAAATCATAGCACTTATAGTAAGCCTCATAATGCATCGCGTTGGCATGGCACCCAGTACTCATTGCATTACATTACTCATTGCACTATATAGCCTTGGTATGGCTTCCTATATTATCATACTGCCTTAGTATAGCTTCTTATGTTCATGATCACCTTGGTAAGGCTAGTGGTATTAGCATTGATCGTGACTCCTTTTTGCATTCTTCATCTTCTTCTGAGCACCATTGTCACACACTTTCACCACCCTCTAAGCTTTCTATAAGCTTATGCATGATTGATGCATGCAGAAGATCATAAGTTGGTATCTTAACAGCGGAGCTTAAATAGGTGTGCAAGCTGAGGACCTAGTGTTACAGATCCTCTTCCTTCTTTCTTCTGTTATCTTATGTATGTCCTTTTGGACCTGATGCAAGCTTGTAAAAATTTAAATTCATAGTGAATTTTGTGATGAATGCCTTTGTTATTATCATATTTACTTGTTGTGATCTTGGGTATGCTCGTATTGGAAATGATTATATTGTTGTGAAAATCCTTGTTGTAGGATCCTAGGATTGGAACCTGCCTCAGGAGCCGAGAATAGGGTACTACGGAGGCTGTTGCGGCCAGAACCGGTTATCAGGTTCCTCGTGAGGTCCGGTTACCGAATCTGGGGTGTGACAGGAGTTGGTATCAGACCATAGTAAGAATTTTGAAATAACTTAGGATCATATCACATATCTGCTACGAGCTTAGGACAAGTAGTGTCCCGCGTGTGTTTCTCTCATTTCGTATGAGCCTTCAAGGATTCTAATTCCTAATGTCCATCACCTTTATTCTTTCTAAAAACTATGTCGTCTAGTCGAGGCCCCCATGATGCTAACGCCCGTGGCCGTGATGCCCATGGACATGGTTCTCATTCCGCTCTAGTGATCCGAGTGACTTTTGCTCCACCATTTGAGATTCTTGTTTCCCCTCTGGAGCCTGTCGTACCTTTTCCTGAGGCTCCCTCTATACCTGTGCCTCCGTCAGAGGCTAGTGTTACCCCCGCTTATCTGGCGATTCTTGTAAGAGCTGAGCATCTCCAGCAGTTGATGCAGGTCATCACTGATGTTCTTTAGACCCATCATCCTGTTCCTGAGATGCCCGGATAAGCGAAATAGGAGCTCGCGAGCCCCCTTTTACGAAATTTAACTTTGCAGCGTGCTCCGTTGGCTGTATTTCTACTTCAGGGCGAGGCTGAGTGGAACGGTTTGCAGAGGGATCGTGATCGGAGGAGAGGTCGTAGGAGGGAGGCCACCTCTAGTAGCTCCCAGTAGCGTCGATAACAGTAGAGGTGCGTAGCCCATCGAGCCGCCAGAGCATCAGCATCGCATACAACAGCTTCTTCTTCTAGGCCCTTTTTTGGCATTTGTTATGGATGTGGGCAGACAGGACACCGTAGGCGCGAGTGCCCTCTTCCTTTGCAGTAGCGACAGTGACTCCCGCCACAGAGACCTCGACAGCAGCCGAGACTGCAGGATGGACCTTTGCAGCGACCGCAGTAGCAGCAGAGACCGCAGATGCAAAGGAGACAGATACCTCCCCAGCCACCTCAGGCTTGATTTTAGGAGATTTTGCAGGACCCTTAGTTATTAGGGGAGTCGTTATGGGTATTCTCCTTGTCTCTATATGTAAGTCTTATTTTTTTGTGCATCGCACCTCTTTTGTATCCAAGGGCTTTTGTTCGATCAGATTTCTATTAGAGTCTGTCGTAAGAGATTGTCAGTATCGACATTTTTGGAAAGATCACTGTGTTAAGTCGAAGATATTATCGTGTTCCATTGTGGATGATGAGATGTTCTTACCCGCTGAATAGTTTTGTATTGCCAATGTCGGGCTTGTTTTATTGTCAAGGTAGTATTCCTAATTAGGGATGGTAGGCCAGATTGCTAGTTTTATGTCCGAGTGTGACGCTTGTCAGCGTGTCAAGGCCGATCATCTGAGACCCCCTAGTCCCTTGCAGCCATTGAGTGTTGCAGAGTGAAAGTGAGAGCACGTATCCATAGATCTCATCGTAGGTTTACCATGATTAGGGAGCGTTATCCCCATTTTTTTGATGATTGAAACATATATTATGATGCTATGCATTTTTTTGTTTCGATTTTATTAATTTTGAGGATGAAATTTTTTTGTTGGTGGGGAGGATTGTGAGACCCGACCCGAGTTCGCATTTGTGCATGTGTGTGTGAGTATGCATTCCGTCCATCTTGGTCCCGCGGTCCTACCGGTCAAATTCCGGTGACCCGTGACCCTTGGATAGTGTTTGCGGTCATCCATAAGTTCAGTTATGAAGACCCGACTCAGATCGAGTTGAAACGTATGCCATTGCGACTGCATCGTCGCCACTGTTCCAATGCCACATCTCATGTATAAATCCGAAGTGTCCATCAAAAGATGCAGGATGAGTAATTTTTAACCCTTGATCATGGTCATGTGGTCCGCCTAGAGATAGTGTGCATGGATTTTTAGGTAAGTTTCATCTCTTAGCACTATTTCTAACACACACTATACACACTCACACACTACCTAAGCCCTATTCCTACAACACCTACCTCTAAACATTACTCACAAGCCTGGAAAACCTACCAACCTTATAACTTTGGTTGTATCTCCCTATAGCAATCATCATTCTTCTCTAACCAAGGCAAGAGAGAAATGATTACTTAGCTTAAAAGAGGTTTCTCTCTCTTTCTCTCTCATTTTCTCTACTCTCCTCTCCCTCTCTCTTCTCTCCTTCTCATTCCCATTTTCTTCAAGTAAGAGTTTCAGCCCCATTTCCCCTCTAATCCTCTAAATCTAACCATCTAAATTCAATCTCACCCATTGATATGGATCCCTTAGTGCACTAGGAGCTGGGAGGTCCAAGTTTGGAGCAATCTAAGGTGGGTGTATCTTAGGATATAGGATTTCTATTTTCATATTCTTAGACCTCTTTCTTTTTATATATGGGATGTTTAGGACCCACCAATCAGTGGTGGAGATCCTACATCATCCATTAGTTGTGGTCAAATGGCCTATTTGATGCATGCATGCCCATGCATGGCGTTTTCCCTTTATGAGCCCCCATAATGGAGGATTACTTGGATTCCATGGCATGATAGGTCATTTAGACCTTAGAATCATGGGTGGAATGACATCTAAACCATTGATCTTGAATCTAGGACATGCATGTGGTGGATCATTGTTGTAGCATATGAATAGAAGGAATATATGGTGTGATTGATGAAGGGGAGGGCCTTAATGTGAAGGAGCCTCTCCTCTTGTGGCCGATTCTTTATTTTCCCTTATGATAGAATTCTGATCTTGCATGTGTGGCCCACCTTATAGGCCAATAAAATCTAGACCAACCATAGAGCTTGGACGCTCATAGCGGTCCATCCTTAGAAATGTGGCCCTAAAATCTACCAAAATAGGGCACATGCAAGGGGTATTTGATGATGGGGAAGGTCTGTACATCTATGGGGCCCACTGGGGTGGTCCACCACATAAATTCTTGGGGTTAAATCCCATGAAAAATAATGTTTATATTTTAATTCCTTCTATTATATGCTGCTGTCCAAATTGTTGGAATTGTTTCTTTTATGTTGTAATGTATGGGTTGTAGGCATTATTTATGGTTTCTTTTTTCCTGATTTCTTAGACTTTTCTTTGAGGTGTGGATCCCATCAAAGAGTATGTTAAACCTCACCCTCACCCGTCCCTGTTTGATCACCCAAAAGGGTGGGCCAAGGAGGTTCGATGGTCTAGATTTTTTGGACTGTCCAGCCACCCTGCTTGCTGGAAAAACATAAATGTTAGCTGGTTTTTAAAATAGTGGGTCACTTTTGTAGGCCCTTATATAGGGATGTTGGCCTTGCATTTCTTCAAATTTTTTGCAGACTTAGGCCCACTTTAATGGAGTACACAAGTCAGGGACAACAACATTGTTGCAGCAGAAAAATAAAATCTGGACCTTGCTGTCCATAATTTGTATGAAATAAATAAAATATTTTTACTACCTCAAAAATATTTAAATTTTTTAGTGAGGTGACCCACCCATGGTATGACCTACCTACAAAATTTTAGTGCCAATGGACCCCATTTGGGCATCCAAATGGGTTTTACCAACATAGTGGACTGCTAGAAAAATTCTGCTGTCCAAACCAACAGTATAGTTCCATAAAAATAAAATTTTAAAAATATTTTTATCAGAAGGTGGGCCATCTTTCTAAGACCCATATTGATTTAGGCTTAATAAGAGACATTGGGTCCAAATTTCAATAATTTTGATGGCCCAGAACCAACCCATTTGGATGGCCCAAATTCAAAACGGTTACATTCTAGCAATAGTTCACCCTAGACAGATTATATTCTTAAAATTTATTAAAATACTTTTGACTGTATAAAAATTATAAAAATTTATAGGGATATGATCCACCCATGTTAGGACACACCTACCAAATTTCAAGTCTATTGGACGCCTGTACACACCATGGTGGTGGCTGGACCAGCCCACTATAATATGGTGTCCAGATCAGTCCAAGTTTTTGAACAAATTGTCTTATTTAAATTAATTAAAATATTTTTATATGTCCAAAAATTATAAAATTTTATGAGGGTCTGATCCACCCATGGAAGGACCACCTTATAATGTTTAAGGGTCATCGGGCTGTTCACTCCCCAAGTGTAGGGTTGTGATGTAGTAATAACTCGGTAAGACCGAGGTCGAATCCCAAGGGACTGAAACTTGTACGTTATTTAAAACTAACCAGAACTAGAACTAGATTAAGATGAAATCTAAACTGAATGTAATTTGAGAAATAATGGTGAAATAATTATATAAACTTGAGAGAAATCAGAAGAAGGGAACTAGGGATTCAGACGATCCACTTATAGAGATCAGGGAGATCTTATGCATGTTTCATGGAAATTAACTGAGCTGACATTGATCTAGTTTTCAAAGAGATGAAAGGTGTATCAATTAGAATGGATTCCATCACCAAACCATGCCCAAAAGACTATGGCAAACAACAGAATTAAACTAATTACCACCCAATCACATGCATGCAAGTTAGGAAGGGTACCGTCATCCAACCATGCCCAGGAGACTATGGTGAACAACAGGACGTCCTGACGTCATAAACATGAAAAGGAAATAGAAATATTCAAAGCATCGCAGACCCATTGTAATTTCAGTCACAACAGACCATTAAGAACTAAAAATATTCCCATAATAATTAACTAAAATCAAAGTCAATTCATGCATTAAAATTAAAATAAAATCAAATCTCCCATCTCACTACAAGCTTTACCTCTTAGCCCTAGCTAGGAGGTTTTAGCCTGCCATGGATGGGATCAATCCAAATAAATAAAGAGAAAAAGAAAAGGAAAAGAAAAGGGAAAGAAAAAAACCAAGCTCCTCTCTCTCTCCTCTGCCCACGTTGAAACCCAAGCTCGAGCCCTCTATTCTTCCTCCCAAGACCTTGAATGAATGCTCCCCACGTCCAAAAACCTCCTTTTATAGCTGCTGGAAGGCTGGAGCCAGTGACAGAGTTGTAGCAGGACACGAAGTGCAATTTTCGCAGTCAAGTTCGGTACCATGAAACATGCAACTTTCCTTGCTCAAATTTCAAAGAAACACCATCCCTTAGTACTTTCTTGGGTCCTCTACATGATAGACGGTTCAGATCTGCCATATGATCAAAGATGGTGGGCCAAAACTGTTCGGAAAAGTCAGTTTTCGCGGATGTGCGAAACCTTTCGCACCACTTCGCTGTTGTGGTCGGTGGGCCCCACAGAAGCATTTTCTGGAAAATCCACCCCGTCCATTGGATTCAGAACGAAATTTCAGTCAAGAATGGGTGGTTTTGAACGTCCATTGACGTGGCCCAGATAAGAAATCACAAAAGAATCAGTTTTGAACGCTACCGAGTAGGCCTTTTGTGGCCTCTGTATCTCACACGTGTGCACGCATGGGTACAAAAAGTCAGTATGTTTTTGTAGTATTCAAGCCCCTCTACACGGTGAACGGGTCAGATTTTCCATATGGTCAATGGGTAGGGCCCACAAACATCCGCAAAAACGGCCAGCGGCCTGCGTTACGCGGTGCGATTTTTTTTTTTTAAGAAAAAAGTCGGTCAGCGTCTTGCTGACCGACTTAACTTGTTTGGTGCACGACGAGTGCACATGTGCACTGTACACACTCATCTCATATGGGGTCCATTGCACTGTTTTGGAGAAATCTGCACCGTCCATCTGTTTTGACTCCTCATTTAAGGCGTCAATAATAATTTTGAGACAGTTCCAGATATCAGGTGGGCCCAGAATCAACGGTTTATGGGCTGATCTGTCAGTTGGGGCACTTCCCGAGATCTTCAATGGCTGAAATTTTATATGTACGGTTAATTTATGGTCCTCAGGCGACGTATGAAGTTTCGAGCCGAACGGATGGTGGGAACTTCGTGATCTTGCATTCTGGACGTCCTTCAGGCCACTTGAGCTTCAATTTCTAACTTTTCTCAGATTTCTGACCATGTATATTTGTCAATCTTGGTCCCCTGGAGTGTGTCCCTTGCCTTTGGCGTCATCAGATCGTTAAATCTCAACTTTTAACGTCCTTTTTCCATCCATGCTCATAAAATCACTTTGCCACACAAGAATGAGAAAACGAGCCATTAGACAGCATTATATTCGTAAATCCAGACAATATCTGGGGTCTAATATGCAATATTTGACCCTCAACACAACCCCTAACCAGCATTTTGCTAGTCCCGAGCAAAGTATGCGAAAAATAAGTTGAGAATTATAGGAGAACTTTCTATGAAATCGAGTGAGATTTTGAACAAAATACGAGAAATTTAATATTCATGAATGTTAGAAATTGTATTCTCCTGAGCTCAAGCGCACCGTAGACTTCATAATCAAGTGTAAAGCATTAATCCATCAATTAGAAAAATTTTAAACATTGAGATCCATGGATGTATAGTCTAATCTCGGCTTATCATCATTAAGAGATCCAATCCTCAATTTCATGAAATCATTGGTAACCGACAAGAAAATTCATGATAACTAAAACCTAATCCAAAACTTGCCTCATAGATTAGCCTATTAACTTTTGATTTTTCTATTCAAAGTAATGCCAAGGAAGGGGAATCAAATCCTCACCTATAGGGAGCAAACCTATGGTGAAGATCGTACACCTGACTCTTTTTAGATATCATTCATGGAGAATTAACTCCACACCTATAGGGAGCAAACCTATGGTGAAGATTAATTATCTAACCTTTCCAATTTTTATACCATGATGGCAAGATATTTCAGGCTGGTTCCTTTCGTGCTTAGTGATTACCAAATTAACCCTTCAATATCAGACTGAAGTCTTAATGTGTAAGCAAGACGTGTCCTGAAATCATGATTCAATCAATGTTTACAACTTCTAATCATGGATTAATAATTCACTTAACTATGAAATCTAACAGATACGGAATCCAAGAGTCATAAATCCACCATTATGTACCTTGAAAATCTAAATTAGGGATATCTGTCAAAATCACTTCAAATTTGTAGAAATTTTCAGAAAAAACTTTTTTTAAAAAAAATTTCACAATTTTTGCTCAAGACCAAGAAAATACTGATTAGGAAACCTAATCTCCCACCCCCAACCTAAAATCTACATTGTCCTCAATGTAAAAGATATAAATATGCAGTGCACATGGGACAACGAAAGTAAATGAGAAGTGATGGGAAGATAGTACCTGAATAACGAATCAAGAGAGTTTCTAATAGATCACGGCATGGAAGCTTGTCAGCATGAGAGAGAAAGCAGAACAAAAATAACGAAAATAAAATCCTACCTATACCACTTTCGCGGGTGCTCTCGATTACATTTAGCGTATGCAACAAGCCTTTAAACCCCTAGATTACCCCTAGTGGACGAGTTGTAGTCTCGTGAGGGTTTGCAGTAATGTTACCCACAAACATTGAATCATCTAACTAGAGAATGAAAAGGAATAAAAAAGCTAAGTTGCCTCCCAGGAGCGCTAAATTTACCGTCTTCAGCCAGACAAATAAAACAACTATCCTAGACCTATGAAAGCGATAAACCTACCTATACCTCCATCAGACTAGGAAATCAGTCCTGGTAAACAGGACCAATCAGAGGCATGGACATGTCCTCTGAATCAAATGCCTCGACAAATGGCTTTAATCGATGTCCATTTACTTTAAACTTCTTGCCATTGTCGGGATCTCTTATCTCGACGGCCCCATGAGGATAAGCAGTGACAACAATGTAAGGGCCGGTCTAACGAGATCGAAGCTTACCCGGAAAGAGATGTAGTCGAGAGTCATATAAGAGGACTTTCTGACCTGGCGTGAATGATTTTCGTAGAATATGATGATCATGAAACGCCTTCATCTTGTCCTTGTAAATTCTCGAGTTTTCGTATGCATCGTTCCGAATTTCTTCAAGTTCATTTAATTGAAGTTTGCGTAGCGAGCCAGCGTTATCCAGATTGAAATTCAGATTTTTGATCACCCAGTATGCTTTATGTTCCAATTCCACAGGCAAGTGACAGGCTTTCCCATAGACAAGTCTAAAGGGAGATGTTCCAATAGGAGTTTTGAAAGCAGTACGGTACGCCCATAAGGTATCGGTCAATCGGATCGACCAGTCCTTACGATCAGGGTTAACCGTTTTCTCTAGGATATGTTTGATCTCCCTATTGAAAATCTCAGCTTGTCCACTTGTCTGTGGATGGTATGGGGTGCTCACCTTATGAGAGATACCGTATTTCTTCATTAAGCTCTCAAATGGTCTATTGCAGAAGTGTGAGCCCCCGTCACTAATGATGGCTCGAGGTGTTCCGAACCGCGACAGGATATTTTCTTTTAAAAATTTAAATACCGTGCGATGGTCATTTTTGCGGCATGGAATTGCTTCGACCCATTTAGTGATATAGTCTACGGCGAACAAAATATACTGATTTCTAAATGATTGGGGGAATGGTCCCATGAAATCAATGCCCCAACAATCAAATGCTTCTATAATAAGGATGGGATTCAAGGGCATCATATTTCGACGGGACAATGCTCTCAATTTCTGACAATGCTCACAAGCCTTGCAAAACTCATGAGTGTCCCTGAACATAGTGGGCCAGTAGAAGCCACACTGTAAAATCTTGGCCGTGGTCTTTTTAGCAGAAAAGTGACCACCACAGGCCTGTGAGTGACAGAAGGAGATGACACTCTGATGCTCATCGTCTGGTACGCATCTCCTTAAGATTTGGTCTGGGCAATATTTAAACAAATATGGATCATCCCAGAAAAAGTTACGCACCTTGGTAAAGAATTTCTTCTTATCTTGTGACGTCCAGTGTGTCAGTATGGCACCTGTAGCAAGATAATTAGCAATATCAGCGAACCAAGGTGAATGGGAGACTCTAAACAGTTGTTCATCAGGGAACATGTCATTGATATGGGTTGCCTCAAGGGAATCAGAGGTATTAAGGCGAGAAAGATGATCGGCCACTACGTTCTCTACTCCCTTTTTATCTTTAATTTTCAAATCAAATTCTTGGAGTAGAAGGATCCATTGTATCAGGCAGGGCTTAGAATCATTCTTAGAAAGAAGATACTTAAGTGCCGCGTGATCTGTGTAGATGATGATGTTGGATCCGATCAGGTAGGACCTAAATTTATCCAAAGTGAACACTACGGCTAAGAGTTCCTTTTCCGTAGTCGAGTAGTTCACTTGGGCAGGATTTAGAGTCCTACTTGCGTAGTGAATAACATAAGGCCGCTTATCTTTTCTCTGGCCTAGAACCGCTCCAAGAGCATAATCAGAGGCATCGCACATAAGTTCAAAAGGAAGACTCCAGTCGGGTGGCTGCATGATAGGTGCAGTGGTTAACATGCCCTTAAGCTTAGTGAAAGCTTCTTGGCACTGCTCAGTCCACTCGTATGGTGTATCCTTTTGAAGAAGATTACATAAAGGACGAGAGAGGAGACTAAAGTCCTTTATGAATCGTCTGTAAAAGCCTGCGTGTCCTAAGAAGGATCGCACATCTCTGATGTTCTTGGGTGGAGGTAGGTTAGAGATAAGATCGATTTTTGCCTTATCTACCTCAATTCCTTTGGACGAGATGATATGCCCAAGGACAATTCCCTTTTGAACCATAAAATGGCACTTCTCCCAGTTAAGTACCAAATTCTTTTCTTCACATCTTTTCAGCACACATTTAAGACTTGCTAAGCATTCGCTAAAAGATGAACCAAAAACAGAGAAATCGTCCATGAAGACCTCTAGATATTTCCCCACCATGTCAGAAAAGATGCTCGTCATGCATCGCTGAAAGGTAGCAGGGGCATTACATAGCCCGAATGGCATCCTTCTGTAAGCAAAGGTGCCATAGGGACATGTAAATGTGGTCTTTTCCTGATCCTCAGGGGTGATTTCAATCTAATTATAACCTGAATACCCGTCAAGGAAACAATAATAGGAATGACCAGCTAGCCTTTCTATGATTTGATTAATGAAGGGCAAAGGAAAGTGGTCTTTCCTTGTGACGGTATTCAGCTTTCTGTAGTCAATGCACATTCTCCAACCAGTAGTAACTCTGGTTGGCACGAGTTCATTATTGGCATTAGCTATGATGGTGATCCCGGACTTCTTAGGAACCACCTGAGTTGGACTCACCCATTGACTATCGGATATGGGGTAAATGATCCCCACTTCCAATAGTTTGAGAACCTCGGCCTTAACCACTTCCTTCATGTTTGGATTTAGTCTACGTTGTAATTGCCGAACAGCCTTTACATTGTCCTCAAGATATATACGGTGAGTACAAATCGATGGGTTAATTCCCTTGAGGTCCGCTATCGTCCATCCAAGAGCTTCCTTATGCTCAATGAGAGTAGATATCAGCATACTCTCCTGTTCTTTCTCCAGGTGGGCAGAGATCACCACCGGGTATGTCTCATCTTGACCTAAATAGACATATTTTAAATCAGAGGGCAAAGGTTTTAGGTCAAGCTTCGGTGGCTTGAGGTTAGACGGTAGAGGCACTACATAAGTTTGGGGCAATTCTTCAATGTGTGGCCTCCACCGGTTAACTTCAAGTACCGGTGCAGTATCAAGCATGACACACATCTCCCTAATTATATCATCATCAAGATCATGGGAGTGGGCCAGGCACATCTCTAGAAGATCAGAGGATAAGGTGAGAGGCGTTCTATCTTCCACAAAAGAATCAATCATGTTAACATCGTGAAAATCGTCATCATCCTCTGAATTGCTGCCGTTATTGAAAAAGATATTCGATTCCAATGTCAAATTTCCAAAGGACATAGTCATGACACCATTCCTGCAATTGATAATTGCATTTGAAGTGGACAGGAATGGGCGACCAAGAATGATGGGAATCTGAGTGCTCGTGTCATTGATGGGTTCGCTGTCCAAGATGATAAAATCAACAGGGTAGTAGAATCTATCCACCTAGACCAACACATCCTCGATGATCCCTCTTGGTATACGAACAGAACGATTTGCAAGTTGTAGTGTGGTTCGAGTGGGTTTTAATTCACCCAAACCTAACTATTGGTAGACCGAGTAAGGAATCAGATTGACGCTTGCTCCTAAGTCAAGAAGTGCGTGATCAATTCGATAGTTCCCGATCACACATGATATGGTTGGGCAACCGGGATCTTTGAATTTTTGCGGCACATCTTGTTTCAGGATGGCACTCACTTTTTCAGTCAAGGAGATCTTCTTTTGAACACTTTTCCGTCGTTTGGTAGTGCATAAGTCCTTTAGAAATTTAGCATATGAAGGTATCTGTTTTACAACGTCAAGCAGAGGAATGTTGACTTTCACTTGTTTCAACACCTCTAGGATATCCTGAGAGTTAGATAGACGTTTTGGTTCAACCAACCGTTGGGGAAACGGAGCAACTGGCTTTTCTAGAAGTTCCGGTTCAAATTTTTGTGGGGCGCCACTAGATCCATCATTGTTGTCCTCTTTTGGTTCTTGAGGCTTTTCGGGCCTCACCGGAAGGGTTTTATCAATAACCTTCCCACTCCTAAGAGTGGTGATGGATTTAGCATGCCCCATTTGATTTGAAGAGCTGGGATCACCTGTCTCGTATTGCGGTTTCGGATTAGGGAGTGATTGTGCAGGGAGCATCCCTTTTTCCATAGCCGTCATACGTGAATCTATTTTTTGCATAAAATCTGAAATTCCTTGCATTGTCCGCGCCAGCTCTTGTATGAAAATTTGAACCGATTCTTCTTGAGGTTTCCCCTGATTTGGATTTTGATTGAAGAAACCTTGAGGGGTAGCAGTTTGTCCGTTCCTCCAACTAAAATTCTGGTGATTTTTCCAGCCAGGATTGTAAGTATTAGAGGGTGGTCCATTGAAAGGTCTTTGATAGTTATTTACGGCATTAGATTGTTCATTTAATACATCTCGAAAGACAAGTATTGAAGGACAATTTTTAGTAGTATGAATGTTGCAATCACAGATGCCGCAAACACTTTCATTAACCTTTTCCTTCCTTCCTTCCATGGCCTCAAATTTTCTGGTGAGATTGGCCACCTTAGCGTTAAGATCATTATCCTCTTTTAGGAGATATATTCTTCATTTTTTCCTTGAATGAGTCGGCCTAGACGTGGTGTTCGTTCTTGGGTAATAGTCCCATGATTGTGTTTTTTCCGCGAGACTATCGAGGTAATCCCATACCTCGTCAACATTTTTATTAATAAAATCTCCGTTACACATTGTCTCGACCATTTGGCGCATGGAAGATGTTAGCCCATCATAGAAAAAATTCGTAATGCGCCATATTTCAAAGCCATGTTGTGGGCATGCATTAACCAGATCCTTGAACCTTTCTCAACATTGGAAGAATGTTTCATCTTCCTTTTGGGCAAAGTTCATGATTGCTCTCCTGAGGGTAATTGTCTTATGATGTGGGAAAAATTTCTTTATAAATTCCCTCTGCATATCATTCCATGTGCCAATGGATTTAGGACGCAGTGAATGTAACCACGTCTTGGGTTTTTCTTTCAAGGAAAATGGAAAGAGTTTCAGCCTAATAGTATCCTCATATACATTAGGAAAGTATAAGGTGCCTATGATTTCGTCGAACTCTTTCAGATGCAAATATGGTTCTTCAGACTCAAGCCCATGGAACTTAGGAAGGAGTTGGATAACCCCTGGCTTGATGTCCATATGTCCTGTATTCTCAGAAAAAATCATTCATGAGGGCGTACTCACCCCCGCCGGTTGTAAATAATCTCGTAAAGTACGAGGCGGGGGTGCCTGATGCACCTCATTCTCATCATGTACTTCCTCAACCCTTGGTTGGGGTAGTGCTTGAGGTTGATTTTCAGTCATAACGTCTTCTAATTCAGGAGAATTCAAGTGGTGTCTAGTCTTGTGATGGACAGTCAACCCCTCAACTAATCGTCCTTCAGTCACGAGACGTCGAGTGTTGTCGCGTGCCCAATGGGGCATAAAACACACTCAGCCCTCAAATTCTAACTTAAACCTAAAAAAAAGGAAGAAGAAATCTAGAAAATAAAGGGGAAAGATGGAAAGAGGTTACCAAAGTTGGAGTCCTAGGTTAAGAATCTGCAAAACAAAACAAAATAAGTTAGTTTTTAAGAATAGAAAGTTCTAATTAAAAGTAAACTAATTTCTAGAGAAAAGAAAAAAAATTCTAAAAAAATAAAAATAAAAATTAGAAAGAGCTTACTAAATTAGAAGTTTCCTACAAAACAGAAAAATTAAGTTAGTTCTAAAAATCAAATAGAAGGAAGAATAGTAAATTTCTTAAGTTAGGAAAAAGTTCTAATAAGGAAAATAATCAAGCTTCTAAACCTAGAAAAAATTTCTAAAAAAAAAAATAATAATAATAAAATCTAATCCTAAACTAATCCTAAAACTAATTAATTTCAGAAAACGTAGCCGATAGTCCCTAGCAACGGCGCCAAAAACTTGTTCACTCCCCAAGTGCAGGGTTGTGATGTAGTAATAACTCGGTAAGACCGAGGTCGAATCCCAGGGGACTGAAACTTGTACGTTATCTAAAACTAACCAGAACTAGAACTAGATTAAGATGAAATCTAAACTGAATGTAATTTGAGAAATAATGGTGAAATAATTATATAAACTTGAGAGAAATCAGAAGAAGGGAACTAGGGATTCAGAGGATCCACTTGTAGAGATCAGGGAGATCTTATGCATGTTTCATGGAAATTAACTGAACTGACATTGATCTAGTTTTCAAAGAGATGAAAGGTGTATCAATTAGAATGGATTCCATCACCAAACCATGCCCAAAAGACTATGGCAAACAACAGAATTAAACTAATTACCACTCAATCACATGCATGAAAGTTAGGAAGGGTACCGTCATCCAACCATGCCCAGGAGACTATGGTGAACAACAGGACGTCCTGACGTCATAAACATGAAAAGAAAATAGAAATATTCAAAGCATCGCAAACCCATTGTAATTTCAGTCACAACAGACCATTAAGAACTAAAAATATTCCCATAATAATTAACTAAAATCAAAGTCAATTCATGCATTAAAATTAAAATAAAATCAAATCTCCCATCTCACTACAAGCTTCACCTCTTAGCCCTAGCTAGGAGGTTTTAGCCTGCCATGGATGGGCTCAATCCAAATAAATAAAGAGAAAAAGAAAAGGAAAAGAAAAGGGAAAGAAAAAAACCAAGCTCCTCTCTCTCTCCTCTGCCCACGTTGAAACCCAAGCTCGAGCCCTCTATTCTTCCTCCCAAGACCTTGAATGAATGCTCCCCACATCCAAAAACCTCCTTTTATAGCTGCTGGAAGGCTGGAGTCAGTGACAGAGTTATAGCAGGACACGAAGTGCAATTTTCGCAGTCAAGTTCGGTACCATGAAACATGCAACTTTCCTCACTCAAATTCTAAAGAAACACCGTCCCTTAGTACTTTCTTGGATCCTCTACATGATAGACGGTTCAGATCTGCCATATGATCAAAGATGGTGGGCCAAAACTGTTCGAAAAAGTCAGTTTTCGCGGATGTGCGAAACCTTTCGTACCATTTTGCTGTTGTGGTCGGTGGGCCCCACAGAAGCATTTTCTGGAAAATCCACCCCGTCCATTGGATTCAGAACGAAATTTCAGTCAAGAATGGGTGGTTTTGAACGTCCATTGACGTGGCCCAGAGAAGAAATCACAAAAGAATCAGTTTTGAACGCTACCGAGCAGGCCTTTTGTGGCCTCTGTATCTCACACATGTGCACGCATGGGTACAAAAAGTAAGTATGTTTTTGTAGTATTCAAGCCCCTCTACACGGTGAACGGGTTAGATTTTCCATATGGTCAATGGGTAGGGCCCACAAACGTCCACAAAAACGGCCAGCGGCCTGCGTTACGCGGTGTGATTTTTTTTTATTTTTTTTTTAAGAAGAAATTCGGTCAGCGTCTTGCTGACCGACTTAACTCGTTTGGTGCACGACGAGTGCACATGTGCACTATACACACTCATCTCATATGGGGTCCATTGCACTGTTTTGGAGAAATCTGCACCGTCCATCTGTTTTGACTCCTCATTTAAGGTGTCAATAATAATTTTGAGACAGTTCCAGATATCAGGTGGGCCCAGAATCAACGGTTTATGGGCTGATCTGTCAGTTGGGGCATTTTTCGAGATCTTCAATGGCTGAAATTTTATATGTACAGTTAATTTATGGTCCTCAGGCGACGTATGAAGTTTCGAGCCGAACGGATGGTGGGAACCTCGTGATCTTGCATTCTGGACGTCCTTCAGGCCACTTGAGCTTCAATTTCTAACTTTTCTCGAATTTCTGACCATGTATATTTGTCAATCTTGGTCCCCTGGAGTGTGTCCCTTGCCTTTGGCGTCATCAGATCGTTAAATCTCAACTTTTAACGTCCTTTTTCCATCCATGCTCATAAAATCACTTTGCCACACAAGAATGAGAAAACGAGCCATTAGACAGCATTATATTCGTAAATCAAGACAATATCTGGGGTCTAATATGCAATATTTGACCCTCAACACGGGCCTCTGTACAAACCGTGGTGTGGCCTGCAATTTGTATCAGTTTTGGGCCAAATACCCAAGCACGCCCCTACTTTGAGTTGTTGGGCCTACATTCTAATGGCATGGCCCACTTGAAGTAAGTGTTGTATATCTCTCTTTTATCTGGTGGGGCCCACTATGATATATGTGGATTGTCATGGGTCAGTAACCCATATAAATTAAATAAATTTCTGGACTCCAGCAGGCTCAGAAAATGGGTGGGCTGGAATTCCTGTATGGGGCCCAAAATTTGCTACATAGTTGATTGTTTAGGAACTATTATGGCACACCAAATTTGAGAGAGTGTTGCACACACTCCTTGCTTTCCTTCCTTAGATATTTTTGGGTGTAATTAGTGGCTCTTAAGGCCCATCTTTAAGGTGATAATATGGGCTAGCCTTAACCAGATTTTTGATAGTTTTATGGGACATTTGGACTGGAAACCTATTCCTTGAGCACAACACTATGCAGGGGCTAACCTTATTGCTTTACGGGCTTAATGGGCCGTCTACAAGCTGATCATGTATATTTATTAGACTTGATGCTCTTATAAAATGCTTAATTATGGGTTGACTTGCAAGACCCACATTAATGTATATTGTGGAGAGCCTTGTTAAGTCTTTGGGCTGATGTGGCAAGGCCCACACTGTCAGTATAGGCCTTAACAATGTGTATTCTTGGGCTCATGGGCTGACCTCTAGTCCACCATAATGTATGAATTGGATGACTTTTATTTTGAGACATTTCCTTAGGGCCCATTATGTAATATAATATATGCATGGCCACCCCTTTTGTGGTAGTGATTAGGCCTTTTAGACTCACTTCTTTTGGATACGCCCATTGATCTTGGGGCTATACTCTCCCATTTATTGTGATGGGCTCAAGGGCAATAATATGCAAGAAGTTGGACTCTTGGCTGCCCACTAAATTAACCCAATACTTGGGCCAAAAGTGAGGCCCAACGCACTTGTTTTAAGTGTAAAACTTGCCCATGTAAATGAATTACTGGGCTACCCATGAAGCCCACCACAGTATGTGAAATTAAGGCCTTTTTGGTTGGGCTCAAACCTTACTTGAGGGCCCACTATATGGCCTATGATTTGGGCTTGGTATATGGCCCATTAAGCCATACATTACTTGGGCGTTAGACCTTATATTATATGAGTAGTGGCGGGCTACCTCTTGAAAGCCAATTGAGGTTGAACGTCTTCCTGGGTGATCCTAAGGTGCGCTCATGGGATTCTCTATGGATGGTTAAAGGCCCATCATAAACCCTAGGCCATTTGTTTAGGGCTTAATGTGTATGTATGTAGAACCTACTTTAACGCATGTTTGGTCTATGCCATCCAAGGCTTAGATCACCCGATTATGGATGCACTCTCTGTCTTGGGTTACTGCTGGACTCACAATCCAGTAACAGGCCCACTTGATATTTTTATGATATATAAACACTTCCCATCTGGTGGGGTCCCCCAGCGAATATAGTTGGCTTTCATGAGATTATTTTCACATAATTAACTAATTTTTGGACCTTAACAGGTTTAGGAGGTTAAGCTAGCCAAAAGTTTATCAAAGGGCCTTAAATGTAAAATTTTATGGTTAAAACTTTATTTGGTTACGGGGCCCACCATATTGAGAACTTGTGTACATGTTGCATGCTTATGTTTTCTTAAAATCTTTGGGCTTAATCAGTGTATTCTTTTGGGTTACCTTTAGTGATCAGATAAAGACCATATCTTAGATCAGATTTTTTTGGGGCATCCCATGGGCCCAGAGTGGGCAGGGTCGTCCTAGCTTAGCCCAACCATATATTGAGCCAACTTTTACCATTTTGATGGACTTGTGGGATAAGATAATGATAGTATTGGGCCCTTGGTTGTCCACTTAAATTGCTAAGTTATTGGGCTGATGTAGTTGGGCCCATTTCATCCAAACTTAAACTTATTTAGTCGAATATTATGTACGTGGGCTGCCCACCAAGTCCAACTTAATGCATGGATTCTATGACCATTGAAAATTGTACCTTGAGCCTTAATTCCCCTCTTGGGGCCCATGTTGTTAAAAGTGATATTTTATCTTTTATGGCCTATTATGAGGAATATATATGTATATGGTTGGTTATATTTATTTTTAGCTTTAATGTATGTCTTGGGCCTTCTATCCACATCATTCATGGTTGATATGCCTTTTTGGAGAACGGTGGTTAAATGTCTCCATTATGGACCCCTCTAGGCCCGGTTGTATTTAAGAGTAATTGGATGATCATCTTAGACTCATGTTAGGCTCATTTCTATATCGCTTAGACCTATAACTTGTATACTTAGTCTCGTGGATTACCTCAGGTAAATTGGCCCCCACTAGAGGTGAGATTCCTTATGAATATTGTCTAAATACCTAGTCTTGGTCCCTTCTTAGATAGGAGGAGTGTATTACTTTGTATATCATCGCATAATGTGTCTAGACCCATCTTCATGGCCCATGTACATCTTTGTATGCTTGGTTGACACTATGTGTGTGTGGTCATATTGTGTCATTGGGCATTGTATAATACTTTTCCTGAGGGACATAGTATCCCCTCTTGAACACGTTGGATGCTTAGGATTGATGCATGGTTGATTGTGTGATTCATGCATCTGGCATTGCATAGCATATGAGCGTTATTGTTCTTACTTCATCAGGGTTGTAGCCTCCACAGATACATCATGGATGACCATGTTTGGACACTGGAAATGTTACTTGAGCATACCGGGTGCATAAGATGCCCATGGGTGAAATTCTTAAAACTTCCATGGTACTAAGGATCTGCTCCAACGTCGTGACCGGGTGGAATATATGAGCGCATGAGGGCCTTATACCGTTAGGTCGCGACTCCCACTGTCGTGTAGTCAGTTGGATAGGGGTGTGGCCTTACTCGCCTGATGTAAGAGGGCATTGTTAGGCTGAGTCTGACCAGCTCGTGAATGGGTCCGCTATCTTCAGGCCTTGCTGGTGATTGGTTGTCAACAGGCAGGTAGTGAGGTCTCTTACACTCGCTTGACTGTGCGGGATCTGTAGAGCGACAGTCATCCAGTAGTGTAAAGGACCCCGGTGATTTTCTCATGATAGAAACATACTTGATATGTGGATTGGATTTGAGCACTAACATTACTTCGCATTGCATTTGCATCGGTTGTGTAAGCCTCATAATGCATCGCATTGGCATGACATTCAGTAATCATTGCATTACATTACTCATTGCACTATATAGCCTTGGTATGGCTTCCTACATTATCATATTGCCTTGGTATAGCTTCTTATGTTCATGATCACCTTGGTAAGGCTAGTGGTATTAGTATTGATCGTGACTCCTTTCTTCATTCTCCATCTTCTTCTGAGCACCATTGTCACACACTTTCACCACCCTCTAAGCTTTCTATATGCTTATGCACGATTGATGTGTGTAGGAGATAGTAAGTTAGCATCTTAGTAGCAGAGCTTGGATAGATTGCAAGCCGAGGGCCCAGTGTTGCAGATCCTCTTCATTCTATCTTCTGTTATCTTATGTATGTCCTTTTGGACCTGATGTAAGCTTGTAAAAGTTCAAATTCATAGTTGATTTTGTGATGTATGCCTTTGTTATTCTCATATTTAATTGATGTGATCTTGGGTATGCTCGTATTGAAAATGATTATATTGTTGTGGAAATCCTCCTTGTAGGATCCCAGGATCGGAACCTGCCTCACGAGCCGAGAATGGGGTACTACGGAGGCTGTTACGGCCAGAACCGGTCATCGGGTTCCTCGTGAGGTCCGGTTACCGAGTCTGGGGCGTGACAGAATATGAGGCTTAAGAGGTGGGATATGATTGGGGATTCACCCAAGCTTCAATTACACTAAAAATCTTTAAAAATTCCAAAAGATTGGGTCTCCTTTATAAAGGAGTCGAGTTCTAACAATCATCGAATGGGCAGAAACGGCTAGTCTTCGATCACACTAAATTAGACAAGAAAGTTACTTAACAAACTTAGACACTTTCGATCACATTGAAAGTGGCCTTTGGTGAGACCGAAAGTGGCACTCGGTTGCAACTGAGTTACCCATAATTCTACCTTAACATGTTCTCATATTTTAGCTGTTTTTTGTCAGACTAAAGATGGGTTCAATGGGTCTGAAGGTTGCTGAAATTGTGTGGTTTTTCTAGTAACATGGGACCTCTAAAGCCAATATAAGGATGGTCAATTTTGACTCCTATGGCTTAATGGATGATCAATAAAAGATTTTCCTATTAGGTTTAAGATCATTTAAAGGTTTATGTTATTTTTTATTAAGGGTTATGGTTACCAAGTCACCTCATATACATGATCTTTCCTCAGTGATGCTCCACCTCTAATCATGTCTTCGGTCTTCAACTTACAAAAGCTTAACCGGCTATATGACACACTAGATTCATGTGATTGACAAATAAGGTGCATAAATTAGTGCACTAATAATCTCCCCCTTTGTTAATCACGTGATAAAAAACTAACTTAGACCATGTCATGGTCTATACCAATGATATACCAAAACAACTCAAAATATTACTTATCTGAGATTACATTGATATACAAATTTACATATAGGACTTGGGATATATAACACTAGCACTACTCCCCCATAATTGCTCCCCCTATCTTCATCAATCCATGCATAGAACAAACAAATCCTGCAAAACAGAGTTCATTATTTTAGTGGGACTTGATCTTTCTCCCATTTTTTGTCAATATTTGACAAAGAGTTAATTCCAATAGATATGCCTAAAATTGTGGCTAAATAGCTAATTGAAGTTCAGAATTATGTTTAAGTGTCCTAGAGGGGGGTGAATAGAACTTTTCAAAATTATGTCTAAGTGTCCTACTTAATATAAATATTAAGTTCTATAAACAATAACAAGCAAGATTAATCTATAAACTAAAAGTTCCCTTGTTTGTCAATATACGTGAGTGTTAAGTTGATCTGAGCTCTTAGAAGAAGACATTAAGACCAATGTAATGCCTTGTGTTTTTAGGACCCGATTACATGACACATTTCCTAAAAACTCGAGTGTTAACCTATAAAGAGCTAAATTCCATTTTTTTTTTCATTTCTTTTCTTTTAGAGTTAGCAGTTTAGAGGAAGGTGGACAAATTAAATGTAAAGGAAATATGCATTACATTTAGAATATACGAGCGACTGCCCATTATGAATTATATAAACTAATGTCTCCGAACTAACAAATACAAGAATTACATAATTTATACAAGAGAAATAAAAAAATGCATATAAATTTAAGTCGTAAGATCGCACAGCTCCTCTTGGCAAATACAGTCATGCATCTCTGACGATTGTATTCTACTCCTCATCAAGTCTGAATATGCATATCATTTAGGCCACCTGCTCTACGTGTATGATTATATATGTGAGTGACTAACCAACTCAGTATGAATTTCTCTCAAGATTACACATTGTCGCCTTAGAAAAGTATAACATAAAGCAACATGACATACAAAACATAACAAAATACATTCTTATTATATGCATGGATGCGTGAATGCATCATCGACCTGGGGATGCTCATCCAGTCGTCAGTTGGGATTGTCACCCATACAAAAAGGCTGGTCATCAGCGAAGCACATCACGTGCATACATCACGTACTACATAATGACCAAGCCATCGTACATGACTTACGTAAATCGATAGTCGGTGGACTGGTAGCTAGCGAAATGATACCCCAATAAAACTAAGGGCACGTGCTATAGCATTTAGAAATATCCATCCGTCATCGCTAATATGTCATGTATGCATGATTAACTAGGCCATTATTAGTCCAATTACAATCAGCTAGTTTAATAAAGCTCAAGGTCATTATGGGAGGCTTGTCACCCAGCGTAGGCCGATGACTTGGGCATAGTGTCCCATTCCACCATCCTTGACCCATGAGTCTATAGCCTTAGGGTGTTGATAGAACCTATCAGCATGTGGCCAATCAACTCTTAATGTATGGGAAGCTACCATTGTATGTTGAGTGGGAATGAATGTCAAAGATACTAAATACTATGATTAAAATGAGTCGTTATGTATGCCTTAAATATGAATAAGCCACGGTGATAAAAACGTCAAATGGTTCATCTCACAGTCAGGTAGGTGGAATCACCCCATAGATGGTAAATCCCATGAATAATTTGCCACTAACAAGCCTCCATGTTGAGGGTCTATTCCTAGCACAATCAATCTCATTACACGCTAAATATGAACTCTCTTTCTTAGATAGAGGTTTCCCTCCTTGACTAGAGAGATTTTGATTCAGATGTGTCTTACAAACAGTGCAATAGCATGTGAGAATGACATAAAGATCAAGTAACGAACCACCTTAAATAACTTAAAGTATCGTTCAAATAATTAAAGTAAAACTTAAGTACACATGCAAATATAATTCAAGAGTCACTTAATGAATCAAGTTCTAGAATTTGCATTAGATATTTATGATAATGGATTATTGATTCTCAACATATGTTCAGGTAAGCTAATCAAATGATTAATTAAACTATAAGATATCATTTATAGTTAATGTAAAAGCTATCATTGATCTAATTTAGAGATAGAAAGCTTAAGGGGAGAAGTCATACCTAATGAACCGAATCACCTTCTAGCGTCGCTAAGTGCTTGCACCCTTAGAATCAGATCCTTACCATGAATGATGAAGTTGTACATGAGATCAATGTTCTACAAAGTATCTATGGCCAAGATTAACATAACCTAGGGATTGAATTACTTATTTTATGGGTTGTGGTGTAGAACTTTTAGGATTTTCATCCTAAGGTTTAGTTATAGGCTTAGATTTTAGGATTTGAACTCTGTTTACTAATGTTATCATTATTTTTGTACCATGAGTGAAATAATGGTCATAATAAAAGTATTAAACAATCAATATTAATAATGATGATTCACAAGTTCATATTTAAATATATTAGCATTATCTATTATTCTAATCCTATAAGGAAAATGATAATATTTTCTAATGATAATAGTCATAACTATCCATAATGAATCTAATCATGATAATAGATATTTTGATCTACCATGAATTATGAAATTCTATAATTAGATCCAAACTTAACACACTATCTATGTTTAGGGTATTGACTTAGATTTTAGACCACTTAGGTCCAGGATTTTATCCTATAGTTTAGGTCTAGGCTAGATTTTTAGGGTTTGAACCCTAGTTGGTGTGCAATTGATTTTACTATTAATTTAATATTTATTAACATTAGTGTTATAATTAATATTAGTTAATAATCATTATGATGACACCAATTAGTACAATCCACTATCAATAGCGAATGTTTAAGAATGATAAATAAAATATTATGATTTAATAGTTGAAATTTGTTTATAATAACTAGTTTTATCATAAATAACCCACTATCGACTAATCATTAGTAATATTAGTAATCATAATAATAACATTGGTAGCAATGATAACAGTGCATCGAAATAAGTCTAGAATGGGGAGAACATGCTGACTCACCTTTGTCAACTCGGCTCGACTCGATGCAACTGAGTTGTCCCAACTCGAGCTCAGCACCTGGACAAGGCCCAAGCATGACCTGGCCCGATTGGACTCAGTCCTAACCAAGTTGACTCGGTTCCCGCAGAGTTGACTTAGCTCAACCACAACCACCCACTTTACTCTCTCTTTCTCCTTCATCTCTCCTTCTTGCTGGAACTCTAGCTAGGCCTGGACAAGACCCAAGCATAACATGGCCTTGTTGGACCTGGTTTCAACTGAGTTGACTCAGTAGTGACTCAGGACTCAACTCCCTCTCTTCCTCTTTCTTTCTCTTCCCTTCCTTCTTCCTTTTCTTTCTCTTTTCTTTTTTCCTATCTTACTCTCCTTCTTCTCTTCGTATGCTAGAACGTCCAGCAATGGATGTCGAGTTTGGATAGACTTGGTCCGATTCGAGCTTGGCCTGAGCCTTGTGGGCTTAGCCTGACTCAATTGGGCTTCAGATGGAAGTGTATTAGCGCCCTCTTCCCTTCATCTCTCTCAATCTCTCCTTCTATTTTCCCTTAGAGCTGAGGCCACGAACTCACCCTCACCTGGCCTGACTCAAGCTCAATTGAGTTATGTTGGGTTGGTGCGGTGCAACAACCACACCCGTCTCTTCTTCCTTCTTTCTTTCCTCTCTTTCCTCCATGCTTCTCTCTTCTTCCTTTCTTTCATCTGCTGCAAGTCTAACGGAATAATAACCGAACGTCCTGGAATGATCCAGCTCATATAGCTCAACTCGGCAGTGGGTTGCGGTGTAGTGCGACACTAGCTCAATTCCACTCCCAGCTTCTTTCTCCCTTGCCTTCTCTTTCTCTTTAATCCATGACGTCCAGCAACCTTAGACCCGGTTCAGACAACCCAAATCACCTAATGACTCGAGGTGACTTAGTGTGGCTAGAATGGAGATGAAGTAGGTAGCCATTAATGGCATCTTCGACATCCCAGCTTCTTCCACCAATCTGGTCCTTGGAGGTGGTCCATATGGACCCTAGGAAGCTTGCAGATAAGCTTCATTGAAGCTTTGAGGAGATAGGGTTGGTGGGTTCAAGTGAAGGAAGAAACAACTGCTCTTTGAGTGCAGCTGCTAGAAAACGGAGGAAGATACCCTTTTTTTTTCTTAATCTTCCCATCCTTAAAGTGAACCCTAGCTCTCCCTAGAGCCATTGGATGAAGATTAGAGGGTCTGGATCGAATCTAGGGCTTCCACCGTCACTCTTTTCATTGAAATATCCTGTCGTTCAACTGGATAGCTGGCAACATTGCATGCTGTTCTCCAACAGCCAGGATCGGCTCCCAATGGACGGCTATGATAGGCGGATTAGGCCTCATATGGATCGCCATGCTGGCATACTGGTGGAGAAATGTAAGTTTTTATTTTTAAAAATGTGGTATTTGTAAGACCTGTTTGCAACAAGAATTGTGTGCATGCACATGTGTTCCAAAGTATGGAGTTAGATTGGTTTTACTCGGGACCCTCGTCCACACCCGATGAACAGTTTGGATCCCCCGGTTAGGTGATCGTAATGGGTCACAGACGTTGCAAATGAACGTCTCTCATTCGAACGGTTGGGGTGGGAAACTGAAAAGGGAAGAAGGAAATTTCCTTCTTTGGAAACTTCGGGTCAAACCCACTTGACCAAGGTTGTGTGGTTCAGTGCACCATGAGTGCTTTGGTACCGATTTACATGCACTCTAGTGTGGCCCCATCACGATAAAATCGTGAGATCAACATTGTTCATTCTCCTTAGGGGCCTGAATCGGGGTCGTTGATTAAAGATCAGGCAGATCTAAAGCCTGGGTGGGCCATACCTTTAATTTTAAAGCTCTAATTGAGGATTCCTATTGGATTAGTGATCGAATCATTCTAAATTTGAACATCAATGGTTAAAAGGCTTCTAATGATCCTAAGGAACGTTTGAGCATGTTATAAGGGTTGATTTGTAACTCAGGTGGGGCACACTACTTGATTTTTGAGGGTTTTAATAACATTTATTGACCATTTAATGGTCAGATTGGCTCAAGGTGTTAATCTAAACGACCCCACATGACTCTTAAGTCGCTTAGTTCACAAATGTCTTCATCAAACGATTCAATTAGGTTATTTATAGCAAACCCGTATCTTTGTAGTCAGCTGCAGTGTTCGTTCTATAATTCAATAGCGGATTGATTCAAAACCATTGATTAGCAGTCCTGGTAGTCCTATGAGCCATCTAAGTGGGATTTGATGCTTGATTTACCTCTTAGATTGTCTGATTAGTGAGATCAAGTGGTGGGACTTTAAACGTTGAGTGCGTAAATCTAATGGCTGGATTTTATCAATTTTGACCATTAATGGTACCAGGAATTCTGAATTAGGTGTTCACTTAGTAAATATCGTCTAATGATATGATATGGGCCTAATGGACGGATCTGATCTTCCACTTGGTCAATGAAAGTGTATTGTGGTCCTAGAGTGGGGTCCATCGTGGTACCTTCACTGATCACTAGCTTCGACTGTCCAAGTTAGAGTTAGGACGGGAATCAATAGGTGAGGCAGACCCATAGTTCAAACAGCTATGTGCGTTAATTAAGTGTCAAATCATCCCACAGGAAGGCGTGAACTTAATGAATAGTGGATCTCATAATTCGAGCTTTTAATTTTAAGATAGACGGTTGGATTTAACTATCAAGGGGATTAATATCCTAAAGTAAGTTTATGTAATTACGTGATTATCCATCTCAAAGATCAATTAACTGGAAAGCTCGATTTATGGGTGAATTCCACTCCCAACGATAAGATGACTTAATATATGAATGAAGATTGCACTTATTAGTCGAGATGGATAAATTGTGGATCACTAGATGATGATGTGTAGGGTAAGTCATGTGTGATGCCACACACGTGAAAACTAATTTAGATCTTCATGGTAACACCCAAGTATTGAAAAGTATGGGGTGTTACAACCAAGCCTCAATAAAAGATAAAGGCCATGATTAAGCTTAAACCTATCAGCCATAGCTTCATCATCCCACAACAAACCTGTTGAGACTCAAATGTTACATATTTTTCCCCATTTATTACTTAGTTTTATGAACACGATAATGCTTAATGTTCTATTTTAATCATGTTTGTGTTGCAAGGTGAATTTAAGAGCTTGAATTGAAAAGGATGCTAAAAGCATGGATTTAATGCTCAAGAATCACCAAGCCAAAGATTGTATCTTAGAAGACCAAGAATGAAGAATTCATATGCCAAAGATCTAAGAAAACCAAGTCAAGAATGAAGAGAATCGAAGTTTTGAAGTGAATTTCTGTGATCCTCGACTAGTCCTGGATTTGCTTCGACTAGTCCTGGCCCTTGCTCGACTAGTCAAAGAATCCTCGACTTGAACTCCAGCAACATTAACTTCTTAATTACCATCATCCTCGAACAGTCGAAGGTGACCCTCAACTAGTCAAAGGTTTCCCTCGACTAATCCAGGATTATGCAAATTTTGCGCGGACTGCATAAATTTGAGGCGATTTCTGAAAAATTTCAACTCGGTGCGAAAGGAGGTGATGCACAACTATAAATAGAAGTCCCTAGGGCATCCCTAAGCATCTTCTAGGGTTTAAGGAGTGGAGAAAAATTATGGAGAAGTCATCACCAAGGATTTTTTTCTTCCCTTTCCTTAGTCATTTTTATGCTTTTCTTAAGAGTTCTTACTTCATTCATGTCTATTGTTGGCTAAACCTCTTAGTTAGGGCTAAGAGGTGAAGCTTATAGTGTGATTGGGATGTGTGCTTTATTTTGATTCATATTTTTTTGAACTCTATTGGATTCTAGTTTGATTGTGAAGGAATATTTTTAGTTTTTAATGGTTTATTGTGACAAATTACAATAGATCTAAGATAGCTTGATATATCTTCTTTTCCTGAATTGAGATTTTAAAATTAGGAAATCATGTTGTTCACCATCATCCCTTGGGCATGGTAGGATGATGGAATCCTTCCTAACCTTCACAATTCTCTTATGATTGGTTGTGTGATTGGTAGATACTGTTGTTTACCTTGTCTCCTATGCATGGTTAGGTGATGAAATCACTTCCAAATTCTCACAACTCTCATCCATTAATGATTAGATCCATGACAAGTTCAAAGATCTGACAAATCTCTTCTTACCAATTGGATAGGATAGCACTCTGATTCCAGTTATGTCTTTGAATCAAGTAAGGTAGCATCTGAGATCCTACAAGTGGATCTTTAAAAACCCTAGTTTCCCACTTCTGAATTTATTATTTTTAATCACTTTAATCACAATTAATCTCTCAATTAATTCAGATTTAGATTCGCATCTTTTTCTAGTTCTAGTTCTAGTTGCTTTCAGAAGGCACACAAGTTCAGTCCTTGTGGATTTGACCTCAGTCTTACCAAGATTATTACTACATCGCGACCCTACACTTGGAGTTGTGAACAAGTTTTTGGCACCATTGCCGAGGATTGACGGTTACATTTTTTTAAGATTAGCTAGTTTTGAAATTAGGTTAAGATTAGATTTTTTCTATTTTCTAGTTTTAGGATTAGGGTTTTTTTTTTTTATTTTCTGTTAGAAACTAACTTAGCTTCCTAATTCTAGGTTTAGAAATTTTCTTAATTTGATTTTAGAAACTAACTCTTTCTCTTTGTAGAAACTTTCTATTTTTTATTTTTGGAAACTTTTTTTCTTTGTTTTCGTAGAGACTTTCCTTTTTAGAAATTAACTCATCTTATATTTTTATTTTTAGAAACTTTCTAATTTTAGAATTTATGTTTTAGAAGCTGACTTATTTTGTTCTGTTTAGCAGGATCTTAATTTAGGAACTTCTAACTTGGTAACTTCCTTCTAACTATCTCTCTTTCCATTTCTAGATTTCTTATTTGTAACACCTCGGTTCTCGAAACCCAAGTACATTACTTGTTTTCCCAAAACCTGAGTGTTAACCTTTAATTGTGACTCAAATTTCACGTACATTTTTTTCTTCCTTATCAGAGTTAGTAAACTAGTAGAATATAATTAAATCAAGTATAGGAGGGAGTCCAAATATACATAACCAAGATTTCAAGTGGTTACCCGAAAACTTATACAAACCAATATCTTAACTTTTTACAAAACATGACAGTATAAATTAAAATACAAATGAAATCAGGAATAGAGAGTCACAAGATCATCTTGCTCCTCCTATTCCACATAAAACACTAGCATGCGCATCATTTGCATTTGCTGCATGCTTGGGGTCAGACCCTGCTCCTAGGGTTGATAGATTCATGCATACTCGATCTAGAATCGAATCCTATCGTAAATTAAGAGGATTATATGATTAGATCACAACATTATACTTTAAGTTTATGTCATGTAGAATTTGGATCATCATTAGGGTGTAAATCGAGAATCTAACGAAGTTTCATCTATCATTTATCCCTGGGATTAAGGTTTTGAGCATTTGAGTTCCATTACAACATTTAATGCAATAGTTAAATCTAAATTCTTTAATGGGATATTTAGCTACTTACCTCAATTCAACTTGCACTCCCACCTTAACTCGGTTGATTTAAAGAGGTAGATTCCAAGTTGAGGGACATGTTATCCTACATTTAAACCATTAAAAGGTTAGGAACAACCATAATCAAACCTATAATTGAGCTTGGAAAGTTATAAGGGATAGAGGATCATTTACCTAGTCATTGACTCAACCCAACTCGGCCTAACTCGGTAGAACCACAAACTCACCTTCAATACCAACCCTCGAAGTTTGTGAGTCTTAAACAGGTCTCCTTGAATGGTAGACCCAGTAAACCCAACTAAGTTAACTCGAAAATACCTAGATTGATCTCAGTTTTAAACCGGATGCACCACTTTCCCCATTTCCTCATCTTCCTCATCTTCCTTTCCTTCCTCTCTTTTCATCATTCAACTTTCTCTCTTTTGTGCAGGGCATGACCAGTAAGATCCTAGCTCAAGTCGACTTCGATTGACTCGTTAATAGACTCAGTGACTAGGCTGAGTTAACTCAGTACAACGCCTTATACTTGGCAACTCAACTTCTTCCTTCATTCTTTTTTTCTTTTCTTTTCTTTTTCTACTGTTTCTTTCTCAATCCTATGTCCGACACGGTGGCTGGATTGAACCAGCCATACTTAAACTAACTCTACTCGACTCGACTCAGACTCAGTGAGTCAAGTTCATTCAACTTGACATGGTAATAGAGGGACAACGCTCGCTCTCCCTCTCTCCTTTTTTCTTCCCCCTTCTGCTGTGCTCTCCCCTTCTCTTCTCCTTTTCTTTACTTCTTGAAAGTCCAGGAGCATCCGTACTCAACCTAGACACAGCCCGAACTCAATAAACTCGGGTTGAGTCTCAGTGTAGTACGATGGTAGCAACTCGCACTCTCTCTTTCGATCCTATCTCTTTTCCTCTTCCTCTTCCTTATTCACCTCTCTTTTCTTAGGACTTTCCTGCAGGGTTGCTGGAATAAACTTGACCCGACTCCATTATCAATGAGTCGAATCCACTTGACTCGGAAGTTTGGTGCGGTAGAGTAAACAGCACTCACTCCCATCCTTATAGCTTTCACTTTATACAAAGGAAGCCTTAAAAGATGACCTTTTATAAGGCTCCATTAATCTCCTTCTAGACGATTCAGATGCCAACTAATCATGAGATTACTTACACCCACAATGTTTACTTGTTGATAGCTACTAATGAGTTTTGATCGTATGGTCTAAATCTGTTGTTATGGATGATTGTAAGGTGTCATGTGCCACTAGATTAACGCTTCTAATCTCTGAATGGGTCTCACCATCAGATGAATTATTTTTTGAGCAAACGGAGGAGATGACTCGAGCTGCAATGCTAGATGGAAAATGAATGGCTATTCTTTAAGTTTATTTGCACTAAACGACTTAAGATGAGACCCACAAAGCTTATGGGACACACATCTTGGTTGGACAGTCATGAAAATCTAGAGGCTTTTGAGTTTCTATCTAATACACAGTTTTCGCAAGAAACTGACTTATAACACGAGTTGAATCCGTTTACATTATAGGAAGCTCCTAGGTGATTTCCTGAGATGCTCTCAGTGTTGATTTGGAGCCATGAACGGTCTAGATTGAGTTTGTATCTAGTAGTTAGTAATGGACACAAATGGAGAGATTCCTTCCGCGTATAATCACATAGCGAAGGAACCCTAATTTGCTTCAAGGGTTAGGATTCTTTGCAATGGAAGGTCGAGATGGCAAGGAGAACTTTTCCCTGAATCACCAGCTCATTGGAACAAAATCAATTTTCATTTTCAAAAACTACCAGAGCGCATCTTCCATTTACGCCTATTATGGTGTGTGCACATGTGTGAAAAAATGTGTTAAACTAACTAGGTTTTGGTTAGAATGACCCACCGAACTAGATTAATGGTTCAAATCATTCGTGTGACCACAAATGGTGGATCACAATTCAAATGAATGGATGATATCCATCAGTGGCATGAAAATGTAGGAAAGAGAGATTTCTCTCTTTTTTTTTTCAGAAATTTCGGGTTAAACCATTCTGACTAGGCGTGGAGGTGCAATGCACCGCGGTTGTGCATGGGTTGTGCATGCGTGCATGCCAAAGTGGGGTCCACCTGCTGCTTAGTGCAATCCACTCCTTCCATTTGATGTTATGGGTCTGATCATGACCTTTGGCCAACAATTTGGTATATTGAAGGTAAGACAAGATACATCCAGTGACAATTTAATCTCACCATGATGAAAAGCAAGAGATCCTGCTTCCATCCACTTCCAAAGATAATGAAATCCTTGAGCAGATCATCATAAACTTCAATGTGAAAAATGAGTGACTCTCAGTTGAATTTTCCAACTCTTTCGATAATTGTTGGGCACATTATATAGATTCAAATGATCCCATGATATAAGATGTAGTGAATGCCCTGCAAAAAAACATCTCGGTAGTTGTTACTGACTGAGAGATCCCTTATTCTAAAACCCTTCCCTCCACAGATCCTAAATGTTTACTATCATAGGAAAGAGAGTTGATAATTGAACCAAAGTCTGAAACTTCGGAATGTGTTGAGATCACATCATCTGTTAAGAATTTTTCTAAATTTTTTCTACTTTTTGTATCTAATTCACCATGGGGTACTAACTTTGAAACTTTTTCTGTCACAATTGAATCATATATACTTTGGACACCTTAAGAGATTAAAAGGAAACCTTATGCTAAGGTCCATAAATTTCTTTAAAAATTTATACTCTAAGGCATCTAAGTCTATTGCAAAAAGGGCTTTTGGATGATTTTGTTGAGAAACCTACTAAGAAATTTATCAAGATATTGGCTAGAAGAGGAACCTTGCGGCATAACTAAGTAGCTTTTCCCTTACTTTCCTAGTTTAGGATTAGTTTACTACTTTCATAGAATTTAGGATAGTTTTCTTTTAGTTTTTTTAGGATAGTTTTTGTATAATCAGTTTGAGTCTTTTGTGTTAACCCATTTTTCATATTGAGATAATTGGAAACACCTCAAAATTTTTTCTTGAAGTACAACCTTTCTATCAATTCCCCTTTACTTTCATTATCTCATGTGCATCGCATGCTTATATCTTTTACATTGAGGATAATGTAGATTTTAGGTTGGGGGTATGGATTAGGAACTTAATCAGTGTTTTCTTAGTCCTTGATTAAAAATTGTGATTTTTTTTAAAATTTTTGTAAATTCGAGTGATTTTGAAGTTCATCCATGATTTAGAAGTATAAGATACTTAATGTTGGTGATTTATGACTCTTGGATTCAGTTACTTGTTAGATTTCATAGTTAAGTTTGAATTATTAATCCATGATTAGAAGTTTTAAACATTGATTGAGTCATGATTTCACATGTCACATCTAGTTTACACATTAAGGTGTCAGTTTGATATTGAATTGTTGACTTGGTGATTATTAAGCATGAAAGAAACCAACCTGGGGAATTTATCCATCATGTTCGATGAGAAGAGTTGAAAAGAAAAGAAAAAAAAATGAATACCTGGCAAAAAAATAGTTGTCGTCGAAAACGGCTACCTATTAAAGATCTTTAAAAAGATTGACATAGTGTGAAAGCCATCGATGAAAAAATCAAATGTTGGAAGAATAAAAAGGTTAAACTGTAAGGTAAGTTTTGGTTATCTTGAATGTTCTTTTGATTATCAATGTTATCATGGAAATTGAGAATTGGATCTTCGATTGTGATAAGTTTAGACTTCACTATGCACCCATGGAACTCAATGTTTAGGATTGTTCTAATTGAAGGATTTATGTTTTGAACTTGACTATGAGATTTACCATGTGTTAATGTTTAGGAAGAAATAATGCTCAATATTAATGTATCCTAAATTTCTGTGAAATGGATTGTCTTTAGAACTGCTTGAGCTTATGGAAAGTATACAGTGTTTTTTCAAAATATCTTTCGCATGTTTTGCTCGAGACTAGCAAAATGCTGGTTAGGGGGTATGTTGAGACTCAAATATTGTATATTTTCTCCCCATTTATTACTTAGTTTTATGAACATAATAATGCTTAATGTTCTATTTTAATCATGTTTATGTTGCAAAGTGAATTTAAGAGCTTAGATTGAAAAGGATGCTAAAAGCCTGGAATTAACGCTCTAGAATCACCAAGCCAAAGATTGGATCTTAAAAGACTAATAATGAAGAATTTATATGCCAAATATCCAAGAAAACTAAGTTAAGAATGAAGAGAATCAAAGTTTTGAAGTGAATTTCTGTGATCCTCGACTAGTACTGGCTTTGCTTTGACGAGTTGAGGCTTCTATTCGATTAGTCATCACTCCTGCTTGACTAGTCGAAGAATCCTCAACTCGAACTCCAACAACATAAACTTCTTAATTCTCGTCACCCTCGACTAATCGAAGGTGACCCTCGACCAGTCGAAGGTTGTCCTTGACTAGTCAAGGGTAATGCAGGTTTTGCACGGATTGCGTAAATTTGAGGCGATTGCCAAAAATTTCCAACTTAGTGCGAAAGAAAATGATGCACGACTATAAATAGGAGTCCCCAGGGCATCCCTAGGCATCTTATAAGGTTTGAGGAGTGGAGTAAAAGCATAGAGAATCCGTCGTCAAGTCTTTATCTCCCCTTTCCTTAGTCATTTTTATGCTTTTCTTAAGAGATCTTAGTTCAATCATGTCTATAGTTGGTTATACCTCTTAGCTAGAGCCAAGAGGTGAAGCTTGTAGCATGATTAGGATGTTTGCTTTGTTTTGATTCATGTTTTGTTGAACTCTATTAGATTCTAGTTTGATTGTGAAGGAATATTTTTAGTTTTTAATGGTTTGTTGTGACAAATTACAATAGATTTAAGATAGCTTGAGATATCTTCTCTTCCTGAATTGAGATTGTGAAATTAGGAAATCCTATTGTTCACCATCGTCCCTTGGGCATGGCAGGATGATGGAATCCTTCCTAACCTTCATAATTCTCTTATGATTGGTTGTGTGATTGGTAGATCCTGTTGTTTACCTTGTCTCCTAGGCATGGTTAGGTGATGGAATCACTTTCAAATCCTCACAACTCTCATCCATTGATGATTAGATCCAAGAGAACTTCAAAGATCCAAAAAATTTCTTCTTACCAATTAGATAAGATAGGACTCTGATTTTAGTTGTCTTTAAATCAAGAAGGTAGCATTCTGAGATCGTAGAAGTGGATCCTCGGAAACCTAGTTTTCCACTTTTAAATTTATTAGTTTTAATCACTTTAATCATAATTACTCACTCAATTAATTCATATTTAAGTTCACATCTTCTTCTAGTTCTAGTTCTAGTTGCTTTTAGAAGACACACAAGTTCAATCCTTATGGATTCGACCTCGGTCTTACAGAGATTATTACTATGTCATGACCCTACACTTGGGGTTGTGAATAAAACCCTAGCAGACATATGACCCCATATAATCCCAACTTACCTTTAAAATGAATTAAAACATCTTCTAATAGAGTTGATATATAATGTACCAAGAATATAAATGGAAGAAAGAAGTTAAAACTGAAAAATCATAAGTCCTGATCGAGTGCATCAAACTGCAATCGAGGGAATCTTCGATTGTGTCAAACATCATTCGATGATATCAAAAGACTTACCCATTCTGTCCAGCAATTAAATGAAAGAAATGCTAAAAATATCGATTGCATTGATTACCATTCAATATCATTGAAGTTCACACTTTGATGACATCGAATAGCCCTAGATTACTTGGTCCTTAAAATTCTCTCAAAGAAATAAAAAATATTCTAAGTGCTCCATGATGACATCAAAGCCTCCTCAATGTTATTAAGAGTAAGTTATCGATAGCATCGAAGTCTATTTGATAGAATCAGAACTTACTCAGTAAGTTATCGATAGCATCGAAGTCTATTCGATTGAATCAGAACTTACTCAGTTTTGTCCAACAAGTTTTTCGATATATTAAAATTAAAATTTCGATATATCGAAGGGATATTCGATTGAATCGAACTTGGGACAAAACTGTTTAACAACCTATGTGTTATTTCAAAGAGAAATCTCGATGGAATCGAGTGTCCCTCGGTGAATCGAAGTGCACGTTGATCTCATCGAAAGATACTCAATTAAAAATAACAGAATTTATTCTACTCTCAAATGAATATATTGAGTAGAGAGTCAATGAAATTAAAGGTGCTTTAATGGTATCAAAATTCAAATTTCGATAACATCGAACACCCTTCAATGGAATTGACGATTACAAAATTCTACCCATTTTTTTATCGTTGAGATTTTTACTCAACAAATACACTAGTGTTGTTCATTGTAAAAAGCACTAGAATCTAAGAGAGTTTGAGCCTGTTATTCCAAGATCTACCTACCCTTTTACTTACTCTCTCTTTCCCATTAGACTTCATCATTCAGTCCTTTGTTTAAGCATCAAATCTTACCTAATATGCTTGGATTGAATTATGAACTCTATCATTCACGAAGTTTCTAACTAATCATACTATCATTGGAACTCTTGAATGCCTATCTCATGAGAACCTTCTCTATTGATTTAAAATTTATCATTTAAATAGAGAAGATCAAAAACCATAAACCTCACAACCTCAGAACATTCGCAAAAACATCATCAGCAGGTTGCAGTTCAAGAGAGGTGAAGATTCTTCGTCATCATCGAAGATCTTCACATTGCGTGAGAACAAGACTCACTAACTTACTTTGTAAGTATTTAGAGTCTAATGTGTTTGAAGCCCTTATGTAAGATTGGAATTCAAAGTTTGAGTGTTAAACTCACCAAGTCCTAGTTATAGGCCTTTGACGAGAGAATACGTTGTGTCCTTCTGTAAGACGTGTAGCCTTACGTAAGTTGTGCCTTGTGTAGGCTTAGGTTACCTTGTATAGGCTCCCAATGTTGTGTCCTTAGGTAGGATGCATTGCCTTGTGTAGGCATCTATGAACCTTATGTAGGTGTTGTAACGCCTCGGAAAAATCCGTACAGAGACTCGAGTACCAACTCGATCAGAAATCACTTAGGATTAATTCCTTTAGAAAATAAGTGTAAGTTAGTTAGCGTTACGCTAGTTTAGCTGTGAAATTAGCATCAATCGCTTTAAATACGTTTTGCAAGACCCAAAACTTGTAGAACAATAACAACCCGGTAATCATTATCCATATCGCATTGCATGTGCCTGGAAGATGTGGAGCACTGCGGGAAGAAAGCATGCCGCGGATGCAGATGGTGCCGTATGAGGGAGTATGTCGGTGAGGGCATCTATCATGTCATTTCATGCTTGCATTAACAACAGTACCTAGGGATGGTTGATTGTTTGCTTTACTATTAACGCGTGATTGATTTGATAACATGCTAATCTTTGCTCTATTATTCCACTGAGTTGATCACTCACTTCTACGTTATGGGACGGTGTTTGCAATACCACCAGACCCTGTTTTAGATGCAGGTGATGAGGCGATTCAAGACGTTGAGCTGGATTACTACGAGGATCAGGATGAGTTCTCGTATATGTAGTTCTCCGACGGCTTTACGTAGGTGGCCTGGATCGGCGGGACATGCTAGTTGGACTATCACCTGACATTTATTTTTGCTTTACGACATGTATATGAGACTCAGAGATGTATGGGTCGGGTTTCTATACGACCCCCAATTTTTAGGGTGTTACAGGTGTCCTAGCTTAACCTTATGTAGGTGGTGAAGGTTCATGGTTAACCTTATTTAAAACCATTATATAGTGAAATGTGGTGCACTCTAGGAGAGAGTGCGTTGCGGAGAGTGGAATAGGCAAGTAGCCGAACCACTTTACATGATTGTGTTGGGATTTTTTTGAGTACATTTATCCAATTATGCCTATGTTCATCATATATTCACAATGATGCATGATTTAGTTAATGCATAAGTATTGATAGAAGTCACATCCCACACACAATATACAATATCCTTATAGGCTTTTCTTTTACATGTGAATCTTGTATAAGCCTATGTGAATTGAACCCCCTATTGGCTTGGAAGCCATAGAGTTACTTTGCCTTACTTCCTTGTTTTAAAAGTTAGGCATAGGTTATTATTAAAAGATAACAAATTTTGAAAAAGTCTTAATCACCCTCCTTTAGGACACTTAGTCATACTTCATACTTTCATAAACAAAAATTGATATAGTGAAATATATCTCACCTACTTTTTATCAAATATGTAATGTGTATAATCTAATTATAACATCAAATAAGAAAAATAGATCTACAAACATTCATCTAAACATAATGATATATAGTTGAAGTAGATCGGCCTAATCTAACTTTAAATGAACATGGTATTTAAAAGAGAAGATATATGCAATCTTTAATGACAAATAAAGGGGCAGATATATGCAATCTTTAATGACAAATAAAAAAAATAGCCTTCTACATTTTAAACATAAGAAGGAAATAAGGTAAATGCAACAATGATCAAGGCCATCCATCATAAACACGAAGTATTGAATTTTAAAATCTGAATTTAGTCGGATCTAGCGAAAGATAGAACTTTTATCTTGCAATAGGTTCGTCTAACAATCCAATTGAATTTTCTAATCTAGAAAATATGAATTTTCTAGATCGAGAAATCTGAAAAATTCAAAAAATAAAATAAAATTTGTTGGTTCTTCAAATTTAGGCTTTGGGTGATGGATTTTGAAGAATGTCAAAATATGTAAATGTGGGAATAAAAAAATTTTAAGATCTAATGATTTAGATAAAAAGAAAAAGGATCGACTTCTAGATCTAAAGATTTTAGTAGAAAATGAAGAAAATATGGTTAAAGAAAAGATTATCTTGAGAAAAGAAAGAAGGATAAAGAAATAAAGGATGAGAAATCACTTCATTGGGCCTTACGCCCTATTCTAAGAACTGAAAGTCAAAGATGAAATCATCAGAAGTAAAAATCTCTCATTTTCTTTCATAAACATAACATAACATTCCTTAGGTTTAGGGCAAACACCCTTATAAATTCGTATTTACTTAAAATTATTAAAATACCCCTACTAAAAAAGTTTCTAAAAAAGAATTTCGCATAAAAATTGACACAGTCTCAAAACTCAAATAAATCAAATGTTCATAAACTAAATTTAAATCCACGATGTCCGATGGGCCTCGATGATAGCTTCGTGAAGGTGACGTAATAAATGTGTGTCATGATGATCCAACTGTCCCTATCACATCATCCCCGCAATCCAACGGTACAAATGTCTCCTTCAAGAAACTTACACATGTCACAAACACATGTGTAAGGTCTTCAACCTCTAGAGACCCGACCCATACCCATCATCTAACCACATTGACATGGGTAATGCATACCTCTTGCGTTAATATACTTTAAATGGCTTGGTGTCGCATCAACTCCCCTCAGTTGAGAAGTGCTCGACTCTAGCGAGATATAACTCTTGTGCCTTTCTAACAAATCTGGATGTAGCCTCTGCAACTTCGCTTCTATCAACCATGTATAGTCAAATGATGATTTGTTCTTCCACTTCACAAAATACCTCTGAAATCCACCGTTTCAAGTAGAAACAATTTTCACATCCAAAATTCCTTCAATATCTTTTCTTTTCTCAAGTATAGTAGGCATAGGCGGTATAGGTTGGGAAGAAAAGTTAGAAATTGGCCAATGGTTTTGAATAAAATTAAGGTCTATGGATGGCTTAAACACAACATTAAATCCTCCACAATGAATTTTGAACTAATCCTCATGTGAGGTGGAGGATCTATCACGTATGCATTAGACCCAATCTTTTTCAGAATCTTAAATGGTTCAACACCGCCACGTGCTTATAACTTCTTAACGGTACCTTGTGGGAATTGTTCTGGCCTCATCCTAACCATTACATAATCACCCTTATTAAATTCGTAAATTATATGATGTAAGTTAGCTGAAATTTTGTATTGTTCATTATTAGCACTTATCTGTCTCCTAATCTCTCAATGCAACTCATGAATGTGATGAGAGGATGCATCTAGGTGGCTGAGATAGGTAAAAAATCAATGAATGTGACTCTGAGGGCCTCTAGGTGGCTGAGATAAGTAACAAATCAATGGGTAGTATAGGTTCATAACCACTAACAATCTCGAATGGACTCATACCCATAGATTTATTAACTGAATTGTTAAATGCAAACTTAGCGATTGACAGGACTAAATCCCAAGTTTTAATGTGTTCAACCACCAAACATCGTAATGGATTTTTGAAACCTTGATTCATAACCTTCGTTTGGCCATCAATTTGAGGATGGTAGGTAGACGAGAACTAGAGTCTCGTGCTCATCATGTGCCATAACATCTTTCAAAAATAACTAGTAAACCGGACATCCCTTTCAGACACTGTGGTCTTAGGTAAACCATGTAATCGAACAACCCCCTCAAAGAAAATCTTGGTTATATTGGATGCATTTGAGGTTTTTGAACAAGGGAGAAAGTGGGCCATTTTGAGAAACGATCAACAACCATAAAAATGGAATCGTTCTTTTTAATTTTCTTGTGAAGCCCAAGCACGAAATCCATACTGATATCTTACTACGATGCAAGTGGCATTAGCAATGGTGTGTGCAATCCAGTATTTTGTTGTTTCCGTTTTGCCAATTGACATGTTCAACATTTTCTTAAAATTTTGGCTACGTCTCATTTGAGACTTGGCCAATAAAATCTATCCTCTACTAGGGCGATGGTCTTATCTTGACCAAAATGACCAGCAATACCTCCAGCATGAAGCTCCCAAATAAAAAAATTCTGAAGGGAAGTGTAGGGAATACAAAGTCGATATCCTTTGGAAAGGAGGCAATTTTTTAGCACGAACTCACCCGAACTATGCTTGAAACCTAAGAGTGTTACGTATGTTCTCCAAAATCTAGACACATGATAAACTTGGATTTTAATTGCTCAAACCCGATAACTTCTACACTCAAGGAGTTGACCAATGTCACTCTCCTACTAAGGACATTAGTTGGTTATGTTTTAGGACAAATGAAGATTCCTGAAGAAACACCACCCACTTGGCATGCCTTGGGTTAAGCTTCTTTTAGAAATTCAAATACCCCAAAACCTTATAATCAGAAAATAAGACAAATTCTTATGGTAGAAGATAATGACGCCAATGACATAACGACTGCACAACCGTATAAAACTCTTAGTCATAGGTGGAATACTTTTATTTTGTTGCATTCAGTTCCTCACTGAAATACGCAACTGGATAGCCCTCTTGGCTTAGTACTACTCCTATACATTCATTTGAAGCATCATACTCTACTTCAAAGACTTTAGAAAAATCTATAAGACATATGACGGAAGCCTCTATCATCTTGCCCTTAATTTCTTTGAATGCCTTATCTGCCGCCTTAAACCATATGAACTCCCCTTTTCTTAATGCAATCAGTAATGGGAGTCATAAGAGTACTAAATTCTCGAATGAACCAATGATAAAATGTGGCTAAGCCATGAAAGCTTCACACATCATGTATGTTCCATGGTTTAGGTTAGTCAACTATGGCCATGGCTTTTTCCTAGTTCTGCTCGCATCCATACAAACGAACGATGAACCCTAAGAAGACAACCCTATCAGACAAGAACGAACATTTCTTAAGGTTCACACTTAACCTCTCCGCATTAAGGACACTACAGACCCGCCTTAAGTGATCGAGAAGCAACTCTTTAGTGGTACTATATATGAGTATGTCATCAAAATAAACCATTAAGAACTTCCCCATGAAGGGTCTCAAAACTTGGGTCATCACACGCATAAAAGTAATGGGTGCATTAGTGTTGAGACTCAAATATTGCATATTTTTCCCCATTTATATCTTAGTTTTATGAACATGATAAGACTTAATGGTATATATTTATACCTGTTTTTGTTGCAATGTGAGTTTAAGAGCTTGGATTGAAAAGAATGTTAAGAGCATAGATTTAAGGCTCAATAATTGCCAAAGCAAAGAATGGATATTTAGAGACCAAGATTGAATATTTCAAGACCCCAAGATCCACGAAAACCAAGTGGAGAAGGAAGAAAGTCGAAAGAACAAAGTGTTGAAATTCACTGCATAATCTGTCATCGACCAGTGTTCGATGACATCTAATACAGCTCGATGACATCAAATTTTTATAAGAAAATCGAGTTGGTTACTGGACATATTGTATGCAATTCTTGATAAATCGAAGTCATGTTCGATGACTCGAAGAAGATGCTCGATGACATCGAAGGATGTTCGATGACATCAAATTTATTAAAAAAATTGAAGCAACTCGCTGGACTGTTTTGGACACATTCTCAATCGATCAAAACCCTTGATGGCATCGAAGTACTTCTCAATGACATCGAAGGGAGGTTCGATGACATAAGAACTTATGCAGTGTGGAAAAGTTATGCAGTGCGTAAAGACGTGACTTTTGGAATTTAAAGTATGTTCGATGGCATCAAGGTGGTTCAATGTCATCGAACATATTACGAAGAGTTGTGGGGATTGCGTAAATTGAGGCGGTTTTGCGATGTTACACAAAATAGGCTATAAATATGGGTTTCATATGGACTTTTTGAGATATTTAGGGTTTGGAGGAGCAGAGCAAAGGGGTAGAGCAGTCATTCATGAGTTTCTTCTTCTATTCTTCTTAGTTTTAATGCTTTCATCTAGGATTTTGAATCCAATCATGTCTATGGTTGGCTGAATCCCTTAGCTAAGGTTAAGGGTGAAGCTTGTAGTATGATTGAGATGTTTATCTTACTTGGTTCTTGTTCTTGTTGAATTTCTTTGATTCTAATTTGATATTTAATGAATATTTTTAGCTTTTAATGGTTTATTGTGACTCAAATTATAATAGATTTGCAGTAGCTTTGAGTATCTTCTTTTCCTAACTTGAGATTGTGAAGTTAGTAAATCCTGTTGTTCACCATCGTCCCTTGGGCATGGTTGGGTGATGGAATCTCTTTCAACCTTCACAATTTTCTTATATTTGGTTGTGGGATTTATATATCCTATTGTTTGCCATTGTCCCTTGGGCATGGTTAGATGATGGAATTACTTCCAATCCTCACAACTCTCATCCTTTAAGAATTAGGTCAATGGATGTTTAGATCTGATCTTATTATATCTCTTCCAATGGGATAAGATAAGACTTTAATTCCAATTGAGTTCCTTTAATCAAACAATGAAACATCTTAATAGCTACAACTGGATCTCTGGGCACCTTAGTTCCTACCTTTAAATTTACAAGTTTTTATTAAATTACTCACAATTACTTTATTATACTCTAGATTTAGGTTTAGATCTTATTCTAGTTCTGATTCTAATTACTTTTAGAATATACACAAGTTTAGTCCCTGTGGATTCAACCTCGGTCTTACCAAAATTATTACTACAACGCGACCCTATACTTGGGGTTGTGAACAATTAGTTAAGCTAAAGAGCATGACCAACCACTTGTACAACCCATCCTTCATCTTGAAGGTTGTCTTCCACTCATCCCCTGCGCGTATGCGTATCTGGTGATACCTTCTCTTGAGGTCTATCTTAGAAAAATGGTGGACCTAGCCATCATGTCTAACATACCATCAAGCCTCGGTATCAAAAATCAATGCTTGATTATGATCTTATTAATGGCCCTACTATCCACATGCATCTGCCATGTACCATATTTCTGAGGCAGTAATAGCGCTGGTACAGCCCACGGACTCTCTCATGGATGAAACCCTTTCATAGGAGCTCATTTACCTGCGTATGTAACTCTCCATGATTTAAAGAGTTCATCCTGTAATGAGAAAGGTTCAATAAAATAGACCTCGGGACAAGATCAATGGCATGATGGATGTCCCGCATAGGTGGAAACTCATCCGGTAAATTCTCAGGGAATACATCATTGTACTCCTCTAGAACTAGAGTCACCTCAGGGAGTAACTCTACATGAACCTCAGGTGTAACTTCCTTAGCCATTAGGGAGTACACCATCGAATCATCCTCTATCTCTTTCTCAAACTCTTTTGCATTTATGATATGTAGATCCTGTGGTATAGATTTTCTCTCTTCCTTTCTTGACTCACTCGTTTTCACATCCCTAGCCTTGTTCATGCGGCTCTTGGGCGGCAATGGATTAATCTTGATTTTCTTGCCCTCATGCGTGAATGTACACACATTCGAGCGACAAAAAATCTTGACATCTCTATTGTATAAACACGACCTCCCTAGAATGATGTGACCGACATCCATAAGTGAAACATCACACCACAACATGTCTTAATAGGAACCAATTGGGATGAGAACTAAATATTGTTGGGATACAGGAATAGAAGACATGTCAACCCAAGAAACCTTGTGGGGTTGAGGGTGTGGGATGGGCTTTAAACTCAAACAAGTGACTGTTCCAATTGAGACAGCATTAGTGCAACTGCCATTATCCATGGTGAGTTTTCAATTTTTGTCATCGCTCTTGATAAACATGTAGAAAGTTATGCTTTGGCACCAGTCATCACTCTCTTTGGCCTACGCTAAAGCACATTTAACTACAACTAGTAGTGCAGCATCTAGTTCTTCTTCTTCATAATCATTATCACCTATTTCTGGGTGATATTCCTCAACTTCATAATCACTCATGTCATCCGCATTTTCATTTGACTCGTCTATGACTAAGGCTTTCCCGCGAGTCTTTATCGTGCACTGGTATGGAAAATGATCTGTACCTCCATACTTATAACATCTCAAGTGAATACCACTGTCAAGTTTAACACTAAGGATACCTTTGCCCTTATCATCCTTAAGCTTCGGCGGTGCACTAGCATATGCCTTAAGCTTACTTCCAATGTTAGGTTTGGTTCCTTGAAAACCAGATCTAACAATAGAGTCTCGGGACTCAAAGCACCTCGTGACATGAGACTTTAGGTAAAGCTCTAACTCCTGTCCAACTTGGTAAGCCTAATCCAAGTTACCCACTGCATGGGTCATAAGCTTACGTTGCAGATCCATGCAAAGACCCACCTTAAAATGTGCCAGTGTCACTAAGGTATCCTCCTAAATATCACACCGCATTATGTACTCCTCAAATTTTATGATGTAATCTACAACTGACATAGATCCTTAGCGTAATGCTTGCCACTGATCTAGGAGCTTTTGATAGTAAGAAAGAGGAACATATTTTTCCTTTAATAGCGCATTCATCACTACCCAATGTGCGACTAGGACACCTTCTGATCTCTCGATCCTATGCTATGTATTTGTCCAAAATAATTTAGCTTGACCCACAAGTTTCATCTTTGTAAACTACACTTGTCAGTTCTCAGACATGTCATACCATTCGAAATAATGGTCTATGTCTGCTAACCAATCAAGGAATGCCTTTAAGTCAAGACGCCCATCAAAACTAGGAGCATCTACTTTAACACTCTTTAAAACTCTCTCATATGCATCATAACAATCTTAATTCTCGACTGTGGGCTGCAGATTTCATGCACCTCCATGTCCTACCCCTTGACCACGTGCTCCATGACCTCTATCACGATTTCCTACTTGTTCCTCAACTACTCCCCCTAGTGAGACTATTTATCCCCTCCAACGTCAGAGATTTCTCTTAGGGACGCTTCTATCTAATCCATACGGGTATTCGTGTTCCTAGATTGTGCCTCAATGATAACCAAAGATTGGTTGATCATGTTCATTGTCTTAATCAACTGTTCCATGTTTAAAGTTGGGTGTAGACCAAACCCTCAACCAGTCCAAGTGAGCATACACACTAAGACTCAATGTAAGTTTCCAAAACATAACTCTAGGAGACTTTTAACACAAGACTATGGAAACCAATGATCCTTAGCTTTAAAATGACGTAAATGTGGAAAATTTCAGATCTAGACTCTTTTTTTTTAAATAAAAATGATGCAAATATGAAATTTTCATATCTAGACTCAATATGCTATGCATGAAACCTTAGAAATAAATAAATAAAATAAAATAAAATTCTAGACTCTTGATAACTCGATCTAAGATGACCTAGTGCAAGAACTAGACACTAATACCAAAAATTGATATAGGACGGCCTACTCTAACCTTAAATGAACGTGGTATTTAAAAGGGGCAGATATATGCAATCTTTAATGACAAATAATGGGGTAGATATATGCAATCTTTAACGATAAAAATAAATAAATAAATCAACCTTAGCCTTATACATCATAAACACAAGAAGGAACTATGGTTAATGCAACAATGATCAAGGCGATCTATCACAAACATGAAGAATTGAATTTTAAAATCTAAATTAGTTAGATCTGGCGAAAGATAAAACTTTTGTCTTGTAATAGGTCCGTCTAACGATCTAAGTGAATTTTCTACTCTAAAAAATAAAAAATTTTTGGATTGAAAAATCTAAAAAAATTCAAAAAATAAATAAATATTGATGGTTTTTCAAGTTTAGGCTTTAGGTGATTGGTTTTGAACAATGTCAAAATATATAATGTAAGGATGAAAATCTTTTAAGATCTAATGATTTAGATAAAAAAATAAAATAGGATCAGCTTCTAGATCTAAAGATTTTGGGAGAAAAGGAAGAAAATAAGGTTAAAGAAAAGATTACCTTAAGAAAAGAAAGAAGGATAAAGAAGTAAAGGATGAGAAATCACTTCCCTGGGCCTCACGCCCTCTTCCAATCACTGAAAGTCGAAGATAAAATGTCAGAAGCAAAAAGATCTCTTTTTTTCTTTCTAAACATAACATAGCATCCTTTAAGTTTATGGCAAACACCCTTATAAATTTATAATTGCATGAAATTACTAAAATACCCTTACTAAAAAAATTTTAAAAAAAATTTACACAAAAAATGTGCGCACACTGTCTTAAAACTCAAATAAATCAAATGTTCATAAACTAAATTCAAATCAACAATGCCCGATGGGCCTCGATGATGGCGCCGTGAAGGTGACACAATGGAGGTGGGCCATGACAATTCAATGGTCCCGATCACACCATCCTCGCGATCCAATGGTCCAAATGTCTCCTTTAAGTAAACTACATATATCACGAACACATGTGTAAGGTCTTCAACCTCTAGAGACCTGGCCCATACCCATCATCTAACCACATTGACATGAGTAACACATGTCTCCTGCATTGATTTACTTTGAATGGCTTAGTGTCCACATCAATAGTGGTTCGACTATGTGCTGACTCCACTCTCAGTGGACGCACTCTCTCCTAAAATGTATAAGATTTCACTGTGTAATGGTTTTAAATCAGGTTAACCATAAACCTTTACAACTTACACAAGGTTAAGCTAAGGAGCTTATACAAAGCAACTTTAGGTTCCTACACAAGGCGACTTGCTATGCCTACATAAGGCAGTAGGTCCTACCCAAGGACACTACACTATGCCTACACAAGGCAATAGGTCTTACACAAGGATATCACGCATTCTCCCGTTGGAGGCCTACGAAAGGTCTTAGGAAATTTGAGAATCCAAACTCTGAATCCCAATCCTACACAAGGAAAGGGCTTCAGACACAATGGACTTTAGATACTTATAACTGAGTAAGACCCTTTTTCGCACATGTTGAAGATGATCTTCCTTGTAATGAAGAGTCTTCAGCTCCCTTGATCCGCAACAACAGTAGATGCTCCATTGAAAGTCGTTAGGTGTTAGGTTAAGGTATTTGGTGAATCTTATCTATTAAATATGGGTCTTTAAGTCTAGATGAGATCCTCCAAGGTTAGACATCAAAAGATTTCAGCTCAATTATTTTCAGTTGTTGGAAGATTCTTGAATGCTGGAGTTCATTTTTCAATCGAATCTATTGATTTTCCAATAATAGAGATAGGATTGAAAGATGAACTCCTATGATGAAAAAAGGATTTAAGAGGGTAGGTGGTTTTCTTCTGGTAATAATTCTCTCAAATCTCTCTCTTTTTCTCACTTCAAAACCAAAGAAACAAGTCCCAAAATTTATAAGAAAAAATCCTAACGGTAAAAAAATGGGTAGAAATTTATCAAGATTCAATGTCATCGAAGTTTCCTTCGATGCCATTAAATCTCCTTCAATGTTATTGAATCCCTGCACTAAGATTTTCATATGAGTGCTAGATAGTTCTACTCAATGTCATCGAATGGCCTTCAATCTCGTTAAATGCTAGCTCGATGTCATTGAGATTTTCTCTGAAAATGCTTAGAGCTTGCTGGACACTTTGGTCCACTTTTTCGATGTCATGGAACAATCTTTGATATTATCAAAGTTTAAATTTTGATGTCATCAAGGTTTTAAATGATTTTCTTTGAAAACTCTCTAAACATCTTTGTCCATTTTTTTATGTCATCGAAGTCTAATTCAATTTCATCGAACATAGTTTGAGTCATCGAGCATTTTATTTTGTCCTACGGATTAATTGGAATCATGATTTCAATACTTTGTGCAATTAGCAATTTTATTTATGTAAGATTTTATAAGAAATTGATATTATTCCCCACCCCCCCATCTCCTTTAGGACATCTGTAGCTCATCTTCCACAAACTGTAATCGGAATGCAAATTCCTGCCCAGTTGGAGCAATTGGGATTACACCAGCCCTTGATGCATTATACATTTTTACCATCAAAGATCAATTTTTATGATGTCAACTGCACACAATATAGATCCAAGATTTTTGGAGAAATTTTTTCTTCCAAATTAGAGGGATGGTTAGCCAAAAAAATCAGTTATGGCCCGACCATTCACTACTTTTTGTGGAATGTAACAAAGATTAAATTTAGACAAGGCTAATACCAATTTTCCAATTCAACCATTCAAGATCGGTCGATTCAACATGTATTTCACCAAATCAGTTACTGCTATTACATTCACTCTTTCAGTCAATAAATAATGTCTTAATTTAGTGCCTATGAGATATAATGACAACCATAACTTTTCCATAGCGCAATACTATCTCTTGACATCAAGTAGTGTCCAACTTAAATAATAGACACCACACTTCTTTTTCATATCATCATCCTGGGCTAGGAGAGCTCCGAATGATTCCACAGAGGCCACAACATATAGCTTGAGTGTTCGACCTTTAATTACTGACATTAGAACCAGTGGCCTCATCAGATACTCCTTGATTCTATCGAATGCCAACTGGTGTTCCACCTCTCAAACAAACTCAGACTTCTACTTCTGCTTTATTAGTGGAGAGAAAATTATTAGTTTTTCCTTCAAAATTTGATATAAACCTACGCATAAAATTGACTTACCTCAAAAACTTCTATAGCTCTGATTTATTCCTTAGTGTTGATGATCGCTCACGCCTTATTTTGATCTGTAAGTGTTTATAGTTTTAGCACACTTTAGATTGTTAAATTTCATAAGATGAAAATGATACTAGAAAGATCACAAAAACTGTCAGATCAAAGTACTCTACACATTTGAAGATTAGCTCAAGATCACCTTATCATCTCAAGAGTAGACGTCGCTCTATTTCAAGTTTAATTGAACTCTACTAAATAAAATGTGGTATAACCTTAGAAAGACCTTTGGTTAGGCACTTTAAAAAATTTGGGTTATCTATAGTGTATTTGTTCTAGAGTTCGGCTAGCCTAACTTCCTCAGCCAACCTAATTTGAAATTTAGACTAAAAAATCAAAATCTGCTAAAAATTCAGCTAGCCTTACTTTTGGTTAACTGGCTTAACTTAAAATTTGGCCAGCCCGAGTCAAGTTCAGGTAAAAATCCAATAATGCAAACTTTTTGAATTCGTAAAAATTTGGCAAGATAAATTTCACTTTGGGCCAGTCGAATTTTGGATAAATCTATCCCGTGCAATCTAATAATTATTGGAACAAATCTGGTGGAATCTGACCAGCCGAAGCTATTCTTAGGCTAGTCAAATTTCTAAAATCTTTGGCTATAAATAGGGACCTTCTCTCATTTTTTCAATAACAAAAAATCACTCTAAACCTTCTGCAAGTGAGAGAGAAGCTCAGGTCCTCGGCAAGCTAATTGTGTGGTATTTATAAAAAATTTTAAGCTTATTCAATTTCCTTTCTCAAGATCATTTTAATCTTATTTTAAAAGATCAATCTATACTCCTCTTGAGATCTAAGAGAATTGAATTATTACCATTTGGATTTTTCATTTCTAAAAATCTTTAGAACCTTATACATTTTCTATTTGAGCGAATAATGCCACCTCTACAAAGAAGAAAGAGGATCTCTGATACAAGTTTCGACTGCTTCTTCAAATCATCATTTGAAGATAAGTTCTTTATTACTTTGTTTCATTTAGGTTTTTCTGAGATAGCCTATGAAAATCTTTGTGGGTTGATTTGTGATAGCCCGTCAAAATCACAAAAAGGGTTTTATTGTGGTGAGATTGTGAAAATCACAAGGAACTGTATAAGGTTATTAAGGTGAACCTATGAAAACATTGTTATAGTGAAAGTTAAAATTATGAGGGTAGTAATTTTGGGAGTAGAGTATGTGTGGTTTTTAAAGCACCGAACCATTATAACTTCTTGTGCCTTGTGGTGAATACTATAAATTTCATTCATGTGGTGAATGTTATTTATTTCATTCTTGTAGTGAATACTATAATTATTTTATCTTCTCTTGCTAGTTTGAAAGATTGATTTTAAAAACATTCATGAAATAAGGTTATCCTGCCTAATATTTTAAGTGAAGGTTGTCCTATGATTTATTTAGAATTAAGGTTTCAATACTTAGGTGATTGAGATTTTATATTTTGTATATATTTCACTTTTATTTTGATTATTTAGCATTGTCTTATTCACCTACCCCCCCCCCCCCCCCCCCCCCCCCCCCCCCCCCCCCCCTCTAGAGACATTGATAGCTCGACTTTTCATGATCGACCTCAATTCCCCTACAGTGTAATAAGAATCTCAAGAAATTGTCGATCGAGACCTCGAAAGCACACTTTAAGGGGTTCATTTTCAGTTTATAGAACCTCATCCACTCAAATGATTTGCACAGTTGGGTCACATGATGTAACACCCTGAAAATCGGGGGTCGTGTATAAACCCAACTCTCGAGTTCCAGACCGTCACTTATGCAACAAAAATTATTATGATTCAATGTTGTCTGAGTTAAAGCATTCACATGAGTAAAAGTATACCAAAACTGCAATTCATACTCCAGATTCAGTGATAAAAGCAAGCGGAAGACTAAAAGATATACATATCACTGTATGGAAAACAAAATAGATCTCGACTGTCTCCAAAGTATGAATACATCTCTGAGTCTCATATAAATGTAAATAAACAGAATCAAAATATCAAAAATAGTCCCACTGAGAAGTCCCGCCAATCCAGGCCACCTAAGCAAAGCCGTCGTGGTACTGCATATATGAGAACTCGTCCTGGTCCTCATCATAATTCGGCTCTGCCTCCTGAATTGTTGCCTCACCTGCATCTAAGACAGGGTCTGGTGGGTGTTGCAAACACCATCCCGTAACGTGGGAGTGAGTAGCTAACTCAGTGGAATAATAGAGAAAAGATTAGTATGTTCTCAAATTAATCATGCGATAATAGTAAAGCAGTAAATCAAACATTCCTAATACTGTTGTTAATGCAATATAACGTGACATGATGGATTCCCTCACCGACGATCTCCCTCATACGGCACCATCTTACGCCCGCGGCATGCTTTCTTCCCACAGTGCTCCACATCTTTCAGGCACATGCAATGTGATGGTGCTATGATTACCGAGTTATTATTAATCCTTTTCATACAGTAGGATTGGGAAACTAAGGTACTTCCCTTATATCAATACCAACACAGATCCTGTCTAGGGTCGTCACTCCTAGTAATCTCATATGATATATATTTTGTAGGTCGCTGCAAGGGCTGCCAGGGCTGTTGCTCGCACTCGTTGCACCGCTCTCCCATCACCTTATCAATACAGGCCTAGTGTACTCTCATTGCTACGGAAGGGTCATCGCCTCCCGTAGACTTAGAATACGCTCGCGGTCACTACAAAGGGCTCGTCGCCTGATCAGTGTAGGCCGACAGTAAGAATATAGTGTCCCATACCACCATAATCTACTCACGAGTCATAGGTACTCACTGGTCACTATGGGAAGGTTTGTGGCCCCAGCGTAGGCCGACAGGTCGACCACGGTGTCCCATACCACCATACCCGGCTCATGAGTCTTTATGGATCAAGGTACCATGGTTAATAGGGTTTACAATGGTAAGTTCAGTACCCTAGATTCAAGCAGTTATGACTCATACAAGGTGAACATATAATGGCCAGTCGGGTTACTTGACGGGCTCGACTAGTACGAGCGCATCTCAAGTCGAACGACATGAATTGCATAAAACACTTCGCGTGGCCTAACCACTGCCGCCAACTCCAAAACACGACTCGCGTTCATCGACGCGTGGTTTGTGGCAAAGATAAGCCAACCATGAATTTACTCGGTTGCCGACTGCCTGGACTAGGTATAGTCCCAAACATTTATGAATTCACATCAGCAATCATATGAGAGTAATGGAAATGAAATACAACAATATGAGCATATTAATACATGTTATAACATACAACTTAAATAAATCATCTAACACATGCATTTCATATGTATAATGAAATCATGCATATAGCCAACATGTAGGAAATCATTTACATCAGCATATTATTTGAGAATTTAATCTCAAACTAATTCATAACACCATTTAATTCAATACATACTAATACAAACATTTATACAAACACTTAGTCTACACACTTAAGTCTACATATAGTATGTCGACTCAAAGTGCACATTTGGGCGAATCTCTTCGCCAAACTGATTATGCACGCATTCCTAATATCCTAATGTGACAAGAATCCATGTCAATCATATCAGCAAAATATGGATGAAAATAGTATTTCCTACAAATGACTAAAATGCCCTAAATCTCATATTTTTCGTCTGCTTACGAAACAGGAAACGGACAGCATGTTGTACATGTCAAACGGCTTTACCGTCGATAATATACTATTAAACGACATTGAAAGCGTTGAAAATAGGCAATCAAAGCATCTAGAATCCGCACCTTTTATCCTAGATGTGTATTGATTCGAACGGAGCGTGTACGCTTCGTCTACAGCGAACTGACAACTTATTTCACAAGATGTATAAGCTACCAAGCTAAGGAACCAACGGAACTTTAAATCAACAAGTGTTTGGGGTCTTTTCTTACCTAGAAGTGCGGCAAAATCGCCGGAAAAGTGATTGAGGCGCGTTTCTTAAGCACGTACAACAAGTAGTGCAAGCAGCAGGAAATTCTCTCCCACTCTCTCTCACAATCTCTCACCTTTTCTCTCACACCAGCTAGGGTTTCTAGCAAATTCGTATGGGTGAGAGAAGTGAGGGTTTAAGCCCCTTTTATAACTTAAAATATGCCCAAAACAAGCTTGAGAACAATGTTTACTTGATGCCTAACCAAATCAGGGCTGTTTCGGTCCAAAAAGACATTTCTAGAGGTCCCCTGGCTGAACGCGATCGGACTTAAGTTCGTGCACGTTGGATGTCGCTCACATCCCATTTTCAGACTAGTAGTGTTTGTAGATCACACATGGCGGTCTAGTTTCAGTTCAGCGGTCATCGCACGTAGTTCAGGTATACAAGTCTCATGATATGAAATAGAAATTTTTCCTGATCCAAGGGTGTAGTGTGGTTGAATTCTGATGATCAGAACACTTAATAATAACGCGCCAAGTCGTGTGCCAGATTTGAATTTCAAATTCCAAATCTAACCCTATTCTCACTCTCTTCACTCCAGGCTCAATGAAATAGCCTCTGAATGTCGGTTGGACTTAATTTTTGAAATGATTGTCAAGTCCAGCTAGGCGGTTATAACGGTCGAAGATTGTAGGTATCAGACTTTCGACGCGCAGTGTAGATCCAATACAAAGTTTCAAAGAGGTCCTGAGAACAAACCGGTTTAGAGTTTGATCTGAGGTTTTAGAGTATTATAGCGTCGTCATTGGTTCTACTCGCTTTAGGTCTTGTAGAACGTATTTAAAGTGATCAGGGACTATTTCCCAGCTACACTAGCGTTGCGCTAGCTAACTTATACTTATTTTCCAAAGGAATTAATCCTACGCGATTTCTGGTCGAGTTGGTACTCGAGTCTAAGTACGGATTTTTCCAGGGCGTTACACATGATCTTCCATGTCAACTAAATTGACAACTACATTATCCACATATACTTCCATGAATCAGCCAATCATATCATGGAATATAGCATTCATTGTCCTCTAATATGTAGCTCCTGCTTTTTTAAGTCCAAAAGGCATTACTACCTAGCAGTAGGTTCTTAATGGACACAGACATTTAAATATCATTTTTGGCATGTCATCCATTACAATATAAATCTGGTTGTATCCAAAATATCCATTTATGAAAGACACAATTCCTTAACCAGCTGCCCGATCGATTAACTGATCGGCCATTGGCATTGGGTATTCATCTTTTAGTGTTACTAAATTTAAGTTTCTGAAATCAATACAAATCCTTTACTTTCAATTCTTTTTTATTACTGGAACAATATTTGACATCTATACGACGTATTTAATATGCTAAATAAAAGTAGCCTTCAACAACCATTCAATTTCTTCGTTTATCTTGTGGGTCACCTCAGTTTCCATTTTCCTGGGTGGTTGCTTATGCAACCGATATCCCACTTTTATTGGCAGCCTATACTTAGCTAAACCTTAATCGAGCCCCAGCATATCGTGATAATCCCATGTAAAACGGTCCGCAAATTCATTTAGTAGACTCGTCAATTATTCCTTCTCGTGAGGCTTCAACAAGTTGCTAATGAATGTAGGCTTTAGATCCTACTCGGTCCTTAAATTGACTTCAACCAATGGGTCTTGGACTTGGGGTCGAGAATCTTCCATCTTATCGGGAGCCTCATTAAGCTCGATGCTCTTGTCTTCTATCGAAGCATCCACATTGGCCAAGTTCACAAGGCATCCATTGTTTATCTCTTTCAAATTTTCCCTAAGCCTTCTTATTTTAGCCATGAAATAGGCCTGGTAGTGCCCATTTTTTAATGTATCGATCATCAAATTTCTTTAATCGTGCAATGTCAGACTGGTCGATAAGGAATAATGTCCCTCGAAAGGTTGTCACTTGATCATATTACTTCATTGATAACTTGCATAATACTTTTGGATTTTTTCTTTACTGATATTGTAGTTGGTTGGCCAAATTTTTTCATCCTAGTGAATCGAATCGGTTCTGCCTCCTCCTTACAAAAATAGGCTTTATTGGCATTTGAGATGGCCAAGAAAGGTTTATTATTAGACAAGTTCAATTTGACCTTATCTTGGTTTTTCAAAATCATAAACTAATGTAGGGAGGAGGGGATACATGCAAATAAATGAATCCAGACCCTCCCCAGCAAAGCATTATAGCTTGATGATGCATCGACTAGGAAAAACAACACTAGTACTATTTTGGTTCCAACAGTCAGATTGACTAGTAAGATGTCATGAGTATTTATGACATGACTGGTGAAATTACTAATGGTTACCTCTAATGGAATCAAGACAGCCACCGTCTTCCCCAATTTAGACATCATTCTCACTAGCAATATGTTAACAACAACCTCATTGTTAACCAAAATCCTGATGATTGGGCACCCTCTAAGGTGAGCCGATATTTATAATGGTTTAACATGTTGCATCATGCCATGGGTGGGTCTCTCTATGACCACCCTTTCGGATGTAGCCCCTGCCTCTACTGTGATGGTGTTAAGATGAGGTGCCTCATTAGGCTTGGATTCATTTTTAGCATCTTCTTTTGCCAATCTGTTTGGCTGGGTTGGCTATTCATAACCCCAAGTGTAGGGTCACGATGTAGTAATAATCTCAGTGAGACCGAGGTCGAATCCACATGGACTAATCTTATGTGTATTCTGAAAGCAACTAGAAGTAGAACTAGAAGAAGATGTAAATCTAAATATGGAATTAAAGGAAGTAATTGTAAAGTGGGTACTTAGAAACTTAAGAAATTCAAAGGTGGGAATTAGGGTTTTCATGGATCCACTTGAAGGTATTAGGATATTTCCTTATTTGATTTAAGGAACTCAATTGGAATTGGTGTCTTATCCTAACCAATTAGAAGATATATCAATAAACTCATATCTAAATTCCATTGATCTAATTCTCAACGAATGCAAGTTGTTGAGATTAGAAGTGATTCCATCATTCAACCATGCCTAGGAGACTATGATAAACAACAGGATATACAGATCCAACAACCAACATAGGAGAATTGTAAGGGTTAGAAGAGATTTCATCACCTAGCCATGCCCAAGGGACGATGGTGGACAATAGGATTTACTAACTTCGCAATCTCATATCAGGAAAAGAAGATGCTTCAAGCTATTGCAAATCTATTGTAATTTAAGTCACAACAAACCATTAAAAACTAAAACTATTCCTTAAATATCAAAGTAGAATCAAAGGAGTTCAACAATAACAAGAACCAAACTAGAAAAGCATCCCAATCTGCTACAAGCTTCACCCCATAGCCCTAGCTAAGGGATTTAGCCAACCATAAACATGATTGGATTCACAACCCTAGAAGAGAGCATTAAAAACTAAGAAGAAAAGCAAAAGAAACACTTGAGAGACAACTCCACCCCTTTGCTCTGCTCCTCTAAAACCTAGATATCCTAGACAAAACTTAGGAAACCATATTTATAGGCAAAGTTCCACAAAATCATAAAATTGGATCAAATTTACGCAGTCCACATAAACTCTTCATAACGCCTTCGATGTTATCGAATAGCCTTCAATGTCGTTTGAATCTAGAAGTCACACCTTTTCTCTTTTTGCACTGCGTAAGTCTATATGTCATCGAACTGTCCTTCGATGTCATCGAACATCCCTTCGAGTTATCGAACCAGTCCTTGAGGAATCGAAAAAGTATCGAAGACAGTCCAGTGAGTTGCTTCGTATTTCTTCAGAAATTCGATGCCATCGAGCAACTCCTCGATGTCATTGAGGGAGGCTTTGACTAATCGAAAACTACACCCAATATGTCTAGTGACCAACTTGATTTTCATGTAAAAATTCGATGTCATCGAGTTATGGTCGATGTCATCAAGAGCTATCATTGATGTCATTGAACAGTGGTTGATGACGTAGACAATGAATTGAATTTCCGCACTTTGTTTTTCTGACTTCCTTCCTTCTCCATTTGGTTTTCTTAGATATTGGGGTCTTGAAATCTTAAATCTTAGTCTCCAAAGATCCATTCTATGCCATGGCAATTCTTGAGCACTAAATCCATTCTTTTTGTATTCTTTTCGATCCAAACTCTTAAATTCACCTTGCAACACAAACATGAATAAAATGGTATATTAAGCAATATCATGTTCAAAAAATTAAGATATAAATTAGGGATGATATGCAATATTTGACCCTCAACACTGGCCTAGCTTGAAAACTTGAGGGCAATGTGAAGACTATGTTGCAATGGAACACGACCGGTGGCAATGTCCCAAACACAATTCCATCATTTGGACATTTTCCCCTTAGTGTTTCATTGTCTGCTTCTATTTTGTGATCTTCAATCTAATTAGCACCTCCATCGGCCGCAAGGTTGGACGAGGCATCTATTGGTGAGACAATTTTTAGTTTCTCAGAGGTCGACGTCAATTCATTAGCCAAACATTCGTATACTGAGAAGCATTCATTGTTGAGGTAGTTTGATAAGTTACCACAATCGTCTTTCTCCTTAGGGCTTGCCAACTAATTAGGTTGGCTAAAATCATCAGAATCCTAGTTTTGTACCACAAGAGAAAGTATTGCCCTACTGTGTTTACAAATACCTAACATTCAGGCACAAGGATCCTCTAAAGGCCTAGGTTGAGTTATTTTTTACTGAGGTGGTCTTACAGCCTCTCTTAATTTTCTCCTTAACTCGGCCTGATGCCTTTGTCATTGATGCTTTTGAGTTCGGATTAGCACCTCTGGTACTGCTGAAAATTTTGAATGCATAACTTGCTTACATATTCATTCTTGAGTCATTGGGGGTTTGAACATCCTCTGGCTCAATAGTTCCATTTACTAGTAGTGAGTGGGGGTCATCTATTGTGGTCAATGCTGGTCATTACTTTCAACTGGCTGAGGATCCATGTCACGACCTCTCCATCTTAGATCAGGAGGATCCCCCCATCTGGGAATAGTTCTTCGAGCACATTCGTCACATAGTTGTGAGCCTCAACTGGCCCGTCAAACGGCATTTAACTGATTATCATTTGAATGAGAGGGCCAACAACGACCCTATATTGGTCGGCAAGATACCTCTCCTTGATTATTTAAATTGAGATCGACCTTCGATCGCGAATGATTCCTCATATTAGCCATGACCATGTTGACCTCAAGGTTGGATGGGAATGGTTTAGTATCGATCAGCATGGCTTCCTCACATTTTAAAGGAAACTTCAACAATCTGCAGTCGATGTGATCCTAGATAACATTCCTAAACACAATGTATTTGTTAGGTGAATGAGACTGAGTTTCGTGCTATTTTGCAATATTCAATCTTTTGCAATTCATTGATCAAGGGTATCTTATGATTCACAAGAATTTTGATAAATTTTCCTGCAAACAGAATGTCAAATATTTCCTCAGCTCTAGTGATGTCAAAGGTGTAAACCTTTTAACCTTTTTGTGCGGTCGATGTAGTCGATTCTTCTTTGACCAATGTAGAACAAACTAGTGGCTTCTTAGCCGCCACCTCGGCAATTGTGATCTCGTAATTCAGGTCATTGTAATACGTCCCTAATGATAAGTTCTTTTTCCTAATTCATTCTTGTAGGAGTTCTTCATATTAAGAGACCTTTTTGGTCATGTCATACAAATCTATGAACTCCATGCCTATAAACATAAGCTTCTTGTGAAGTTTATACTTAAGCCCATCTTGTGCAAGTTGTACAAATTTGGCTTCAGTCATGAAAACCTTATAATGGCTTTTTACCTATTTAAATCGTGTGATAAAACTCTCACATGTCTCTCTAAGCAACTGTTAAAAATAGGCAAGATTAGCCACAGCGATTTCTTTATTCTTAGAGAAGAATTGAGTGTGGAAATTTTCTTTCATTTCTTGCCAAGTGTGCAATGAATCTGGCAATAGGTTTGAATACCATGTGAAGGCTCTCACGGTCAGCAAATGACCAAACAACTGTAATGTGTGATAATCATTATTGGCCAATTCTCCTCATTACATTGTTAATCGGCCAACGTGTTCGATAGTTGACTAACCAGGCTCGGCTGAAAATACGGTAAAATCTGGTCGTTAGTGCCTCGATAATGGGTATTATTGATCTATCCATTCCTTGAATGGTTTATGATACACCGGGATATTGTTGTGCCGTTGAATGGTTTATGATACACCGGGATATTGTTGTGCCGAGCACTTAAATAATAACTTCTTAGACGATTTGCATAATCTGATCACGATCCATCCACTGAGGTTCAAAGATTGGTGGTTGGTTGAGACCAAGTCAATTCAAATTATCTTGAAATCTGGGAAATTATTGGGGATTGAATCCTCCTAAAAATCCATGATTCTGATTCTAGTGTATAAATTTTCTAACTTATCACTCTAGTTGTCTAACTTCAGTAGTTGGAGGAACATTTCTCATCTCCTGGACTGGAATCGGTGGTGGATTCCATTGCAGTAGCGGCATAGATGGCAACGATGCTTCATTACCGATAGAACTTCCCTCGACATTGTATTATATTACCGATGGCATTTTCTCGGCCATAATATCCACTAATCGATGCATGACTTTAGTCTAGATGGCTATACATTGATTAGTGTTCACAACCCCTAGTGTAGGGTCGCGATGTAGTAATAACTTGGTGAGACCGAATTTGAATCCACAAGGACTAAACTTGTATATATTCTAAAAATAACTAGAACTTAGAACTAAAAAATAAAAAATAAAAAATAAAAGAGAGAGAGAGAGAGAGAGAGAGAGAGAGAGAGATCTAAACCTAAATCTAGAATAAAAGAGACTAATTGTAAATAACGTTGATTAAAACTATCAATTAAAAGGTGGGAACTAGGGTGTCAAGGATCCACTTGTAGTTATTAAGATGCTACCTTACTTGATTTAAAGAACACAATTTGAATTGGAGTCCTAAATTAGAAGATAAAGAAATTAAATCAAATCTAAACTTTTCATTGACAAAATCCTTAATGAAGGAATATTGTGATGATTGAAGTGATTCCGTCATCCTACATGCCCAGGAGACGATGGTGAACAATACGATTTATCAATCTCAAAATCTCGAAATAGGAAAAGAAGATATCCAGAGCTATCGCAATATCTATTATAATTTAAGTCACAATAAATCATAAAAAACTGAAAATATTCCTTTAATATCAAACTAGAAATCAATGAAGCAGTAAGAAAAAGAATCAAAGTAAGAAAATCATCCTAACATGTTACAAGCTTCACCTCTTAGCCCTAGCTAAGAGGTTTAACTAACCATAAACATGGTTGAAATTAAAACCCTAAAAGAAAGCATTTAAAATAAAGAAGGAAAGAAGAAAAACTCTTAGGGGTTGCTCCACCCTTTGCCTCTACGCCTCTAACCTAATTCATGTTTACAACTCCTCAAACAACCCATATTTATACCCTTTTTCCGACCATCTTTAGAAACTGCCTCAAATTTACTCACTCTACGTAATACCTTCAATGCTATCGAACAGCCTTCGATATCATCGAGCGTAACTTAAATCTGAAAGTTGCGTCTTTTTGCATTGCACAATCTCTTCATGTCATCAAACATACCTTCAATGTCCTCGAACTGCCTTCGATGTCATCAAATTATGTTTGAGTAATCGAGAATGTGTTTAGAGTGTTCCAGCGAGTTGCTCTAAAAATCCACAAAAATCTTGATGTCGTCGAACAGGTCTTCAAGCAATTGAACATGGATTCGATGTCATCGAGAAATGCATCCAATTTGTCCAACGACCAAACTTTATTTTCATATAATTCTTTAATGTCATCGAACACTGGCTCCAATGTCATCAAATGGTGGTCGATGACATAGACAGTGAAGTTTAAATTCTATGAGTTTCTGCACTTTACACTTTCGACTTCTTTCCTTCTCCACTTGGTTTCTTTGAATCTTGGGGTCTTGAAATCTTCAATATTGGTCTCTTAAGATCGATCCCTTGCCTTGGTGATTCTTGAGCATCAAATCCATGCTTTTCACACTCCTTTCAATCCAAGCTCTCAGATTTATCTCGCAATACAAACATGTATAAATATACCCATTAAGCATTATCATGTTCATAAAATCAAGATATAAATGGGAGAAATATGCAATATTTAACACTCAACACACCCCTCAACCAGCATTTTTCTAGTCCCGAGGAAAACATGCGTGGCATAATCTTCAATTCTCAATGTTCAAACCTTTTTCCAAAAATAATATTTTATGCAAACAAATATGAATGAGTGTAATCCAAAGAAGCAAGAGTGAAAATTTGAAAACCTAGAGCCGAATCACATGAGCTATCAATCAAATAGGTTCTTTATTAATCACTTGGAAGCATAAGTTCATATATCAAGTTTTTCTAATGTGCTTAGAAAATTCCAACTTACTTTCCATAAAAATATAATGTTAGCCATGCTCATCACCTCAAGATTAATTGAATAATCAAGTCTTGATTCCGAACTTATCCCATTTTTCTTCTTTTTTCAATTTTTGATTTTATATCGACGGTCACTTTAATTTAATCATTTTTCAGTCTTTTCATCTTCATTCTTTTTAAACTTTTCATTCTTTTCCAATCTTTTCATCATATATACCTTTTTATCGATCTCTCTGCTTTTTAACTAGTTCTTTTCATCTTTTTGAGGTGGATGAAATTCTCCAGACTCAATTCTCAACATCTATCAATGATTCACGTACATACTAACAATCAGAAATTCTAGCACAATCTACAGAAAATAAATTTGTGTCTCGTGATTTAGATCAACATGATATTAAAACTTCCTCTTAATCAACTAAATGAAAGAACTTAAGTGATAGTCTACTTAGTTGATCAAACTCCAAAAATTTAAAATTTCATCTCTATCTTAGCATCATACTCAAAACATTCTTAAGTGCACAAACTACACTTTCCAAATAGGTTTTAATTTAAAAAGTTGAAAATTTTAAAAAATTTTACTCAAAGTTTAAGAAACTACTGATTATTTTACCTAATCCACACCCCCAACCTAAAATCTACATTGTCCTCAATGTAAAATATATAAGAATGCAATGTATATGAGACAACAAAAATAAAGGAGAAGTGATGGAAAGGAAGTACCTGAAGAAGGAGAATTCAACATTTTCCAAAGTTCTCAAAACTAAATGGGTTAGTATAAAGACTAACCAAACTGAATAAACAAACTATCCTAATCCTAAATCCTATGAAAGTAATAAACCTAACTATACCTCAATCAGACTAGGAAGTCAATCCTGATATACAGGATCAATTAGAGATATGGATATATCCTCTGAATCAAACTTCCCAATAAAATGGCTTTAGATGATGTCCATTAACTTTGAAAACATTGTCATTCATCAGATTCTTTATCTCGTTGGTCCCGTGAGGGTAAACAGTAGTAACAATGAAAGGACCAGTCCAATAAGATCGAAGTTAAAAAAGATGTAATCGAGAATTGTGCAAGGACTTTTTTATTTAGTGTAAATGATTTTCGAAGGATATTCCAGTCATGGAACACCTTCATCCTATCCTTTTAAATTCTTAAGTTCTATGCATCATTTCAAATTTCTTCGAGTTCATTTAATTGAAGTTTACACAGTAAGCCAATATTGTCTAAGTTAAACTTCAGTTTTTTAATCGCCCAATAGGCTCTATGTTCCAATTCCATAGGCAAGTGGCAAGCTTTCCTATAGATGAGTCTAAAGTGCGACATTCCAATGGGGGTCTTAAAAGTTGTATGGTAAGCCTATAAAGTGGTTTGACCAATCCTTATGGTTAGGGTTAACTAATTTTTTTACAGAATTTATTTAATTTTTCTGTTGGAAATCTCAGCTTGCTCACTTGTCTACGGGTTGTATGGAGTGCTCACTTTTTGAGAGATTCCATATTTCTTCATTAAGTTCTCAAATGGCTTATTGTAAAAGTGTAATCCTCAACACTAATGATGGCGCGAGGTGTTCCGAACTGGAAAAAGGATGTTTTCTTTTAAGAATCTAATGAATGTTGATGATTATTGTTCTGGGACGGGATCACTTCAACCTCCTTAGTGACATACTCTACTCCTAACAAAATATAAATATTGCCAAAGGATTGGGGAAATGGCCCCATGAAATCGATGCCCCAACAATCAAATGCTTCAATGATAAGAATTGAGTTTAATGGCATCATATTTCAATGGGACAATCCTCCCAATTTCTAACAACACTCACAAGCTTCGCAAAACTCATAAGTATCTTTAAACATAGTAAGCCAGTAAAAGCCACACTGCAGAATTTTGGTCATGGTCTTTTTACCAAAAAAAGTGACCACCACAGGCCCGAGAATGACAAAAGGAGATAACACTTTGATGTTCATTGTTTGGCAGATATCTCCTTAGAATTTGGTTTGGGCAATATTTAAATAGATAAGAATCATCCCAGAACAACTTTCATACCTCGACGAAGAATTTTTTTCTTATCTTGTGCAGTCCAATATGTTGGCGTCAAATCTATGGCAAGACAATTTGTAATGTAGGCAAACTAAAGTAATTGGGAGAGTTTAAACAATTGTTTATCAATGAGCATGTTATTTATTGGTGTCAGTTAAAGGATGTTTCGATGAGAAAAGAATGCATTTAGTTTGGGAAATTATCATTCAATAATAACAAAGAAAGAATGAGAGAACAATCATCGCAATGTATTTTATTTATTCTAAGTTTCAATTACATCCTCGTGTTTTCCTTGATTATAAAACAAAGTACAATGAACCAGCACAACGACATGAAAGAGAAGCAATCCAATGATAATTTCAGCAGCATTTTGACTTATTTTACATTTGTCGAAGAGACAGAGGGGTTGTGCGGGTCTAAGATCCTCGCCTCAAGATGGAATTCTATGAATATATATAGTCGAACTGTGAAAGAATCCATAAAGCTGACAAGAATAAAGCTATAGGGACACTTGTGGCATGGGTATGCATAACTCATCTTCAGTTGCGCTTGTCCACACAACTCATCTTCAGTTGCACAGGTCCACACAACTCATCTTTAGTTGCAGGGGTCCACACAACTCATCTCGAGTACTTATCTTGAGTTTCGCAGGTTTGCATAACTCATCTTCCCAATACCTGTTCCATCTCTCTCTCTCTCTCTCTCTCTCTCTCTCTCTCTCTCTCTCTCTCTCTCTCTCTCTCTCCCTCCTTGCTCATGACACCTTTCTGAAACTTCTGATCTTGCAAATGAGAGGAGGAGGGGGTATTTATAGGCTTTCACATGAGGGATCGATTTATATGCCATAGGCCCCATTCCACGTAACTATTTATCCCGCAACACTATTTACAATGTAACTATTCACTGCACAACACTATTCACCATAGCACTATTCACATACAACTATTCACCGCACGACTATTCACAGCTCGACACTATTCACCGCATAATACTATTCATGCACAACACAATTCACGCACAACAGATTTTCCATAGAGAGGGATGATAGAGAGTGTCACGCCCCAAACTCAGAAAATGGGCTCACGAAATTTTCGATTGCTGAATCCGGCGCTGACAGCCTCCGTAGTGCCCCATTTTTCGATCTCGGCACTCACGTGCCAGATTTTGATCCTGGGATCCTACAAGGATGATTTTCAGTATGATTTTTTTTTGTAATGGAGCATAACCACAATCATAACCAAGTCACAACATAACATCACCACATATCCACTATGTAATCATTTGAATACAATGTTGAAAGGGAAATACATATATCGAAATCAAAGCTCCAGAAGATAGCTGCACGCTCCAAACTGAACGTTGCTGCAACCTAACGCCACCTGCATGCATCTATCGGGCATAAGCTTATAGAAAGCTTAGAGGATGGTGTAAGTGTGTGTAAGGTAAGTTCCAAGTATACTATAAAGCCCATAAATCATACATCATCGGGGTAAGCAGAAATACTGACAAGATCATGAATCATATGATATCAGAGTAAGCAGAATTATACTGATAAGTCTATGAGTCACATAATATCAGAGTACGCAATGCAGATCATAATGAGCCAAATATTATTTACTGCAGATGCGATGCAATATGCAGATCCTGTCAAGTCCTTCTAAGCCATATAAGTGCAGAAACGTAGTAATCTAAAATGCTAAGTACGGCGGATGCAATGTAATATGAGGTGCGAATGAAATGACTAAGCTGGAGTGAAGTCGGGATGATAGTACGTAGTATCGCAGGCTATAGGGTCCATCACAAGGGAATTCTATCCAAACTAGTCTCATACCTAAATTTCGATAGTCAAACACAATGTGGTAAACTCCTGATCTCAGGTTAGTCGCGTGTCCCAACTGAAATCCTGGCCATTGCGAAGGTACACGTAATAAATAGTTACACACCGCCAGCCCAAGTAGATAGTGAATGGATGAATGAATGAGTATGCAACTTCTACTCAGTATCCTGTCAGCACAGTAGCCTGTCAACCGCTAGTAGCTCGCCCAGTGTGGTAGCTCACCTAGGTCTCAGCCCTACCCACATCAGCGTCCGCCCACGTGCGCCCACCCACATGTGCAACAGTGACGGGGTGTCATACTATCATATCAGTCCTCATATCAAGTCCACGTATCAGTACGGTTCCTCTCTGTGAAATCACCGAGGTCTATTACACTCCACACCGACTGCCGCCTCCCTAACTGCACAGCCCAGCGAGTGGAAGAGACCTCACTATCCCCTTAACCAACAGTCTGTCAATACCTACCCAGCTCATCGATAGCGGACCCATTTACAAGCTGGTCATACTCAGCCTAGCTTATAGCCCCCTCACTCGGGCGGATAAAGTCACACTCCTTTCTAACCGACCACGACACAGTGGGAGACACGGCCTCATGGTATAGTGTTACACCCCAAACTCAGAAACCGGGCTCACAAAATTTTCGATCACCGAATCTGGCACTGACAGCCTCCGTAGTACCCCATTCTCGGCTCTCGGCACCCATATACCAGGTTCCGATCCTAGGATGCTATAAGGAGGATTTCTACTATCCATTTAATTCGTAATGAGCATAACTATAAGCATAACCCACAAACAATAACTACAAGAACACCATCACAAAATTCACTATGATCAAAAACTTTAAGTACAATGCGTAGGAAAGGAAAATACAAAATAGTGACAATAACAAAACTCCAGAAGCTCGACTGCACTCTCCAACGGTAGCGAGACTAAGGCTGCGTCCTGGCGTTACCTGCACGCATCAATCATGCATAAGCTTTTAGAAAGCTTAGAGGGCGGTGTAAGTGTGTGCGCAATATGAGCGTGCTCAGAATACAAGGTTAGAGTAATGCGGAATCATGCTGATGAATACGTGAATGCAATCAGTCGTACCAAGGCTATACAGTGCAAGATATGAATGCGATCGGCCATATTCAGACCATGTGATGCGAGATGCAACTCAAGCATGCCAATCCTCATCATATATCAGTACAGTTCTCATTCTGAATGATCACTGAGGTCTAGTACACTATACGCCAACTTACCGTCCCTATCCGAACGCACAACTGGGAGAGCAGAAGAGACCTCACTATCCTCCTGCCAATATCGGGCCCGGCTCGTCGATAGCGGACCGATTCCTCAAGCTGGTCAAACTCAACCTAGAAGTTGCTCCCTCACTCAGGCGGGTAAGGTCACACCCCTTTCCAATCGATCACGACACAGTGAGAGACGCGGCCTACTAGTATACGACCATTGCGCACTCGTGTATCCACTCGGTCTCGACATTGGAGTCATCCTCTGGTATCATCGGGTTTAGAAATTTTCACCCAGGGACATCTATGACGCCCGTATGCTAGAACCAAACATTTCCTATATCCAATCCAGCCACCCATGATGCATCTGTGGAGGCCATGGCCCTGATGTCGATAGGGCATATAATAATCACAATCATACAAATGCAAGTGCATGAGTCACACTACCAGTCATGCAACAGTCCTACGTGTACCATGCACTCATGTAGGGCAACTCCGCCTACCAGGGAGCCCATAAACAGTTCGCCCGAAGGTATATGCTATGATCAGTCACTTCTCATATCAGCTATACAGATGATGCGTATGATAATGAATCATGAATCTATAATAAACATGTATATAGAGATAGGCTCTGCGTATAACTGAGATGGGCCGAGATAGCCTACTTACTACAAGTATGGGACTATTAGTGGGCCTTAGGGAGAGTGGCAATGCGGACATTTAACCGACGTCATCCTTACAATGTAGGCATCTAATCATCATTGTTCCCAAGGCATTACTTACTATAAATATCGTTATATGCCATGGAAGGATCATGCATTGGAATGGACCTAGTTGCACTCAATTGGGCCTTAAGTACATCAATTGGGCCGTATCATATGGGCCTTACATTCATCAAGTGGATCACCTCAATGAGCCTCACCAATGGGCCTGAGGTCCTTTGCAATGGGTCATAACCCATGGGCCTTAGAATTCATTAAAAATGAGCCCAATCACATGAGCTTTATGTGCATTAAATGGGCCTAATCACATAGGCCTTATATATACCAAAGTGGGCCTCAACAATGGGCCACAAATACATCAATTGGGCCTACACACATGGGCCCATAAATAACAAAGTGGGCCTTAGTGGGCGGGGCACAAATACATTAAGATGGACCTCATTAATGGCCTTAAAATGATCTCAAAATGATTGGACGGTTTGGATGAAACTCATGCATCATGGTAGACTCCCATGTGGGCTCACTATAACATTTATTTTCCATCCAATCCTGGGCCCACTGAAATGCTTATTTTCCACCCAACCTGTTGTTAAGTCCATGTGGCAAGGGGCCCACCAAAATGTTTATTTTACATCCCACCTGTTGATAAGGCCATGTAGTAAGGGGCCCACCAAAATGTTTATTTTCCATTCAAACCTGTTGATAAGGTCACACAGACCCAGGGCCCACCGAAATGTATATTTTTTACCCAACCTGGGTCCACTATACTATTTATTTGCATCCAAAATGTTCATTGAATCACATGGCCTAGGGCCCACTGTAATATTTATTGTCATCCAAACCTGTTCATAACGTCACGTGGCCAGGGGCCCACGTGATGGACGGCGTGGACACAATACATGCATCTGAGTGGGGGCCACCGTCTACTGCCGTGGACGGACGGCGTGAGTGAAACACTTGCATCATAGTGGGTGTCACCACCCACTGTTGTGGACGGTGTGGTAAGCCACACATACCACAGTGGGTCCCATGTAGGGCCCACAAAAGTGTTTATTTACAATCCAACCCATCCATTATGTGTGTCCCACCTGTTTGAGGGTTCACACCAAGTTTTAGCCACATTCAAAATTCAGGTAGGCCCCACCAAGTGTTTTTATATGATTTAGGCATGTCTTCACATGATTTGGATGGTATGGCCCACCTGAGTTCAGTTTGTGGATGATTTTTGGAGTCAACGCACCATTCAAGGGGACCTATTAAATGAACGGTATAGATGTAAAATATACATCATGGTGGAGTCTACAAGTGAGCCAATGCGGCCACCCTTTTTAACGTGGACGTCTCTGGACGTCATGGCACAAAGTCATGCCAAAAATTTTTTTATTTTTTTTATCCTAGGTGGGACCCACATTAACCAGATCTACCCCATCCATTGCATGTGTCCCACAAAAATAGGGGTCCAAAACAAGTTTCAGGTAGGTCCAAGCTTCTGGTGGACCCTAGCAATCATTTTTCTAAGTTTTAAAGGAAAATACTAGTATTCTTAATGCCACGGCCCGCCAGATAATTGGATCGGTCTTATTTTTAGGCTCAACACCTAAAATGATCCCAAGAATAGAATGGATGGCTTGGATTAAATATATACATCAAGGTGGGGCTATGTTGGAGCAGCCCACCATTTCCCTTCCCTTTTCTTTCCTTTTTTTTTTTTTAAAAAAAAAATATGGGGCCCACAATAAGATGATCCAAATCGTCTAATATGTGTGTCCCACGTGGTGGACCATTCAATCCAAGTTTAAGATACATCCAAATTCCAGGTAGGCCCCACTAAGTACTTTTATATGTTCAGGCATGTCTCTACATATTTATAGGTGGTATGGCCCACCTGAGAATTGGATTGGTCCTAAATTTTGGCTCAACGCCTAAAATAGTCTAAGAAAGGTGGTGGACGGCTTGGATCAAGCAAATACCTTAAGGTGTGGCCTGCATCAGTGGCCCACTGTAAAAGTATACTTTCCACCCCCCCCCCCCCCCCCCCTTTTTTTTAAGTGCAGTGTGTTAACGCTGCCAGTCCAGCGTCCAGAGACGCTGGACGGCGTGCTTGAAACAGATACAACACGGTGGGTCCCATAGGGACATGGTCCACGTTCACCAAGGTGGGTCCCACATGATCGTGGCACACCTTGCATGTACATATATATACATATATATATATATATATATCATTTATCTAATATGTAGTGGGCCACACCATTTGATGGATGGAGTAGATTTATCATGAATCGGTGGGGCCCACTTCATTTTAGGAGAAGGATAAGGAGAGAGAAAGGGAGAACAAGAGACGGTGATGGTGGGGTCCCGCCACTATGGGCCCCACATGATACAAATTACACATAAAAAAAATGGGTCCCACCAACAAGTGGTCCCTAAAAAGAAATTTAACGGTGGATCACCCACCTCTAAGCCTCCTCCTTGCTCCCTTGGCCTCCAATGCTCCTTGCCTCCGCCTTGGACGGTGGATGATGGACCTTTGATGGTGTGGATGAGAGATGAGAGGTGTAGATGGAAGATGAGAAGGTGGACCACACTTGGGATTTGGGAGAGGAGCTTGGATGTGTGGATTTTTGCTTGGGATTTTTTTGTTTAGAATGAATGAGAGAGAGAGGGGAGTTATGGGTGAAAAGGGGTGATGGAGTGATGTGGTGTGATGGGTGATGGGTGGAGTGGTGTGTTGTAAGAAGGGATGGGTGGAGAGAGAGGTGAAGTGATGTGAGGGTTGACCTTGGGCTTGCTTGTGTAAGAGAAAGGTATGGGTTGTTGTACTTGGGTATGGAGTGACTTGACTTGTACTTGACATGAGTGATTGATTGATTGATGGGACATCTCGTAGAGATTCCCTTGTAATTCGTAAAGCGTGGTATTTTCTTTGAATTGAACGCAGACTAACATCTTTTAGCCTGGGTATCGGGTCGGTGTGCGAGTCGCAGCGTTAGAACCGCGGCGAAGGCGCGGTCGCTAACGTATAGGTTTCAATTTTAGCCGTCTTTGGCATACAGGTCTCAGCTTAAGATCACGCGCAAACATCAGCAAGTGGTCGAGGATTGCCAAATTCAATCGGAAGGATCGCGGGAGTCGACGGAACAGTACGAACTAGGATACGGGTCTTACATATAGGCACCGGTGCTCATATTCCACTCGGTCTAGACGTTGGATCAACTCCTGGTACCAAGGGGTTCTGGGATTTTCACCCAAGGACATCCTAAGTGCCCACAGTGCTAGAACTAATTATTTTCAGTGTCCCATCTAGCCATCCACGATGTGCCTGTGGAGGCCACGACCCTGATGTCGCTAGGGCGTACAATGGTCAAGTCACATATATGTGAGATGCATAAGTCACACTATCCAGTCATGCAACAATCCAATGTGTACGACACGATAATGTGGGCACCCCGTCTCATAAGGAGTCTCGTAAATAGTCTTCCCAATGGCGTATGCTATGATCAAACATTCCTCATATCAGGCATACATGATGCGTATGGGTATGAAGCATGAAATTATACTAAGCATGTAATAAAGTGATGAACTATCCTCACAACGAAGATAGGCCTAGACGGCCTACACGTAACAAGTATGAGCCTGTAAATGGGCCCTAGGGAGAGTGATAATGCAGACATTTAACTAACATTATTCTTACAATGTGGACGTCAAACCAACATTGCTCCCAAGGTATGGCCCGCCATAAAGGTCAATACATAAACCACGGTGGAATCACATTACAATGGGCCTTATGTACATCCCATTGGGCCTCGACCCATGGGCCTTAGATACATCAAATGGGTCGCATCACATGGTCCTCATATATGTCAAGGTGGGCCTCAACAACGGGTCTCATACACACCAAGGTGGGCCTCAATAACCGGCCTTGCATACATCATAATGAGCCTTGCCAAATGGGTCAGAAATATATCACAATGAGCCTCATCATATGGGCCGAGAATACTTCACAATGGGTCGGAAATATGTCATAATGGGCCTCTACCCATGGGCCCCAAATACTGGGCTTCAACCCACGGGCCCTAATATATCACAGTGAGCCTCAACCCATGGCCCCTAATACATCACAATGGGCCTCAACCCATAGGCCTTAATACATCACAATGGACCTCAACCCATAGGCCCTAATACATCACAATGGGCCTCAACCCGTAGGCCCCAAATACACCTCAATGTGCCTCATCAAATGAACGGCATAGATATTCAATACATACATCATGGTGGGCCGCATAAATGGATAGATGGATAAAACACATATATCATGGTGGGTTCCACCTCCTGATGGACAGCATGAATGAAACACATATCATGGTGGGGCCTAAGACTTAAATTCAAGTCAATCCTTGACTTGTGTGGGCCACACAGGTACATAGTTAAGAGGTTTAGCCTCCATTAAAACACTCACAAGCATTAGTTGTGCCCACCAAGCTGTGGTTCACAAATCCAACCCATTCATTAGTTAACACATTGATAAGTGAAGTGAAACAAAATATAAGTTTGATCAGAACTACTGTGGCCCTTAAGAAGTTTTTATCGGTGAATGCTACTGCCCGCACTATTTTTAATGGTGGGGTCCACTTGAACTATGGAGCTAGCTCATTCTTAGCCTCAAGCCCTACAGCAGGATTTCAAAATGGTTGGATGGTTTGGAGGTAACACATGCATCAAGGGTGGGTCCCACAAGTAAATGGCGTGGATAAAATAAGAGGGACCCATAGAGCTTACTGTTATATACAGTACCTAGTGGTGGGGCCCACATATATAATATATATAACAATATATTATACATTATAGCTGCAACAGCAGCTTTTTAAGCACTTAAAGGGGGTAGTGGGTCCCATGTAGGGCCCACCATTTCATATGAAATATGTAAGACCCGTATCCTAATCTGTACTGTTCCATCGCTTCTTGCGATCCTTCTCGTCAAATTCTGGCAACCCGTGACCTATAGTCGATGTTGCGCACGACTGTGAGACGTATCTTATACATTTGAGTCAGCTTAATCCGAGATTTGTACCACTGCGACTGCACTGTCGCCGCGGTTCCAACGCCGCAACTCACGCACCGATCCGATACCCAGACGATGAGATGCGGACCCGCGTTCAGTTCGAGAAAAAACACCGCGCATTGTAAATTCCAAGAGAATCTCTACAAAGTGTCAAATCAATCCCATCAATCACTTCATGTCAAGTACAAGCACCCATACTTCCTTTCTCCACAAGTCAAGCAACCACCCAAGTCAACTAACACATCACCTCACCCATCACTCACATCCATCAACCATCACCCCATCACTCACCTCACATCTCCCTACATCTCATCTCTCTCTCTCTCTCTCTCTCTCTCTCTCTGTCTCTCTCTCTCTCTCTCTCTCTCTCTCTCTCTCTCTCTCTCTCTCTCTCTTTTCTCACACCAAACCCAAGCAACCAAGAGAGCATCTCACGTCTAAATTTTTCCCAAGAGAAAGTGTGATTTTGGTGGCCCACTTCCCATCCCAAATCTCTCATCAGCCATCCATTTCCCATCTCCACCATCAAAGTGAAGCTCTAGGAGTGTAGCTTTCCAACGGACCAAGAAGAGCAAGTGGTGGGTGTTTCTTTAGACTACTTTTTTATGTTTTTAAGATGGGCCAAGTGAGGCCAACCGATCAATGGTTTGGATCTCACTTGGGACCCTAAGATGTGGCCAATGACTCATCTTGATCATCAAATCATTCCATGATGGGGCCATTCTCCATGGACCCCATCATGATGTTTACTTTCCTTGTATTAAAGAGGTCACTAGACCGTCCATTTCTAGTGGAGTGGGATCTCCACCGTTGATCTTTTGATTGATGGTCCATATGCAATGGGACCCTTTGATGTATGATTGGATGATTGAAACGGAGGGCCCATAGTGCCGGGGTCCCTCCATCACGCGTGTCCCACTCCATATCTCTCTCTCCCCCTCTTTTCATTATTTACCCTTTTTGTGTGTGATGTAATGGCCCTATGGCCCACTTGGATGGACCCCACCACTAGGTATGTATTGACCCAAGCCATCTAAAAGTGGGGCCCATCTTATATGTGTTATATACACACCACCTACCATTTGGTGGCCCACCTTGTATGTGTGCTAGGCTACACTGTCCAACGTCCAGGGACGCTGGACGTGATTTGGAAAACACAAATACTATCTTGATTCCAAAGTTAATGGGATGGCCCTCTCGTGTAGGCCCCATCTTGATGAACGTATTCAATCCACTCCGTCTATCATGTTTACCAACTCATTTTAGGCGTTGATCCGAAGGATGAGCTTGATCAGAGTATCTGGTGGGCCATAGCGTCAAAAACTGTACCATCACCATTGAAATCTACCTAGATCCTTTTTACACATTGAAAATGGGCCGATATTGGTCTTAATGGGTTTGTTTTGTGCTTGGGAATACAATGGACGGAGTGGATGCACTTCGAGCGGGCCCCGTATATGAAAAACCGCAGGAAAAGGTTTTTCCAAAAAAAAATAAATAAGCAAGCAGCAGCAGAGCTGCTGCCGTCAGAGCCGCAGGCGCTGCCTACGGCCTTGCAGCGGGCGGCCGGACAGCAGCCCACGGCCCCTGCCGTGGGCCCCACATGATGTATATTCTGTATCCACGCCGTCCATAAGGTGGCCCACCCTCTGAGGTGGGCCCTCTCCAAAAACAAGGCACATCCAAAGCTCAGGTGTCCCACACCATGAGAAACAGTGTGAATTGAATTCCACCATTGAAACTTTTTGGGGTCCACAGAAATTTTGGATTAAGCTGAAATTTATTTTTTTTCCTCCTCACCCAGGTCTGAGTGACCTTATCAACGGGTAGGATGGCATAAGAGCATTGTGGTGGGCCCCACATGGGACCCACAATGATGTATGTGTTCTATTAGTACCGTCCACCACCGTGGACGGTGGTTTCCACCGTATATGTGTTTGGGTAAAGCCGTCCAGTCAGTTGCTGGACGGCCAGTAGGCCCACCCTCGATGTCTGTGTTTTATCCAAACCGTTCATTCAATTGGTGGGCCAGGTGTGTGGACCTCACCATGATGCGTGTGTTGCATCCAACCATCCCAACCATTTGAAAGCTCATTGCATGAGCTAAAGAATGAGGCAGATCTGAAGTTCAAATGGACCCCACCATTTTAGGTAATGGTCAATGACGCCCACCGTTCAAAAATATCTAAGGGTCATTGTAGCTTCCCATTAAGTGGATATTTGTGTCCCACTTCATCTATCACTATGATAGTTTATGAATAGGTTAGATGGGAAACATATGTCATAGTGGGCCTTAGGAATTTTAATTGCAGAAGTCTTTTCACCATTCTTATTTGGTGTGGCCCATTTGGTATATTTAAAGCCCATGAGAGCAGCCCATTTGATGAATGTAAGGCCCATTTTGATGTATTCTAAGGCTCATGGGTCGAAGCCCATTGGTTTATATAAGGCTCACGTGATGGTACCCATATGGGTGTATTTGTGGCCATCCGTGGAGGCCCACCTTGACGCATTTGTAGCCCTTATTTATGGCCCATTGTTATGGTTCATTTTTAGGTGTATAAGGACGTTGTTGAGGCCCACGCTTCTATGAATGTAAGGCCCATACTATGAGGCCCATTGTGATGTGTTTGGAGCCTATAGATTAGTCCCATTTTGATGTATTCTAAGGCTCATGGGTTATGGCCATTGCAATGTACATAAGGCTCATTGGTGAGGCCCATTAACGCAGCCTATTTGATGAATGTAAGGCCCATGTGATTCGGCTCATTTGATGTATCTAAGGCCTATGGATCGAGGCCCAACGGATGTCCTTAGGGTTTATTGTAATGTGTGATTTTCCATGGTTCATGTAATGATATTTATGGCGGGTTGTGCCTAAGGAACAATGTTGGTTTGACGTCCACATTGTATGTATAATGTTGGTTAAATGTCCGCATTGTAACTCTCCTTAGGGTCCATTGATTGGCCCATACTCGTTAATATTCATCGCTTTATAACATGCTTAGTATAATCTCATGACTCATGCCCATACGCATCATATGTATGCTTGATATGAGTAGTGACTGATCATAGCATACGCCATTGGGCAGACCATTTACGGGACTCGTTATGTGACTGAGTGCCCCACATGATCGTGCAGTACGCGCTGGATTGCTGCATGTTTTGACAGCGTGATTCATGCATCTCGCATACGTGTGACTTGGTCACTGCACGCCCTAGCGACATCAGGGTCGTGGCTCCACAGGTACATCGTGGATGGCTGTATTGGATACCGAAAATACTTATTCTAGCATTGTGGGCACTTAAGATGTCCTTGGGTGAAAGTCTCAGAACTTTTTTGATACCAGGAGATGCTCCAACGTCTAGACCGAGTGGATACACGAGCGCCCCAATGCCGAATACCAGTAGGCCGCGTCTCCCACTGTGTCGTGGTCGGTTGGAAGGGGGTATGGCCTTATCCGCCTGAGTGAGGGGGCTATAAGCTAAGCTGAGTTTGACCAGCTCGCAAATGAGTCCGCTATCGACGAGCCGGGTAGGTATTGGCATACTACTGGTCAGGCGGATAGCGAGGTCTTTTCCGCTTGCTTGACTGTGCAGCCAGGGAAGTGGCAGTCACTGCGAAGTGTATTAGACCCCGGTGATATCTAGAGAGGAACTGTACTGATATACGTAATTGAGGAGTATCGACTTGCTTAGATTGCATTTCGCATATGACATTCGGCTATATAGGCCTTGCATTGTATCGGTGTGGCCGATGACATTCATATTTCATCGCATAGCTTTGGCATGGTTGATTCTATGGACTTACCACATACTTCTGCATTGTTCTGATACTGTACACTTGGTGTTTGCCTTACGCACACACTTACACTACTCTCTAAGCTTTTGTAAGTTTATGCACGATAGTTGCATGCAGGTAGCGTTGGACAGCAGCAGCGTTGAGACAGGAGCGCGTATCACGACCTTTTGGAGATTTTTGATCACCTTGTATTTTCCCTTTTCGCATTGTACTTAAAATTTTTGATATAGTGGATATGTGGTGATGTTGTTTTGTGACTTGGTTATACTTGTGGTTATGCTCCATTACAAAAAAAAAATTCATTATGAAAATCCTCTTTGTAGGATCCCAGGATTGGAATCTGGCATTTGATTACCAGGAGCCGAGAATGGGGTACTACGAAGGCTGTCGGCACCGGATTCGGCAATCGGGATTCATGTGAATCCGATTTTCAGATTTGGGGCGTGACAAAATATGTGTATAAAATATATATATATATATATATATATATATATATATATATATATATATATATATATATATGAATATTTAATATATAAAAATCAGTTGCTACACATGATTGATTCAAACTTCTATGGGGCCCAAAAAGGGTTTTAATGGTAGAGTTCAATCACTGTTGTTTCTTGTGGTGTGGGCCACCTGGGATCTGGATTAAGCTGATTTTTGGGTGGGGCCTGCTTAAGGTAGGGGCCCACCGGTTTAAATGGCAAATAAACACCAAAGTGGGGCCCATGAGTGGGACCGTGGGCTCCCTGGCATCCGCCCGCCCATGTCGTCTGACAGCAGCAACAATAGGCTGTTGCTTATATATTTTTTTATTTTTTTAAAAAAACTTATTTTTCCAAGGTTTTTCGGGTGTGGGGCCTGCATCTGATGAATACACTCCAGCCATTAGATTCCACAGCCCATAACAATTCTATCTTGACCAATATTGGGCCTCTTGCAGCATGTAAGAAAAATCTGGGTAGATTTCAACAGTAATGATACTGTTTTTAAAACTATGGCCCACCAGATACTCGGATCATCCTCATTTTTCGGCTCAACGCCTAAAATGAGTTAGGGAAGAGGATGGACGGCTTGGATTGAATACATACATCAAGGTGGGGCCTGCATGAGCAGCCCACTCCAAGGCTTGAATTAAGCCAATATTTTTGGTTTACATTGCACGTCCAGCGTCCCTGGAAACTGGATGGCTTGGCATAACACATACTTTAAGGTGGACCCTTTTCAGGTGGGCCACTAAATGATGGATGGTGTGGGTACAACATGTATGCAAAGTGGGCCCCACCTACAAATGGCTTAAAAAAATACATGTTTCATGGTGGGGTCCATCCAGGTGGGCCACAAGGCCATATCATCTCATAAACACACAAAGAATGAGAGAGAGAGAGAGAGATTGAGAGGGACACGTGTGATGGAGGGACCCCGGCACTATGGACCCTCCGTTGCATGATCTACAATATACATTAAGTGGGTCCCATTTCATATTGGCCCACCGATCAAAATCAACGGGGGAAATCCTTTCTCCACCGAAATGGACGGTCTAAATGACCATTTATGCAAAGAAATTAAACATCATGATGGGGTCCAGGGAGAATGGCCCCATCATGGATTGATCTTGAAATTAAAGTGGGCCATTGGCTACATTTAAGGTCCAAAATGAGATCCATACCATTGATCGGTAGGCCTCACTTGGCCCATCATCAAAATAAGAAATCTACACCTATAGAAGCACCTACCATTTAATTTTCTTAGTCTGATGGAATGCCGAACTCCTTATGCTTCACTTTGATGGTGGAAGATGAAAAATGAATGGCTATGATGATGGATCTTGGGGTGGAAAGTGGGCCACACATCTCATTTTTTCTCTCATGGAGGAGCTTAGACGTCCACCACTCTTACTTGCTTGGGAAAATGTGAATGAGAAAGAGAGAGAAAGAGAGGGTTGTAAGGAGAGAGGGATGGGTGTGATGTGAGTGATGGGTGAGGTGAGTGATGGGTGATAGACTTGTTGACTTTGGGATAGGTTGCTTGACTTGTGAAGAAAGAAAGCATGGGTTGCTTTGTACTTGACATGAGGGGTGATTGATGGGATTAATTGATGGGATTAATTGGACATGTTGTAGAGATTCTCTTGGAATTACAAACACGCGGTGTTTTCTCAAAATAAATGTCAGCTCACATCTCTTAGTCAGGGTATCGGATCGGTGCATGAGTCATGACGTTGGAACCGCGATGACGGTGCGATCGCAATAGTACAAGTATCGGATTAGGTTGACTCAAATGTACGGGATACGACTTATGGTCATGCACAAATGTCGATTATAGGTTGTAGACAGCCGAAATTCGACGGGAAGGATCACGAGAGTAGATGAAACAGTACGGATTAGGATACGGGTCTTATAGAGAGAGGGCCGCATAATGGGCAGGGTTGTCTATCTTGGATCCTTGATGTGTAACAAACCAAACTCTTATCGACTCGTTCATTTTTTATGTCCTAATAAAGGGAATCATGAAGATTAAGCATAGAGAGATGGTCGATCACTACGTTCTCTACTCTCTTTTTGTCTCATATTTTTATGTTGAACTCTCAAAGTAAAAGGATCCATCTTATCAAGCAGAGATTAGCATCATTCTTAGAAAGAATGTACTTAGTACCGCATAATCGGTGTGAATGATGATCTTGGATCCAATCAAGTAGGACCTAAATTTGTCCAAAGCGAACACTATGGCTAAGAGTTCTTTCTCCGTAGTAGAGTAGTTCACTTAGGTAGAATTTAGAGTTCTACTCGCACAATGAATCACTTAGGGCTTCTTCTTTTTTCTTTGGCTTAACATTACCTCAATAGCATAGCCAGACTCATCGCACATAATTTCAAAAGGGATGTCTAATTAGGTGGCTACATGATAGGAGCAATAGTCAACATAGCCTTAGGTGTAGTGAAAGTTTCTTAGCATTGCTCAGTCTACTCATATCATGCATCCTTTTGAAGTAGATTGCATAAAGGACGAGAGAGATGACTAAAGTCCTCTATGAATCATTTATAAAATTCGACGCTTCGTAAGAAGGATCACACATCATATATGCTTGTGGGTGAAGGTAGGCTAGAGATAAGATCTATTTTAGCCTTATTTACCTCAATTCCCATGGGCAAAATTATCTGTCCAACCACTATTCCCTTGGGAACTATAAAATGGCATTTCTCCAAATTTAAAACCAAATTCTTCTCATCGCATTACTTCAACATAATTTTAAGATTTTCCAGACACTGGCTGAAGGATGAACCAAATACAGAGAAGTCTATAAAGACCTCTAAATATTGCCCCACCATGTAAGAGAATATACTCAATATACATCGCTGAAAGGTGGCGGGAGCATTACATAGTCTGAATGGCATTCTTCAGTAAGAAAATGTGCCAAAGGGACATATGAATGTAGTATTTTCTTGATCTTCGAGTTTTATCTCTATCTGATTGTAACCTGAATACCCATCAAGGAAGAAATAGTAAGAATGACTAGCTCGCCTTTCTAAAATTTGATCAATGAAGGGCAAAGGAAAATGATGCTTATGAAAATATTCAATTTTCTGTAGTCAATGCACATTCTCCAACTAGTAGTGACTCTAGTTGGCATGAGTTCATAATCGGCATTGGCTATGATGGTGATTGCAGATTTCGTAGGAGTCACCTGAGTTGGACTCACTCATTGATTGTCGGATATAAGGTAGATGATACCCACATCCAACAACTTAAGGACCCCTCTCCTTTAACCACTTTCTTCTTATTTGGATTTAACTGAAGTTGTGATTGTCGGGAGGACTTTGTGTTATCTTCAAGATGAATGTGGTGAGTACAGATCAAATGATCAATCCCCTTGAGTTTCGCAATTGACCATCTAAAGGCTCATTTATGCTCAAGGAGAGTAAAAATAAGCATACTCTCTTGTTCTTTCTCAATGTGGGAAGAAATCACCACTAAGTATGTCTCATCTTGACCTAAGTAGACATATTTAGGATTAATGGGTAGAGATTTTAGGTTAAGTTTCGCTACTTTGAGGCTAGACAGTAGAGACGCTACGGCAGTTTAGGGTAATTTCTCAAATTATGGCCTTCATCGGTTAACTTTAAGTACCAGAGTAGCAATAAGAAAGGCATTCATCTCCCTTATCATGTCATCATTTAAATTCGAGGAGTGAGCCAAGCACGTCTCTAGAGTTTTAGAGTATATAATCAGAAATGCTCTATCTTCTACAAAAAAATCAATCATATTAATGTCATAAGTACCGTCATCATCCTCTATCTATTTGTTCATATTGAAAAAGATGTTGAGCTCCAATGTTATATTTCTAAAAGATAATTTTATAATTTCATTCATACAATTAATGATGGCATTTGCTACAGCAAGGAACATGCGACCAAGAATGACAGAGATTTGAGTGCTCACATCAATGATAAGTTGAGTATCCAGGACAATAAAATCTACTGGATAGTAAAATTTATTAACTTGGACCAACACATCCTCAATCATCCCTCTTGGTACATGAACTAAGCGATCGATAAGTTGTAACGTGGTCCGAGTGTGTTTTAATTCACCTAGACCCAATTATTCATATATCGAGTAAGGGATCAGATTAACACATGCCCCTAAGTTAAGAAGTGCGTGCTTAATCCGGTGGTTTCCAATTACACAAGTAATGGTTGGGCTACCAAGATCCTTGTATTTTTGTGGCACATCTTGCTTGAGGATAACACTTACTTTTTCTGTCAAAAAAAATTTCTTTTGTAGGTTTTGTTGTCTTTTAGTAGTGAATAGATCTTTCAAAATTTTGGCATATGAAGGGATTTGTTTAATGGCATCTAGTAGAGGAATATTGACCTTCACTTCCTTAAGCACCTCTAGAGTATCGTAAGAGTTAGTTAGAGGTTTTGGTGCAATAAATCGCTAAGGAAATGGCGCAATCATCTTACTCACCTTTTTCGGTTCTTCCTCATGTGAGGCATTGGTAGGTCTATCATTCTCAATTTCTTCCAGGTCCTTAGGCTTTTCAGCCCTTACCGAAATGGTTTTGTCAATAATCTTCATACTCCTAAGAGTGGTGATAGACTTAGCCTGCTCCATCTGATTTGAAGAGCTTGGGTCACTAATTTCACAACGTGATTTTTTATTGAGGAGGGGTTAGGCTAGAAGCATCCCTTTCTCCTCACTTGTTAAGTGTGATTCAATCCTTTGAATGGATGATGCAAACATTCCCATTATTATTTTGATATCCTGAAATTCTTGTACCGTATTCTGGTTGAATAACTCTTGGTTTTGCATGAATTTTTGAATCGTATACTCTTGAAGCCTCTTTTGATTTAAAATCTGAGTAAGGGCATCTTGTGGGTTAGCCGTTTGTCCATTCCTCTAACTGAAATTTAGATGGCTCCTCCAGCTAGAGTTGTATGTATTCGAGGTGTGTCCTCTGAAAGGTCTTTGGTAGGTGTTTACAGCATTTGATTACTTAGTCAATATCTCTTAAAAAGTAGGAATTGTTGGACAATTTTCAGTTGTATGTATGTTACAAGCACAAATACCACAAATAACTTCCACAACCTTTTCGGGTTTGATATGTTTTTTCTTCTTAAGTTTCATGGCTTCAACTTTTCTGGTGAGATTAGCTACTCTTATACTCATATCATCTTCCTCTTTTAACACATAAATTTCTCCCCTTTCCTTTGATTGAGTAGGCTTAGAAGTGGTGGGTCTTAGGGAGGTGTCCCATGATTACGCGTTCTCTGCCAATTGATTAAGGTAATCCCACACATTATTGGCCTCCGTGTTCATGAATTCACGGTCGCATTGGTGAAGTTAATCCATTCTAGAAAAATCTTATTGTTCACCATATTTCGTATCCATGGTGTGGACAAGAATTTGTGAGATCCTTGAACCTTTTCTAGCATTGGAAGGTCTCTTCCTTTTTCTCGAAGAAGTTTATGATTGTCATCCTTAAAGTGTTAATTTTATGAAATAGGAAAAACTTTTTGAGAAATTCTCAAGTCATCTTGGCCCATGTGCCGATAGATCATGGCTTTAAGGAGTGCATCCACATCTTAGCTTTCTCCTTCAATGAGAAGGGAAACAATTTAAGTTGCACTATATCTTCAGACATGTTTGGAAAGTGCAATGTGGCGACTGTCTCATCAAACTCTTTGATGTGCAAGTATGAACTTTTAGATTCTAGTTCATGGAATTTAAGTAGTAGTTGTATCATTCTAGGTTTAACATCCATGGTTCCTTCATTCAATGGGAATATCATGCAGGAAGGTGTACTCACCCCCACTGGTTGTAAATAATCTCGTAGAGTACAAGGCGGGGGTGCATGATGCACCTCATTTTCATCTTGAACTTCTTTAACTGGATGTTGAGGTTGATTTACAACCATAACTTCAATTAATTCAAAGGATCTAAAGTGGTGTTTAATTCGGTGATGGATAGGCAACCCTTTAACTAATCCTACTTCACTGAAGAGACAGAGGGTGTTGGCACAAATCCACTTAGGCATGAAACACTCTTAGCCCTCAACTGAATAACTAAAGCTAAAAAGAAAACTAAAAAAAATAAAACAAATAAGAGATCTGGAAAAGATAAGAGAGAGTTGGAGAGAAGTTACACGATTAGGGTTATTATGTTAGGATACTACAAAATAAAAAACAAAGTTAGTTTCTAAAAACTGAAAATCTTAACCTAAAACACAACAGAAATTAACCCTAATATTAACCTAATTCCAATACTAATTAATCTATAAAAAAATGTAGCCATAATCCCCGACAACGGTGCCAAAAACTTGTTCACAACCCCAAGTATAGGGTCGCGATATAATAATAACTCGGTGAGACCGAGGTCGAATCCATAAGGTCTAAACTTGTATGTATTCTGAAAATAACTAGAACTTAGAATTAGTAAATAAATAAATAAAAAGATGTAAATGTAAATCTAGAATAAAAGAGAGTAATTGTGAATAATGTTAATTAAAACTATCAATTGTAAGGTGAGAACTAGAGTGTTAAGGATCCACTTGTAGTTATCAAGATGCTACCTTACTTGATTTAAGGAACACAATTATAATTGGAGTCCTATCATATCCAATTGGAAAATAAAGAAATTAAATCAAATCTGAACTTTTCATTAACTAAATCCTCAATGAAGGAGTAATGTGATGATTGGAAGGGATTCTATCATCCTACCATGCCTAGGAGACGATACTGAATAATAAGATTTTTTAATATCACAATCTCAAAATAGGAAAATAAAATATCTAAAGATATCACAACATCCATTGTAATTTGAGTTCCAATAAATCATAGAAAACTCAAAATATTCCTATAATATCAAACTAAAAATCAACTATGCTACAAGCTTCACCTCTTAGCATTAGCTTAGAGGTTTAGCCAACCATAGACATGGTCGAAACTAAAACCCTAAAAGAAAGCATTAAAAATAAAGAAGGAAAGAAGAAAAAATCTTGGGGGGCTGCTCCACCCTTTGACTCTGCTCCCTTTAACCTTTTTTTTTTATTAGCTTGTTAGTACACCCCATTGTCAGTTGACACTTCACTGTTAGCCACCCCCACTAGGGATCGATACTAAGACCTCAGTGTTGAAACGAGGTATCTTTCACTCAGTCTACCAATTGAGCTATGGCTTAGGTGTCTGCTCCTTTTAACCTAATTCATGTTTAAAACTCCTCAAAGAACCCATATTTATAACCTTTGTCCGGCCGTCTTTAAAAACTGCCTCAAATTTACATAGTGTAATGCTTTCAATGTCATCGAACAGCCTTCGATGTCATCGAGCGTAACTTGAATCTGAAAGTCATGTCTTTTCATACTACGTAACACCTTTCGCACTGCGTAATCTCTTCATGTCATCGAACATACTTTTGATGTCATCGAACTACCTTCCATGTCATTGAATTGTGTTCGAGTAATCAAGAATGTATCCAGAATGTCCAAGTGAGTTACTTCAAAAATCCATAAAAATCTCGATGTCATCAAATAGGTGTTTAAGTAATCAAACATGGATTCGATGTCATCGAGAAATACATTTAATTTGTCTAGCGACCAAACTCGATTTTCATATAATTCTTAAATGCCATATACCTGTGTTAGATATCATCGAACACTGGTTTTGATGTCATCGAACGGTGGTCGATGACATAGATAGTGAAGTTCAGATTCTATGAATTTCTACACTTTGCACTTTCAACTTCCTTCCTTCTCTACTTGGTTGGCTTGAATCTTAGGGTCTTAAAATCTTCAATCTTGGTCTCTCAATATCCATCCCCTGCCTTGGTGATTCTGGAGCATTAAATTCATGCTTTAAACATTTTTTTAATCCAAGCTCTCAAATTCACCTTGCAATACAAATATGTACAAAATATACCCATTGAGCATTATCATGTTCATAAAACCAAAATATAAACAGGAAAAATATGCGATATTTAGCCCTCAACAATTATTATTTTCAACTTAAATACAAAATAACTCTCCTTGGGCCCTTCATATTCCTATACAAGTTGAATGCTCCATTGCACATCTCGGAGCACGATAGAAATCTCGTCTAGAAGAATAGTCTTGTTCACTCTCCAAGTGCAGGGTTGTGATGTAGTAATAACTCGGTAAGACCGAGGTCGAATCCCAAGGGACTGAAACCTGTACGTTATCTAAAACTAACCAGAACTAGAACTAGATTAAGATGAAATCTAAACTGAATGTAATTTGAGAAATAATGGTGAAATAATTATCTAAACTTGAGAGAAATCAGGAGAAGGGAACTAGGGATTCATAGGATCCACTTGTAGAGATCAGGGAGATCTTATGCATGTTTCATGGAAATTAACTGAACTGACATTGATCTAGTTTTAGAGAGATGAAAGGTATATGAATTAGAATGGATTCCATCACCACACCATGCCCAAAGACTATAGCAAACAACAGAATCAAACTAATTACCACCCAATCACATGTATGAAGTTAGGAAGGGTACCGTCATCCAACCATGCCCAGGAGACTATGGTGAACAACAGGACATCCTGACATTATAAACATGAAAAGGAAATAGAAATATTCAAAGCATCGCAGACCCATTGTAATTTCAGTCACAACAGACCATTAAGAACTAAAAATATTCCCATAATAATCAACTAAAATCAACGTCGATTCATGAATTAAAATTAAAATAAAATAAAATCTCTCATCTCACTACAAGCTTCACCTCTTAGCCCTAGCTAAGAGGTTCAGCCCCACATCGATGGGCTGATCATCTTAAAAAAAACAAAAGAAAGAAGAAGAAAAAGAAAAAAATAAATAAGAAAGAAAACAAAAAAAAAACCTCTGTCTCTCTCTCTTCACGTTTTCCACGTCCAAGCCCAAGCTTCCTTTTTTCTTTTCCTTCTTTCTTTTCTCCCTCTCTTCCTTTTTTCTCCCCAGCCGCCGATACCACCTCCCTTTCTTATAGGGTTGAAGGTCCCTGGAGAAATCGGTTAAAAAAAAGAAAAAAATGACGTTGCTGCTGTCGGTGGAGGCTTCCGCAGAGTGATACGCAGCACCGACTTGCATTTTGAAATTAACATTGCAGCCGCACATGCAAGATCCGAGACGTTTAGTGGTCTAAGCTATGGTCAGCCCCACCTTGAGAGAATTTTGGACGGTCCAGATGGTCGGACCAGTCCTCTCTATGGACGTGTAACCGTCCGAAATACCCGAGCTAATTCCGGAAGCTGTACGTGCGTAATCCATACGCAGGGGAGCTGCGCTGAAGCTTGGTGGGTCCCCTGATCATTGTCAAAAGAAAGATCCAACCCGTCCATTGAATTCCTCTCAGAATTTCAGTCGGGAAGGGGTGTTTTTTATTAGGTTTAGTGCGGCCCACAAAACCTGGAAACCCACCGTCTGTCTTGCATTTGGACGCTCGAAAATCGATCTCTCCTGCCTCTTGAAATTTCTTCACCTAGACGATAGTAACATGGGTCGTGGTATTATAATGGACGGTCCAGATCAATTGTACAATTGATCATGGTGGCCCACAAAAACCCATCCGCAGTCTCCGTTCAGCGACACCAAAACAGGAATTTCAATTCCTTTGAAAACTCGGTCAAAGCTGTTGCTGACCGATTCCTTTAGTGCAATGTTCATCCAGCACTCGTGTACTGTGCACATGCACCATGTAAGGTGCATCCCACCTTGATGTATATTAGAAATCCGCTCCTATCATTCCTTTCCTTATTTACTTTAAGACGTTAATTCCAAAACTAAAGCATATCCAGTGATCAGGTGGGCCCCAAATTGTTGTTTTGTGGGCTGATCTGTCCATTAGGACACTTCAGGAGATCTTCAATGGTTGAAATATAATATGTACGGTTAATTTATGGTCCTCAGGACATGTATGGAGTTTCGAGCTGAACAGATGGTGAAAACCCTGTGATCTTGCATTCTAGCTGACTTTCAGACCACTTGAGCTTCAGTTTCTCGATTTTTTCGGATTCCTGACCATGTATATCTGTCAATCTTGGTCCCCTGGAGTGTGTCCCTTGCCTTTGGTGTCATCAGATCGTTAAATCTCAACTTTTAACGTCCTTTTTCCATCCATGCTCATAAAATCACCTTGCAACACAAGAATGAGAAAACGAGCCATTAGACAGCATTATATTCGTAAATCCAGACAATATCTGGGGTCTAATATGCAATATTTGACCCTCAACATAACCCCCAACCAGCATTTTTCTAGTCCCGAGCAAAGTATGCGAAAAATAAGTTGAGAATTATCGGAGAACTTTCTATGAAATCGAGTGAGATTTTGAACAAAATACGAGAAATTTAATATCCATGAATGTTAGAAATTGTTTTCTCCTGAGCTCAAGCGCACGGTAGACTTCATAATCAAGTGTAAAGCATTAATCCATCAATTAGAAAAATTTTAAACATTGAGATCCATGGACGTATAGTCTAATCTCGGCTTATCATCATTAAGAGATCCAATCGTCAATTTCATGATATCATTGGTAACCAACAAGAAAATTCATGACAACCAAAACCTAACCCAAAACTTGCCTCATGGATTAGCCTATTAACTTGTGATTTTTCTGTTCAAAGTAATGCCAAGGAAGGGGAATCAAATCCTCACCTATAGGGAGCAAACCTATGGTGAAGATCGTACACCTGACTCTTTTTAAATATCATTCATGGGGAATTAACTCCACACCTATAGGGAGCAAACCTATGGTGAAGATTAATTATCTAACCTTTCCAATTTTTATACCATGATGGCAAGATATTTCAGGCTGGTTCCTTTCGTGCTTAGTGATTACCAAATTAACCCTTCAATATCAGCCTAAAGTCTTTACGTGAAAGCGAGATGTGACATGTGAAATCCTGACGCGATCAATGTTTAAAACTTCTAATCATGGCTTAGCAACTCGATCTTAACTGCAAAATGCCACCGATACGGAATCCAAGAGTCATAAATTGTCAACATCATATATCTCACAATTCTAAATCAAGGATATTCATCAAAATCACTTCGAATTCATAAAAATATTCAGAAAAATTTAAAAATTTTTCACAATTGTTGCTCAAGACCAAGAAAATACTGATTAGGTTACCTAATCCCCCACCCCCAACCTAAAATCTACATTGTCCTCAATGTAAAAGATATGAGCTTGCAATGCACATGGGACAACGAAAGTAAATGAGAAGTGATGGGAAGATAGTACCTGAATAACTAATCAGGAGAGTTTCCAATAGATCACGGCATGGAAGCTTGCCAGCATGAGAGAGAAAGCAGAATAAAAATAATGAAAATAAAATCCTACCTATACCACTTTCGCAGGTGCTCTCGATTGCATTTAGCGTATGCAACAAGCTTTAAACCCCTAGGTTACCCTTAGTGGACGAGCTGTAGTCTCGTGAGGGTTTGCAATAATGTTACCCACAAACATTGAATCATCTACTAAAGAATGAAAAGGAATAAAAAAGCTGGGTTGCCTCCCAGGAGCGCTAAATTTACCGTCTTCAGCCAGACAAATAAAACAACTATCCTAGACCTATGAAAGCGATAAACCTACTTATACCTCCATCAGACTAGGAGATCAGTCCTGGTAAACAGGAGCAATCAGAGGCATGGACATGTCCTCTGAATCAAATGTCTCAACAAATGGCTTTAATCGATGTCCATTTACTTTAAACTCCTTGCCATTGTCGGGATCTCTTATCTCGATGGCCCCATGAGGATAAGCAGTAACAACAATGTAAGGGCCGGTCCGACAAGATCGAAGCCTACCCGGAAAGAGATGTAGCCGAGAATCGTACAAAAGGACTTTCTGACCTGGCGTGAATGATTTTCGTAGAATATGTTGATCATGAAATGCCTTCATTCTGTCCTTGTAAATTTTTGAATTTTCGTACGCATCGTTCCGGATTTCTTCAAGTTCATTTAATTGAAGTTTGCATAGCGAGCCAGCGTTGTCCAGATTGAAATTCAGATTTTTGATCGCCCAGTATGCTTTATGTTCCAATTCCACAGGCAAATGACAAGCCTTTCCGTAGACAAGTCTAAAGGGAGATGTTCCAATAAGAGTTTTAAAAGCAGTACGGTACACCCATAAGGCATCAGTCAATCGAATTGACTAGTCCTTACGATCAGGGTTAACCGTTTTCTCTAGGATATGTTTGATCTCTCTATTGAAAATCTCAACTTGTCCACTTGTTTATGGATGGTATGGGGTGCTCACCTTATGCGAGATACCGTATTTCTTCATTAAGCTCTCAAATGGTCTATTGCAGAAGTGTGAGCCCCCGTCACTAATGATGTCTCGAGGTGTTCCGAACCGCGACAGGATATTTTCTTTTAAAAATTTAATGACCATGCGATGGTCATTTTTGCGGCACGGAATTACTTCGACCCATTTAGTGACATAGTCTACGGCGAGAAAAATATATAGATTTCCAAATGATTGGGGGAATGGTCCCATGAAATCAATGCCCTAGCAATCAAATGCTTCAATGATAAGGATGGGATTCAAAGGTATCATATTTCGACGGGACAATGCTTCTAATTTTTGACAACACTCATAAGTTTTACAAAACTCATGAGTGTCCCTGAACATAGTGGGCCAGTAGAATCCACACTGTAAAATCTTGGCCGTGGTCTTTTTAGCAGAAAAGTGACCACCACAGGCCTGTGAGTGACAGAAGGAGATGACATTCTGATGCTCATCGTCTGGTACACATCTCCTTAAGATTTGGTCTGGGCAATATTTAAGAAAATATGGATCATCTCAGAAAAATTTACGCACCTTGATAAAGAATTTCTTCTTATCTTGTGACGTCCAGTGTGTCGGTATGGCACCTGTAGCAAGATAATTAGAAATATCAGCGAACCAAGGTGAATGAGAGACTCTAAACAGCTATTCATCAGGAAACATGTCATTGATATGGGTCGCCTTAAGGGAATTAGAGGTATTAAGGCGAGAAAGGTGATCAGCTACTATATTCTCTACTCCCTTTTTGTCTTTAATTTCTAAATCAAATTCTTGGAGTAGAAGGATCCATCGTATTAAGCGAGGCTTAGAATCATTCTTAGAAAGAAGATACTTAAGGGCCGCATGGTCTGTGTAGATAATGATCTTGGATCCGATCAGGTAGGACCTAAATTTGTCCAAAGCGAACACTATAGTTAAGAGTTTCTTTTCCGTAGTCGAATAGTTCACTTGGGCAGGATTTAGAGTCCTACTTACGTAGTGAATAACGTAAGGCCGCTTATCTTTTTTCTGGCCTAGAACCGCTCCAAGAGCATAATCAGAGGTGTCGCACATAAGTTCAAAAGGAAGACTCCAGTCGGGTGGCTGCATGATAGGTGTAGTGGTTAACATACCCTTAAGCTTAGTGAAAGCTTCTTGGCACTGCTCAATCCACTCGTACGGTATATCCTTTTGAAGAAGATTACATAAAGGACGAGAGAGGAGACTAAAGTCCTTTATGAATCGTCTGTAAAAGCCTGCGTGTCCTAAGAAGGATCGCACGTCTCTGATATTCTTCGGTGGAGGGAGGTTAGAGATAAGATCGATTTTTACCTTATCTACCTCGATTCCTTTGGATGAGATGATATGTCTAAGGATAATTCCCTTTTGAACCATAAAATGGCACTTCTGCCAGTTAAGTACCAAATTTTTTTCTTCACATCTTTTCAGCACACATTTAAGACTTGTTAAGCATTCGCTGAAAGATGAACCAAAAATAGAGAAATCGTCCATGAAGACCTCTAGATATTTCCCCACCATGTCAGAAAAGATACTCGTCATGCATCGCTGAAAGGTGGTAGGGGCATTACATAACCCGAATGGCATCCTTCTGTAAGCAAAGGTGCCATAGGGACATGTAAATGTAGTCTTTTCCTGATCCTCAGGGGCGATTTCAATCTGATTATAACCTGAATACCCGTCAAGGAAACAATAATAGGAATAACTAGCTAGCCTTTCCAGGATTTAATCAATGAAGGGCAAAGGAAAGTGGTCTTTCCTTGTGACGGTATTCAGCTTTCTGTAGTCAATGCACATTCTCCAACCAGTAGTAACTCTGGTCGGCACGAGTTCATTATTGGCATTGTCTACGATGGTGATCCCGGACTTCTTAGGAACCACCTGAGTTGGACTCACCCATTGACTATCGGATATGGGGTAAATGATCCTCACTTCCAATAGTTTGAGAACCTCGGCCTTAACCACTTCCTTCATGTTTGGATTTAGTCTACGTTGTGATTGTCGAACAGCCTTTGCATTGTCCTCAAGATATATATGGTGAGTACAAATCAATGGGTTAATTTCCTTGAGGTCCGCTATCATCCATCCAAGAGCTCCCTTATGCTCAATGAGAGTAGATATCAGCATACTCTCCTGTTCTTTCTCCAGGTGGGCAGAGATCACCACTGGGTATGTCTCATCTTGACCTAAATAGACATATTTTAAATCAGAGGGCAAGAGTTTTAGGTCAAGCTTCGGTGGCTTGAGGTTAGACGGTAGAGGCACCACATCAGTTTGGGACAATTCTTCAATTTATGGCCTCCACCGGTTAACTTCAAGTACCGGTGCAGTATCCAGCATGGCACACGTCTCCCTAATTATATCATCATCAAGATCATGAGAGTGGGCCAGGCACGTCTCTAGAGGATCAGAGGACAAGGTGAGAGGTGTTCTATCTTCCATAAAAGAATCAATCATGTTAACATCGTGAAAATCGTCATCATCCTCTGAGTTGCTGTCGTTGTTGAAAAAGATATTTGATTCCAAAGTCAAATTTTCAAAGGACATAGTCATGACACCATTCCTACAATTGATAATTGCATTTGAAGTGGACAGGAATGGGCGACCAAGAATGAAGGGAATCTAAGTGCTCATGTCGTTGATGGGTTCGGTGTCCAAGATGATAAAATCAACAGGGTAGTAAAATCTATTAACCTGAACCAACACATCCTCGATGATCCCTCTTGGTACACGAACAGAACGATCAGCAAGTTGTAGTGTGGTTCGGGTGGGTTTTAATTCACCCAAACCTAACTGTTGGTATACCGAATAGGAAATCAGATTGACGCTTGCTCCTAAGTCAAGAAGTGCGTGGTCAATTTGATAGTTCCCGATTACACATGATATGGTTGGGCAACCGGGATCTTTGAATTTTTGCGGCACATCTTGTTTCAGGATGGCACTCACTTTCTCAGTCAAGGAGATCTTCTTTTGAACACTTTTTCGTCGTTTGGTAGTGCATAAGTCCTTTAGAAATTTAGCATATGAAGGTATCTTTTTTACAATATCAAGCAGAGGAATATTGACTTTCACTTGTTTCAACACCTCTAGGATATCCTGAGAGTTAGAGAGACGTTTTGGTTCGACCAACCATTGGGAAAACGGAGCAACTGGATTTTGTAGAGGTTCCAGTTCAAATTTTTGTGGGGCGCCACTAGATCCATCATTGTTGTCCTCTTCTGGTTCTTGAGGCTTTTCGGGCCTAACCGGAAGGGTTTTATCAATAACCTTCCCATTCCTAAGAGTGGTGATGGATTTAGCGTGCCCCATTTGATTTGAAGAGCTGGGATCACCTGTCTCGTATTGCGGTTTCGGATTAGGGAGTGATTGTGCAGGGAGCATCCCTTTTTCCATAGCCATCATACGTGAATCTATTTTTTGCATAAAATTTGAAATTCCTTGCATTGTCTGCGCCAGCTCTTGTATGGAAATTTAAACCGATTCTTCTTGAGGTTTCCCCTGATTTGGATTTTGATTGAAGAAACCTTGAGGGGTAGCAGTTTATCCGTTCCTCCAACTAAAATTCAGATGATTTTTCCAGCCAAGATTGTATGTATTAGAGGGTGGTCCATTGAAAGGTCTGTGATAGTTATTTACGGCATTAGATTGTTCATTCAATACTTCTCGAAAGGCGGGTATTGAAGGACAATTTTCAGTAGTATGAATGTTGCAATCACAGATGCCGCAAACACTTTTATTAACCTTTTCCTTCCTTCCTTCCATGGCCTCAAATTTTCTGGTGAGATTGGCCACCTTAGCGTTAAGATCATTATCCTCTTTCAGGAGATATATTCCTACTTTTTTCCTTGAATGAGTCGGCCTAGACGTAGTGTTCGTCCTTGGGTAATAGTCCCATGATTGTATTTTTTCAGCGAGACTATCGAGGTAATCCCATATCTCGTCGACATTTTTATTTATGAATTCTCCGTTACACATTGTCTCGACCATTTGGCGCATGGAAGATGTTAGCCCATCATAGAAAAAATTTGTAATGCGCCATATTTCAAAGCCATGTTGTGGGCATGCATTAACCAGATCCTTGAACCTTTCCCAACATTGGAAGAATGTTTCATCTTCCTTTTGGGGAAAGTTTATGATTGCTCTCCTGAGGGTAATTGTCTTATGATGTGGGAAAATTTTCTTTATAAATTCCCTTTGCATATCATTCCATGTGCCAATAGATCTAGGACGCAGTGAATGTAACCACGTCTTGGCTTTTTCTTTCAAGGAAAATGGAAAGAGTTTCAGCCTAATAGTATCCTCAGATACATTAGGAAAGTATAAGGTGCCTATGATTTCGTCGAACTCTTTCAGATGCAAGTATGGTTCTTCAGACTCAAGGCCATGGAACTTAGGAAGGAGTTGGATAACCCCTGGCTTAATGTCCATATGTCCTGTATTCTCAGGAAAAATCATGCATGAGGGCGTACTCACCCCCGCCGGTTGTAAATAATCTCGTAAAGTACGAGGCGGGGGTGCCTGATGCACCTCATTCTCATCATGTACTTCCTTAACCCTAGGTTGGGGTAGTGCTTGAGGTTGATTTTCAGCCATAACGTCTTCTAACTCAGGAGAATTCAAGTGGTGTCTACTCCTGCGATGGACAGTCAACCCCTCAACTAATCCTCCTTCAGTCACGAGACGTCGAGTGTTGTCGCGTGCCCACTGGGGCATAAAACACACTCAGCCCTCAAATTCTAAATTAAACCTAAGAGAAAGGAAGAAGTAGAAATCTAGAAAATAAAAGGGAAAGATAGAAAGAAGTTACCAAAGTTGGAGTCCTAGGTTAAGAATCTGCAAAACAAAATAAAATAAGTTAGTTTCTAAGAATAGAAAGTTCTAATTAAAAGTAAACTAATTTCTAGAGAAAAGAAAAAAAAAAATTAGAAAGAGCTTAATAAATTAGAAGTTTCCTACAAAATAGAAAAATTCAGTTAGTTCTAAAAATCAGATAGAAGGAAGAATAGCAAATTTCTAAAGTTAGGAAAAATTTCTAATAAGGAAAATAATTAAGCTTCTAAACCTAGAATTAAAAATTTCTAAAAAGAAAATCTAATCCTAAACTAATCCTAAAACTAATTAATTTCAGAAAAACGTAGCCGATAGTCCCCGGCAACGGCGCCAAAAACTTGTTCACTCCCCAAGTGCATGGTTGTGATGTAGTAATAACTCGGTAAGACCGAGGTCGAATCCCAAGGGACTGAAACTTGTACGTTATCTAAAACTAACCAAAACTAGAACTAGATTAAGATGAAATCTAAACTGAATGTAATTTGAGAAATAATGGTGAAATAATTATCTAAACTTGAGAGAAATCAGGAGAAGGAAACTAGGGATTCAGAGGATCCACTTGTAGAGATCAGGGACATCTTATGCATGTTTCATGGAAGTTAACTGAACTGACATTGATCTAGTTTTAGAGAGATGAAAGGTATATGAATTAGAATGGATTCCATCACCAAACCATGCCCAAAGACTATGGCAAACAACAGAATCAAACTAATTACCACCCAATCACATGTATGAAGTTAGGAAGGGTGTCGTCATCCAACCATGCCCAGGAGACTATGGTGAACAACAGGACGTCCCGACGTCATAAACATGAAAAGAAAATAGAAATATTCAAAGTATCGCAGACCCATTGTAATTTCAGTCACAACAGACCATTAAGAACTAAAAATATTTCCATAATAATCAACTAAAATCAACGTCGATTCATGAATTAAAATTAAAATAAAATAAAATGTCCCATCTCACTACAAGCTTCACCTCTTAGCCCTAGCTAAGAGGTTCAGCCCCACATCGATGGGCTGATCATCTTAAAAAAAACAAAAGAACGAAGAAGAAAAAGAAAAAAATAAATAAGAAAGAAAACAAAAAAAACCTCTGTCTCTCTCTCTTCACGTTTTCCACGTCCAAGCCCAAGCTTCCTTTTTTCTTTTCCTTCTTTCTTTTCTCCCTCTCTTCCTTTTTTCTCCCCAGCCGCCGATACCACCTCCCTTTCTTATAGGGTTGAAGGTCCCTGGAGAAATCGGTTAAAAAAAAGAAAAACCGACGTTGCTGCTGTCGGTGGAGGCTTCCGCAGAGTGATACGCAGCACCGACTTGCATTTTGAAATTAACATTGCAGCCGCACATGCAAGATCCGATACGTTTAGTGGTCTAAGCTATGGTTAGCCCCACCTTGAGAGAATTTTGGATGGTCCAGATGGTCGGACGAGTCCTCTCTATGGACGTGTAACCGTCCGAAATACCTGAGCTAATTTCAGAAGCTATACGTGCGTAATCCATATGCAGGGGAGCTGCGCTGAAGCTTGGTGGGTCCCCTGAACGTTGTCAAAAGAAAGATCCAACCCGTCCATGGAATTCCTCTTGGAATTTCAGTCGGGAAGGGGTGTTTTTTATTAGGTTTAGTGCGGCCCACAAAACCTGGAAACCCACCATCCGTCTTGCATTTGGACGCTCGAAAATCGATCTCTCCTGGCTCTTGAAATTTCTTCACCTAGACGATAGTAACATGGGTCGTGGTATTATAATGGACAGTCCAGATCAGTTGTACAATTGATCATGGTGGCCCACAAAAACCCATCCGCAGTCTCTGTTCAGCGGCACCAAAACAAGAATTTCAATTCCTTTGAAAGCTCGGTCAAAGCTGTTGCTGACCGATTCCTTTAGTGCAATGTTCATCCAACGCACGTGTACTGTGCACATGCACCATGTAAGGTGCATCCCACCTTGATGTATATTAGAAATCCGCTCCTATCATTCCTTTCCTTATTTACTTTAAGGCGTTAATTCCAAAACTAAAGCATATCCAGTGATCAGGTGGGCCTCAAATTGTTGCTTTGTGGGCTGATCTGTCCATTAGGACACTTCAGGAGATCTTCAATGGTTGAAATTTAATATGTACGGTTAATTTATGGTCCTCAGGACATGTATGGAGTTTCGAGCTGAATAGATGGTGAAAACCCTGTGATCTTGCATTCTAGCTGACTTTCAGACCACTTGAGCTTCAGTTTCTCGATTTTCTCGGATTCCTGGCCGTGTATATCTGTCAATCTTGGTCCCCTGGAGTGTGTCCCTTGCCTTTTGGTGTCATTAGATCGTTAAATCTCAACTTTTAACGTCCTTTTTCCATCCATGCTCATAAAATCACCTTGCAACACAAGAATGAGAAAACGAGCCATTAGACAGCATTATATTCGTAAATCCAGACAATATTTGGGGTCTAATATGCAATATTTGACCCTCAACAAGTCTGAGAATCGATGCTCCTCCCTAATTTCCAGTACAATGTGTTAGATTATTGTTTAGATTCAATACCTTAAGAGAGTATTGGAACCAGCACATCCTTGACTGGAGGTGGTGTGGTAGGAGTTGAAGGATTGACCTCAGTAATGCGTGCACTTCTTCTCTTCACAATTGACAATATCATGCCGGTAAGTTAGAGACTGTCTCATCGGGTCTGTGGTATTTTTTTTCAGCTATGTTCGGGCATGCCAGAATTGAAATTGTGGCTTCAATTCAAACCGAACAACTATAACCCCAAGCTCCAAGATAGGCAGACACGTCATGTATGACCTAGATCTTATGAGATCAGTCGCCTATTCAGCCACTTGCTTAAAGTGTAAACAGGATCAGACGATATTCAAAGGGTGGGGTTCGTCCTCTGATGATGGGTTACACTTTTGCCTTCCACGTGAAAGGACTTTTTAGTATAAATAAAGTGAAATGAGAAAAGGATTCTTACAGTCCGTCGTGAAGGACAACTGCAAAACACCTTTTCAAGTGAAGAATTGAATCCAGCGTGTGAGCGTAAAGTTTACTTTCAGCTAAAATTACCAGCTACTTGATTAATACTATAGATTACATTATAGAATGTAAATAGCAGACTGAAAGTAAAGAATTACATTAAGAAATGTAATTTTCTTGACAGGGAAAATAAAAGACTATACTATGGATGTAAATTGATTGGTAGTTGAAAGGATAATTGAAAGGTAATGTTTGGTTTGATTGGATTGATATGAGATTATTTTTATTCTTGCATTCATCTTCTATTTATAGATTTAATTCAACCATCTAGATCCTTCTTACGTTCTAATGGTTGCCATAACTGTTCGCCACTACTTGAATTGCATACTTTCTCTCTTTGTCATCCATCCTGTAACTATTTCTTCACGATTACTTTTTCATCAGTCGCTTGGAAATTGACATGACATTGTCTAATACGTTTAAGTTGTTATTTACTACGCAATCGATTCAAACATCTGAATACACCATGTGGATTTTGTATAAACCACATGTAATTTACTCTATTTAGCTCCTAAGAGGAATGATCATAAGGGGATGAATTAGGTTTAGAAATGAAAATTAAAGTTTCAAAGGTTTAATTAAATTATTTGGTTAAACAACTGGAAGTGTGGAAATTTTTTTACTTTTATCGCTTATGCCTTCTCCATAGATAGATACTGTTTATTCTCGGCGTTATGTGATGGATGATACAAAGGCAGTTAGAAATCGCCATAAAATTGTATTTTTGGCATATAAGTAATTCAAAATCAATCATGCAAATTATGGGCACCCTTTTAGATGTTTCATGGATAGGGGTGTACATCGAGTCAAACCAAGTCGAGCTAGTCTTAGCTCAACTCGGCTCGGCCACTAGCTGACCTCATCTCGAACTCGGCGCGGCTCGGTCCTCGAGCCTGACTGGCCAGCTCAGCTCAGTTTGGTCAGCAGCTCAGTCTAGTTCGAGTTGAGCTCAAGCCAAGATCGAGACAAGTTTGTCATTGCAGCATTTTCACAAACACCTGGACTGCACCTTTAAAATCTCACTGTAATTGATACAATAGCAATGGTTTTATAGGTATTTTATCAAACACCTTCTAAGCAACATAACAAATCAAGAAAAAAGGATATTAGTTTCATATACATACCTTCCTCGCCACTAGCCACACTTTGTTGAATCATTTCATCAAACACTTGGTGAGCAACATCAATATCAAAGTAACCAAGTCACTAGACTAGTTCGATCCGAATCAAGTCGAGCTGGGCCAGCTTGAACTCGGCTTGAACTCATTTTCAAGCTAAAAAATGACTAGATTTGAGTCAAGTCGAGGGAGTTAACCGAGTTAGCTCGTGTACACCTCCATTCATGAACAAAAAAAAAATTACTCGGATTTGGTTATCAAACTATTAGATTGCAAGAAATTTATTGGACGGTTACCGCTGAATAACTTCCAAAGGTCTCGTTACAAAAAACCAAGTGCCCACGAACCAAAGGTTAAGATTGGTCAACCAATCTGACCTCTATCCTTTAATTTAAAACACTGGTCCCATGAGATAATGGATTTATACTGAGTTAATATTTATCACCTATTCTATTTATTAGTTCCTACGTACCAAGCGTCATACGCAGCCAGAGTATGAAATAATTCCCCTTCTCGAAAATGACAGATATTGCCCTACTCGAGTAGATTCGAAATTTTTTTATACACTGATAGAGAATGATGGCTGATACGCATGCAGAGAGAGTTAGTCCACGTGGCGTATAAACAGTTAAAAGTTGAACTGACGAGATGCTGTTCTCCAGTTCAGATAGATCATAACAATAAGAAGAAGCATTAATTTATTTTATAAACTGAAGGATTGGTGGATACAAGTCGAGCTGACGAGATGCTGTTCTCCAATTCAGATAGAGCATAACAATAAAACAGAAGCACTAATTTATTTAACAAACAGAAGGATTGGTGGATATTTTGTGGACATAAATTGCAAACGGTCGAAATCAGGCGAAAAGGTGTTACCGCAGATGCTATGATTTCCAACCGATCTGATCTCGGTCCTGATTTTGCACAGTTTTAACTTGGAGCGGATTAGGTGCGCCCCGGCCACGCCCAAGACAGTGCGGCCCTTACCGTGGGGCCCACCTTGATGCATGTATTCTATATCCACGTTGTCCATACGTTTTGTCAGATCATTTTATATAAGGAGCTGATGTGAAGGATATCCAAATCTAATGTGGACCATACTATAGGAAACAATGCTGATTGAACGCTCTACCCTTGAAAACCTCTTAGGGCCCACTGTAATGTTTGAGTGCCATCCAACCTATTGATAAGGTTAGGTATAACTGGATGAAGGAAAAAATAAATAAATAATAAAAATTCAGTTCGATAACTTGTAGCCCATTAATAGTCAATCAAAACTGTTTCCTATGGCATGGGTCACCTGAGAATATTAACTGCTTCATTTCATTCACGAGCTTTATGGCCAAAAGTGATTTGGCAAAATGGATGGACGGTGTGGATATAGAATACATGCATCAAGGTACGCCTTAGGGTAAGGGCCACACCTTCGGCTATACATGTGCCATAATTGAGTTTGTAGCTCAATTTAAACCGAACAACTATGACCCCAAGCACCAAGATTAGTGGACACAGTGTATGAGCGAGATCTGATGAGATCGGTCGCCTATTCAACCACTCACTCAATATGTAAATAGGATTATGCGATATTCAGGGGGTGTCGTTCGTCCTCTGATGATGGGTTGCACATTTATCTTCGATACAAAAGTACTTTTCAATACAAATAAAGTGAAATGAGAAAATGATTCTTACAGTAGGTCGTGAAGAACAGTTGCAAAGCAAATTTTCGAGTGAAGAACCAAATCTAGCGTGGCAGCATAGACTCAAATTACAACTAAAATTACTAGCTACTTGATTAACACTACAAATTACACTACATAATGTAAACAGTGAGCTGAAAATTAAAAATTACACTAAAAAAATGTAATATACTTGACATGAAAAGTAAAAGATTATACTATGGAATGTAATTTGACTAATAATTGAAAGGTAATGTTTGGTTTGACTGGATTGGTGTGAGACAACTTTTCTTATTGAATTCATTTGCTATTTATACCCTTATTCCGATCATCTAGATCTTTCTCACGTTTTGAAGGTTACTATAATCGTTTGTCACTACTTGACTTCATCTATTTCTCCATTTGTCATATATCCTGTGATCATTTCTTTTTTATTGCTTCTTCATTGGCTGCTTAGATGTTGACGTGGCATTATCTGATATGTCCTAGCTATTATTTGCTAAGTAATCTTTTCAAATCTTCATATAAACCATGAGGATTTGTATAAATCACACCTAATCTATTCTAATTGACCCTTAATAGGAATAACGATCACCTTTCCAAAAAGGTAAAAGTGACGTACGACCCCTCGTTAATGTGGTATTTATTGCCTATACATGGCAGCGAGCCGATAATCATCTTCGGATGATTCACCGTAACATGTTACCACCGGTTGCACTTTATTAAAGTAATAGTCAAACCTTGTGTCAGCACGTGCTCTTACATCATTTTCCACACAATCGTAATGATGCCCTAATAAATGCTCTCCTCTCTCAGCCAATATAGCGGTTTCGAATTCCTTTTCATTCTTACACTTTTATTTCTTATTCTTCGAAACAATTCTTAATTCCATCCTTTTCTCGAGCAATGGTTTCCTCTTCATCTTCCACCCCATCGTTCAAGAAAAAATGATCTTTTTATAGTGATAGATGCTCTTGCCGATAAGTGCATCGATAATACAGTCTTTCAATCGCCCATTGGCGATTACTACTGCTTGGGTCTAACATTCACTCCAATAACCAAAGTTGAACAAGTGAACATGATGGATGCTTTTGAAAAAGCAGTTAAGACCGCTTGAGTTGAAGTAGGAATATATCAATATGTCCTAGAGTGGGGTGAATAGGACTTTTTAAAGTTTTTATGAATTATTAAAAATCCTATCACACTAATCCTATCATAGAGTATAGATAAGGATTACTTAAAAATTAACTCTACTGGCTTCCAAGCCTGGTAGATGATCCAATCACAGAACTATTTAAATAATAATCATAGAGCAGTTATAGTCTATGATGGATGTAACTGTGTGTGAAGTGTGAGCAAGTATAAATACAGTTAATATAATCACACAAAAAAACAAACACAATAATCAATCACAAACACAGTCATTTTTATAGTGGTTTGACTACTTGTCTACTCCACTCCCGGCTGCCACACTCAACCCTTGAGTGTACCGGATTTCACTAAGGAGGTTTCTCATGGTTCACCTTAAACCTAACGTTTTAAATCAGGTTCACCTTCAACCTTTACAGAGGTTTCTACTCGGTTCACCTCAAACCTTAGAGTTTTGCTGGCGCACTCCTGACCAGATGTTTATGCCCACACATAGCAAGGGTCCACACAACGCACCCCTCATGTACACTCCCGTCGGAGGCCTCCTTTGAGGACTTCAAAGGGTGAGCAATACTTAAAACCCAATCCTAAAAAGGAATGATCACAAGTGTCCTTTGGACTCTAGATACTTACAAATAAGTTGATGAGTCTCATTCAACGCAATGTCGAAGATCTCCTCCTTGTTGTTGAAGGGTCTTCGGCTCCCTTGATCCACAACACAAAAGGTGTACCTATACTTGTCTTCAGGTTGGGTCAAGGTTATGATGGAATTTCACTCTCTAAAGATTTTTATATTAGGAAGATAGAGTGATTCCAATCATCTATGCATTCAAGGCATCCCAGCTTAATGATTTGTCATTAAGGTAGTAGCTGGAGGATCCTTGAATACAAAGGTTCATTCCGCAATCCACTCTACTGAATATCAATAATGAGGGTGGATTGGAGGATGAACTCCCTGAGAGAAAGGGCTTAAGATAAATGATATGAAGTTTAAAATACTCAGAAACACTCTCTTCTTTCTCTACCAGCAATAAAGACTAACCTCTCTATATATAAGCAAAAGGTTCCAACGGATATAAAACGGTCACATTTATGACAGAGTTCGATATCATCGAGCAAGACTCAATATGATCGAGCGTATACTCTCGATTGTATCGACTGACCTCTCGATGATACAAACTCAAATGTCATTTTTGCTTTTGAAAACCTTTTGTCAACTGGTCAATTGGATCGAGACACACATCGATGTTATCGAATTTCGAACTCCGATTCTATCGATAGAGGCATTGATCTATCGACAGGTGAAAACAAGAGAGACAAGCCTTGAAGGATTTCATGTTCTAAAGATATGATCGGAGAACAGCCGATGTCATCAGAATTTGTATATCGATGATATCGAAGTCCGTGTCGATGGGATCGATAAATTGTATAGATTTACTTATAAGCTTATTGGACGGTTTGGATCCGATCTCGATCCAATCGACCAGGTCTCAATATGATCGACATATGAATATCGATTTCTCGACTGGCACCCCGATCAACGATTAAAACACCCTGAAATTTATTCTGGAGGAAATATGCGCCCAATATCGATATGATCGACTGACTTCTGATATGATCGATATTTGAATTCAGATTAAATCGGACAGTCATCGATATATCGAAGCTCATAGTATTTTTCTTTATAAAAATAGGGGCGTCAAAAAACTGTCTGTCGTTATTATCGATCCACTTTCGATAGGATCGATATTCGAATATCGATGATATCGACTGAACCGTCGATATATCGATAAATCGCCCAGATGAATATTTGATTGTTGGACGCTTTTTGTCCTCACTCGATTGTATCGATTGAGATGCCGAGGACATCGACAGAGCAGGTCGATCATATCGAAAAGTGAATCGATATAATCGATAGTGTAAGAAAAACTTGAAGATTTTCCTGTTTGGTAAAAAATTTTCTTACACTAAAACCCTAAGATGTTCTACTTAGTTTTAAGTATTTTAATCACTTGGTGTTTTGAGACATGGGATGTGAGGCTATGATTTACCTATGGCGAGCTTCCACACATCCAGTTAAGGTAGACACTTAACTTGATCTTCCTGTTAGGCGTTGTTATCCGACTGACTCAACTTACACCGTAATTGACAAACCAGGGCACTAGTAGGTGCACTTTCAGCTTTGATCCAGTTTGATTTTATCCCTTATTTCGCTAATGCCTTGAAGAAACCTCGATCATGGCCGAAGCCTCTTCCAAAATGGGATGCTTAGTTCCCCCATGTCTCATCTCAACACGAGACAACAAAGGGAACATCAGAAATTTATAAGCATATCAAGCTTTCCATCTATGATTATCCATCAGATCCATCCTTCCTTATCCCAACTTCAACATTTTAGAGTTTGTCGACTAATAAATTTTTCGTCAACTATGGTCCCATGAGTCCAACCACCTTTTTATATCACGGCTTTAACCCAACTTCTCTCCTTTGGGGAAGCCATTTATCTAGGTTTCACACATAAAGATGACAAGCGCTTCTCGAACAAGGCGGGAAAGGCATATTCTCACTTCATGTAGGCCTACCGTAATCTTAGTGGACTGGTCGATTACGAGGAACACAGCTTTCCTGTTGCTTTCAATTTGTCCCCACTTACTCTACGTGAACGCCCTACAAATAACCACTAAATATGTATATCTAGACGAGGCCCTTGCACAAGGTCGAAAACTTGCCCTAGCGCCTTATGTACTCAACCACCTGTAAAAAGGAATCTACAAAGTTACCACCAAAGGTCTATTTCTTGGAGAAGGACCGTTGTGACTTCTCCATATATGAATCTACGAGTACTTTTTTCCTTCTCTTGTACATCACTCCATCCATTCCGAACTAACATATACTTCCTATGGAGAGTGCATCATCCATTCTCCCCAAGAAATTTAATCCTTTTTAGTGTATATGAATACATTGTTTTTCTCTTCGGGTAAAAGCAGATGAAATCGGTCTTTCACTGCATTCCACGATGAAGAATATGGTGGTCCTGGTTGGTTTATTGGCCGATATATGCAAGAGAACGATCATGAGGCATCCCATATGCACCTGGCTTGGGAAAGCTACCTCATCGGCTAATACATTCCATATGGAGGTGCAATTGATTCTGGGAAGAATGTCAAGGCCGAGATCGAACAGGGAGGCCCATATTTACTTGCTTGGCAATTCAGTTGAGTTTATTGTATCCCATATCTATTTACCCAGAAAACCTACAACCAACCCCCTTTAAATCGGTCGATCACCGATAAGGTCGAACTCTATCGGTCTCTTCACTCTTCTTTTCAAGAAGTCAGCCTGGCTCTTGATTTTCATTGCTATCCAAATTAACCACAGGCAATAGATACTTTTTTCATCTAGTGGAAGAGCCATTATTAACAATTACTGAATAAATCTCCTGAAGAGATTATAGCTTGACTTTCTTCAAAGCTTGAGCCTAAAGGAAAGAAAAGGACAATGCCCCCATTGGCCAGTACACTGAGCTGGAATAAAAAATAAACCGAAGACAAGATCGGCCACAATATCTTCCCCTCAAACTTCACCAATTAAAACAGCAGCTGCTCCTCTCAAGCGCCAAAAAAGTTGTGGCGAGGATTTCTATTTTTCCTGCACCTCCACCAATCCATAAATCTCCATCATCTTTGAAGAGAATTCTTGACTTGGGAGCTCCGCTCAGTCCACCTCCAAAGCCTCGTGTCTTAGATCTTCAACATGTTAATCCACCTTTTCAACTAAAATTTGTGGATTGACCATTGCCAACTCCATCAAAGCCATGACGGACATCAGGTACTTCCTCAGACGAGGTCGTATCTTCCTTTAAAAAAAATATTTCAAAACTAAGTACTGGCCAAGTCTCTCCATCACCAATTACTGAAAATAAATCGAGGAAAGCTGGAAACATCAACAGGAAGCTCATTATAACAAATGCTAGAATAAATGATAGCAGGATAGGAAAAGATTAAATAACATTGATCTTCCCTTTGATGAAAAGTATCGTACTCCTTATCATCCCAAATTTCTACCACGGCCTACTTCAAGGCAAGTGCTGGCGATGATTATAAAAAATTCTCAGGCCGTGAACACACGATCCATCGCTTATGCTATCTGTTTAGATTTAGGTGGAAATTGCTTACCTATATATAATTATCTTGAATTTTCATGATTTTTAACATTGACTGATTGTGCCCTTTTCTTATAGTTACAAGGGAGCTTTCAGCTACTAACAAACAGATCATTGTGGCGCAACCGTTATAATAATGTCCACTAGCGACTAAGATTCTTAAGATCATTGATGTCCATACCATTGATTCTAAGAGCACGGTCAGCGCTGATGTCCTCCCATCTCATAATTCTCCTGAGGTCACAAATCTTCCCTCAGCGTCGAAATATATGATCAACATACCTCCAACACCTCCTACTGCAGTTGATTAGGAAGAAGAAGAAGAGCAACTCCTTCACCATTCTGGCGAGAAACCATCTTCCCAACTAACAATCCCTTCATTTGACGAACAAGTTCCTCCAACAGTTGAAGAATCGTTTTCTCATGAGGGAATTGTTGTCGTGGCCGAGGAAGTTGTAGTGATCAATGTCCCGAAGCCCGACTCGCATCTATCACCCACTCCCATACCAACATTGGTGGGTGATACTCCAACTCTCGCCACTTCTAATGAAGATGAGCTCTAGGTTGATGACATCCTATCTTCGCTTGAGTGAGTTCTAACAGAAGACTTTGTTGTGGCCGAGTCACCCTCTCTCTCGACTAGTTTGCAAAGCCTCAAAGAAGAATTCCATATTCTCTTAGAAACAGTATTGTCCAGAACCTTGACTGTAGAGATAATCATTAAACTCAACCAATTAATCGAGTCATACAATTCCTTCTCTTGCTCAAATCCTAGTCTCATGGCTAGATCACCAACCCTCTGTGAGTTTTTGGGATTCGTTAAAGAGAAACATAGGATAAGCATTGTCGTCAGTCGTCTTGAAGCAGGACAAGTAGCAATAGAGTCCCAATTGGCTTCTGTTATGGACATTACCAACCAGCTCTTGACCAGCACTGAAAAATTAAAATCGTCTTAGGCTAAGCTAGTTGAGATGGGGACCAAAATAGTAGCTCTGGAGATAAAACTACTAACTTTAAAGAAAGGTTATGTAGAAAAAACACACATTTGGCCATTAGAAGAAATTGGTCAAGGACTTAGCAGCGACCGCTAAAGCTCGACAATAACAATTGGTCGACTCCGTCGAGTTGCCATCAAACATTAAGTTGTTTTACATGCGTCAAGTAGTCAATTAGACGAGATGGGGGCATCGATCCAACAATTTTCTTCTTTCGAATTGTAGCCGATTTACTGTGATGATTAAATCTTATCAATGCAATCGGCTACCAAGCCTCTTTTGTTTTCTCGTGCCTTAGCTTTTCTGTTCTTTTGTGTTTGTAATTAACTACTGATTTAGCCTTGAAAATCGAAGACATCATGGGCTTATTTCGAATCTAAAGCCTTAACCACTACACATTCCTAATTATTTGGAATATGTAGCGATCTTTTTGTTATAACCGCTAAAAATCATGGGTGCCAAAAATCATCTATTTAAATTGATTTAAACCTCATTCGAATTCACACTAACTTCATCTTCATACCTCTGTCTTTCTTCCATGGCTTCCAATCCTTATCCTTTCACTGATGGTGCTAAGAGTTATTTGAATGGGACCTCTGAATGGGGCTTAGTAGAGTTCTGTCAATCCTCATTCTCTTTGATCCAAACTATTTCATTAAAGAGGCTTTGCCAATGGCCAAATCAGAGGTTGAGCTCAGAGAACTCCTTCAATAGATGAAGCATCCGTATTCTATGAGATGTCATTATCTTGAGCTTAGCTTTGATTCTAAACTGCTATCTGGATACCTCCGCCAACAAGCATCGACCAAAGAATATTTCGCAAGAGTGAGTGAAGCTCATGAACTAGCTTGGCACGACCAATTGCATTGGGTCCAGACACATCAATTTAACTGCACCATGCTATGTACGTTGCAAGCCTATCGCATCGAATTAATAGAAGAACTCAAGGAATGAAAACGTTCCTTTTTTTCCAAAGAGGTAGTCATCCTAGAAGACCTTTCATTTATGGAGGAATAGATCGCCATCCACTGGATACGGTCGAAAATAAGTCTCAACGCAAAGAGAGAAGCTGAAAATAGGGTTTCTTCAACACCATCTGTGTGGACCAGCTACTTCACCTTCTTCTGATCATCATTGAGAAAGGAGTAGATTGGGCACCAAAACAAGAGAAAAATGAGGCTGAGGAGTTTGAGGGAATGAAGATCAAGATGAATTAAGTCACTCGTTCACCTCATGTTTTCCTTTTCTTTTCTCTTCTTCAGCTCCTATAATGCGGTCGATGGTAGGCAATGTTATTAAATAAATCTCTTTTCATCAATAAGATCAATATGACTTATCATGGGAAGTATGGAATATTTTCTCCTTTCGAGGTGCTAAGTCTTTCATCATTAGCCACAACTAGAGATGTTCGGAAAAGATAACTAGTCTAAACAGTATTCCCATAGTCGATTGAATCTTTCTATCACAAATTGGTCACTCCATACTTCGTCATTTTTCCATTCACGAATTTTTTACCATATGCTAACTCAGCAGAAGTAAAAACGCAACATCCCTTGAGGAACCTCATTTATCCTGCTGTAAACCCCCATATTCTCATAAATGAATTGATAACCCAGCTGTTTGCTTCGAGTTCCCAACCGTCGATCCATATCCAATGCATGCATTTATTACCCATAGGATGTCTATAAAAAAGCATTCCCCACTTAGATTTGCGGCACACCATGAACAGAAAACCTCAGCAGCAAGCCTTGATGCCATGACTTCTTCCATTTTCTTTTCCCAATCCTTAAGGTTCTAAAGGAAATCCTTGAAGGAGGGATTGACTCCTCTTATTCCTCCTTCCTCCCCGATGTTCATCCCTTCCTTATGGATGCAACTGAAGCATCCAAGATCGATGAATCTCTACAAGAGGTTCTCTAGGTCATTTTGAAACTCCAACAGCTTGAAAAGGCATACTCCAAGGTCGACTTCGAACTCAAATAATGCGTTGCCCCATTGATGGAACTCTTGGCCCTCCATGATGAGTCCATGACTGTTTCAGCTCACTATGATGCAGCTTGGAAGAATCAAATATATAAAGAGATGTTATGATCCGTTGAGTTTGTACTTGGCAACCTCTTCGCTGACCTCTCAGAGGCCCAATGGCTCTATCCAGGTCGTGATCGGTCAGATAATCAGGACCTGAAAAACGTCATCGAGTCCCAGATAGAATTTTATCGGACTCATGAAGAGTCTAGCAAATTCAAAAGGTTGGAGGCCAAGCAGGAGTTCATAGCCATCAACCATCATATTGATGAAGTCAACAACCTTCTTTGCAAGCTCACAGACCGACAACCATCATGAAGAAGTAAATGCACGCTGGCTATAAAGGCCAAGGAGTCGGTTACCAAATTTTTTAAAGAACTCAAGGCAACCTGTTAGTAATTCAGCCGATTGGCTGAGTATTGTATTTTTTATTTTTTATTTGTAATCAATTGCCCTCTATTTCATGGACTTTTTATTACAATATAAAAAAAAAAAAATTTAATCATCTTGTCTCTCAACTTTACTTTGCCTGATCCTGAACGACTTCACACAACGAAGGAAAGTGTGGCTTTAAGAATTGACTGTTAATCGAGGCATTCGCGACCTTTCCATTCATATCCCTTAAAACATATGCTCCTCCTTTGAGAATTTGGACAATAACATATGGTCCATCCCATATGTGAAGTCATTTCTTACCAAGAGCATGATCTTTCTGACCGATAGGTAGTATCACCTTCCACACTATCTCCTACCCCAAAGGATTTCTCTTTCACCCTATTGTTATATGCATGAGCAACGACCACTTTATTCTCGACGATTGAATTGAGTGCCCTCGTTCGAACTTCATTTAGCCCTTCAAACTTGGCCAACATTGCTTTGTAAACTCAAGAGTGGTTAGTTTAGCTTAATAAGTGGTCTGTAAAGATGACAAAGTGACCTCGAGGGGCACTACTACATCATGTTCGTATGTAAGTGCAAATGGACTCACGCTAGTACTTGTATGTAGTGAATTTCTGTAACGCCTCGTGTTTTTCAGGACCCGAGTATATGACCCGTCTCTTAAAATCTCGAGTGTTAACCTCAAAAATTCAATGTAAATTTGAACCGTTTATCATTAATTAGAGCCAATAGCAACGAAGCTAGAGTAAACCATACATTGAAATAAAAATGTTCCAACTATAATAAAAATTCAAATGTAGCTCCCATACAGGACTTATACAATCCCAAATAATAAAGTTCATATACGCAAAAATAGAAATCTATTAACTAGTGGTGGAGCTCAATATGGGCCACAAGGACCCCATTGAGCTCCCTAGCTACTCGATCTGCTCCAAAAACCTAATGAACAGTATCGACTCGCCCTATACCTGCATCAACTGCTATGGTTTGATAGCGTCAATGGCTATTGCAATGAGGAGCACCCTCTAAGATTGCGCACTCATCATTCATAATCAATACAGAATGTGAGTCATGAATTTAGATATATTAAACAGGGCATTTCTTAATCATACTTATGTACTCAAGAATTAAACCAATCAATAGAATCCCATCATAAGCAAAATATAATGGCAATCGCAATTTAAGGAAATATGTCCAGATAATCAAATAATCAATCATACAACTTTCTATTTCACCGAAAGTCACATTGTACGTGAACTCCGCAAGATGACTAGAAAATCGATAAGCAAACTTCAACTCCACCCGAAAATCATAGTATAAGTGAAATCCATGAGGTGAATAGAAAATCAGCCTTCAAACCTCTTTTTCATCCAAAAATCATGTTGTACGTGAACTCCGTAAGATAGCTAAAACATCAATAAGCGAACTTCATCTTCACTCAAAAATTATGGTACGACTGATATCACAAGATGAAGATATAAACAACATACAAACCCTAGACCACCTGAAAATTATATCGTGCGTGAACACCACAAGATGGATAGAAAATCAATAAATGAACTTCAACTCCACCCGAAAATCATGCTACGACTGAACACCATAAGATGGCTAAGAAGGAATAAGATATGTGAATGTAATCATCAAGCCACAAGAGGGCACCATTAATTCATCAACACCACGATGGGCAACTAGACAATCCAAGCCACGTAGGAAAACATGCAGTCCAAGCCATGTAAAGCAAAGTGTGATCCAAGACATGTAAGACAACCATGGACCGCAAGATGGTAAGACCTTAACATGCTCCATTCAGTCCATAAGATAATCATAAACAACCACATTTATTTAATTAACAAGCCCTATAACTTGAGACAACATGTGGCAACCAATTCATTCATGTTTGTAATATTAAAGAGACATAACAGTTGTTCATTACATGGGTCAATCACACAACATATTAGCAAAATTACATAATAAGATAAGTAAACTATGAGAAAATTTAGAGCCACTAATTTTATGGAATTAAAGCATTGCTCAAGTCCGGATTGGTGAATTTAAGTGGGAAGCTCAAAGGGTGAGTCCTCACCTTAAATTTATTTATTACTTGGTTGGATATCATCAAAGGACTCAAAATACTCAATTAACCTAGAATATCCCATGTCAATGGTTAGGATAAAATAGGTCTAGATGCACCCAAATGATTAAGGTTCCCAATGTGTATCCAAGTTAGATTCAAATTGGTGTAAGTAGGTAAACTAAAGCATAATTTAAATCCAAAAAAAAATGTGTAACCTCAAATCCTAAATTAGCCACTAATTAGTTATAATGAACATTCTAGATAGAGTATGGTTTGCTTACCAAAAATCCAAGTCAACTTGGATTCAGCCCGACTCAAAATAATATATCTTTCTTAATGAAAATGTTCTACACCAATGTCATTCACATACTTACAACTAGGGAATTGACTAAATGTTTAATTACACTAAATCAAGGTCAATCATTGTAAGGAGCTAGGTTGACTAACTTTAACCTAGATCAACTCATTTGACTCGGTGAGTTTCAATCTAGTTGACTCGCCAACCACCAAACCCGAACTTCTCTCTCTCTTGATTTTCTTCCTCCTTCTCTTTCTTCTCCTATTCATCTTAAAGCTGGGCATCAGACCGAGTCGGACCGGATTGGGTCCAACGCGCCTCGAATCGAAATATGCAGGGCTTGACCCGAACTCAATCAGATCCGGAACCGAGTACGTGTCATCTACCTCGAACCAACCCAATTCCCTCATGGCCTGAGCAGATCCGAGTCCGACTTGGTCAAGAAAATCGAGTTGGATCGGATTGGGCGAGGTTAGGATCGTCCATTTTTCCAACAGTGTGGAAATCATTATTTTCACTGTTTCTTATGGTGTGATCAGCTTGATTAGTAGATATACTTAAAATTTGGCATCTATCACTAAAATGATCTAAAAAAACTAATGAACGGTGTGGATAAACCAAAAAAAAATTCAAGACGGGCCACATAGTCTACTCAGTGCGATAAAATAACTCCATACAAAATCTGTTTCTAATTTAATCAAGTACTTGCTGTCTCCAGCTCATGACAGCTATACAGTACGTGTTGTGCTCGTCTATAGTTCATTAGGAAGGAGATTGCGTTCTGATCTATAGGGTCCACCATGATTTACATATTTCATCTACTCTGTCCATCCATTTTAATAGATAATTTGATGGCTAGAGCCCAAAAATGAAATATATCCAAATCTCAATTGGACCTCACCACGGGAAACAATGTGAATTGAAGTTCTACCGTTGAAAATTTATTGAGGTCCATAGAAGTTTTGGATCAAGCTGATATTTGTGTTTTCCCTTCATCCATGTCTTTGTGATCTTATGAACATGTTGGATGACAAATAAACATTACTTTGGGCCCTAGCAAGGTTTCAACGGTGGAAGTCATTATTCCCATTATTTTCTTTGGTGTGTTCCACTTAAGCTTTGGGCATACTTATATTTTGTACTCAACCACTAAAATGATATGTAATAACGGATGGAAGGTGTGGATAACCCACATACACTCGTAGTAGGCCCAGCTGAGTTTAACTCAGTATGATAAAAGTGTACTGAGTAACTCAGTACACAATCCTAGCTCATTACAGCTACTCCAAGCACATGTCGTGTAAAGACGAGCACTGACGCTCCTTGAGCTTCGAGTTGTACGAACGGTTCAAAGGAGATCAAAGTTACATGGCCCCATAGTGATGTATTTAGTATATCTATACCATTCATCTATTTTCAGAGATCATTTTAGAGCATTATCTAAAAAAATGAATCATATCTAAAGATTATTTGGACCACACCATAAATAGTAGCGGAGATAATGATTTTCACCGTTAAACAATTTATAGGGCCCACCATAACGTTTATTTTCCATCCAATCTGTTCATAAGGTCACAAATACCTTAATGAAGAGGAAAAAGAAATTTCATATTGATCCAAAACTTCTGTGAACCCAAAAAGGGTTTCAATGGTAGATGATCAATCCCCCATTGCTTTCCATAATGTGGTCCACTCAATGGTTAGATCTGTCTTATTTTTTGTCTCAAGCCTTAACACGGTATTACCAAATGGATGGACGGTTTGGATATAACACATACCTCGTAATTAGACCCATAAAACTTGTTAATGTTACACCAGCCAATACACTTCCGGGTCTCACTGACAAGACGAAAGGCGAGAGCCTGTTGTCGGCCATTCTTCAATCAATGACTGCTACTACTCTCTCTTACTCTCTTTCATACATAACTATACATCATTTCCCAGTGTATATCTCTCTCCAATCGTCTCAATGTAAATCACTCCTCCAATAGAGAAAACAAAACCCAACAGGCAATGACTCTCAATGTATATCTCTCTCCAACAGAGAAATCCCATGAAGCTCCAAGATCCAACGGCAGCAAGAGACGGATTTGATCTACTGTAAGACATCTAGCTAGCCTTCTTCTTGCCTTCTTATTCACCAGAAAGGGAGAGATAGATATAGGGAGAGACAAATATAGAGAAATATAGAGAAATAAAGTTGGGTGGACGTTTTTGGTGCCAAACAAAAAGCCAAAAGATGCGTGAGTGGTAAAACAGGATTTGAGGGATATTTACATCCCAGGTAGGGTCAGTTCGGACCCTTTCGGTCCAGGCTTTCGGATCGGTTCTGTTCGGATACACCACTATCCAAATCCGACCCGAAAAAGATCGGATCTAGATGGACAGACTCAATCAGGGCCGATCTAGGTCGTCGGTTCTATTCAGAACGGTACTGAGTCGGGTTGGATCGGGTCCGATCCACCGAATCGGGTCCAACATGCCCACCTCTAATTCTTCTTACTCCCTCTCTATCTCTTTCCCTGCTAGAATTCCAGCTAGGCCTAGACCAGGCCCAAATTCAACCTAACTCGGCTAGACTCAGTTTCAGCCGAGTTAACTAGGCCTCCTCTTCCTTCTTCCTCTCTCTCTCTCTCTCACATTCGCACGCCCACTCTCTCTCTCTCTCTCTCTCTCTCTCTCTCTCTCTCTCTCTCTCTCTCTCTCTCTCTCTCTCTCCCTCTCCCTCTCTTCTTCTTCTTCTTCTTCTTCTTCTTTGTCCCTTCTCTCTCTCTTTTTTCTTTTCTTTTTTTCTTTTTAAATGCTGGAATGTCCAACAACATCTGGACTAAGGCTCAAACTCAACTCGACTCGCTGGACTTGGTTTCAGCCATGTCGACTCGGTTTCGACCAGGTAACCTTCTCTCTCTCTCTCTCTCTCTCTCTCTCTCTCTCTCTCTCTCTCTCTCTCTCTCCTTCTTCTTCTTCTTCTTCTTCTTCTTCTTCTTTGTCCCTTCTCTCTCTCTTTTTTCTTTTCTTTTTTTCTTTTTAAATGCTGGAATGTCCAACAACATCTGGACTAAGGCTCAAACTCAACTCGACTCGCTGGACTTGGTTTCAGCCATGTCGACTCGGTTTCGACCAGGTAACTCTCTCTCTCTCTCTCTCTCTCTCTCTCTCTCTCTCTCTCTCTCTCTCTCTCTCTCTCTCTCTCTCTCTCTCTCTCTCTTCTTCCCTTTTTTCTTCTTCCTTTCTTCTTCCTTTCCTCATCTCTTTTCTTCCTCTACCTTTGCTTGTCCAGATAGCATCTGGGCCCACGAGTAGCTACTGGACTAGGCTAGGAGTAGACTTGACCCAATCCTGTTGCCTTGGTCCGAGCTCGAGCTGGTGCGACAGCAATGACTACCCGCCACTCTCTCCTTTCTCCCTACTTCCTTCACTTCCTCTCAGTCATTTCCTCTTTTGATCTTTCTTCTCCTTCTCTTTTCTCTTCTTTTTTTTTTTTTTGACAGGGGAGGGACCTGATTCGGACCACAGCTCGACTGAGCCTGCGATTGGTGCGACAGCGGCAGCGATGACGTCTCACACTCCCTTCCTATTTCTCATTTTCTTTTGTATGTTTTGTTTTTTTTTTCTTTCAAATGGGTTGCCCTAACAGGCACCCTTTATAATTCTCTTTAATAAACTTTCGGATGCAGATAATCCCTGGATTAGTTGCGGCTTAATGACTGCAACTTGTTAGATAATCCGAATGCTGTTCTCAATCATGCTTTCAGGGATCCTATCCGACACCAGGAGTGATCTTCTGGGCTCCTGGTCCACCTAATGGATGGTTTAGATCAGCCATTGGGACCCACGTATAGGTGGTGGGTTTTTCAAACAGAGGGAGAAGATGACTTCGTTGTCAATGACAGATTGCCATTGGATGGTTGAACTTGTGATCTGAGGCGTTCAGACGGTGTGGTTTACTCCTCTGATGACTATGGGGCCCTTCAGATGGACGGTGATCAACAGTTATACTTAATGGGTTTGAGATGTAGCGGTGGTTGCAAATGTTAGCTTGGCTATAAAGGAAACCCTGGTACGAAGGGCTAGGATGGATTTTCAATGAAAGGCTGAGATCCCAGGAGGGGATTTCACGTGGATTTCCAGCGTGGAAAGAGAGACTCTGTTTTCGAAAAGTGGTTGCACACAGCCCTCTTGTGCCCGTGATTGTGCAGCTGCACGTGTGATCAAACAGGTGAAACTTTGGATTCTGCACGTATTCACAACCCCCACCAGGTGGACGGTTTGGATCAGGCATTGGTGGCCCATGATCATCGTAATCGATGGAATTTTTCAAACGCTGTTGTTGGCGGGAGAATATTGAGAGAGAAACGCTCTACCGCTCGGGTCAATTCCGACTTGACTGGACTTCCAGTCCAGTAAACGGCGGGTGCACGTACATGGTGTACACGTACCACGCAAAAGTGGGATCTGAATTATCTTATGATCCAATCTGCTCCGTTCATATGCTTTTTCAACCCAAAATAGGGCTGGAACCAAGAAATTAGGCATATCCTAAACTCAGGTGGGTTATATAGGCCAAGTTCATGCTTGATTAGTGGTTTGCGCGGCCCATGGTGGCGTTAAGTGAAATCTGACCCGTTCATTAGTTTCAAAATTAGTATAAAAATAATATATCATGTAATTCTAATTACATTAACATATAATATAGTATAGATTATAAATATATACACAACTTATAATACATTTACTATATTATTTCATATTTTATATTAATAATTATTTATCAATTAATAAGGTATTTACTTTGTAATATTCTGTATGTGTGTGTGTGTGTGTGTAATATTCAAAGTGTACTATAGCTAATTAATACAGTATTATTATATATTCATTACAATAAATATTAGTAATTAATATTTTAGATTATATAATAAAATACATTTACATATCTATTTAGCATAATACATCAATAGTTATAGATAAGCATTTATTTACAATCATTAATATTTATAACATATTTTTGTGATTATATATCCATATGTTAGTATAGCCAAATTTAGGTTAAGTGATGTATATTATATATATTTATATATATAAAATAATACAATAATATATAGTTAAAATTAAAAATGTAAATATTAGTCAATGTACATCAATTATATGATAATGTGTTGGTATATAATTTATTTTATATATAGTTTAAATAATATACAAAATTTAAATAATTCAAGTAACATATATATTATTACAATTAATTATAAAATTATTTTGTATTATGATATAAGTATACGATTATATCAAATTTAAAATAAATTTTTATGGTACCAACTTAAGATAGGCCACCCATCCGACTTTGAGATAGATTTGTAGCTCAGGCGGGCTGTATTAACTGAAATATAGCCTTTGAGTGCCAGCTATTGTTGACTCGATGATGACCTATGGTTCACTCACGAGATCAGGATCGTTCATCTAACTGGTAAGCCAATTAGGGCCACCATTCATTTTAGATTTAACCAGATGGGTTACATGACATTTATTCTTGGGGTTCGAATTACGATCTCCGTCCATCCGACAGTCTGATCGAATCCAAACCTGATCACTAGTGATCCTTAGAGTTTGATATCGACAGTGGATGGTTAGATCTGTCTAACAAGGTGATTAAAATACTAAAATAGACTTCACTTGTGGTGTGATGCTCCATCGAGGGAATTTAATGGGTGAGTTATGGGTGAAGGTTACCATTAACGGATGGAATCAGGCTAGAGAGTATGAATAATGGCATAAGCCACGATTGTGTTTATACTAAATCAAGTTCTCATGGTAACACCCGAGTGCTGAAAAGTACGGCGTGTTACAATTTCAATATGTCCAAAGTGCTTCTAATAACTTCATATGTCATTCCCGATAATTCTCTTCGATCATTATTCTTAGAATATTTTTTATTACCTTGTTACTAGCCTCATCCTAATCGTTGGCTTGTACATAATATAGCATTGAATGTAAAAAATTTATTGCTTACTTTTTGACCATCGCCCGTACTTCCACCTTGATCAATCTAATAGATTCCGGAATTCCAAATCGATCGATGATACTTTTTTCAATGAATTTAATGAATTCTCAATGACCAACTCCTTTCATGATCTTTGCCTCTCTACTCATTTAGTGATGTAATCGGTCGCAACAATTATAAATGAATCCATCCACAATGAAGGTGGGTGAATTTTTCCTATCAAGTCGATCGCCTAACCTCGGAATGGCCAATGTTTTATGTAAGGCCCATATCATAGACCATACTGTTCCGTAGGCTTCCACGATCCTCCTGGTTGAATTTTGAAAACTCGCAACTTGTAATCAACATTTGCGTGTGAACCTTAGTCGCATCCTGAAGACCTGAGTCGGCTTAACTCGAATCTTGTATCTTAGCAACCGTGCCGTCACCGCAGTTCCAACGCCACGTCTCACCCTCCAATCTAATACCGAGGCCAGGAGATGTGAGCCCACGTTTATTTCAAGAAAACCACCGTGCGTTGCAATTTTCAAGAGAATCTCAACCCTAAACATTACACTAATCCATCAATCAAAGTCAAGTACATAAACTTACCTAACCCATCCCTCTCCCAGTCCCAAAGTTAACTCTCTCTCTCTCTCTCTCTCTCTCTCTCTCTCTCTCTCTCTCTCTCTCTCTCTCTCATTTTCTCTCTTCACTCTCAAGCTCCCAAGGGGAGCAACCGTCCAAGTAATTTCCATAAAGAAAGAAGCCTAGTGTGGTCCACTCCCTACCACCCAAACTCTCATCCCCACCATCAACCTTCATCATCTACCCTTAAAGAGCAAGCCAAGGAGCCTAAGAGTTTAAGGAGCTAAAGAAGGAGTGCCATCGATGGGTGATCCACCGTTGATTTTCATTTGAGGGCCCACTTATGATGGGACCCATTTTGATGTATGTGTTGTAACAAAGAGGGGCCCATAGTAGCAGGTTCTCTCTCTCTCTCTCTCTCTCTCTCTCTCTCTCTCTCTCTCTCTCTCTCTCTCTCTCTCTCTCTCTCTCTCTCCTTTTTTTGTGATGGAATGTGGTCCACCTAATCTAGTCGGCCCAGATGAAGGGAAAACACAAATATCAGCTTCATTCTTGATGAGGTGAGCCACACGTGTGGACCCACCTTATATCCAGACCGCCCAAGGGATGGTGGGTACCAACAGCCCTAGCTCCATCAACAAGGGTCCCACCTTGCACTATGTCCCACTATATATATGGGTCTTATCCTAGCCATCCATCTGTTCTAGACGAGTGGGGCCCACTCTAATGTATGTATTATGAATCCACACCGTCCATCTGGATGGTGGCCAGCAGGCTTGGACCCTTTTCAAATAAAAAATAATAATAATATTATATTATATTATAAATATATATATATATATATATGTATGTGGTGGGACCCACTTGCTAGACGGTTTGGCTGGGGTACCTCACACCTACTATATAGCTGAGTTGACGTCAGCAAGTGTTGTGGGTCCCACAGCTATCCAGCTGGTCAGTTGACATCAGCAAGCTCTGTGGGTCCCATTTGATGTATGTGATCTCCATGTCGTCCACCTATTTTTCATCTAGTCGTTCATCATCTGGACGATGGGCCAGCATCCCACGCACCAGCAGCTTGCTGTTGCACCTCGTCAACAAGTTTTGTGGGTCCCTCCATGATGTATACGTTGATGCACACTGTCCATGTGCGGGGCCCACCGTATAATGTGTGTGTTACATCCAAACCGTCCATCCGGATGGTGAGCTCATCTTAAGGCTTGAGACTAAAAATAATTAAGACAAATATAATTATCAAGTGGACCACACTACCAAAAACAGTGGGGGATGAGTGTGTACTATTGAAACTCCTTTGGGTTCATGGAAGTTTTGGACCAATATGGAATCTATTTGCCTCTTAATTCAGGTATTTGTGACCATATGAACAGATTAGATGGAAAATAAACGTTATAGTGGGCCCTGAGAATTTTAACGGTAGAAATCATTATCTCCACTGTTATTTGTGGTATGGTCTAAATGATCTTTCGATGTGATTCATTTTTGAAAACTACTCTAAAATGATCTTTAAAATAGATAAATGGTGTAGATGGCAAGGCCCATTGATGCAGCCCACTTGATATATATGAGGTCCATTGGCGCGGCCCATTGATGTGACCCACTTGATATATATGAGGCTCATTGGCATGGCCCATTGATGTGGCCCACTTGATGTATATGAGGTTCATTGGTGCGGCCAATGTGATGTGGCCCACTTGATGTATATAAGGCCCATTGGTGTGGCCTATGTGATATATATGAGGCCCATATGGTGAGGCCCGATGTGATGTATATGTGGCCCTTGAGTGAGGCCCATTGTGATGTATATTAGGCCCTTGTGCAAGGCCATGGGCCCACTATACGCTTGGCTTTATGTGGCCCATCTCTTGAGAGCAATGTTGGTTAAAGGTCCACATCGATGGACAATAATGGTTGAATATCTACATTGTGACCTCCCCTTAGGCCTTGTTAAGCTCATTCTTATCATTCTCATAGTGGGTTAACCCAAATTATTGGGCCTCATTGATATTACATGGTCCATCATCGTCGTAGACGGATAACTCCATGCTACCGAATTTGACATATCCACGACCGAGGGCCGATCTTTATATTATGGTTTAGATAGGTTGTTCATTTATGGACCCCGCCTTGCATGTAGGCCGATTATCGAAGCCGATTGTTGATGCCGATTGTCGTTGCCGATTATCGATGCGGTTATCAACACCGATTACGAGTATGTTTAGCATATCATCATGATACATGCCCATATGTATCATCTGTATGCTTGATATGAGATGTGGTTGACCATTGCATATGCCATTAGGCAGGTTATTATGGGACTCCTTACTAGGCAAAGATTGTCTCACACGAGCGCACGGTATGCGCAGGAATGATGTATGACTGGATTGTATAACTCACGTATCTTGCATTTTGTTGTGATTACTGCACGCCCTAACGACATTAGGGTTGTAGCCTCCACAGGCATATCGTGGATGGTAGGATTGGATACCGAAAATACTGTTATTAGCATCGGGGCACTATAAATGTCCCTAGGTGAAAATTTCTAAACCTAACCGTACCAGAAGATGCTTCAACATCGAGATTGAGTAAATACATGAGAGTACGAGAGTTGTATACTAGTAGACTACGTCTCCCACTATATCATAGTCAGTTAGAAAGGGGTGTGACCTTACCCACCTAAGTGAGGGGGCAATATCTAGGTTGAGTTTGACCAGCTTGAGGAATGGGTCTGCTATTGACAAGTCGGGCCCAATATTGGAAGATAGATAGTGAGGTTTCTTCCACTTATCCAGTTGTGCGCTCGGATAGGGGTGGCAAGTTGGACCTCGGTAATTATCCAGAGTTAAAACCGTACTAACATTTGATGCTTTAGTGATGAGCTGCATTGATATGTGGATTCAGATGAGGATTGGTATGCTTAAGTTGCATCTCACATCGCATGGCCTTAATATGGCCAACATCATTCATGCCTTGCATCGCATGGTCTTGATATGGCTGATTACATTCATGGACTTACTAGTATATTCCACATTACTCTGACATTGTATTCTAAGTATGCTTATATTATGCACACACCTTCACCATCCTCTAAGCTTTCTATAAGATTATGCACGATTGATGCGTGCAGGTGACGTTAGACCGTAGCTGAGCAGGAGCAGTAATGTACCGCAAAGCTTCTAGAACTTTTGATTATTGATATTGTATTTCTCTTTATGCACATTGTCCTTAAAGTTTTTAATTATAGTGGATTTTGTGATGGTGTTTTGGTTATTATTTGTGGGTTATGGTTATGGTTATGCTTATTACGAATTAAATTCATGTTGAAAATCCTCCTTGTAGAATCCCGTGATAGAAACCTGGTATATGGGTGTCGGGAGCTAAGAATGGGGTACTACAAAGGCTATCGACACCGGATTCAGCAATCGAAAATTTTTGAGCTCGATTTTCGAGTTTGGGACATGACATTTTATAATAAAATGTATCTTTGCGCTGGGTACATACTGGATTAGCTCATTTCTCTGGCAAGCCTCACAACCCTTACATAATGAATATAATCAGCCATCATCATCTACTAGAAGTATCCCTAACATCTGAGCATAAGTCTCATTTTCCTCCCTGCTTGGTGAGCCCCCACATATTCCCTCGTGGACTTCTCACCTTGCTAGCAGAGCTTCTTTCTTATACAAGCAACAGAGCAAAACTCCATCAGCCCCTTTGTGATATAATTTATTATTGATCATGACATAATTGGCGGATGATCTCCTCACATTCTTGTTAGCCTTGGTATGTAGGCTCTTCAGATAACCAATGGAAGGAGCCCTTCAATCTTCTTCCCCTAATTCTATCTGGCATATTTCGATAATATCTTCTTTTTCAAAGACATACGGTAGGGACATTCTTTGGACGACAATTATTTGCTTTGTCAGTCCTCTCAGGGCATCGAGCCTTACGACTAGCTGCGTCATTTCATTGGCATCCATGTTATGTTCCCTAGTCAAGTGTACCAACTCCACTTCTTTAAATCAGTCCAACATTTGGATCGCTAAGGCATAATATGGCAACAAGGTTGTACTGGTGCGTTTGAACAACCCTACCAATTGATTAATCATTAACTGTGAATCACCTATAGCCATCACAGTCCTTGCACCCAATTCTACCAAAATTCTAAGACGATTATCATGGCTTCATACTCGACCTAGTTATTGATTATCAAATTCTAGTTGAGATGAAAATTCCTACTAGTTTCCATTTTGGGCAATTAGGATTACACCAACCCCTGATGCATTATGCATTCTTGACCCATCGAAGATCAACTTCCATGGTGTCAATTGTACATAATATAGATTTATGATTTCTGGAAGAATTTTCTCTTCCAAATCAGAAGGGTGGTCTACCAAAAATTGGCTATGGCCCAACCCTTTACTGTTTTATGTGGAATGTAACAGAGATCAAAATCATACAAGGCTAACACCCATTTTCCAATTCAACCATTTAAGATGCCACGCCCCAAACTTGGAAACCGGGCTCATAAAATTTTCGATCACCAAATCCGGTGCTGACAGTCTCCGTAATACCCCATTCTCGACTCATAGCGCATACGCCAAATTCCAATCCTGGGATCCTACAAGGAAGATTTTTCAACGTACATTTAAATTGTAATAAGCATAACCACAAGTTTACCCAAATCACAAAGGCAACATCATCATCACATATCCACTAATATAAACATTTAAATACAATGCTGAAAGAGAAATACATATATCGAAATCAAAGCTCCATCAGAGGACAGCTGCACGCTCCAAGCTCAACGCCGCTGCGACTTAACGCCACTTGCACACATTTATCGTGCATAAGCTTATAGAAAGCTTAGAGGGTGGTGAAAGTGTGTGAGCAAGATAAGTGCGAAGCACACAAATACAACGCCATAATCAGACAATGTCGAAGATGCTGGTAAGATCATGAATCATATAATAACAAAGTAAGCAAAAACATACTGGTAAGTCCATGAGTCATACAATATCAGAGTACGGAATGCATATCATAATGCACCAAATATCAGATGCCAAGTATGTAATACAATATGCAAATCCTGACGAGCCACGAATACCATCAACCTCATCTAAGCCATATAAATGTAAAAAAAATAGTAACCCAAAATGCTAAATATTGCTAATGCAATGTGAATGAAATGACTAAGCTGAAGTGAAGTCAGGATGATAGTACGTAGTATCGCAAGCTATGGGGTCTATCACAAAGGACTTCTATCCAAACTAGTCTCATACCTAAATTTGGATAGCCAGATTCAATGTGGTAAATTCCTGACCTTAAGTTAATCGTGCGCCCCAACCAAAATTCTTACCATTGTGAAGGTCACAACAATTAGTTGCGCACCATTAGCCTGAGTGGATAGTGAATGAATAAATGAATGAGTATGCAACTCCTACTTAACAAGTCTACGTATCAGTACTGTACATCTTTAAGATCATCATCGGGGTCTAGTACACTTTAAGTTGGCTACCACCCCGGCCGGCCGGGCAGCCTAGTGAGTGGAAAAGACCTCAATACTCACCTGCCAGTAGTATACCAATACCTACCTGGCTCGTCGATAACGGACCCATTTGTGAGCTAGTCAAACTTAGTCTAGCTTATATTCCTTTCACTCGAGCGAATAAGGCCACACCCCTCCCAACAGACCATGACACAATGGGAGACGCGGCCTATTAGTATTCGGTACTTTGGCACTTATGTATCCACTCGGTCTAGATGTTAGGGCATCTCCTGGCCACGAAGGTTTAGGAATTTTCACCCACGAACATCCAAAGAGCCTAGATGCTCGAACCAAATATTTTTGGTGTCTTATCTAACCATCCATGACATGCCTGTGGAGGCTACGACCCTGATGTTGCTAGGGTATACAGTAATCACAACACATAATGTAAGATGTATGAGTCATGCATCAATCCTGCGCATATCATGCGCTCATGTGAGACAATCTCTACCCATCAGGGAGTCTCATAACAACCTGCTCAATGATATATGCAATTATCAACCACATCTCATAATAAACATGTAAATGATGCATATGGGCATGTACATGATACTATGTTATCACATACTCATAATCGGTATCAACAACCGGCACCGATAATCGGCATCGATAATCGACCTATACAATCAACCTCGACAATCAAAATCGACCTTGATAATTAGAATCAACCTCGTCAATCGGCCTCGACAATCAGGATCAGCCTCGATAATCAGAATTGGCCTCGACAATCAGAATCGGCTTCGATAATCGGAATCGACCTCGATAATCAGAATCGGCCTATCAAAGGGCCTAAGGGAAGGTCACAATGAGGACATTAAAACATCATTGCCCATTAATGTGGACATTTAACCAGCATTGCTCCCAAGGAGTGGCCCACATAAAGCCAAACATATAGTAGGCCCAAGGCCTCATATAATGGCCTAATATACATCACCATGGGCCTCTCTCAAGTGCTTAATCACATCATGATGGGCCTTGCTTATAGGCTACATATACAACACATTGGGCTTCTCCATATGGGCTAGCATTATATCACAATGGGCCGCAACAATGGGCTAATACACATCACAATGGGCCATGACATATAGGATGAAAATACATCTCATTGAGCCTTACCAAATGGGTAGAAAATACATCACAATGGGCCGTAAATATATCACATCGGGCCTCATCATATGGGTCTCATATACAACACCTCGGGCCGCATCACATGGGCCTAATACATATCACTATGGGCCGCTCACACGAGCCTAACACACATCACTATGGACCTGCATTAATGGGCCGCACCAATGGGCCTCATATACGTCACATTAGGCTTCATGTCTGGGCCGCATATACATCAAGTGGGCCGCATTACATGGGCCACCCATACATCATAATGGGTCTCGTTAAATGGGCCAGAAACACATCACAATGGGCCTCATACCTGTGCCGCATATACATCACTATGGGCCTCATAAATGGCCCTTAAATACATCATTATGGGCCACAACTCATGGGCTGTAAATACTCAACAGGTGGGCCTCAAATACATCACATAGGCCACATGACATGGGCCTTACATTCATCACTTGGGCTTCAATTATACATCGCAGTTGGACCTCAAATATGCATCATAGGTGGGCCTTGCACATGCACCAAGTGGTCCCTAGTTTCTTCAGGCGGGCCCTGTACGCTGTAGGTGGGCCCTGCAGATGAACGGTCTGCATGAAACACATATGTCATGGTGGGTCACACGGGCCAGGTGGATGGATGGCGAAGATATACAATACATGCATCAATGGTAGGCCCCACATGTAACACCTCGTACCTTTGATACTCGGGTGTTACCCTTTAAACCCACCATACTTAAAACTTAAGACCCGTCAATCTAATGACTTAGCCTAACACGCACAGGGCAGGATTTCCCAAGCAACATTGAGAAAATCTGCCACGACTCTTAAGGCTCAGATTACCCTCCACACCAATTAAAGAGGTAAGCATGATCGAATGACTTAAGCCAGATCAATTTCTAAGATGACTTGTGTCGGCATTATTCAAAAAACTCAATCTACGAAAGCCAGCAGATAACCAACAAGATATCTCTATGTTGTAGACGCGTATTTAACCGTTGGAAACAAGTATCAAACTCTCTTGACCATCAGATCATGTCATTCAGGCCAAATTTAGCCCTGAAGCACATGATGCGGCCCACCTGGGCCTCGGCCCTGCCCTAAACCGGGTTGAGACCTTTATAACTGAGCCCCAAGATAATTGATCGGAGCAGATCAAACACTGGAATCGTGATATTCCCCAAGGCCAGGTGCACGTCCACCTCAAACTCTAGTGCACGATGTGCATTGAACAAATACTTGAAGTCAAACCATCGGTTGACCAAACCATATTACAAACAAAATTCTCAGGAATGTTCCCGCCAATGCCCTATTTGAAAGAAATGAACTTTGAGCTTCTAGGTGGCCCACCCAGGCCGCTTTTCGGACAATCCAAGCCGTCCATTTCACTCACACGGGTCGCCTAAGCAAAATCGTATAAGGGTTTATACCCGCTCATAGGAACAACAGAGATGAGGATGGGCTGTCCATTCCCTCATCATGAGGCTAGGCAAAAAGGTCTGAAGCTTATCTTTTTTTTAGGATGGAGTGGGCAGCGACGCCGCAGCTGTCTCCCGAGGCCGCATTAACACCAATCTTCTCTCTCTCAGCCTATATAAGGTGAGACTCAGCTCCCTTAGACTCCACATAAAAAGAGAGAGAGAGAGAGAGAGATCAGAGAAAGGAGAAACAAAGGGAGAGGAAGAAAACAGAGAGGGAAACTGAGCGTTCAGTGAGCTCGACTCGCACTGCCCCCACTCAGTCCGTGAGAACAGACCGAGTCGAGTCAGTGTAAGTCTGCAGCCACACCACTTGAGAGGTGAAAGAGAAAGGAAAGTGAGAGAAAAGAGAGGAAGAAGGTGAGGGTGGTGGGTGTGTGCCGTGACAACTTAAGCTGGGGTTAGACCCGACTTAAGTAGGTAGAACATCTCCCTTCACCTTTCCTTCTTAACAACTCTAAAATAAAATCTAAAATACACTCCATCAACACTTGTTCATGGTTGAAAAACACCCATCAGTAGGTACCACACATAGAGCCAAAGACAGACTCTGTTTGGAAGCCAAATGTGGCCTGTGTTCAGGCACTATTCTAAGGCCGAACCAGCCTAAGTATAGGCCCTGCTTGGGGTCAAACGATGGCATGTATATGACCCTAGCAGGGGGCTGATACCCCATCCAGAACCAACTCACAAATGGCCTGCAAACAAGCTGCAGCGTGCCCAGAAATTGGGCCGAAAATGATCTAAAAAATCAGGGAGAAAATGCCCCATTCAGGCCGGGAAAACAGCAATTGTCGTGCCTCCGTTGAGGACTGATATGGGCTAAAAGAAACGGCCAGAGATGGGCCATGATCAAGCAGAAAAACTGAGGCCTGAAGGGAGCTTTAAACAGCATCCAACAGGGGACTGTGCACGCTGCCAAACGTGGGTGGGCTACATGTGGGCTTCACCAAAACACTTGTGGGCCCTGTACAAATGTATGTGGGCCTCACCCAAAAACCAATGGAATGCTTTGGTTGTGGGCCCTGCACAAGTGCAGGTGGGTCGTACCCTGCACCAGTAGGAGGACCTCACCTTACAACAGTGTGGAGCCGCAGGTGGACCCCACCTTGATGACGTGGCTCAGCCAAGCCTACCATCAGCTGAACAGGCCCTGTACGTCCTGAAGAAGAAGAATATATATATACGTGCATGCATTCATATGTGCATGGAATTTGTAAAACATTATGTACCTTTGATGCATAAAGAGTGATGCCTATGGAATGCATCCAGGACCATCCATCCATGTCAAACTTCAGCTGGGTGGGCCGCACCATCAGATGATCACAGTAGGCCACCTAGACGTTTTACACCTAGTACGTCCACCAATGGACGTTCCCAGATTGTCAAGTGTGGGACGAGTGGCTGCACACGTTAACAAAAATCGTTATCGGCAAAAGATGGGTTGAGGCAGTGTACATGTAAAGTACCATACATATGAAGTAGGCCCCATGTGGGACCCGTGTTGAAATGAGATTTGAATACAGGTAGAGTGCATGAGATGCACACTATTTAAATACATGTACTATGCATGTGATCCGTAATATTTAAATATACATATCAGGTACATGAGAGGATGATATAATATTATATATACTTGATACACATGGTGAGCCCGTGTGGGACCCACGCTGATGGCATGCTTATATATATATATATATATATATATATATATATATATATATCAGATGCATGTGATAGATATATTATTTAAATATCAAATGCATGATATAATATTTTAATATATATCTTAGATGCATGCATATTAGGTGCGTGAGGTGGCCCCATGTGGGACTCACCTGACACTTATGTGGAATCCAGACCGTCCACATGAACGATGGGCCAGCCACTCTGCCAGCTAATGACGTCCACTAGTTCCATGGGCCTTGTCGTGACGTCTATGTTGTGATCCACACCGCCCCAAATAGTTGGACAGTTGACCACACGCTAGTGCGTGTGCGGCAATCCAAACCGTCCATCCCATCTGGTGAAGGCTTGAGACAAAATAAGACAGATCATCAGGAGGACCACAGTGTGGTAATTAGTGGAAATCAAAGACGCCCCATATTAAAACCTTACATGTCACAAAAGTCTTGGAAGTAATATGGTAATTAAATTTTTTCCTGGTCCAAGTTCCTGAGACCTTATGAGCAGCTTGAATGGAAATTAAAATATCATGATGAGCTCACTGGCCTATGGAATATGTACATCGTCTACCCAACATGATGCTCAGGCCAATCTCACTTCGGTCAAAATCAAACCCAACACCTAGGGCCAAATTGGACCCAATTCGAGCTATAGTGGTGAGCCCAATTGGGCTACCCTACTTGGGTGAATAAACTAGGGCTAGCGCAAAGCCTATAAGGCCTCAATGTTGCATTCCTTCGAACTTTTGTACAAAGCCATAGAAACACTTGACATACGTAAACTGTAATTTTTAGAAAATTCTTTGAGTGACCCCGGACCACAAGAAGGCATAGACCGAGTTCATAAGCACTACCATACAGGTGATGACTTTCCCCTTAGGCTTTTCATTTCTAAATTAGTTAAACATAGTTTACACCAGATTATTACTATTGTGATACTTGCTTACATGCTAGCTAACCCATGAAAAAGGATTAGTATTTCATGTCTTGTTGATACATTGTCAAAAATCATTATTATAATGCCTCCTTTCATGTTTTTATTTGAAGTTATATGATATCACATGTTATTTTGATTGTCTTTATACATAATCTCATAATGCTACACGTGGAAGATTCCATGATTGTATGCAACTCACACTTGGGATGTAATTAGACAAAACATGTGGGAAATAGGGACCTTGTACTGATGTCATTTTGATCAAGGTATCCTATTAAAACATCTCAAGGTGGAGGACCTCATGAGACCGGGATGGTGGTAATGGGAAACTATGCTCGAGCTGTCGGCCTACGCTGGGTGATGAACCCCCCATAGTGACCATTGAATTACTTTAATTGGTTGATTGTAACTGGATAAATAACGGCTGGCTAATCATACATTCATAGCATATTGACGATGACGGATGGCTAATATGGATGCTGTAGCGCATGCCCTAGAGTCGTTGGGGTATCGTTTCGCTAGCTCCTAGACCATCGACTATCAACCCCTGTCCGATTGGATGATGATTCACAGGTCGATGATTGCATGGGTGACGAGCCCAAGTTCGGCTGGATGTGCATCCCCAAGCCGATGTGCATTCATGCATCCATGTATCTAATAAGACTGCATATCGCTTGTTTTGGATTACTGCTTGTTTCCTTTTAACTATGTTGCTAAAGCGGCGATGTGTAATCTTGAGGGGAATTCACACTGAGCTGGCCACTCATCCATCAACTATCCAACTGTACAGAACATGTAGGGATAGATGTAGTGGGCGTTGGTGTCAGCCTTGATGATGCCACCGTGGAGCAGGAGGAGGAGCATTATGAGGATGAGCAGCATCAGGACGTAGCGACGTATTTTGGCGTTAATTAGTAGCTCTATATTTTATTTTCAGTGGAATAGTATTTTGGGAACTTTTGAATTTTTGTAACTAAGACCCCCAGCTGAGCGAGTCAAATTTTTAGGCTCTCATCAATATACATGATTCTTTTGGCTATCGCACTTTGAGTTTATATTCCGTTGTTTCTCTGATTTATAAACTTTCGGATTTCTGAAAACGAGTCTCGTACTCGGGTTTTAGAAATCGGGGCGTTACACCACATGGTACCGTTCCAAAATGGACGGTGTAAATATACAATGCATAAATCTAGTGGGCCCCACCTCCACATGTGTAGCATGTGTGGAGTGGGTCCCACACAGACGGTTGGGATATAATACATACCTTGTGTCAGACCACAAAACTTGCTGATATCAAAACAATAGTAAATATAGATGGAGTCCCTAGCAAAATGGACGGTACAGATAAAACTCACACATCACAAGTGGTCCATACAGATGGACGGTGGATACAACACATACATCATGGAGTCCACATAACGGACGACTGAGATAAAATACATATACCAAGGTAAGCCCCACCGTACATCATGTGGTGTCCCACCATCCGGATGATGGACAGCTGGAATAAAAAAACATATATCAGATGGTGTCCCACCATCCTTTGTTGGATTGGACGGTGAGGATACAATACATAAATCATGTGGGTCCCACCTGTTGGACCACGTGGATCATACAACAAGGTGGGTTATAGACCCACAGTACTTGTGGACATCAATACAGCAGCTATATAGCTGCTATACACCAGCCAATCCACTTCACGGAGGTGGGTCCCACGTGGGGCCCACCGTAACATTTTTTTTCCATTCAATCTATTCGTAAAGTCACGAAGACCTGAAAGAAGGAAAAAAAAAAAAACAAATTTCATATTGGTCCAAAACTTCTATGACCCAAAAAGGGTTTCAATGGCAGAGGTTCAATACCCCACTTCTTTTTATAGTGTGGACCACTTGAGCCCCATGTACAGTTGATTTTTGGGATATCCCAATTATTAAAGGGAACCCATCAAATGCACGGTGTTGATGATCAACACACATCATGATGGGGCCTGTGGTGGGGCCCACCATCCCACTCTTCAAACAAGCAGCAAGGACACTGCTTGCTGTAGCGTCCTTTGGACGCTGGTAGCGATAGCATCTCTACAATTTATTTTTATTTTTTTATTTTCTCATAGTTTTTCATAGGTGGGGCCCAAATCAGAAGGATCTACTCCACTGGTTGGGTCTTCGGGCTCATGATAGGCCTAACAAGCCCAATATTGGATATATTTTGCTGTATAGAAACATCACAGCGGGCCCTATCAGTTTAAATCACCCAAAAACATTGTTTTCAACATTATGGCCCGCTAGAGATTCGGATTGGCTTCATTTTTCGGCTTAACGCCTAAAATGAGCTAGGAACAAGGGTGGACAGTGTGGATCAGATACATACATTAAGGTAGGGTCCATGTGAGTGTGACCCGCTGGCTTTTGAATTAAAGATGATATTTGTTTTTCCCTTTATATAGTCCAATAGCAGAGGCTACTGGATGTTCTAAGGCAGGACGGTTAGATGTAATACATTCATCTAGGTGGGGTCATGTACACGTGGCTCATCAGCCACATACGTTGAGGTGGCCCCAAGCACACGTAACGCACTAATGGACGATGGTGTTGATATAACACATATCTCATGGTCAGTGCCCATTGATGGACAATTGGGATAAAAAATACCTCATGTGGGTCTCATGTGTTGGACGGAAGGTGTGGATGAAATCCACATGCAGGTGGGTCCCACGGCATGTACAGTGTGGATCAAGCATCAAGGAGGGCCACAAAAGGGGAAAAAGAGAGAGAGAGAGAGAGAGAGATAAATAGATATATAGAGAGACGTGAGTAGTGGAGGGACCCTGCACTATGGGTCCCTCTTTGAATAATGCATACATCAAGATAGATCCCACCATATGTGGGCCCTCAAATCACAAAAATCATCTGTAGAAAACCTAAGATCACCCACCTTTGATCTCCTCTTCCTTCTTCCGCCTATAGCCTCTAGAGCTCCAAGTGAACGATTTTAACGGTTGAGATGATCTTTGGATTGTGGGATTGGGTGGTAGGGATTGGACTACATTAGTTTCTCATGGGGTGAGTGATGGGTGTACTTGAAAAGGGATGGGTGGAGAGAGAGAGAGTTGACTTTGGGTTGCTTGGGGATGAGACATGTACTTGACATGTGAGGTGATTGATTTGACATCTTTCTCTTGAGTTTTGTAATGCGCGATGTTTTTCTTAAACTGAACATGAGCCCACATCTCCTAGCCCAGATATCGCCTCAGCATGCAAGACACGACATTGGAACTGTGGCGACGGCATGGTCGCTAGGGTCTAAGTCTCGGGTTAAGCCGACTTTGAAATACAGGATATGACTCAGGGTCGCATGCAACTACCAATTACAGATCGTGAGTCGTTGGAATTCGACCGGGAGGACCGCGGAAGCCTACAGAACAGTACAGGCTAGGATATGGGTCTTACATAAGATCATGCAATTCAACATTTGTTTTACCAAATCGGTTACCACTATTAAATTCACTCTTTAGGCCAACAAATAATATCTTAATTTAGTGCCCTCAAAATATAATGACAAGCACAACTTTCCTATAGTAAAGTATCATCTCTTGGCATCGAGTAATGTCTGACTTAATTAATAGATCGCACACTCCTTCCATATATCATCATCGTAGGATAAGAGAGATCCCACCAACTCTATAGAGGATACAACTTATAGCTTGAGTAGTCGACCTTCGATTGGTGGCATTAAAACCAGTGGTTTCATCAGATACTCATTGATTTATCAAAAACCAACTGGTGTTCCACCTCATAAACGAAGTCGGACCCCTATTTCAGCTTTATCAATGGAGAGAAGATAGTCTTTCATGTGCAATTAAAGAAGAATCTTCGCATAAAATTAACTTGTCCTATGAACTTTTATAGCTTTGATTTATTCCTTAGTGGACGAGCATTGATGATCTTTCCAGCCTTATTTTGATTGACCTCAATCCCTCTCTAATGCACTAGGAATACCAAGAAATTGTCGGTCAAGACCTCGAAAGCATACTTCAATGGGTTCATTTTCAATTTATGGAGCCTTGTCTGCTCAAATGATTTGCGCAGTTGGGCCACATGATCTTCCATGTCAAATGACTTGACGACTATGTTATCCACATAGACTTCCATGAATCAGCCGATCATATCATGGAAGATGGCATTCATTGTTTTCTGATATGCAGCTCTGCATTTTTAAGTCCAAATGCATTACTACCCAATAATAGGTTCCTAATGGACCCGGACATTTAAATGTCATTTTTGAAATGTCGTCTATTGTAATTTAAATATGATTACATCAAGAATGTCTATCCAAGAAAGACACAATTCCATGCCCAGTAACTCGATTGATTAGTTGATCAGCTATCGACTTATTGGGTATTCATCTTTTAATGTAGCTAGTTTTAAATTTCTCCTCAACTTTCCATCTTTTTTTATAACTGGAACAACATTTGGCATTCATTCGACATATTTGATTGGCAGAATAAAACCAACCTTCAACATACGTTCAATTTCTTCCTTTATCTTATGGGTTACTTCGATTGTCATTCGTCTGGGCGGTTACTTGTGCAGCCGATATCCTTCTTTTATCGGTGATCTGTGATCAACTAAACCCCAATTGAGCCTCAACATATTTTAATAATCTATACAAAATAATCAGCAAAATCATTGAGTAGACTTGTCAATTGTTCCTTCTCGTGAGGCTTCAACAAGTCGCTGATAAATGTAGGCTTTAGATCTTCCTTGGTCCCTAAGTTGACTTCGACCAATGGGTCTAAGACTTGGGGCCACAAATCTTCCATCTTATCGAGAGCCTCTTCAAGCTCAATGCCATCTTCTTTGGTTTAGTCATCCATATCGGCCAGATTTATAAGGCATCCATCGTCCATCTCTTTCAGGATTTCTTTGAGCCTTCTTATTTTGGTCATGAAATCGGCCTAGTAGTGTCCATTTCTTGGTGTTCTAATCATGGAATTTCTTCGATAGTGCAACAAAGGAGCGACTGACAAGGAATAATGTCTCTCAACAGTGTGTCACTTGATCACATTACTTCGGTGATAGCTTGCACAACACTTTTTGGGTTCTTCTTCATTGATATTCCAGTTGGTTGATCTAATTTTTTTCTCTCGGTGGACTGAATCGGTGGCTAATAAATGTTTATTATCAGCTAGGACTAGCTTGACCTTATCTTGGTTCTAGAAAATCATGAATTGATGTATGGAGGATGAGATATATGCAAACGAATGAATCGAATCCCTCCCCAATAAAGCATTATAACTTGATGAGGTATCGACTATGAAAAATGGCGCCAACACTATCTTGGTTACAATAGTCAAATTGAGCAGTAATACATTGTGAGTATTTGTAACATAAGTAGCGAAGTTACTAACGATCACCTCTGATGGGATCAAGTTGGCAGTTGTCTTTCCCATTTTAGACATTTTCACGCCCCAAATCCAGAAATTGGAATCACAGGTATCTAGATCGCTGAATCTGATGCCGATAGCATCCGTAGTACCCCATTCTTGACTTTCAGTACCCATACACCAGGTTCCGATCCTGAGATCCTACAAGGAGGATTTTTCAACGTACATTTATCTCGTAAGAAGCATAACTACAAGTATACCCAAATCATAATCATAAAGGCAACATCATCATTATATATCCACTAATATAAACTTTTGAATACAGTGCTGAAAGGGAAATACATATGTCAAAATTAAAGCTCTAGAAATCAGCTATATGCTCCAAGCTCCACGCTGCTACAACCTAACTTCACATGCACGCATCTATCATGCATAAGCTTATAGAAAGCTTAGAGGGTGATGTAAGTGTGTGCACAAGGTAAGTGTTAAGTATTCAATACAGTTTCATAAATCATACAATATCGGAATAAGAAGAAATACTGATAAGGTTATGAATCATACGATATCAGAGTAAATGGATTGGGTTGCTAAGGGTTCTATTACCTTAAATCAACCATCAGAGTACGTGCATTTTCACCACTATGGGTTGCTCCTTTTATGAGGCTTTTTCAAAATTTTAGTACCTTCTCGGGCGTACCTCCGTGTATTTTTGCAGGAGGTCATCCTTGGGCATACTCACCTTCATGGCCTTTTTCAGGTAGTTTACCTATTGCGGGCGGTCTTTTATTTTGACAGCTGGATGTGCATACCCAGATTTATGACTTGAACATACATTCATACATTCATACACATGCATATGTAGTTATACTGCCTTATAAATTGAATATGCTATGTTAACCTATATTGGAATAATGTGATATGATTGAATCTATGAGGGAAATTCCTATGAAGTTTTCATTCACCCAATCGTGCGGTTGCACCAAATAGACACAGGTATGACGAGGAAGACGGTGCCTATGACAACACCCCTAGTGTAGCTGATGAGGAGTATGGAGAGGAAGGACAGTATGCCGACACGGTTGAGCCGTTAGAGCTTAACTGATGATATAGGATCTATTTACTTTCATGTTTTCAGAAATTATCTTAGTTTTGTTAGGTTTGGAAATTGTAATTAAAAATCGCTTGCTATGGGATCTTGCTTTATCTTTACTTCCACTCACACATGATGAACTCATTTAAATAATTTATACAACAGTTATGTGTTGATATTATGAAATGTGTTGGACCTTGGATGAATAGTAGTAAAATAGTATGACGTAACCCTCGGGATTCTCGTGCTCGAGCAATCATCCTCGGGCTATGAGAATCAGGGTGTTACAAGTTTAGATACACTTGGATAGTGTTGTGACCAATTACTTGACTAGCAACTTCTTGGATGATTTGCATAATCTGGTCACGATCCATCCGCTAAGGTTCTAAGACTGGCAGTGGGTGGGCACCAAATCAATTCAAATTATCCTGAAATCTGGAGAATTATTGGGGATTGAATCATCCTGACAATCCCTAATTTCGATTCTTAGGAATAAAGTTCCTGACCTCTCTGTCCAATCACCTAGCTTCCAGAGGAGGTGAAACATTTATCATTCCTAAATTGGGATAAGTGGTGGATTCCGTTGCGGAGGCGACATAGATGACAGTGGAGTTGGATTGCCAATAAAACTTTCCTCGACAATGTATTATATTGTCGATGGCATTTGCTTGGCCATCATAATCATTAATCGATGCATGGCCTCGATCTGTTTGTCCATATATCGATTAGTATTTTTAGCTTGAATACGAAATTGCTCTCCTTAGGCCATTCCATATATATTCTCATCTCCTAAATTGGGATGAGTGGTGGATTTTGTTGTGAAGGCGACATGGATGACAATGAAGCTGCATTGTCGATAGAACTTTCCTCGGCAAATTATTATATTACCAATGGCGTTTGCTTGGCCATCATAATTATTAATCGATGCATAGCCTCGGTCTGTTTGTCCATATATCGATTACTATTTTCAACTTGAATACGAAATTGCTATCCTTGGGCCATTCCATATTCTTGTACAAGCCGAATACTCGACTGTACATCTCAAAGTACGACAACTATTTTGTATGAAAGAACATTTCGAGAAGTCGATGCTCTTCACTGATCTCCAGTACCATGCGTTGGACTATTGTTTATATTCAATGCCTCAGGGGCTGCTGGAACCAACACGTCCTCGACTGGAGATGGTACAGTTAGGGTTAAAGGATCGACCCCAGTAATGGGAGAACTTTTTCTATTCATAATTGGTAATTTTACGCCAACAAGTTAGAGAAAAGGTCCCACTGGGCATACCAAAAACTGTTCTGTAGTTCTCTTGTCCCACTGGGCATACCAAAAACTGTTCTGTAGTTCTCTTTTCAGCAGTACGTGTGCAGGCGTGCCAGAATTAAAATTGCAGCTCAATTCAAACCAAATAGCTATGACCCCAAGTGCTAAGATAGGCAGACAAATAGTGTTTGACTGAGATCTGATGAGATTGGTAGCTTATTCAGCAACTCGCTCAATGTGTAAACAGGATCAGGGTCAGGCGATATTCTGAGGACGGGTTCATCTTCTAATGATGGTTTGCATATTTATCTTTCATATGAAAGGACTTTTCAATAAAGATAAAAAAAAATGAGAAAAGGATTCTTATATTCGATTGTGAAAAACAACTGCAAAGCCTCATTCCGAATGAAAAGTTGAATCTAGCGTACGAGTTTAGAATCAAATTACAGCTAAAATTACAAGTTACTTGATTAGTGCTATGAATTATACTACAGAATATAAACAACGAGCTGAAAATAAAGAATTACATTAAGAAATGTAATTTATTTGACAAGAAAAGTAAAGAATTATACTAAAAAATATAAATTTACTAATAATTAAAAAAATAATTAAAATGTAATATTTGATTTAATTAGGTTAATATGAGATGACTTCTATTGTTGAATCCATTTGTCACTTATACCCCCCCCCCCCCCCCGGTTCCAATCATCTATAGCTATTCATCACTATTTTACTTTCTTTGTTTCTCCCTTTTCAGTGCGTACTGTAACCATTGTTTTTTACTACTACTTTTTCATCAACTGATTAGACATGAACGTGGCAATGCCTGACACATCTCAGCAACCGTTGTTTGCTAAAAGAAAAACTTTTACAAATCTCTAAATACGCGGTTTGGATTCGAATAAATCACACATAATTTATTCTTATTAACTATTAATAGTAACTACGATAACGGGGATGAAAAATATGGATGATGCCTATGGACGCAATTGGCTCAAACGCGGCATGCATGTTCTCAATCCTAACCATTCAAATTGCGCCCACTCTTGATACGGGCAGGTCAGAAGTAACAATGATCAGTGATCCTGCCCATTTGATTGTGACCATCAAATGGGCAGATCAGGTAGAGAAACGGTCAAATATCCCTCAAATTGCGAATGTCCATTGATCAGATGAGATCAATGCGATTTTTTGGGGTAATCCCCCATCTGTGACCATCCGTGAGGCTCACGTATTTGACGGTTTAGATGTGTGTGCCACGTGCAATGACAGGCACATGCAGCAGATGAGAGAATTGAGCAAGTCTGTACGGGAGCGGATTAGGTGTTACCCAGGTGACACGTTACTGGATGTTACCCTTACAGTGTGAGGCCCACATTGATGAATTGCTTGTATATCCACGCCACCCGTCCGTTTTCAAACCTCGATTTAGATGTTATCCCAAAAGTTAAACATATCCAAATATACGTTGGACCACAACATTGGAAAAAGTGGTGAATGGTCATTAAAAACTTTTTGCTGGTCACAAAAGTTTTGGATCATATGATATTGACCTTATCAACGGGTTGGATGGGAAATAAACATTACGGATCTGCTTATGGTGGGCGATCGATATCCTATGGTATGGTCCACCTGAAATTTGGATCCGCTTAATTTTCGGTAAACTTCTTAAAATGGCCCGGAAAAACGGATGGTTGGCGTGGATATACAACACATCATCAACGTGGGCCCGACGGCAAGGGTAACACGTGACACCTAATCCGCTCTCAGTCTGTTGACCTAGTACGTACTAATGGAAACAAACTGATGGGAAGATCCTGGCCATCCATCTCTCATGCAATGATCCAGAAAGGGTTACCACGTCAGGCACATCTGAGTGACCCTTCTTAAAAGTAGACCCATCCCAGCAATCTAGACGTTGAATGTTGTGCTTTTGGCTTTTACAAGCACTCCCTCCCCCAACTCTACAAATAGATATTGATAGAAGACTGAGATTGCGAATCTGGGTCGTAAAAGCACGGGCCGTACATCATTGCCCCAATTATCACCTCTACCTGTTGACCGAGACCCTAATATCCCAAACCTACTCTCCCTCTCATGCGTATGATGCTCGGAAACGGATTGCGTGCTGAGTAAATAGTAGTAAATTCTGTGGGCCCACCGTGATTTATGTATTTTATCCGCTCCGTCCATCCATTTTATCAGATAAGTTTAGTAGTTTTACTATACCATGAATCACATGCAAAATTCAAGTAGAGCACACCACAAGTAAACAGTGTGAATTGAACATCTACCGTAGAAATTTTCTTGAGGGGATACAGAAGTTTTGGATCAAGATGATATTTGTGTTTACCCTTCATCCATGTCCGTGTGATCTTATCAACAGGTTGAATGGCAAATAAAATCACTGTAGGCCTTAGGAAGGTTTCAACGGTGGAGTTAATTACTCCCACTGTTTCTTGTAGTGTTGTCCACTTCAGATTTGGAAATGATTCAATTTTGTCTTGAACCGTTAAAATAGTCTGCTAAAACGGATGAACAGCTTGGATAAAACACATACAATCACAGCGGGCCCAACATTGTTAACTTAGTGCAATAAAAGCCCAGTGAGTTACTCGGTAAGGTACCAGGTAGCTACAACGCTCAAGTGTACCACATTACATATTAATGCTTCGTACATTTAACCAGCTTATTATTTGGTATTAGTCCATTTGAACCTTGGATCTGCCTTTCATACCTTAGAATATTCTGAAATAAGGGATGGACAGCGTGATAAGTGGATACACCACGGGTAGAACGCAATCCGCGTCCTTTAGTTTTCGGGAGCGGATTAGATACGCCCTCGACTACACCCAAGACGGTACGGCTCTTACTGTAGGGACCACCTTGATGTATGTATTATATATCCAAGCTGTTCATCTGTTTTTTAAGATCATTTTACTGCATGAGCTCAAAAATGTAGAAGTTCTAAATCTCAGCTGGACCTTCCGTAGTAAACAGTGGTGATTGAGCATCCCACGATTAAAAACTTCTTAGCTCCTGTCTAATGGTTCCATAATATTTATTTTCCATTCAACCTGAACCTGAAAGAAGGAAAAAAAACAAATACCAGGCCCATCAATGGGCAATCACCAATGTTTCCTATGGTAAGTCCACATGAGAATTTGATCTGTGTCATCTTTTGACTCGTAGATATAGAATACATGCATCAAGGTGGGCCTCACGGTAAGGGTCGCACCTCTTGGGTGAGGCCAGGCCGCACCTATGGAGACGGCCATGACCTAAACACATTCTTGTTGTGACAATCCTAGACGCTGCTTTTCGGAAGGTGTGGCCCATGAGATCATGGTCCAGATCCGAAATCCGCGGGTCCCACTTGTATATAAACTTAATGCTAACAAAATCCAGGTTGGTCATTGCAGCGTTGCTCTCCTAGGTAAAATTGTTCTTCTTCCTGGATTAGGCAGTGCCGCGAATCAGGATCACCGGCTTGTGTTGCACCATTGTGGCCCACGCGCTGAGGTCCTTTGATGATCAAAGCCGTTCATATTCTAGATGTTAGTTTGTACAGGCTGACGTGAGAAGTTACACTGGACCGATGATACCGAAGATCACTATATTGGGATGAGTTCATATCAATGAAAAAAAAAATTTAACAGCAAAGATTCAATTCCAGAATTCAACGGTCATATCATTCTGGAAGCATATCATTGTAATCTAGTTTATTTATAGTACGGACGAGAAGATGGACGGTTCTGATCATCGAGCCATCTCTAAGTATGCCAATTCCCAGAGTCCTATCAATGTTGAAAAGGATTGAGAAATGCCTCTTGTTTATCGGATGGGAAGACTCAAAGGAGACCGTCCAATTGGAATAATTTCGAGGTCATCCTCCATTCACTAGCGTGTCAACACAATTAACGGCATGGATCACCGATCAATGGGCCCCACATGCATCAATCCCGCGGTACAGGACACCCACACTTTACGAGGCATCTGACCAAAAACACATGTTGAACTTGCATCGGGATTCCCACCCAGCGGCCTATAGTCGGCAGGAGATAGGCCACGCTGAAATTCTCGGTGTACGATGGGTATGCAGTAGTCCGGCACAAAAATGAAAGATGAAAAAGTTGCAAGATAAAAATAAACGGTACTTTCTTTGAATGTACCGTCGGTTAAAACATGGATACTTCGTTTTTTCCGGTGGTTGTGATGTGAGGACGAGAATCAACCTCTGGTGGTCTTTCCAATCTAGATATTCTACATCTGAGCTATGATCCCATGAGAGAATTGTTTTGTACCTTATTACCGTACAAGTTTACATGTGGGGCCCAAGTGGGCCAACCTATCATCTAACAAGCCCAACGGAAAATGAACATTAGGGGTAAAGATGGTGTTGACGTAGAAATAATCTAGGGAGCCTTCCCTCGAGATTTGAGTACAGGAACAAGGAGCGGATGAAGTAGACCCTTGCTTTGAGGGAGAGGGGACCTCTACTGTCTAAGTTAAATAGGAAATCTGGGTCTAATCATAAATAAGGTTTTAGTCTTAAGATTATGTGTACTTTTCACCACCAGATGTGCTCTTGTTTATAAGTGAGGAGAGACTGTGGCATAAAGAGTATTTCATATTTACTAAGAATATATTGTAGTAGGATTTGGATCCTAAATTAAATATGTTTTCAAGGACATTTCAAAGATCTCAAGGAGATATATGCTGTAATTGACTTCAAAAACCCTCACCTTGGATTTTGGATAGAGTTAGCCTGGCCAGGTTGGAATTAGTGGAGGCGTGTGGTAAGAGACCAAAGTGGAGAATCTAGAGTGACCTATACGGCTGTTCTAGAGATTGGTTTGCCATCCTAGATTCCTTGGTGAATCATGGTCGTGTTTTCTTTTAGTGCTAAGTGGATGACTAATTTCCTGGCCTGACCTAAGCTATTGAGACCGAGCTGCTTCTTTACCCAGGTCAAGGATGAGGTCTAGGTCTCTACCATAGCCGAGCTCAAGTTCATTTCTTGCTCAGACTGGGGTCTTCATTGTAAACACCATTGAGTGATTTTGTCGTGCACACAAATGTCCGATCTAACCCCATCTTATTGGACACTCCATTTTTACCCAAAAACATAAGGTATTGTTGTTTGTCTTTCAGGTCCATATTTGAATGGCTGTGATTGTCTAATCTGGGTGATATTGGAGTCATGTACAACATAGCACAATGGACCCTACTTCTCCAATGGCCAACCGCGCGTGATCATAGGTGGCTCCAGATGTGGGATGATGAGTTCCGTTAGATTTCGTAGTGGATCATAGATGCATATTAGCAGGACTATCTGGTTGAGGATTATTTACACTATTTGGATGTGTTCATCGATTTTGAATTCGGACAGGTGAGGCCATGATTTGGTCATCGAGAATATTGTCCGTGGATCAGAATCCTCTGCAACACCTGTTGTAACGCAAGTGGTACAACACCACAGCTCTTTGGGGCCACCACGTTGTTTGTATGAAATCCAACTCCGGCCATTCAGTTCACCCTCGATGTTAGGCCCTGAGGTCAGAATTCAGCCCGATCCAGATTTCAGGTTGGCCACAGTACGGGCAAGGTTGGAAGGTACGCCAACCATGGTATGCGTGTAGCGCCACCATGGGGCTTGTATTCCATCTCGAAGGGACTCCCAAAATCGGACGTGATTGGCTGCCTTCTCTCACGGGAAGTTCCTACGCTGGAAAGTTAAGTGAGTCCTCTGTAATTCCCGTTGTCGCAAATTCCTCCAGTAGTCCATCAGACTGAGTGACTTATGTGTTACCTGACTGGATTTCCTGACATGCAGGGAGGATTCTTTGGTAAGCTGAAGTGAATTGAAACATCACGTCATTCACTAAGTAGTGTATCCAAGAGTCATAATGTAGAAGCGGTTAACCATATAAATGTTATAGCAACGGCTAAAACACGAGAAGTATTCAAAAGGCCAGATTAAATATATAAATAACAAATAAATTTAATAAAAATAAATAATCACATATCAATCTAATCAAATTAAATCTATCTTTCAATTATCCTTTTTAATTATCCATTGTTTGTATTCTTTAGTGTAATTATCTACCTTTCTTTAAGTCAATTATATTTCCTAGTGTAATAATTTACTATTCGCTTGCTATTTACATTTTACAGTGTAATCCGTAGTGTAAATCAAGTAGCTGATATTCTTAGTTATAATTTGGGTCTAAGATCATACACTGGATTCAGTTCTCCATCCAAGAAATTATTCTGTAGTTGCTCTTCATGACCGACTATAAGTAGGGGTATACACGAACCGAGCTAGCTCAGTTAGCTCACTCGACTCAACTCGAAAAAGCTCAATTCGACTCGGTTTGAAGGTGAGTTTGAGCCGAGTCGAGTTAATTTTTTGAGCTCGAAAATGAGTTCGATTTAGCCCTCAGATGCTGCCTCTGCCCACCATCAGAATCAATCTGCTAATTTGTCTGACTTTCAGATGCTGCCTCTGCCCAATAACTCTACAACGACTCGTCTACCTGCTGAGCTTTGATCACCTTTGCAATAAGAGAATGTTGAATCGACGGGCTTGATAACTGCACAATAGAAGACTGCAAGTCAAACTTGAAGTCGAACATTGACACATCATTAAGCATCTTCCATTCCTGAATCATCATGTGCGCCACTAAGCTTCGTGGCTGATGGCTAAGGACATCTGTTACCATATTCGCCTTGCCAGAGTGGTACTGAAGATCAAAATCATAATCCTTCAGGTGCTCTATCTAATGTCTCTGCCTCTGTAACATCCCGAAAATCAGGGGTCGGGTAGAAACCCAACTCCCGAGTTCAAGAATGTCACTTATGCAACATAGATAATGATAAATGCATGTTGTCTGTAGAATGACATTAAACAAGATTGAGACTAAGCCAAAACAACATATCATACTCCAAAGACAGTTAAATTAGCAAGCGGAAGACTGTGATAGATACATAAAATATATAATTAATTGTAAGTCTCCAGAGTGTGAACGTGTTACCAGGTTAATTAAATACATGTATACTCTAAAAATGGAAAGAAAAGAATATACATGAGTGCTCCAAAAAAATATAAAATGACAAGTGTCAAGGCGTCTAATCAACCTCCCTGTAATCCCGTCGATCAGAACACGGAGGAGAAGTCCTCCTCATTATCATACAAGTCCGGCTCCGCTTCACAAGCAGCGCCATCATCTGAAACTAAAATAGGGACTGGTGGGTGTCCGGAACACCATCCCGTAACGTGAGAGTGAGTAATCAACTCAGTGGAATCATAGAGCAAAGATTAACATGTTATCAAATCAATCACGCGATAATAGTAAAGAAAACAATCAAACATTTTTAGATACTGTTGTTAATGCATGCATGAAATGACATGATGGATGCCATCACCGACATTCTCCTTCATACGACACCATCTTACGCTCGCGGCATGCTTTCTTCCCACAGCGCTCCACATCTTTCAGGCACATGCAGTGCGATGTGGATATAATTACCGGGTTTTTATTAATCTATTCATAGAGCAGTATTGGGAAACTAAGGTACCTTCCTTGTATCAATCCCAACATAGATCCTATCTAGGGTCGTCACTCCTAGTAATCTCATACGATGTTATATTTGTAGGTCGCTGTAAGGGCTGTTACTCCCACTCGTTGCACCGCTCCCCCATCACCTTATCAATACAGGCTTAATGTACTCTTGTCGTTATGGAAGGGTCGTCGCCTCTCGTAGACTCAAAATACGCTCGAAGTCATTACAAAGGGCTCGTCACCAATCAGTGTAGGCCGACAGCTCGAATGTAGTGTCTCATACCACCACAATCGGCTCACGAGTCAATGGTGCTCACTGGTCACTACGGGGAGGTTTGTGGCCCCAGCGTAGGCCGACAGCTCGACCACGGTGTCCCATACCACCATGCCCGGCTCATGAGTCTTTATGGATCAAGCTACCATGGTTGACAGGGTTTTCAATGGTAAGTTCAGTACCCTAGGTTCAAGAAGTTATGACTCATACATGGTGAACATACAATGGCCAGTCGGGTTACTTGACGGGCTCAACTAGTACGAGCGCATCTCAAGGTGAGCGACATGAAGTGCATAAAATACTTCGTGTGGCCTAACCACTGCCGCCTGCCCAAGACTCGACTCGCGTTCATCGACGCGTCCTTCGTGGTACATAGAAGCCAACCACGAATTCAATCCATTACCGACTGCCTGAACTAGGTCATAGCCCCAAGCATTTGTGTATCAACATCAGTAAGCATATGTGAGTAACCGAAATAAATATAAACAATCCAAGCATGTTGACACATGTTATAACATACGACGTAAGCAAATCAACCAACACATGCATTCCATATATATAATGAAATCAATTCATGTAGCCAACATGGGGGAAATCATATACATCAGTATATTAATTGAGAATTTAATCTCAAAACTAATTCACAACACCATTTACTCAATACATACTAATACAAACATTTATACAAACACTTAGTCTACACACTTTAGTCTACATAGTGTATGTCGACTCAAAGTGTGCATTAGGGCGAATCTCTTCGCCAAACCGATCATACACGCATTCCTAATATCATAACACGACAAATAGTCATGGCAATCATTTCAGCAAAATATGGACGTAAACAATATTTCCTACAAATACCTAAAATACCCTAAATCTCATATTTCCCGTACGCAGTCGAAACAGAAAACGGACATGTTCTACATGTCAAACGACGTTCTCATCAATAATCTACTATTAAACGACATTGAAAGCTTTGAAATCAGTCAATCAAAGCGTATAGAATCCTCACCTTTTGCCTTAGACGTGTATCGATTCGAACAGAATTTCTATGCTTCGTCAACGGCGCTAAGGTGACCTAATGCATAAGATATGTAAGCTACATCGCTAAAATATCAAAGGAATCCCTAAAACAGCAAGTGGTTAGGATTTTTCTTACCTAGAAGTGAGTTAGAATCACTGGAAAAGTGATTTGAAGGCGGTGGATAAACACGTGTAGAAGCTGGTTGAAGTGGCAGGGAGATTCTCTCACAACTCTCCACAATCTCTCTCTTTCTCTCTCTTCTTTTTCTAGAGTTTGTTGCAAATTCGGATGGGAGAGATATGAGAGGGTTTAAAGCCCTTACATAGGCTAAAAACTTACCTAAATAGACTTGGGACAAAGGTATACTTGGGTTATAACCAAATCAGAACTTTTCCGATCCAAAAGAGCGTTTCGGGAGGTCCCCTGGCCGAACGCGGTCGAACTTAAGCTCATGTGTATCGGATCCTGCTCAGCCGAAGTTTTTAGACCGGTAGAGTTCCCAGATCGCACGTGATGGTCCAGTTTCAGTTCAGCGGTCACGGAGAATCGATCGAGGATTCCAAGTACACCGACCCGAATAAGAAATGTTTCCTGATCCGAGGGTGTATTTGGGTCAGATTCCGACAGTTTGAATGCTTATACTGAACCCGCAAGCGAATGGTGCCAGATTTATTTAATTCACATTTGAATTTTTATGAATTTCATTCTTTCTTACACTCCTCTCTCTAGGCTCAGTACAATAGCCTCAGAACATCGGTTGGGCTTAATTTTCAAAACGATTGTCAAGTCCATCTAAGCGGTCCTAATGGTCTGAGATTGCGGATGTCGGACTTTCGACGCACGGTCTAGATCCAATACAAGGTTTCAAAGGGTTCCTGGGAACAAACCGATTTAGAGTTTGATTCTAAATTTCAGGGTATTATAGCGTCATTGGTTCTACAAGTTTTGGGTCTTGCAGAATGTATTTAAAGCGATCAGGAACAATTTCACAGGTAATCTAGTGTAGCGCTAGCTAATTCACGTTAAATTCTAAAGAATTAGGTTCTACATGATTTCTTTGGCTTTGGAATTGGATTCTGAGAGGTTACCAAGGTGTTATGGTTGACCCATTGCCTAAGGACGTCTAACCCCAGGTTGGTAAAAATCCGGAGTGTTACAGCCTCATATTCAGCTCAAATTGAGAGAATAGATACTTCAAGATCTTATGGTCAGAGAAGAGCTCGAATTTGACCCCATATAGATAGTACTTTCACACATTTAGTATGAAGACAACTACTGTGAGCTCCAAATCATGCATGGGGTAGTTCAGCTCATGGACCTTGAGCTGGCGAGATGCATAAGCCACCAACTTCCCATGCTGCATCAGGACAACACTCAAACTAATACGCGACGCATCGATAAATACAATAAAGCCCTCACTCCTAGAAGGAAGAATGAGGACAGGTGTGGATGTGAGGCAGTCCTTCAACTCCACAAATGCTTGCTCACAAGTGTCACTCCACACAAACTATGTGCCCTTCTGAGTCAACCTGATCAGCGGTGCTGTAATATGGGAGAATCCCTCGATAAACCATCGATAATATCTTGCCAAGCCAAGAAAATTATAGATCTCAAACGTGTTCGTGGGCTGGTCCCACTAAAGCACTGCATCAATCTTCGAGGGGTCCACTGCGACACCCTCTCTCATCGCCACGTGACCAAGGAACTTCACCTTCTCCTAACAAAACTCACACTTCTCCAGTTTCGCATACAGCTGGTGGGCACAGAGGGTCTATAATGCAATTTCCAAATGCTGCTCATGGTTCTCGAATAAATCATAATATTGTCGATGAAGACCACAACAAACTGATCAAGATAAGGCCGAAAAACCTCGTTCATCAACTACAAGAAGACTGCAGGCGCATTGGTCAGCTCGAAGGACATAACCTGAACCTCAAAGTTATTGTAGCGTGTCCTAAAAGCTGTCTTTTGGAATGTCCTCCTCTCGGACTTGAATCTAATGATAACTGGAATGTAAGTCAATCTTCAAGAAGAACTGTGCACCCTGCAGCTGATCAAACAAATCATCAATACTCAAGAGCGGATACTTGTTCTTGATCGTGACCCGGTTGAGCTCGAGGTAATCCATGCAAAGCCTTAATGGGTTATCCTTCTTCTGAACGAATAGCACTGACACTCCCCACGATGAAATGATCGGACGGATGAAGCTTAACTCTCACAACTCGTCCAACTGCTGCTGCAGCTTCCTCAACTTCATTGGTGTCATACGATACAGGGCCTTCAAGATAAGTGGGATACCGGGCATAAGATCAATCTGGAACTCAATATATCGGCATGATAGCAATCCCGGAATCTCTTGCAACACATTGGGGAAATCACAAACCACAGGCAACTGCTTAATACTCACTGCGACAGGATCCTGTACTGCACAAGATATCAAACAAGACAATGATACTCCTCTAGGCTCGGCAACGAACTGAAACTATGACAAGCCAGGTATACAGAACGTGACTGTCCTCGTGGAGCAGTCTAACATGGCGTGGTACTCGTCAAACCAATCCATGCCTAGGATGACGTCGAAATCTGACATCGACAATACAAACAAGTTGGCAGGCAAGAAAATCTCTCCCACCAACATGGGGTAAGACTAACAGAAGCAGCCTAGCACTGTAGTCTTCCCCAAGGGCATCAATATGGTCAATACCTCATGAGCGGACTTTGTCGATAATCCAGTCGAATGACAGAAATCCTCAAACATGAATAGGGTGAAGTGCTGGAATTAAACAGGACTCGCGCAATGCATGCAAAGACTAGAAGTATATCCTCAATGACTCCTCTGAAAAACTGCGGGTCCTGCTAAGCTACATAGAATTTAGCTTGAGCCAGCTATGGAGGTGTTTGTCCCCTTTGAGGTCTCTGCTACTACTACTGCTGTTGCGGCCAAAAATTCTACCTCGGCTACTCTGGTCTTAGTCGCTGGTGCTGTTGTGGGGGCCTCGGTGGTAGGGGCTACTGTCGCTGCTGTTGTGGCGGAGGCGGCTACGGTGCTCTCAGCGGCTGCTGTTGTTATGGACGGGGACACTCCTACCTATGGTGTCCTATCCCACTACATCCATAACAAACACTGAGGAGCTGCCTTTGAGGTGGTGCAGTAGGTACTGTTGGCACTGCTGGTGCTCTGTGGATTGCTTAACTCTGTTGATGTCGATGCTTTTACTGAAAACCATTGGAGGGAACCCTCCACCTTTGGTCTCTCCTCTAACCCTGATCACTCTGAGTGTTGGCCCACTCGTTCTCATAGATCTATGCTCTCCATACCACCACCTCAAAAGTAGGGAGCTCATGCCCAATAACACGGCCTTGAAGACCGCTATGTAAGCCGTTCTCAAAATAGTGGGCCTTCCACTCCTCATCATCGATCAAGTACAGCGTGAACCTCAATAGTGTCATGAAACATGCCGCGTACTGAGCCACAATCATGTCTCCCTACACCAAGGTCTTGAACTCTAACGCTCACTACCGTCAAACATGGTCGGGGAAGTACTGTCGGTCGAACCGTCAATGAAATCCTCCTATGTCCAGATGAAGTCAGCTTTTACAACACTGGCAATGGAGGTCCACCATGCTCGACCTCACCCTTAAGAATATACACCGCCAATGGGACTCGTTGTTGGGTCATGCATCTCAATGTCTCAAACATCTTCTCCACTTAGGAGCGCCATCTCTCTGCTACAGTCGAATTGGGCTCACCCAGCAACCATGGGGATTGAGCCAAAGGAAGTCTCGTAACAAGGCGCTTACACGCTCCTACTTCACCTGCTCTGGAGTCTCGCCAGGACACCTGCCCTTCCTCTGAAGGGCGGTGGTCAAAGCATGGATCATATGCCAAAACTGACCGACATCATCTGGCACGGTAGGGGCTGCACCGGTCCCTAATGAACGTGTCAGATTTGTAGGAGCCTCGGGTGTGGGAATAGGATGCTAAGGCGGGGGAACGGGAACTGCGAGAGGAAGAATAAGAACCTTGGGTAGAAGAATAGGATCCTCAAGTGGTGGAGTGGGGGCCCCTTAAGTTGCTCAGTTGCCTAGGGTACCTTAGGTACATCGCATGCCTCATTTAAGAGGCATGATATACATTAAAGAACAAAGGCGTCTATCAGCCTTAGGAACCCTTAAAGGCTCAGACATTAGGGAACCAAATCAGAAATATTACGCAATCAGGACCTTCTCGTCCTAAGCTCATAGCAGACATGTGATGATATCCTGAGTTATTCCCACTTTATGCTCTGATGCCAACTCTAGTCATGCTCCAAACTCAGAAATCGGGCTTACAAAATTCCTAATCGCCAAATCCGGCGTCGACAGCCTCCGTAGTACTCTATTCTCAGCTTGCGGCACCCATATACCAGGTTCTGATCCTGGAATTCTATAAGGAGGATTTTAAACATGAATTCATTTCAAAATGAGCATAACCATAACATAACTCACAAACAATAACAATAAGAACATCATCACAAAATTCACTAGATAAAAAAAACTTTGAAATACAATGCGTATAAAGGGAAATACAATGGTGCTAATAATCAAAAGGTCTTAAAGCTCTACGGCACGCTCCTGCTTCTGCTCAGCTACAATTGCATCCCCGCATCATCTGTACACATCTATCGTGCATAAGCTTATAGAAAGCTTAGAGGGTGGTGAAAGTGTGTGCATAATATAAGCGTGCTCAGAATGCAATATCAGAGTAATGCAAAATATGCTGGTGAATCCATGAATGCTAATGGTCATATTAAGGTTATGCGATGCAAGGAATGAATACTATTGACCATACCAAGGCCACGTAATGCGAAATGTAACTCAAGCATACCAATCTTCCTCTGGATCCTCATCATAATATAGCTCATCTCTGGAATATCACCGGAGTCTTTATACTCTACACTAGCTTGCCGCCCCTATCCGAGTGCACAACTGAGTAAGTGGAAGAGACCTCACTATTTGCCTACCAGTGTCGGGCCCGACTCGTCGATAGCGGACCCATTCCTCAAGCTGGTCAAACTCAACCTAGATGTTGTCTCATCACTCAAACGGATAAGGTCACACCCCCTTCCAACAGACCTGATACAATGAGAGATGCGACCTACTGGTATACGGCTCTCATGCGCTCATGCTTCCATTCGGTCTATGCATTGGATTATCCTACATGGTATTATAAGGGTTTATGGACTTTCACCCTAGGACATCCTTTGTGCTTGCATGCTTAAATAGAATTTTCGGTATCCAATCTTGTCGTTCATGCTATAAATGCGGAGGCTATAGTCCCGATGTCGCTAGGGTGAATAGTAATTGTAATCACACGATGCAAGATGCATGAGTCACACAGTCCAATCATGCATCAATCCTCTGCATGTCGTGCGCTCATGTTGGACAACTCCACCTATCAGGGAGTCCCATAAACAACCTGCCCAATGGCATATGTAATGGTCAATCACACCTCATAACAAGGATGTAGATGATGCATATGGGCATGTATCATGATGTTAGGTTATCACATGCTCATAATCGACATCGATAATTGTCCTATATACAAGGCAGGCCTAGGTGGCCTACTTAGAATCTTACAAGTAACCAATGGGAGCCCCAACATTTTGATTAGCCCAAAAGAATAGATGGATCATACAATATCTATGGGGCTCATTGATTAGGCTCAACCCACTAGAGAATGATGAGAATAAGCCTAACAAGGCTTAAGCAAGGTCACAATGTGGACATTTAACCAACATTACTCCTTAGGAGTGGCCCACATAGATCTAAACATGTAGTGGGCCCATGGCGTCACATTAGGACCTCACATACAACATAATGGGCCTCACTCAAAGGCCCAATATACATCACATCAGGCCTCACCATATGGGCCTCATATACATTATATTGGGCCTCATCAATGGGTCATAAATACATCACATTGGGCCTCATCAAATGGGCCAAAAATACATCATATTGGGCCTCAACAATGGGCCATCAATACATCATATTGGGCCACACACAAGGGAGGGCCTCACTCATGGGCCGCAAACATATCACATTGGGCCTCCTCATTATGCCAAAAATACGTTATATTAGGCCTCATCAATGGGCCATCAATACATCATATTGGGCCACACACAAGGGCACATGGGTTAGGCATAAGGGATGAGTAGTGAGTGCATCACATACATCATAGTGGGCTTAATGGAGTAGTTCATATAGTCCAAAAAATTAGGTGGACTGATTGCCTACAATGCATACTTCAAGGTGGGCTTATTGTACCACCAGAATGGGCCCAATGGGGCAGCCCATAATCCAGGAAAAATGGATGGGCAGCCTAAATCATATATCACGGAATGCCGCACAAATGGACAGCCTAGGTATATAATACATGCATCACGGCGGGCCATAAAAATGGACAGCGTAGGTAATCCATGTCTCAAGGTGGGTCCCATCCCACATGTGCAGCACGTGTGGGGTGGGCCCCACACGAGCTGAAATGGATAAATGGTGTATATAAACACATACATTACAGTGGGGTCCACACCACTGTCCAGGATAGATGGACGCTGTGGATATGTAATAAATACACCAAGGTGGGTCCCGCCCGTCCAAAATGGATGGATGGCTGGGATAAAGCCCATGCACCACCTGTATCACATCGTTCAGATGGACGGTGTGAATATAGAATATATATATATATATATATATATATATATATATATATATATATATATATATATATATATATATATATATATATAATATCAAGGAGAGTCCCACCCACACGTGTGGGGTGGGCCACATCCTGGATGAACGATTTTGATACAACAAATATCTCATGATGGGGCCATCGGGCTTGCTGTCGTCATACATTGGGCCCACCATCTCTAAACGATCAGACGGTTTGGATATACAACAGATACATCAAGGTGGGGTCCCACCTTCCCACACGTGTCACGCGTGTGAGGTGGGCCCCATGCATCCAAACAAACGGTGTATGATATAACATATATATCATGCTGGCCCCAGAACACTTGCTGATGTTGATTACAGCATCCAGTTGCTGGCCATCTAGCTGATGGACGGTCCAGATTGCCACATGAGTGGGACCCTCCAGCAGCTTTGAACAAAGCTGATATTTGTGGTTTCCTTCATCCAAACCTGACCAGCAGTGGACAACAAGGTGGGCTCCACCAACTGGATGCTCAGAAAAATCTAGGCAGCCTGGATTTTTGGTCACATCGGATGGGCCACACACACACATATCATCATCATCATCAAAAGAAAGGGAGAAAAAGAAAGGGAGAAAGGAGAAACATGTGATGGAGGGTCCTTGCCACTATGGGTCCCTCTTTAAATGCATCATACAACATACATCAACATAAAAAAATCTGGATAACAATATAACATGAAAATCTGAGGTGGGACACTATCCCCACCATGCAAATCAGGGATCTAGATGACCCTTACAGGCATGGATTCAAAAAGAAAACATTATGATGGGGTCCATGGAGAATGGACCCATCATAGATCATGCATACATCAAGGATGGGCCATCGACAACATCAAAAGGGTCAAATAGGATCCCCCACCATTGATTGGTGGGTCCTACATGATCCTATGTAAGAAAATTAATGAAGGAATGGAGATTAACCCTAAATATGGCATCCACCTTCAAATCTTCTTGTCCTTCTTCCACCAATGGCTTCCAATGCTCTAAAAGGTGAGATTGAAGGGTTGAGATAAAGTTTGGAGGGTTGGATATGGAGTATTAGGGAGCTTGAGGTTGCTGAATTTTTGGGGAGCTTGGGACGGTTGGAGGTTGCTATTGGAAGAAATGAAGTGAATATTTGATTATATGTGTGCATGATTAGATGAATGTTAGGAGTTGATAGATAGCACATCCCGTACACACATGCAGACTATCATTTAGAGACGAGTTGCTTAATTATTATATCCTTTGTATTCTATGTGATTGGACCCTCTAATGGCTTGGAAGATTTAGATTTAATTACCTTAGTTTAATTTGCATATAAGTTTAAGTAGGTGATTATGTTTAAAAGGTATAATTTTTATTTAGTCCTAATCACCCCCTCTCTTGAGACATAACCATCATTCCTTAGCTTCGCCAAGCTTTTACACATAGTTATGATATCCTTTTCCACATAATTTCAATCTCACCATTATTCTCTCCTTCTTCACATTCGATCTTATGTGTGGTCAACCTTGCAGTCAGTGAGAGTCTACCTCGGTACTTAATAGAGGATCAGACGTAGAGAAATCTTGACTCTCCATATTAGGATGAATAAGGGAGAGATGTCCTAGGTTCAAGGATCTAAATCACTTTAGAGCATTCCATGCCATTAGATCTTATTTATAGGTATGATCTGAACCATCATTGTTTAGATTCCTTTTGAAATCTAATATGACTGCTAGTGGGAGGTCCCAGATGAACGATTTTGTTGATTAAACATCAATAAAAAGTTTTATTCCACTACAGTCTCCACAAAAACCCATTAGAGTAATAATAGAGAGGTTTTCATACTACTGAACATTTCTAAACTATTAAAACTACTTTTATTGCACTTGATGATGAATATAATTTGATGATCTAGATTAGAAACCACTATTTGATCAGTATTGGAAATAGATCTCTAATGGATGGATATGATAGTGGCAAGATTAAGCAATTTCTACATACACAGATGAGGCAAATCAACAAACTTCCTTCATAGTAAATTACGCCGAAGTTTGTATAGTGGTGGAGCACTATATTGGATGCATCCTTGAAACCTTAAACCCTCTTTATAAATATGATCATATCCCAAATGGAGGGAGCGTCCCAAATTAAGAGTCATGGATGATACCATCCCTTTGGATGTTTTAGAGAAGCGACAGTGATCTCACCATTATTCTCTCCTCCGACACGTCCGATCATATGTGTGGTCGACCTTTTGGTCAGTGAGAATCTACCTCGGAACTTATTAGAGGATCAGACATAGGGTAATCTTGACTCTCCATACTGGGATGAATGAGGGAGAGACGTCATAGGTTAGACGATCTCCATGGGCTTCAAAGCATTCCATGCCATTGGATTTTATTTATAAGTATGATCTGAACCACCATTGTTTATATCTCTTTTAAAATCTAATATGACTGCCATGGGAGGTCCTAGATGAATGGTTTTATTGATTAATCATAGAAAAATTATTCCACTGTGATTTCCACAAGAGCTCATTAAAGTAGTATTAGAGTGGTCCCGTGTGACATCATTGTTGATTACTGATTGTCTAGACAATACATTAGCATCCTTTGTAAGGCCCATATCCTACTCCGTACCGTTCCTTAGACTTTCGCGATCCTCCCTTATGAATTTCGACAACCCACGACTTGTAACCAGCATTTGCATACAACCCTGAGTCATATACTATATATCTGAGTTGACTTGACTTGAGACTTGTACTCTAGCAACCGCGCTATCACCGCGGTTCCAACGTCGTATCTTGCATAAGAATGCGATACTCAGGCCAAGAGTTGTGGGCCCGCGTTTATTTCGAGGAAAACGCCGCGCATTGTGAATCCCGAGAGAATCTCTACCCAAACATCACATCATTCAAGTCAAGTACAACTCATCCCCCTCTTACCAATAAAGCATAGAACCCCTCTCTTTCCCATTCCTAAAGTCAACCAAGCCCATATCCTCTTTATAACACCCATTCCTCCCATCCCATCTCCCTTACAAATCCTATTCTCTCTCTCATTCTCTACCCATTCCAAGAGAGAGGACCGTCCAAGCACTAAGGAGGGCAAGGAGAGCCTAGTGTGGCCCACTTCCTACCCCCTCGACTCTCATTTCCACCCTTCAAATCTCATCATCCTCCATCAAAGGGAGAGCTTAGGAGCCAATGATTCGAAGGATCTAAAAAAGAAGATAATCAATGGGTGCTTATAGCATTAGATCTCAATTTTTGATTTAGGGCCCACATGATTTGGGACCCATCTTAATGCATGTAATACTTTGGTGAGGAGCTCATAGTGGCAGAGCTCCTCCCTTACACATCTCTCTCTCTCTCTCTCTCTCTCTCTCTCTCTCTCTCTCTCTCTCTCTCTCTCTTGTAACACCCTGTAACTTTCGGTACTCAAGGGTTAGCATATAACCAAATTTAGAATAACGCAGGCCTGGTTAGGTGAACATTCACGTTCACCCGAGCCCAAATCCAACCGTTTAAAACAGTATCATCCATACGTCGAGCTATCTATCTGTCAATTTTCAAGATGGATCGTCATACCACCAAAGAGACCTATTTTCTTAGGATCCACCGTTTAAAAACATAGATCGGGTTACCTGGTTTCATATCCAACTCCCGAATCACACCTAAGCATTCTTTAACATCCCAATGGTTATTGAAAATTTAATGTTAGTCAATGTTGAGGGTCAAATATTGCATATTAGACTCCAGATATTGCCTAGATTTACGAACATTGTACTGTTTAATAGCCCGATTTAATCGTGTTTGTGATGCAGAGTATATTTACAAGCTTGGATCGAAATAGGATACTAAATGCATGGATTTGACGCTTTAAATTCACCAGAGCAAGGGATGGATAAAAGGGGATCAAGATCGACAGATTTACACGGTCAGAGATCCGAGAAAACTGAGAAATTGAAACTCAAGTGGCCTGAAACGCATCTAGAATACAAGATCACAGGGTTTCCACCATCCATTCATCTCGAAACTATATACATGTGATGAGGGCCATAAATAAACCGTACACGTAAATTTTCAGCCATTGAAGATCTCGAAAAGTGGCCCAACGGACAGATCAGCCCTTACATCCTGATTTGGGGCCCACCTGCTATCTGGATATGCTTCAAATTTTATCTCAAGGGTTTAACTAATATGAGAAGGAGGATGGACAGATCAGATTTTACACAAACATTACAGTGGACCCCACACAGTGGAGTGTGTGTAACATATATACAACGTACGCCGTGCACCGGATCTGTGACCACCTTCCAGACAGCACCCACCGCAACCTTTTCAAAACAGAAACTTCCGTTTTGGTGTCAACGAGCGACCGACGCTGAACGATTTTGTGGATGATAGTGGGCCCCACACATGCCCTGTACGGACGATCCACACCATCCATCTTGTAAGGGCTACAGACACTACAAACCCAAGCTGACTGTTTGTATTCATACGTACACATGTGTGCGATAAAAGGACCACAAAAGGGCTGCCCGACGATGTTCAAACTGATCATTTTATGATTTCTTCTCTTTACCGCGTCAATGGACATTCAAAACCACCCATTCTTGACTGAAATTTCATTCTGAATGCAATGAACGGGGTGAATTTTCCTAAAAATACTTCTGTGGGGCCCACCGATCACAACAGTGAAATGGTGTGAAAGGTTTCGCACATCCACAAAAATTAACTTTTTCAAGCGGTTGTGGCCCACCATCTTTGATCATATGATAGATCCGAACCATCTATCATGTAGAGGACCCAAAAATGTCCTAAGAGATGGTGTTTCTTTGAAATTTGAGCGAGAAAAGTGGCGTGTTTCGAGGCACTGAACTTGGCTACAAAAAAGATTTAGTTAGACATGCATAGCTTTCCAAATCCGATTCAAATCCGATTTTCATCACTCTAGTAGCTATATAAGGAGGTTTTGGATGTGGGGAGTAGGATTCAGACCTTTGGATCTTTGGTTTTGAACGTGAAGAAGAGAGAGAGGGAGAGAGAGAGTTAGAGTAGTTCTTTCCTTTTCTTTTCTGTTACTTTATTTAAGGGATTCCAGCCCATTCATGGTTGGCTAATCCTCTTAGCTAGGGCTAAGAGGTGAAGCTTGTAATGAGATGGGTGATTCTATGCTTTTAATTTAATTTTAATGTATGAATTGAAGTTGATTTAAGTTTGATTAGTATGGAAATATTTTTAGTCTTTAATGGTCTATTGTGACTGAAATTACAGTGGGTCTGTGATGGCTTTGAATATTTTCTTTTCCTTTTATGTTTATGACGTCAGGAAGCCCTGTTGTTCACCATAGTCTCCTGGGCATGGTCGGATGTCGGTACCCTTCCTAACCTTCATACATGTGATTGGTTGGTAACTAGTTTAATTATGTTGTTTGTCATAGTCTCTTAGGCATGGTTTGGTGATGGAATCCATTCTAATTCATATACTTTTCATCTCTTGAAAACTAAATCAATGACAGTTCAGTTTAAACTCCATGATTCTTGAAGAAAGCATAGGATCTCCCTGATCCTTACAAGTGGATCCTCTGAATCCCTAGTTTCATAACTCTGAAATTTCTTAAGTTTTAGAATAATTATTCCACCATTATCCCTCAAATTACAATTAGTTAGATTTCACCTTATTCTAGTTCTAATTCTACTTAATTTTAGATTACGTACAAGTTTTAGTCCCTTGGGATTCGACCTCGGTCTTATCGAGTTTATTACTACATCACAACCCTGCACTTGGGGAGTAAACAAGTTTTTGACGCCATTGTCGGGGACTGACCGTTGCGTTTCTGAAATTAATTAGTTTTAGAATTAGATTAAGATTAGGATTGTACTAACTTTAGGTCTAGATTTTTTTAATTTTTTAGGAATTAACCTAACTTTCCTGTTTTGTAGGATTCTGAGATAGAAACTTCTAATTTGGTGATATCTTTCTAATTTCTTTATTCTTTCTATTTTTAGAATTAGGGTTTTTAGAAATTTTCTAATCTTAGACTAACTGTTCTAGAAACTAACTTGTTTTGTTTTCTTCTGCAGGATTTTAACATAGGAACTTCTTATTTAGTAACACCCTTCTAACTTCTCCTCTTACTTTCCACATTGCTGTAGGAACTTTTTCTCTATTTTTCATAGGATTAAATTCAGATTATGTATATGCATGAGTGGCAATGTCGGTATGCTGAGAAGAATAACCTATTTTGGGATGATGATGATATAAATCAACTTATGTCTCAAAACTTTTCTGAAACTATTATTGAGAACCGATCAAAATATAAAGATCCACCGGCTAAGAAGTCTTTATGTGATTATATGCAGGAGAACAATTACACCCCATAGATTAACAAAATAGTACGTGAGTGTTGGGGTTATCATAACCATGGTTGTGAGAATTATTATCACCCATCCGATAAAAAGAAACCAATGCGTGATTGTATCATGAGTAATAATAAGTATTACCAACTAGCAGATTCTCCCACCTATGATCCGTATGACTACAATCAGTGGAAACATCAAAATTGAAAAAATGAACCAATAACATATTATAATGATTATTCTCTTGGATCCCCTACCTTTGAGATCCAACCAAAAACGATCCAAGAGGATTTATATCAGAGTGACATGGCCTGTCTTGAGGAAATTCGAAACGCAGTGGAAACACTCATGTCGCGCCTTGAAAAGATAGAGGAGGCTTGCTCATCCCAACCACAACCCAATCCAGAAATACAATGCGAGGAAAGTGATACATACTCACTTTTGAAAGAATCTGAAATTTGGAATGAGGAGGTGGATTCCGTTAATGAGCATACGGTTCAATTTTCTGATGAGTCGATCTCGATAACTGTTCAAAAGAATGGTGAAGATACATGGGTGTCTTTTAAATACATTAATGATGACACACCTTCCTTACATGACACAGGATTTCAATGATGAGGTAGAGGTTAGTTTATTCGAACCTCAACCGAATTTAGGAATAGAATATGAGGAAGGTGATCCCATCCCAACTGTGCACTGCACGAAATTAGACGATGATGCGTATTGGGATAATGATTATGAATGTTTAGCCCAAATTCTCCTGGAATCAATCTCAAGTATGGTCCAGGTCAATGATCAAGATGTACATGAAGTGGTCGGTCATAATAAGCCACTCTCCTCACCTGACATGTCTGATTTAAAGGTGGAGGATGAGCCCCTTACAACCGACTCTTCTAACTCTGGTGAGACATGTTTAGACCACTCCCCTGAATTGAATGATGATATGATTCGGGAGAAGGAGGAGTTGCTTGCTACGACTCTGGAATTTGAAACCACTCAATTAAGGCCACCATCTGAGCTACACACATTTGATAATTCAACGCCTCAATTGAGTAATTTCAATGAACAGAGTGATCACATCAATGCTTCACTTACTGATCTTCAATCTGTCTGTGTAGGACTAGAGCAAGAGAGCGTACCTCCATCCACTGTCAAGGACGATGGATTCTTTACGCAGATCATCACGAGCCACAATAAGTCACACTCAGCTAAACTTCCTAACTCTTGAGATTTCTTGGCACACTTTGTAGTTTCAAACGATCCCATGTTAAGAGATAAAGCAGATGCCTTGCGAGACAATATCTCGGTAGTCATCATTGACCAAGAGAACCCTTATTCTAAAATCCTCTCTTTCCCTGATCCTAAACGTGTATCAGTAAAGGAAGAGGAGCTGGAAATTGAACCGTAGTTTAGAGCTTCGGAATATGTTGAGACTACATCACGTCTTAAGAAGTTTTTTAAAATTTATTTACTTGTAGTCTCTGCTTTACCATGCGATACTAATATTGAAACTTCTTCTGTCATAGGTGAATCATATATATTATGGATACCTCAAGCAATTCAATAGAAAATTTCTTATAAGGTACATAAGTCTCTCTGGAAAGTCATGCTCCAAGGCGCCCAAGCCTATTACAAAAAAGGCTTTTGGATGATCCTGTTGAGGAACTTACTGAGAAACTTATCAAGATATTGGCCGGAAGAGGAACTTTGCGGTATGATCGATCCAATGTTTGTGGGTAACATTACTGCAAACCCTCACGAGACTACAACTCGTCCACTAAGGGTAACCTAGGGGTTTAAAGGCTTGTTGCATATGCTAAATGCAATCGAGAACACCTGTGAAAGTGGTATAGGTAGAATTTTATTTTTGTTTTACTTTCCCTCTCGTATTAACCTGCTCTCTCCTAGCGATCTCTTGAAAATTCTCTCTTGATCCGTTATTCAGGTACTATCTTCCCATCACTTCTCATTTACTTTCATTGTCCCATGTGCATTGCATACTCATATCTTTTACATTGAGGACAATGTAGATTTTTGGTTGGGGTGGGAGATTAGGTTTCTTAATCAGTGTTTTCTTGGTCTTGAGCAAAAAATTGTGAAATTTTTTAAATTTATCTGAAATTTCTTGTGAATTTGAAGTGATTTTGACATCTATCTTTGATTTAGAATTGTGAGATACGTGATGTTAGTAATTTATGACTCTTGGATTTAGCTACTTGATAGATATTACAGTTGAGTTTGAATTATCAATCCATGATTAGAGGTTTTAAACATTGATTGAATCATGATTTTAGGACACGTCTCACTTACACATTAAGATTTTAGTTCCATATCGAAGGATTAACTTGGTAATCACTGAGCATGAAAGGAACCAGCCTGAAATATCTTTCCATCAGGGTATAAAAATTGAAAAGGTTGGGAAATTAATCTTCATCATGGGTTTGCTCCCTATAGATGTGGATTCGATTCCCCGCGGTTAACAGTTGGAAAGAGTTGGGTGACTAGTTTCACCGTAGGTTTTCTCCCTATAGGTGAAAATTTGATTATCCTCTTGACATTTTTTTAATGAAAAAAAAAAAAGATCGAAAAATCAAAAGATGATCTTTGAGGCAAGTGTTGGTTATTATGAATTCTCTTATTGATTACCAATGATATCCTGAGAATAAAGAACTGAATCTTAATGTTGATGAGCCGAGAGTACACTATACACTCATGGATCTTAATGTTTAGAAATTTTCTAATTAGTGGATTAATATTTTGAACTGGACTAAGAAGTTTACCATGCACTCGAGTCCAGGAGAAAGTAATGCCCAACATCCATGAATCTTAAAATTCTAATATCTGAATTGTTTTTCAAAAGAATCATTCGAGTTCATAGAAATTACCGGGTAATTCTCAATTTATTTTTCGCATACCTTGCTCGGGACTAGCAAAATGCTGGTTGAGGGTTGTGTTGAGGGTCTAATATGCAGATATTGCCTGAATTTATGAAAATTGTATTGTTTAATAGCCCGATTTAATTGTGTTTGTGATGCAGAGTATATTTACGAGCTTAGATCGAAATAGGATACTAAATGCATGGATTTGACGCTTCAAATTCACCAGAGCAAGGGATGGACAAAAGGGGGCCAAGATCGAAAGATTTACACGATTAGAGATTCGAGAAAATTGAGAAATTGAAACTCAAGTAGCCTGAAACGCATCCAAAGTACAAGATCACAGGGTTTCCACCATCCATTCATCTCGAAACTATATACATGTGATGAGGGCCATAAATAAACCGTACACGTAAATTTTCAGCCATTGAAGATCTCGAAAAGTGGCCCAACGGACAGATCAGCCCTTAAATCCTGATTTGGGGCTCACCTGCTATCTGGATATGCTTCAAATTTTATCTCAAGGGTTTAAATAATATGAGAAGGAGGATGGATGGATCAGATTTTACACAAACATTACAGTGGATCCCACACAGTGGAGTGTTTGTAGCATATATACAATGTACGCCGTGCACCGGATCTGCGACCACCTTCCAGACAGCACCCGGCGCAACCTTTTTCAAAACAGAAACTTCCGTTTTGGCGTCAACGAGCAACCAACGCTGAACGATTTTGCGGATGATAGTGGGCCCCACACATGCCCCGTACGGACGATCCACACCATCCATCTTGTAGAGGGCTGCAGACACTACAAACCCAAGTTGACTATTTGTATTTATACGTACACATGTGTGCGATAAAAGGACCACAAAAGGGCTGCCCGGCGACGTTCAAACTAATCCTTTTATGATTTCTTCTCTTTTTCACGTCAATGGACATTCAAAACCACCCATTCTTGACTAAAATTTCGTTCTGAATGCAATGAATGGGGTGGATTTTCCTAAAAGTACTTCTATGGGGCCCACCGATCACAGCAGCGAAATAGTGCGAAAGGTTTCGCACATCCACAAAAACTGACTTTTTTAGGCAGTTGTGGCCCATCATCTTTGATCATATGATAGATCTGAATCGTCTATCATGTAGAGGACCCAAAAATGTCCTAAGAGATGGTGTTTCTTTAGAATTTGAGCGAGGAAAGTGGCGTGTTTCGAGGCACTGAACTTGGCTGCGAAAAAGCTTTAGTTGGGCATGCATAGCTTTCCAAATCCGATTCAAATCCGATTTTCACCACTTCAGCATCTATATAAGGAGGTTTTGGACGTGGGGAGTAGGATTCAGACCTGTGGATCTTTGGTTTTAAACGTGAAGAAGAGAGAGAGAGGGAGAGAGAGTTAGAGTAGTTCTTTCCTTTTCTTTTCTGTTGCTTTGTTTAAGGGATTCCAGCCCATTCATGGCTGGCTAATCCTCTTAGCTAGGGCTAAGAGGTGAAGCTTGTAATGAGAGGGTTGATTCTATGCTTTTAATTTAATTTTAATGTATGAATTGAAGTTGATTTTAGTTTGATTAGTATGGAAATATTTTTAGTCTTTAATGGTCTATTGTGACTGAAATTACTATGGGTCTGCGATTGTAACATCCCGAAAATCGGGGGTCGAGTAAAAAACTCAACTCCCGATTCCAAAATGTTATTTATGCAACATAGATAATAGTAGATACATGTTGGTAGTAAACAGGCATTAAACAAGATTGGGATTAAGCCAAAACAACATATCATACTCCAGAGACAGTTAAATTAACAAGTGTAAGACTATGATAGTATGTATAACATATATAAACTGTTGTATGTCTCCAGAGTGTGAATATGTTACCAGGTTATATACATACATGTATACTCCAAAAGTAAACAAAAAGAATATACATGAGTGCTCTAAAAATATAAAATGACAAGTATCAATGCATCTAATCAACCTCCCTGTAATCCCGTCAATCAGATCACGAATAAAGGAGGGATCCTCTTCATCATCATTAAGTCCAGCTCCGCTTCTCAAGCAGCGCCATCATCTGCAATCACAATAGGGACTGGTGGGTGTCCGAAAACACCATCCCGTAACATGGGAGTGAGTGATCAACTTAGTGGAATAATCGAGTAGAGATTTGCATGTTCTCAAATCAATCATGCGATAATAGTAAAGCAATAACTCAAACATTCCTAAATACTGTTGTTAATGCAATATGACGTGACATGATGGATGCCCTCACCGACGATCTCCCTCATACGGCACCATCTTACGCCCACGGCATGCTTTCTTCCCACAGTGCTCCACATCTTCCAGGCACATGCAATGTGATGGTGATATGATTACTGAGTTATTATTAGTCCTTTTCATACAGCAGGATTGGGAAACTAGGGTACTTCCCTTATATCAACCCCAACACAGATCCTGTCTAGGGTCGTCACTCCTAGTAATCTCATACGATGTTGTATTTGTAGGTCGCTGCAAGGGCTGCCAGGGCTGTTGCTCGCACTCGTTACACCGCTCTCCCATCACCTTATCAATACAGGCCTAATTATCCTTAAGACTGCATCAGGACTCGTCGCCCCCATGTGGTGTCAGGATAAACTCAAGGTCACTACAAAGGGCTCCTCACCTGACCAGTGTAGGCGGATAGCAAGAATATAGTGTCCCATACCACCATAATCTGATCAGAGTAGGGTGCTCACTGGTCACTACGGGGAGGTTTGTGGCCCCAGCGTAGGCCGACAGCTCGACCACGGTGTCCCATACCACCATGTCCGGCTCATGAGTCTTTGTGGATCAAGGTACCATGGTTAACAGGGTTTCCAATGGTAAGTTCAGTACCCTAGGTTCAAGCAGTTATGATACATACATGGTGAACATACAATGGCCGGTTAGGTTACTTGACGGGCTCGACTAGTACGAGCGCATCTCAAGCTGAGTGACATAAAGTGCATGAAACACTTCATGTGGCCTAACCACTGCCGCCAACCCAAAACACGACTTGCGTTCATCGACGCGTCCTTCGTGGCAAATAGAAACCAACCACGAATTCGATCCATTACTGACTGCCTGGACTAGGTCATAGCCCCAAACATTTGTAAATCTACTTCATCAATCATATATGAGTAATGGAAATGCATTACAACAATGTGAGCATGTCAACACATATTATGACATACAACTTAAGTAAATCATCTAACACTTGCATCTCATACATATAATGAAATCATACATATAGCCAACATGAAGGAAATCATTTACATCAGCATATTATTTGAGAATTCAATCTCAAACTAATTCACAACACCATTTAATTCAATACATACTAATACAAACATTTATACAAACACTTAGTCTACACACTTAAGTCTACATACTGTATGTCGACTCAAAGTGCGCATTTGGGCGAATCTCTTCGCCAAACTAATTATGCACGCATTCCTAATATCCTAAGGTGATAAAAATCCATGTCAATCATATCAGCAAAATATGGATGCAGACAGTATTTCCTACAAATGACTAAAATGCCCTAAATCTCATATTTTTCGTCTGCTTATGAAACAGGAAACGGACAGCATGTTGTACATGTCAAACGGCATTGCCGTCGATAATCTACTATTAAACGACATTAAAAGCGTTGAAAACAGCCAATCAAAGCGTTTAAAATCTGCACCTTTCACTTTATATGTGTATCGTTTCGAACGGGGCGTATACACTTCGTCTACGGCGATCAGGCGACATAATACATAAGATTCGTAAACTACATCGCTAAAGAATCAATGAAACCTTAAATTAGCAAGTAGTTAGGGTCTTTTCTCACCTATAAATGCGGCGGAATCACCGAGAAAGTGATTGGGATACGTTGCTTAAGCACGTGTAGCAGCTGGTGAAGGTGGCAGGAAGATCCCTCGCACACTCTCTCACAATCTCTCCCTTTTTCTCTCACTCTTGCTGGGGTTTCTAGCAAATTCGGATGGGTGAGAGAAGTGAGGGTTTAAACCCCTTTTATAACCTAATTTCTTCCCAAATTAGGCTTGTGAACAATATTTACTTGAGGTCTAACCAATTCGGGGCTGTTCTGGTCCAAAAGAGCATTTCTAGAGGTCCCCTGGCCAAACGCGGTCGGACTTAAGCTCATGCATACTGGATCTATCACACATCAAGTTTTCAGTCCGGCAGAGTTCGCAGATCGCACGTGGCGGTCCAATTTCAGTTCAGCGGTCATCGCACCTAGATCAGGTCTACAAGTCTCATGATATGAAAGAGAAATTTTTCCTGATCCGAGGGTGTAATTTGGATGAATTCTGACAGTAAGAACGATTAATAATAATGCGCCAAGTCACGTGCTAGATTTGAATTAAAATTTTCAAATCTAACCCTATTCTCACTCTCTTCACTCCAGGCTCAATGAAATAGCCTCTGAACGTCGGTTGGCCTTGATTTTCGAAACGGTTGTCAAGTCCAGCTAAGCGGTCATAACGGTCTAAGATTGTAGATATCGGACTTTTGATGTGCAGTCTAGATCCAATACAAAGTTTCAAAGGATTCCTGAGAGCAAATGGTTTTAGAGTTTGATCCTAAGTTTCAGGATATTATAGCACCATTGATTCTACAAGTTTTGGATCTTGTACATCATATTTAAAGCGGTCAGGGACAATTTCTCAGCTACTCCAGCGTAGCGCTAGCTAACTTACGCTTAATTTCTAAAGGAATTAATCCTAAGTGATTTCTTTGGCTATGGAATTGGGTTCTGAGCGGTTACCAAGGTGTTTTGGTTGACCCATTGCCTAAGGATGTCTAATCCCAGGTTGGCAAAAATCTGGGGTGTTACAATCTACCCCCCTTAAAATAAAATTTCATCCCCGAAATTAGCTAAGGGTAGTGAGTACTTTTTCTAAGGAAGGTTCTAATCCCATTCAATAACCTAACCGTACGTATAACCTAAATCAAATGTTTCGATCCTGGGCCAGTGGGGAAGAGGCTAACCACGCTACCGCTGTGCCACTTTAATCGAATGGTTGCATTCGCTGACCTAACTGGATTGGACTCAATACGTTCTACCCCCCTTAAAACTTGGTTCTACTTAAAGTTCAAGAATCTTTGCATCGCTCCGTATATCGGAACGAGGTGCAACTTAGGGGCTATCCTTGACATGAATTGGGAAACAACCCCTCATTACAGTGGTTTTCCTTTGCTAATGATGCGTTCTATGACATTGGTATCTATGGTGATAGAGATGAGCCTAATCTCTATTGTGGTTGAGTTCAGGGGCAGGTATGAGTTGGTAGCAAGATGTCTAATTCTCTACTGGCTTTAAGTCCTTACCATTTTTCAAAGACAATGTGATCACGTTTGGTTGTAGGTGGTTGGGCCATCACAGAAGAAAGGTTGTGTAGTGGGTCTGAGCCGGATACATTGACCTTCTGTCTAATCAGGACAAAAAATGCGTTGTATCAGTTCTTAATCTGAGTCGATGCCGATCCTCTGCTTGATCAGAGCATTGGATTCATTAGTAACCACTAGGATTAAGAAGTCGACTCAAACCGCGAATACATAGCTTACATATACAGTTCCTTTACTCCGCGTTTCCGAATTCAATAAGCCCTTGGGGAAGGCAATTTTAAGAGGCGTGCTAGTTCATTCTTAGTTCAATCCGAGGGATTTATAAATTTTCCCTGAGAGTGAATGGTTCTAAGTTAAAACAACTTTCTTATGGGTTACAACAGAAGTCTATAAGTAATAAAGAGATCTATCGAAGGAATAAGGTTCTACTTCAACCAAGTCTAACCTACAATTCCTTAGCATATACAGGCTTTACACTACTCAAGGTACTAGTAGACTAGTTTGTAATCTACAGCCTAAGCTTATACGCTAAATGGTTTTATACCATTTCTCATACAGGGAATTGTTCTATCGCTTAGGGTCAAGATTATCTAAATGGAATTGGATTTCCTATGTCGTCAGATCCTTCAAATTTAGGAGTGCTAACACTAGGTCCAAAACGTCAAGGGCCTATGTGGCCAGTAGCATTAAGTTGTGTTAAATGGAACTGCATTCCTAGTCCCATGTCGGGATTGGAAGTGGCATGCTTAGTAGGAGGGTGGGTTGGGATAAAAATTAATTTCATAAGTTTAATACCGAAATTTATAACATGGTCGTGGAATCCATAGGATACACCCAATCTAGGGATAATACCTTACAACAAACGAAACGGCATGCACTCCATTCAACAAAATTAGACACAATACATGGAATAAAGTTCCACATGAATTATGACAGGAATGCATTCGGCTATGCTAAGCCCAAACCACTAACACAAACACATTTCTACCTATGACATCACTAGACCCAACAACAACAAAACACAGAAATCCTTAAAACGGTAATCAAATAAGCGAAGAACGTGGAGAAATGGGATGGGTAAGCAGGTTTCCATGAGTCTGAGGATCAAATAGAAGGGACATGAGAGAGAGGACGATGGAAAAGGGAGAAAAAAGGCTAAAACAGCCTTAACAATAGCCATGAAAAGCGGAGGAAATGCAGAGAAATGGTTGTCCAAATGGACTGAAACGAATCTAGGCCCTGTAGAAGGATACATCAAACTCCCAAAGGCTAGATTTTCAAAGGAAAAAGAAAACTATAAAGGGAAATGGAGCTCCACACGATTTCAGCCATATTTGGGGATTGTAGGAGCTCCAACGGATGAGTTTTGAAAGAGGAGGAGTAGAAAATCACTATGAAGGGATGGGATAGGGTTAGTTTTACCAAGAAATGGGATTGAAAGGGATTTGGAGCTGCGTTTTGAGATAGGGCAGCAAGAAAATCGAAAACGGAGGCTTGGAAGGGGCTGTTTGTGAAGGAGATACATGTTTTAGGGGGTTTTGACGGACGAACCCTATATGGGAAGGGTGCCCTACCCCAAAAACATCACGCGCCCAAAATTCGGACCACGTGGGGCCCATTGGTCGGCGATCGATCGCCAGATCGGCGATGGCATTGCCGGTCATCTCTGGATCTGGCCAGTGGGACCACATGGGTTGGGTCTCCCCTGCCCTAGGGACTCCAAATAGGTATGGGCCCCACCCCAGATCATTGTATTTTGACTTAGGGAGGCTCAAACTTTCATTCGTGGCATTCCGGGATCAGTCTGTAAACCAAAATACATTTACCCATCATATAACATATGATTTTTAGGATAGGATGAGCTAATCCATCCATCTAGCCCATTATTTGCTAAAGATTACAAAGTTAGAATGGACAAATGGCCAGTTTTCATGTATTTTTACTATTCATTAGAAATTTTTACCTAAGTATGATTTTATATCATTTTCACATTAGGATTAATGTGTAACATGAAAGGACTGAAAAAGAATTGAAGAATGGGGCAGTGAGAGGAAGAATTTTGAAGAAATTGAGTGAAACGGGGTTTTTAAGCCCTAGTGATTGAATATAAGGGTTGTGGTTGACCCACAGCCCAAGGATTTGTATTTTACGGTTTGAAATTCTCCTAGGACCATCTCAAACCCAACTACTAACAACCTAGAGGCTACTTAGGTCGCTTCACGCGACTAGAGATATGTCACGGACTCGACCGAAACGATCGACTCAAGTAAACTTCTCCTATTGGCGAAACTGGACTCCTACGAGTATTTCTAGACTTTCCTCGCACCCACCTAAGTTAAAGGAGCGACAACGTACGTCGCATGTCCATAACCCATGCCCGGTTTAATCCAAATCATGCTCTGATACCATCTATAACATCCCAAAAATCGGGGGTCGAGTAAAAAACCCAACTCCCGAGTTCCAAAATGTTATTTATGCAACATAGATAATAGTAGATACATGTTGGCAGTAAACGGGCATTAAACAATATTGAGATTAATCCAAAACAACATATCATACTCCAGAGACAGTTAAATTAACAAGCGGAAGACTATGATAGTATGTATAACATATATAAATTGTTGTATGTCTCTAGAGTGTGAACATGTTACCAGGTTATATACATACATGTATACTTTAAAAGTAAACAAAAAGAATATACATGAGTTCTCTAAAAATATAAAATGACAAGTGTCAATGCATCTAATCAACCTCCCTGTAATCCCATCAATCAGAACACTCATAAAGGATGGATCCTCCTCATCATCATCAAGTCCAGCTCCGCTTCTCAAGCAGCGCCATCATCTGTAATCATAATAGGGACTGGTGGGTGTCCGAAAACACCATCCCGTAACGTGGGAGTGAGTGATCAACTCAGTGGAATAATCGAGCAGAGATTTGTATGTTCTCAAATCAATCATGCAATAATAGTAAAGCAATAACTCAAACATTCCTAAATACTGTTGTTAATGCAATATGACGTGACATGATGGATGCCCTCACCGACGATCTCCCTCATACGGCACCATCTTACGCCTGCGGCATGCTTTCTTCCCACAGTGCTCCACATCTTCCAGGCACATGCAATGTGATGGTGATATGATTACCGAGTTATTATTAGTCCTTTTCATACAGCAGGATTGGGAAATTAGGGTACTTCCCTTATATCAATCCCAACACAGTTCCTGTCTAGGGTCATCACTCCTAGTAATCTCATATGATGTTATATTTGTAGGTCGCTGCAAGGGCTGCCAGGGCTGTTGCTCGCACTCGTTACACCGCTCCCCCATCACCTTATCAATACAGGCCTAATTATCCTTAAGACTGCATCAGGACTCGTCGCCCCCATGTGGTGTCAGGATAAACTCAAGGTCACTACAAAGGGCTCGTCACCTGATCAGTGTAGGCCGACAGCAAGAATATAGTGTCCCATACCACCATAATCTGCTCAGAGTAGGGTACTCACTGGTCACTACGGGGAGGTTTGTGGCCCCAGCGTAGGTCGACAGCTCGACCACGGTGTCCCATACCACCATGCCTGGCTCATGAGTCTTTGTGGATCAAGGTACCATGGTTAACAAAGTTTCCAATGATAAGTTCAGTACCCTAGGTTCAAGCAGTTATGACACATACATGGTGAACATACAATGGCCGGTCGGGTTACTTGACGGGCTCGACTAGTACGAGCGCATCTCAAGCTGAGCGACATGAAGTGCATGAAACACTTCGTGTGGCCTAACCACTTTTGCCAACCCAAAACATGACTCGCGTTCATCGACGCGTCCTTCGTGGCAAATAGAAACCAACCAAGAATTCGATCCATTACTGACTACCTGGACTAGGTCATAGCCCCAAACATTTGTAAATCTACTTCATCAATCATATAAGGAAATGCATTACAACAATGTGAGCATGTCAACACATATTATGACATACAACTTAAGTAAATCATCTAACACATGCATCTCATACATGTAATGAAATCATACATATAGCCAACATGAAGGAAATCATTTACATTAGCATATTATTTGAGAATTCAATCTCAAACTAATTCACAACACCATTTAATTCAATACATAATAATACAAACATTTATACAAACACTTAGTCTACACACTTAAGTCTACATAGTGTATGTCGACTCAAAGTGTGCAATTGGGCGAATCTCTTCGCCAAATTGATTATACACGTATTCCTAATATCCTAAGGTGACAAAAATCCATGTCAATCATATCAGCAAAATATGGATACAGACAGTATTTCCTACAAATGACTAAAATGCCCTAAATCTCATATTTTTCGTCTGCTTACGAAACAGGAAACGGACAGCATGTTGTACATGTCAAACGGCGTTGCCGTTGATAATCTACTATTAAATGACATTGAAAGCGTTGAAAACAGCCAATCAAAGCATCTAAAATCCGCACCTTTCACTTTATATGTGTATCGTTTCGATCGGGGCGTATACGCTTCGTCTACGGCGATCAGGCAACCTAATACATAAGATTCATAAGCTATATCGCTAAAGAATCGATGGAACCTTAAATCAGCAAGTAGTTAGGGTCTTTTCTTACCTAGAAATGCGGCGGAATCACCGGAAAAGTGATTGGGATACGTTACTTAATCACGTGTAGCAGCTGGTGCAGGTGGCAGGAAGATTCCTCCTACACTCTCTCACAATCTCTCCCTTTTTCTCTCACTCTTGCTAGGGTTTCTAGAAAATTCGGATGGGTGAGAGAAGTGAGGGTTTAAACCCCTTTTATAACCTAATTTCTTCCCAAATTAGGCTTGGAAACAATATTTACTTGAGGTCTAACCAATTAGGGACTGTTCTGGTCCAAAAGAGCATTTCTGGAGGTCCCCTGGCCAAACGCGGTCGGACTTAAGCTCATGCATACTGGATCTAGCACACATCAAGTTTTCAGTCCGACAGAGTTCGCAGATCGCACGTGGCGGACCAATTTCAGTTCAGCGGTCATCGCACCTAGATCAGGTCTACAAGTCTCATGATATGAAAGAGAAATTTTTCCTGATCCGAGGGTGTAATTTGGCTGAATTCTGACGGTTAGAACGCTTAATAATAACGCGCCAAGTCACGTGCCAGATTTGGATTAAAATTTCCAGATCTAACCCTATTCTCACTCTCTTCACTCCAGGCTCAATGAAATAGCATTTGAACGTCGGTTGGTCTTGATTTTCGAAACGGTTGTCAAGTCTAGCTAAGCGGTCATAATGGTCTAAGATTGTAGATATCGGACTTTGGACGTGCGGTCTAGATCCAATACAAAGTTTCAAAGGGTTCCTAATAGCAAACAGTTTTAGAGTTTGATCCTAGGTTTCAGGGTATTATAACACCATTGATTCTACAAGTTTTGGGTCTTGTAGATCGTATTTAAAGCGGTCAAGGATAATTTCACAGCTACTCCAGCGTAGCGCTAGCTAACTTACGCTTAATTTCTAAAGGAATTAATCCTAAGTGATTTCTTTGGCTATGGAATTGGGTTCTGAGCGGTTATCAAGGTGTTTTGGTTGACCCATTGCCTAAGGATGTCTAATCCCAGGTTGGAAAAAATCCGGGGTGTTACAGTGATGGCTTTGAATATTTTCTTTTCCTTTTATGTTTATGACGTCAGGAAGCCCTGTTGTTCACCATAGTCTCCTAGGCATGGTCGGATGTCGGTACCCTTCTTAACCTTCATACATGTGATTGGTTGGTAACTAGTTTAATTCTGTTGTTTGCCATAGTCTCTTGGGCATGGTTTGGTGATGGAATCCATTCTAATTCATATACCTTTCATCTCTTGAAAACTAGATCAATGACAGTTCATTTTAAACTCCATGATTCTTGAAGAAAGCATAGGATCTCCCTGATCCCTACAAGTAGATCCTCTGAATCCCTAGTTTCCTATCTCTGAATTTTCTTAAGTTTTAGAGTAATTATTCCACCATTATCCCTCAAATTACAATTAGTTAGATTTCACCTTATTTTAATTCTAATTCTACTTAATTTTAAATTACGTACAAGTTTCAGTCCCTTGAGATTCGACTTCGGTCTTACCGAGTTTATTACTACATCACAACCCTGCACTTGGGGAGTGAACAGTCAATCCAATCATTGGATTGTCTGAATGCCTAATAAGTCATGATTTAACAATTAGAGATTCATGTGGTGTAGGTCGCACTAATGTAAAGCAACCCTAAAGTTAGGGTAGGAAGCTGAATGACGCACAACGAGTAGTCTCACATCCTACATAAGTATAACAATAATGATGAATAAATAAATAAATAAAGATAAATGAATAACAATGCATAAGCGATATTGGTTAAATATTAATAATATAAAACCATGAAATGGGTAGTCCTGAAAAGTGGGACCCACAACATGATTTAAAAATGCACGCATATGTGAGGGAAATAATAATGAAAATAGAAATAATAATTATTATTATTATAATGATAATGATAAAAAGAATATTAGATAAATATCCAATTAATATGAAAACATGAGATGGATGGCCCTAATAACCTAACCCACAACATGATGTACATATATATGTATATAAATTTACATATAATAATAATAAGAACTAAAATTTATATATTAAGTGAATAGAAACATAGGACGGTGTGTTTGAGCATACAAAAGATCCCTTAGGACATTTTGACCGTTGATGGTCAAATTGGAACAAGTCCGACCGTTGGATTGACACAATCGACAATAAAAGGGCCTTAATCAGTTCATATGGCCCACTTGAACTTTGAGTCTGACTAATCTTCGATCAGAGGCCCTTAGTAGGACCCGTACAAATGAATGGAAGGAGTAGATTTCCCACAAACATCACGGTGGACCCCACACAAATGTTGCGTGTGCACCATAGGTGGTGCACTCACTGTGCACGGATCCGGAGAGGCCGGTCAGATGCCTCTCACCCGCATTTTCCAAAATGGGAGAGAAATCTCTCTCTCCCTGGTTTACACAGTGAATAGATGGGTGTCTATTTAAGACGTCCGTGGTCCACCATCCGGGCCCCACCTTGATGATCCAGACCATTCATCTGGTCCAGGCGCCCCGTCTGACCAAACCCCGACTGACTTCACACGTAGGGACACGTGTGCATGCACACGATCCTCACCGCAAGTGAACCCGAAAGCACAAAGTTTCCAAAGATGGAATGTATCTTCTCCAGCCAACTGGCACAATCCATGTGAGCTGTCCGTATCAGGCAATCCTGGCCCTTCAAGCTAGTTTTTTTTATAAAAGGAAAGAGAATGAGGAAGAAAATCCTCCGCCCCCTCCCAAGCTTGAACCTACCATCCATCCTTCTTAAAGCTTCAAATGAGCTTATCTATGAGCTCCCCAGGGTCCATAAGAACCATCTAGAAGAAGTCGATTGGAAGGAAAAGCTTTCGTTTGAAATTCACCATTAATGGTCATCACCAGCTTCATCAAGAAGAGACTGTTACTGAATTTAGTTACAACCGGTCCCACCACTGGATGTCTCTGGAGAAGATAGGGAAAGAAGAAAAAGAAGAAATAAAGGAAGTCAGAGAGTTCGAGAGAAGGGAGAGCAGCTCCCGTTGTGCGGCACTATCTCGACTTGGACTGAGTCACCGACTTGGTTTAGGCATGCCGCCTTGGAGCCAGATCATCTAGTGGTGTTGTGGGACCTTCTGCAAGGAGAAACAGTGGAAGGAGAGAGAGAAAGTCCAAAATGGCGTAGTTTACTGCTGTTGAGCTGCACCGGCTCGACCCAAACCGAGTCGCAACCCGGGTCGCATTGCTGGCCGAGTTCTCATCAACACTGACAATTGAAGGGGAGAGAAAGGGAGACATGAAGAAGAAGGAGATAGGGAGTAGAGAAAGAAGGAGAAAGAGAGAAAGAGGGGGAGTCAGGGTGCACCCACTCGACTAGCTGAGTCATGTGCGAGGGTACCTATTGCTGGTCGAGCCCGGGCTTGACTCAGCGAGTCATGGGTCGAGTCTAACATCCTTGGCTGGACATTCCAGCTTGAAGAAAAGAGGAAGAAGCAAGGAAGGAAAGGGAGATTTAGAAGATGAGAAAGATAGAAGAGAGAGTGTTGCGGGCTGGGTTGCTAGGCAAATCGGGTCCGGTTCTAACCGGGCCCACCTAGTGAATGGGCATGTTGGCCATGAAGTTGGAGGCTGATTGCTATGATTGGGAGAGCTAAATCATGTCCACGCAGGGTTGACGGGCTGTCAACAGAAAAGAGAGACAACAAGTGAGTCATCTCGGCTCTAACTGAGTCGATTTAGGTGAGTCTACCTTCTCCATCCATATTGAAATCCTTTGATTATAATTATCAATGTTATCGTTATTATCATTAATAGGATTATCAATTTTAAGCACGATTAACCATTAGTAAATTACCTATACTAATGCTAGTTATTATAAACAAATTACAATTGTTAAATATTAGTGTTGCATTTCATCATCTTCAAATATTAGAGCATACTAGTTATTTTCGTCACAATAATTATTAATGCCACATATCCTCAATGTTTAGGGTCACCATAAAATTTATTAATCTTATTAGTGTTATGGTCAAACGTGCACCAATTAGCGCTTAAATCCTAAACCTAAGTGGTATAAACTCTACGACAACACCCTAAACATAGATAGCGTGTTAGGTTCAGGCTAATTATAGAATTTCATAATTCATGGTGGGTTGTGGTAACTATTATCATAACTAGATTCATTATTGATAGTTATAACTATTAGCATTGGAAAGTATTTATCATTTCCCTTATGAAATTAGTATAATACTTGACTTTTAGTAGTAACCCTTATTATACTATCATTGGTAAATATTCTGTCGCTATTACTTGTATCGTTTAATAGAATATTAGTCATTTTAAGAAGATTAAATAATGTTGGTATATCTAGAGATGAACTTATGCACCACCATTATTAATATTGATGGATTAATACTCCCATCATGAATATTATTTGACCCGTTGCATAGTATTAATAGTAATAATAATATTAAAAATAATTTAGGATCCAATTCCTAGAATCTAAGGTTAGAACTAAACTCTAGGATGAAAACCTAAGTAATCTAAGCCCTATGTTATATTAATCTAGACCATGGACACTTTGTAGGACATTGATCTCACGTACAACTTCACCATTCATGGTAGGGTTCGATTCTAAGGGTACACGCGCATCCTAGCAACATCAGTTGGCGGTTCCAATATAAGGTGATGATTTTTCCTCTTGAGCTTTCCATTTTTCCATTAGCTTAAGCTATAGTTTTTATTTTAATTTATAATTAATATCTCCATTTCATAGTCACATGTGTAAATTGTTGGAATTGAATTACTACATTGCATGCTTAATGTTTATCCTGCATATTCATTCATGCTTGTGGATTATTTGTGGATTGCTTATGGAACTTAAACTGGTACATCAGTGAGAAACCCCCATATATAAATGTACACCTATACTTGGGATGTAACCCAATTGGTTGTGATTGTAATGGACCTTCGGCTTAGTGGTTATTGAATGGTGGTTTAAACTGACCATTGATGTGGGCCTACCATCTGAAGGTGCCTTGGTTTGTCAATTAGCGTGAGTGTTGAGTCAGCCAGACAAGTAAGCCCCGTAATAAAATCATTCAAGCGTCTGCCTCAATAGGATGTGTGCCAGAACTCATCAAAGGTAAACTTAGCCTCACACCCTCAATCCCAAAATACCAGGTAAACCCTTAAAAATGGATAGAATAACTTAGGGTTTAAGGTGAGAAAACTATTTTGCAAAATCAGGAAAATCACTAAGTTTTCTGCTTTTGTCGATTTATCGATAAGTGGTTCAATGAAATCAAACTCTGTTATCGATGTCCTCGAAACTCACTCGATGTTATCGAAATGAGGACTTTAAATGTCCAACAACCGCAATGCATCCTGGATTGATTTATCGATGAATCGATGAGATGTTCGATATCATCGGCCTTTTAATCTCGAGTCCATCGAGACAACTCAATAAAATCGACATCTGGTCAGTTGTGTCCAAAAAGCAGTTAAGGAAATTCATGTGATTTTCGATATCTCGAAGACATCCTCGATATCATCAAAATTCAAACCTCGAGGATATCGACTGACCTTCGATGATATCGGATTAGGACACAAATCTGACTAGCAAGCTTTCAGGTAAAATCATTTTAGTATCGAGGAGTACCTGATGATATCGATATTCAAATATCGATCATATTAAGGCCAAGTCAATTTCATCAAAATAAGACGCAAACTATCCAGTAAGCATATAGGAAAATTCCTTAAAAATATCGATGAATTGAAACTAGTATTGATATCATCGACATTCAAAATCCGATGATATCGAGGGATGCTCGATTATATCAATACTTGTTACGATTCAAAGGAAAATCTGCTCTCATATTTTTAAATGTCGAGGAATTGAACCTTGCATCGAGGAAATCATAGTTCGAAATCCAATGACATCGAAGATTGCTCGATATCCTTGACCTGTTGGCAAAAAGGTTCAAAAGCGTATGATAGTTTGAGTTCGTGTCATCGAGCGGCCATTCGATGGTATGGAGGCTATACACACGTTGATATCGAACTCTGTCAAAAAATACATCTATTTTTTTCCGTTGGAACTTTTTACCTATTTAAAGAGAGTTTGCCTTTGGTTATCTAAAGAGAAAATCGATAGAGCTTTTGAGTGTTTAATTCAAATCATATACCCTAAGCCTTTTTCTCTCATGGGAGTTCATACTCCAATCTACCCTCATCATTGATATTCAATAGAGTGGATTGGGGAATGAACTTCCACATTCAAGGATCTTGTAGCTACCACCTTAATGACAAATCATTAAGCTACGATACCTTTAATGCATAGATGCTTAAAATTACTCTGTTCCTAATATAGGAAAAATTTTAATAGAGTAGGATTCCATCATAACCTTGACCCAACCAGACGCCTCACATTGGAACATCATTTGAGTTGTGGTTCAAAGGAGGAGATCTTCATCAATGTGTTTAATGGGGTTCATCTATTTATCTGTAAGTCACTAGAGTCTAGAGACCCTTTTGATCATTCCTTTTGTAGGATTGGATCAAAGGTGCTTCTCATCCCTTTCAAGTCCTCATTAGAGGCCTCCAATGGGAGAGTACGTGGGGGTGCTGTGTGTTGACCCTTGCTCTGTGGAGAGCATAAACTTAGGTCCTTGTGTAGGTCCTTGACCTGTGTGGTCTAAAACCTAGGTGCTGTGTGTTGACCTTTCCTCTTGTGTAGGGTATAAACTGTTAGGTTCCTAGTGTGGATCCTTGGCCTGTGTGACCTAAAATCTGGGTGTTGTGTGTTGACCCTTGCTCCCATGTGAGGTATAAACTTGTGTCTTGTGGAAATATGTTAGGTACCTTATGTAGGTCCTAGAGTCAGCATGTGTAGGTTATACTGGTTTGAGGTGAACCTGATTTGAAACCTCCGTTAGTAAGATCCGGTACACTCAAGGGTTGAGTGTGTTTCCCAGAAGTGGAGTAGACATGTAGTTGAACCACTATAAAAACAACTGTGTTTGGGATTTCTATTTGCTCTTATTGCTTGTGTGATATCTCTAAATGTTCTCATAATGCATGTTTACATGATTACCTAGAACTAATTAAAATCACATCTCACACACGGTCACATCCATCATGAACTATGTATACAACTTATTTATGTTTTGAATAGTCTTATGATTGGATCCTCTATTTAGCTTGAAAGCCAATAGAGTTACATTGAAGAAATCCTGCTATTTGCATATTACTGTAGGATAGGGTTGATAAGTTCTAAATCATCATAAAATTTTAAAAAGCCCTATTGACCCCCTCTAGGACATCTTGGCATATTCCCACTTTAACTGAAGCGGTCATTACCGTAATTTCAAATGGTATCAAAGCGAGTCTCTCTTAAGGGCTTCATGCCTAGAGAGTGATCTTGATTGAAGTTGGAATCATGACCAATAGTGTAGAATTAGAGGGTGCAAAAGATCAGAACAATTGCCTTGTAATTCATACGGCTCTAAAAGTCGGTAATAGTTCAAAATGGTATCTTGATAGTGGGTGCTCCAGACATATGACAGGTGACCAAACTCATTTTTGTGAGTATTCAGAATTTGATGGTGGGTCAGTCATGTGTGGAGATGGGAGCTCCACCAGAATAATTGGACAAGGAATGATAGTTGGACCAGGACTCCCTAAGATTAAAAATGTTCTCTGTGTAGAAGGCCTAAAGCATAATCTCCTTAGTATCTCTCAAATCTGCAACAAAGAACATTTGGTCACCTTCTCAAAAGATGTTTGTAAAATCTTTAGATCCTACAGGAAAATCTATCATGAAAGGTTTATGCATAAGTGATAACTGTTACGTTATTGAAAGTACCAATGAGAATGTACTATCCGCAAAATGTAATATGGCTATGAAGAGTGAGTCCAAATTATGACACCAAAGGCTAGGACATGTTCACTATCCAAACTTAATCAAGTTAAGTTCAAGAAATTTGGTTAGAGGACTTCCCAAGATTAGAAAAGAAGAAAAAGTTGTCTATGGTGATTGTCTAAAGAGTAATCAGATAAATGTCGGTCACAAAAAGACAACCACCATAGCAACAAAAAAGCCAATGGATTTACTACATATGGACCTAGTTGGTCCCACCAAAGTTGAAAGTCATGACAGAAAAAAATACTTCTTGATGGTAGTAGATGATTACACCAGATTTACTTGGGTCACATTTCTTCAGGAAAAATCTGATGCTTTTGATGATTTTATAATTATGGCAAAGTGACTTCAAAATGAGAAAGGATATTGCATAAATCACATTAGGACTGATCATGGCGGTGAATTTAAGAATTAGTGATTTAAAAGGTATCGTGATGAGAAAGGAATTCGTCATGAATTCTCAACCCCAAAAACTCCACAACAAAATGGAGTTGTTGAAAGGAAAAATTGAGTACTACAGAAAATGGGGTCAGTTATGTTAAATGGAAAAGATATAGCAAAAAGCTTCTGGGCTGAAGCAGTCAATACTGCCTGCTACATAATAAATAAAGTATATCTTAGAGCAGGTTTGAACAAAACACCATACGAACTATGGTATGGAAAATAACCTAGTGTGAAATACTTTCATGTCTTTGGCAGTAAATGTTATATCCTGAAAGACAGAGATCACCTAGAAAAATTTGAGTCTAAAAATGACGAAGGTATCTTTTTAGGGTATGCCTTGAATAGTCGTGCTTATAGAGTATACAATCTAAGGACCCTCACCATTCAAGAATCAGTCAATGCGGAGGTCGATGACTAGCTCCATGAAGAAGACAACCCCTTGAATGAATTAGAAGATGATGTGGATTCATACATTATAGATAAATTAGACAATAAAACTTCCTCATCGAATGAACGTCAACCATCATCCAACATACCCATCATTAAGGATCACCCTCGGGAACAAATCATTGGAGATCCTAATGATGGTGTAAGAACTTGACGGCAGATAGAAAACATCTATAGTCATTTTTACTTTACCTCAAAGATTGAACCCAAGAATATTGTGGAAGCTCTTCAAGATGAACATTGGATAAATGCAATGCAAGAAGAACTTCAACAATTCTAGAGAAATGAGGTATGGTAATTAGTTCCCAGACCACTCAATACAAATATCATTGGAACCAAATAGGTCTTCAAGAATAAATCCGATGAATCTGGCAATGTGATCAGGAAAGTAAGGTTGATAGCTCAAGGATATTAAAAAATAGAAGGCATTGATTTTGATGAAACATTTGCTCCTGTAGCTCGTCTTGAATCTATCGGGATTCTTATGTCTATTGCATGTGCGTTAAAGTTTAAACTATTTTAGATAGATGTAAAAAGTGCATTTCTTAATGGGCAACTTGATGAAGAAGTTTATGTGGAACAACTTAGGGGATTTTCAGATCCTAAGTATCCTCGTCATGTCTATCATCTGAGGAAAACACTTTATGGTCTCAAACAAGTACCACGTGCATGGTATGAACATTTAATGATATTCCTTTTGAACCATAAATTCTGTAGGGAGAGTGTAGATAAAACACTATTCACCTAAAAGATAAAGGATTCATTGTTCATTGCCCAGATCTATATGGATGATATAGTCTTCGGTTCTACATGTGAAGATACTGCTTATAACTTTGCCGATCTCATGAAATCTGAATTTGAAATGAGCATGGTTGGTGAATTGAATTTCTTCATAGGCTTACAAGTGCAGCAATTAAATGATGCAATCTTTATATGTCAGACTAAATATGCAAAAGATTTGGTCTTAAGTCTGGTCATACCTATCATACTCCTATAAGCACTACGCTCAAACTCTCCAAAGACATTAATGGCAAAGGTGTGGATCAACACCTCTATCGAAGCATGATAGGAAGCTTGTTGTATCTCATAGCTAGTCGTCCAGATATATGGTTTAGCATAGGAGGGTGTGCTCGATATCAGGCAAATCTTAAGGAATCTCCCTAACAGCCATTGAGAGAATTATCAAATATCTAGCTAGAATAACTCCTTCGACTTATGGTATCCATTTGAAACATCCACCATCATTGCTGGATATTATAATGCCGATTGGGCTAAAAATTTGGAAGATCGCAAATCAACAAGTGGAGAATGTTTTTATATTAAAAATTGTCTAGTTTCTTAGCAGAGCAAAAAGAAAAATTCAATATCTCTGTCCACTGCCGAGGCTAAATATATTGTTGCAGGTAGTTGTTGTGCACAACTCCTCTGGATGAAACAAATGTTGTTAGATTATGGGATTGAACAATCCACAATGACCCTCTTCTGTGACAACACGAGTGTTATCAATATCTCAAAAACTTTTGTCCAACATTCTCGGACCAAGCATATTGACATCCGTCATCATTTTATCCGAGAACTTGTTGAAGAAAAGATTATTGTGTTGGATTATGTGCCTACAGAAAAATAACTCGCTGATATCCTAACTAAGCCTCTTGATGTAAACAGGTTTAGTGTTCTCCAGAAATCAATTGGAATATGTGTAAGTTGACGAAAAGCTCAGAAAAAATGATCTACATAGGAAAATCTTCAAATTGAGACTCTTATGATTATTATATGGTTAATTATTCGTAAACAAAATAGGAAAATCTTCATCAATTAATCATGTTACTTATGTCAATAGAAGTGTTGAATCTTGACATACTCGATGATATCAAGTCATTTTTTATATCATCGAGATTCAAAAGTCGATGACATCGTAGGTCACTATCGATGTAATCATCGACTCTCGGAAAGATAAGAAAGTGTCCGTTGGAATTCCCTAACAACCGTTGGGCTTTCCCAACAATCATTGACACAGTCTTCAATGACTTTATGAGCTTGAGTTCGATGCCATCGAAACTACTTCGATGACATCGACAAATTTGCTATAAAAGCAGAACAAAAGCATGAAAGGTTCATAAATTTGCCTTCATCTTCTCTGGTTTCTTCCAATTCTTTATTGCCTTCTAAACATCAAGAGGGGAAAGAAGATGGTTAAGGGCAAAGGTAAGGATCTCTCTTCCTCAAAATCTTCAAAAGTCAAAAAGGAAAAAAATGTAAACACTATAGGAACTAGATCACCTCCAAACCAATCAGATTGGGAACAAATCACGATCGTGGATTATATTGTTCTCAACAGTGCTATTGAGCCTTATGGGGTGGATCTTTTGTTAGAAACAATTGGCTGGAAAAATATACTCAATTTGGGTGGTCCCTACCAATATGAAATGATCCAGCAATTTTTCAATTGTTGCCACATTATTAGGGATCATTCACCATGTATTCGTCTGGAATTTGTACAATAGACCAAACTCATTACTCTAGTCATTTTTAGACGCCTTCTAGACATAGGTGTGACTCGAATCCCAATCACTAGAAGAAGTCTGAATGAATTACGAATGTGGGGGGAAATCACACGAGCACTGTGCCAATGTGCTACAATCCCTAGGAATGAAGAAAACATACTTCATGTGAAATATTTAGGAACCTTGTTCAAAATCCTCCATAGTATCTTCAGTACGAACGTGTATCCATGTGACACCAAAGAAACCAGAATAAACCCCTTTGTGCTAAATTTCCTGTATGATGTATATCAAGAGGTCCCTGTATGTCTGCCAACTCTTATCCTAGAGCAACTGATTAGGATAGTCAAGGGGGATCATCTTGATATACTTCAATTTTCATCCCTCATCTATAAACTCGCACACTAGGTAGGACTGCCGGCGACATCAGATAAAGTACATCCTGAAGTATGGTTCGACCATGATGCAATTCAACAGGTGGACGTTTCAACCTATTCTCATGAAGATAGTCCACCAGTAGGAGCAAGTAGCCAGCAACCCAATATGAAAATGCCATGGGGATCTAATCAGACACCCCTCCACAATCCTGAGTCAGTCACAAATCACTGCCATCATGTACTTGAACGCCATCTGCTGATTGGACTAGCCGAGATTGATGAGAGGCTCCACAACTGTGAACGACGACTGTCTGGGATTGAGGACAGGATGGATGCTCTCCAGCACACTATGTAACAAATTCTTGAATTGCTGATGGCTGGAGGACCTCGACCACTCTAGTTGATGAAGGAGTAGGTGTATGGATGTGTCCATGCATGGACACTGTGATCATGTTTTGCTAAGAAAACATACTTCTTTTTGTTTCTAACCTTGCATATTTTGGGTTATTAACTATCTTTTTATTTTGATAAACCCATGGTTGGGCTAGATGTTTTGTAGGAATGGTTTGGGATGGATGTTGACATATTGTCAAGCTTGGGCAGTTTCTATTTTGGATATTCTGTTTGGCTTGATGATACATATATATTTATCTTTGATGCCTTTTTTTCTATTATCTTCATCTATTTATCTAATTTGAATGTATATTGCTTATCTGTGGAATGATGAATGCAACTGGTATATCTTATTTTGACTGCTCTCTTGAACATCATTAAATATCCTTTACAGATTGTACCTTGGATTGAGAATTCTGTCATGTGAAGTTATATAATTTTTTTTTTAAAAAAAACTCATAGCTCTTCTTTATGCTGTTGTGCATGGATGGTTTCCATGAGTATCTAGGTGTTATTATCTATTATGCATGGAGTTATCTAGGTCTCTATTATTTCTCCCATATCTTTATGCTCCAACTTCAGTCAACTAGTATTTCTATACTGCCCTTTGCCAATTACTGACAAAAAGGGGGAGAACAAATCCCACCAAGGAGACAATTGTGTGTATCTATGTATGAATGGTGGTACAAGTTGTACAGGTGTTAGGGGGAGCAGCTGCATGAAGACAGGGGGAGCAGCTACATACCTGTGTGCTTAAACTTGCAGTAGCATTGTAAAATTATGTAAAGAGTTGTGTACACACAATTTAGGGTGTTGGTCTAGATGTTGTTCTAGGACTTCAGGTGTTTTGTCATGTAATTGACAAAGGGGGAGATTGAAAGTGCCCTGGTTTGTCAATTAGCGTGAGTGTTGAGTCAGCTAGACAAGTCATTCAAGCGTCTACCTCAAGAGGATGTGTGCTAGAACTTGTCAAAGGTAAACTTAGCCTCACATACTCTATCCCAAAGCACCAAGTGTGAGACCCGACCTGAGTTCGTATTTGTGCATGTGTGTGTGATTGTGCATCTCATTCATTTTAGTCCCGCGGTCCTACCGGTCAAATTTTGGTGACCCTCGACCCTCGGATAGTGTTTACAGTCATCCTTAAGTTTGGTCATGTAGACCTGACTCAGATTGACCTGACCTATGCCATTGTGTCTGCCTCATCACCGCGATTCCGATGTCGCGTCACGTGCGTTAATCCGATATGTACATATCAAGTTATGAGCATTGATCGATATAGGCCATTGATTGCATGATTGGTGGTCCCGACCATGGGTTACACGTTTTCCCATGCCATCATTTCACCCTAGGCTGAGATTTCTAGAAAGGCTATTACCCTAAGCCTTGTTAATATCACCACAGGCCACCATCATTGCTTAGGAGAGAGAGAGAGCTCATCCTTACAAGGCTTAAATGTCTCTCTCTCTCTCTCTCTCTCACTCTCTCTCTCTCTTTCTCTCTCATTCCTCTCTCTCTCCTCTTCTTCCCTAGCAACTTTTCTCCATTTCTCTAGCCTATCTTCCCTCCATTCCAGCCCCTTCTCCCTAAAATACCTCCTTATTTACCCCTTCTCACTTAATCTTAACCATTGATCCATGTTGCTTGGAGCCTCTAGATGATGGTGATGTAAGTTTCAAGGTTGATCTAGGTGGGTATTTTCTTCATTAAGTAAATCTTTCCTCTCCTTCATGTAGCCTTTTCTTCCTCATATAATCTCTTTCCTCTCTCTCATTTGGATGTGTAGGACCCACCAATTAATGGTAAAGATCCTACACAACTATCTAGATGTGGCCATGAGGCCCACATTGTACATGCAAGTTCATGTATGCGATTCTTCCCTTGATGGACCCCTTGCATGGGGATTTCTCCTATTTCTTTAGGTATGATGGGTCATCTAGGCCTTTACATGTGATTGAGATGGCATTTTAACCACTCATTTCAAAGATCTAGGCCACGCATCATAAGATCTATGTTGTATAATGTGTTTATATTGTTGATTGTGGTTGTGATTGTGTGGGGACGACTTAATAAGTGACGGAGCCCTCCCCTGATGGTTGGATGCTCTTCCTTCTCTTTCCTTCTTTCGTAATCCCTTCCGTAATAGGCCTATACATTTATTTTATTCCATGCATGTATTACTGTCCAGAAATTTCTGGACAGATTTTTGTTAGACTTTGGGACTGATTAGGTGACCTTTTGTACCCATCAATTATATTTTTCTGAAAGGTGGGGATTTCATCTTGATATTCCTCAAATTTCAGCCCCATATGATCTTGATAGAGGTCCCAAAGGTGAGGCCCAAGTGAGGTGGACAGTCTGGATTTTTTGCACTGTTTCAGCAACATGACAATTTGAAAATCCTAGACTATAAAATAATTTTTGCATTAGTGGGCCATTTGTGTGGACCCCAATTTGTAATGCATTTATGAGGGGACAAAAACTATTTTTCTGCAAATTTTAGAGGCCTTTAATCCACCCCATTAGAAGCTCAGATCAAGGCCTATAAAAAACATCTGCACTAAACAAATTTTCTAAAAAGTTTGTTTTCTTTAAATTAATTAAAATAATTTTGAGTATCAAAAAATTATGAAACTTTATAGGGAGGTGTTAAACCCATTTTATGACCCACCTAAAAATTTTTGGAGCCAATTGACACCTGTACACATCATGGTGGTGGTTGGACCGGCCCACTATAATGTGGTGTCCAAATCAGTCCAATTTTTAAGATAGATTGATTTCTTTAAATGAATTAAAATATTTTTACATGTCCAAAAATTTTAAAATTTTGTGGAGGTATGTTTCACCCATGGTATGACTTACCAATTTTTGGGGCCAATAGACCCCTGTGCACACCTCGGCAAGCGCCGAACTGGCCCACTATGTTGGGACATCCAAGTCAGTCCGATTTTCTGGATAGACTTTTTTATTTAAATTAATTAAAATATTTATAAATATCAAAAAACTTTAAAATTTTATGGGTGTGTGGCCCACTCATGGACATATCACTCAATAAATTTCTGACTCAACAGACATTTGAGTTGACCGTGGTGCAGCCAGGACTGGCCTACTAGGCAGGGACGCCCAGGGTGGGGGTCCAACTTGCTTCATGGGCCCACCTTGATGTGTAGTATATCCCACCATCCATCCATGTGGGGTCCTTAGGGGATTGATCATCCTCCCCTTCTTTTGGTATTCAATTGGGGCTAATTAGGTGGATTTTTAGACCAGATACCCCTGGCCCATAGAGCTGCCTACACATGAGACATCCCTACCTTAGGCTACTGTTGGGCCTGCATTCCAACGGCCTGACCCACTTGATATATGTATTGCATATCCTCTCTCATCTGGAGGGGCCCACAGTGATGTGTGTGGGCCATCAGGGATTAAATATACTAAGAAGTACTTCTATTATTGGACTCCAACCAACCCAGAAATTTGGGTGGGCTGAAACTTGGCATTAAGCCCAATAATTGTTGCCTATAAATGTTCTTTTGGGGCAGCATGACCTACTAGATTTGAGGAGGATTTAAGTTAGTTATCTTATCATCTTAATTTTATTTTTATTTTTTTGGACTTAATTAGTGCCTGATTAAAGGCTCATTCCAATTGGATTTTTCTTGGGCTAGTCTCCTAGTTAATTATGGTCCTTATAGCCTTAATTAGGCTAGAACTTTTGATAGGCCCGTTAGACCCTTGGGTCTTATATTTACCATGCCATTATGGTGGGTCTTATGGGCCAAATACTTAAGTAGTTGGGCCCTTGCTTGCCCACTGTAATGAATTCATATTTGGGCCGAGAGGTGAGGCCCAACTTAATTGTGTTAAATATAAGGTTTTTCCATATGTTAGGATAATGGATTGCCTATTAGGCCCACCACAATGAGTGAACCCATGACCTTTATAGTTGGGCCCTAACCTTGCTTAAGGGCCCACCAGGTTGCATATGTATTGGGCTCAGTGTATGGCCCACTAAGCCATGGCTTGCTTCGGCCTTGGGCCTTATTTCATGCTCGAGTATTGGCAGGCTACCTCTTGGAAATTAGTTGAGGTTGAATGTCCTCCTGGGTGATCCTAAGGTAGGCTCATGAGTTTCTCTATGGATGATTAAAGGCTCACCCTAGACCTTGGGCCATTTATTTGAGGCTAAATATAGATGTATATGGAGCCTACCTCAATGTATGTTGGTCCAGGCCATTCAAGCCTTGGATCGCCCGATCATGGAAGCACTCATTACCTTGGGTTACTACTGGACTCACAATCCAGTTTCAAGCCCACTTGATCTTTTCATGATATATACACACTCTCCATCTAGTGGGGTCCCCCAGCGAGTGTAGTTGGCCTTCATGAGATTATTTCCACATAGTTAACTAATTTTTAGACCTTAATAGGTCCAAGAAGTCAAACGGGTAAAAAGTTTATCAAAGGGCCTTAAATATAAAATTATATGGTTAAAACTTTATTTGGCTGTGGGGCCTACCATATAGAGAACTTGTGTATGTGTTACATACTTATGTTTTCTTATAATCTTTGGGCTTAATCAATGTATTATTTTGGGTCACCTATAGTGATCACATGAAGACCCCATCTTAGATCAGATTTTTGGGACATCCTATGAGCCCAGAGTTGGTTGGAACATCCTATCTTGGCCCAACCATACATTGGGCCGACTTTCACCATTTTAATGGACTTGTGGGCTGAGATAAGGATAGTATTGGGCCTTGGTTGCCCACTAAAATTGCTAGTTATTGGACTGATGTAGTGGGGCCCATTTCATCCAAACTTATACTTTTATTTACCGTATATTGTGCACATGGGCTGCCCACCAAGTCTAATTAAATGCATGGATTCTAAGGCCATTGGAAATTAAGCCTTGGGCCTTAACTTCCCTCTTGGGGCCTATGTTGTTAAAGGTGATATTATATCCTTTTCTTATGGCCTATTATGAGGGATATATGTATGTGGTTATTTATGTTTTTATCTTGAATGTGGGCCTTGAGCCTTGTATTCATATGGTTTGTGGTTGAGATGCCTCTTGGGGGAATAATGGTTAAATGTCCCCATTATGGACCCCTCTAGGCCTGATTGTATCTAAATATGATTAGAGCTCATCTTAAACTCTTATTAGACTCACTTCTATATTACTTAGACACGTAGTTTGTATGCTTAGTCTCGTGGGCTACCTCAGGTAAATGGGACCCCACTAGAGGTGGGATTCCTTATGGATATTATCTAAATACCTAGTCTCGGTCCCTTCGTGGATAGAGGAGTGTACTATTTTATATATTGCCACATAATGCGTCTAGACCCATCTTCATGGCCCATGTGCATCATTGTATACTTGAATAACACTATGTGTGTGGTGATGATTGTGCCATTGGACATTGCATAATGCCTTCCCGAGGGATGCAGTATTCCCTCTTGAGCACATTGGATGCTTAGAATTGATGCATAGTTGAGTGTGTGATTCATGCATTTAACATTACATAACATATGAGCATTATCACCCTTGCTTCATCAGGGCTGTAGCCTCCACAGATACATCATAGATGGCCATGTTTGGACACCGAAAATGTTACTTGAGCATAACGGGTGTATAGGATGCCCATGGGTAAAATTTTTAAAACTTTCATGGTACCAAGGATCTGCTCCAACACCATGATCGGGTGGAATATATGAGCGCACAAGGACCTTATACCATTAGGTCGCAACTCCTACTGTCGTGTACTCGTTTGGATAGGGGTGTGGTCTTACTCACATAATGTAAGGAGGCTTTGCTAGGCTGAGTTTGACTAGCTCATGAAAGGGTCTGCTACCGTCAGGCCTTGCCGGTGATTGGCTATCCACAGGCAGGTAATGAGGTTTCTTATGCTCGTTTGACTGTACGGGGTCTGTAGAGCGGCAGTCATCCAGCAGTGTAATGAACCCCATTAATTTTCTTATGATGGAAATGTACTTGATATGTGGATTGGATATGAGCACTGACATTACTTCGCATTGCATTTGCATCGGCTGTGTAAGCCTCATATTGCATCGCCTTGGCATGACGCCCAGTACTCATTACACTATATAGCCTTGGTATGACTCCCTGCATTATAGTACTACCTTGGTATAGCTTCTTGTGTTCATGATAACCTTGGTAAGGCTAGTGGTATTGGTATTGATCATAACTCCCATCTGCATTCTCTATCTTCTTCTGAGCACCTTTGTCACATACTTTCACCACCCACTAAGCTTTCTATAAGCTTATGTATGATTGATGCGTGCAGGAGATCCTAAGTTGGCATCTAGAAGCGGAGCTTGGATAGGTGTACGAGCCGAGGGCCCAGTGTTGCAGATCCTCTTCTTTCTTTCTTTTATTATGGTATGTATGTATTTTTAGACCTTATGGAAACTTATAAAAGTTCAAATTTATAGTGAATTTTATAATGTGTGCCTTTGTTATTCTCAGATTTACTTGTTGTGATCTTGGGTATGCTCGTATTGAAAATGATTATATTATTATGAAAATCCTCCTTATAAGATCCCAGGATCAGAACCTGCCTCAGGAGCCGAGAATGGGGTACTACGGAGCCTGTTGTGTCCAGAACCGGTCATCGGGTTCCTTGTGAGTCCAGTTACTGAGTCTAGGGTGTGACACCAGGTATATAAAACCCTTAAAAATAGATAGAACAACTTAGGGTTTACGGTAAGAAAACTATTTTACAAAATTAGGAAAATCACTAAGTTTTTTGCCTTTGTCAATTTATCAATAAGTGGTTCAATGAAATTAAACTTTATTATCGATGTCCCCAAAACTCACTCGATGTTATCGAAATGAGAACTTCAGATGTCCAACAACCACAATGCATCCTAGACTGATTTATCGATAAATCAATGGAATGTTCGATATCATTGACCTTTTAATCTCAAGTTCATCAAGACGGCTCGATAAAATTGACATCTGGTCAATTGTGTCTAGAAAGCAGTTAAGGAAAATCATGTGATTTTTGATATCTCGAAGACATCCTCAATATCATCAAAATTCAAACCTCGAGGATATCAAACGACTTTCGATGATATCGGATTAGGACATAAATCTGACTAGCAAGGTTTCAGGTAAAATCGTTTAAGTATCAAGGAGTACCCGATGATATCGATCATATCGAGGCTAGGTCGATTTCATCGAAATATGACACAAACTGTCCAACAAGCTTATAGAAAAATTCCTTAAAAATATCGATGAATTGAAATTGATATCGATATCATCGACATTCAAAATCTAATGATATTGAGGGATGCTCGATTATATCAATACCTGTTATGATTCAAAGGCAAGTCTGCTCTCATATTTTTGAATGTCGAGGAATCGAACCTTGCATCGATGAAATCAAAGTTCAAAATCTAATGACATTGAAGATTGTTCAATATCCTCGACCTATTGGCAAAAAGGTTCAAAAGTGTATGACAGTTTGAGTTCGTGTTATCGAGCGGCCATTCGATGGTATCGAGAGTATACGCTCGATGATATCGAATCCCGCTCGATGTTATCGAACTCTATCAAAAAATATGTCTATTTTATTTCCGTTGAAACTTTTTTCCTATTTAAAGAGAACTTGGCTTTAGTTATCTAAAGAGAAAATAAATAGAGCTTTTGAGTGTATAATTCATATCATATACCCTAAGTCTTTTTCTCTCATAGGAGCTTGAAAGGGCCTAGCTATATACCCTAGAGGGGGGGTGAATAGGGCAATGCCAAATAAAACTTATAACAGCGGAATAATAAAATAAATAAAGCACAATGCTGAATTGAAATTAATCTCAATAGCCTAAAATAAAGAGAATGATACTATATCAGTTCTAAGGACAACCTTACACCAAAAAATAAAGGTTTAAGGTAGGACAACCTTATTTCTAGAACGTCCTTGTATCACAAACCAATGAGGAAAGAAAAGGCAAAGCAATCAAAATAACTTGCAGAAATAAATCCTAAATTATTACAACATTCCCCACACTTGCTTGGAATAAAAAGATTAAAACATTCATCGACGAATATAAACCACAAAACTGAATGAATAAAGATATGAAAGAATAACGCACATCCACAACACAACGATATATAGTGGTTCACCTGTGTGTACACCAACTGTTATCCAACAACCACACAGAATGCTACTCCACTCATAATATCCTTACACAGGGGATATTAGCATGCACTATCAAAATAAGTTTCACAGGTTCACCTAAAACCTTCACAATTATGTCTTTGATCTCGGGCTTACACAATCCAAAAACTCACACAATCTGAGTTTTATGGCTCTCCTCAGATAACCAATACAATAAGATTTTTTTAAAAAATCTCAAACAAAATCAAAGAAAGTAAATTACAAAAATGTAAAATACCTGAATCACCTTTTGAAGTAGCCCGGTAGAACCAATCGGAGTAGAAGTTCGATTCAACGTTCAAAGTCCAATACTCACTTTAAGAATGGTTCTATGTCTAATTGATTTTAAATCAAAAGGGCTAGTTCTATTTGATTTTGAATCTCAGAAGAAGGAATATTAGAAATTCCCCTTTTCAAATAAGATTGGAATGTAGATCAAAATTAAATAATAAACAAGCTAGCAAAAGGAATATTAAATGAGCGCAATGTAGCTTAAAATAAACACAAACTTATCTCACAGTACTCAACTAGTTTAGGCAATTCAGTATAGATATAGCTTAAAATAAACACAAACTAAAGAATGCTTAAAATAAACACAAACTTATTTGATATGCATGTACTCAACTAGTTTAGGATCTATATCTTTACCTGCAGAGTCTTTTGAGAGTCTTAACATTGTACTCATAGGAGTATTAAAGTTCTTACCATTCTCAAATCCAAACCTTTTAACCAAGTTCGTATCATACATGGTTTGGGAAATGAAAATTCCGTCAGGTTGTTGTTTTACTTGCAACCCTAGGAAGTAATTTAGTTCACCAACCATGCTCATTTCGAACCAAGATTTCATTAACTCTGCAAACTTAATAGACATGTTAGAGCAAGTTGATCCATAAATAATATCATCAACATACATTTGAACTGTAACACCCCGAATTTTTGTCAACCTGGGGTTAGATGTCCTGAGGCAATGGGTCAACCATAACACCATAGTAACCTCTCAGAACCCAATTCCAAAGCTCAATAAATCATTTAGAACCTAATTCTTTAGATATTTAACGTGAATTAGCCAGCGCTACACTAGATTTTCTATAAAATTAGCACCAACCACTTTAAATACGATCTGTAAGATCCAAAACCTATAGAATCATTGACGCTACCCTACCCTGAAATCCAGGATCAAACTCTAAACCTGTTTGTTCTAAGGAACCCTTTGAAACTTTGTATTGGATCTAGACCGCGCGTCGAAAGTCCGATATCTACAATCTCAGACCATTATGACCGCTTAGTTGGACTTGAAAATCCTTTCGAAAATCAAGTTCATATGATGTCCTGAGACTATTTCCTTGCGTCTGGAGTGAAGAGTGTGAGAAAAGTGAATTTATTTAGAAATTAAATACAATTTAAATAAATCTAGCATATGTCGCTTGCGTGACATTTTTTAAGCGTTCTGACCGTCGAAATCTGACCCAAATACACCCTCGGATTAGGGAACATTTCCCACTCAGGTCAGTGTACTTGGAATCCTCGATCGAGTCTCAGTGACCGCTGAACTGAAACTGGTCCGCCACGTGCGATCTGGGAACACTATCGGCCTGAAAACTTAATGTGATCAGGATCCAGCATCCATGAGCTTAAGTCCGACCACATTCAGTCAGGGGACCTCTAGAAATGCTCCGTTGGATCAGAACAAGCCCTCTTTAGTTATAAAATAAGTATACCTTGGCCCCAAGCCTATTTTCGATAATTCTGGGCCTATATAAGGACCTTAAAACCCCTCTCTCTCATTCCGTACGAATTTCTGAAACCTAGGAGAGAGAAGAGAGGAAAGAGAGAGGAAGTGAGGGAGAAGTCGGTGCTGCTTCCTCGGATTCTTTCCTGCTGCTCCACGTGCCACATCCACCTGCCTGTATCACTTTTCCGGTGATTCCAACTTCGTTCTTAGGTAAGAAACCCTAACCCTAACCTATTTTGAAGCTTAGAATAGCTGTAGAAGAGTTCAAGCTAATCTGTTCCTTGCCATAGGTGGCATATCTGCCGTTGACGAAGACACATCGTCTGAATCAACTCCCTTTCACAATTTTTGGTTTAAAGTATGGATTTTAGACGCTTAGATTATCTGTTTTCAAAGCTTTCAATGTTGTTTAATGGTAGATTGCTGATAAGGATGCTGTTTGACATGTAGAACATGCTGTCAATTTTTCAATTCGAATACGTACGAAGAATATGAGATTTAGGATATTTTGGGTATTTGTAGGAAATACGGTATATGTACATATTTTTTTGGTATGATTGCCATGAGTATTTACCGTGTACCTATACTAGTTATACGTGTATGATCTGTTTGGCGAAGAGATTCGCCCTAATGCACATATTGGTCGACATATGCTATGAAGACTAATGTGTGTAGACTAAGTGTTTGTTAAAATGCCTAAATCAATATGATTCATGCCTGCCATATGTTTTGAATGTAAGAACATGATTGTTGTGTATTAGACAACTCCTTGATATAAGGATCTGTCATATTTTATGTTGGAATCAACATACGTCAAGTATATTGGAGTAGAGTAGTCTAAGTGTTTGTATAAATATATGTATTAGTAAGTAATGAGTAAATGGTGTTGTAGATTAGCGTTGAGATTGGATTCTCAACTACTTTGATGATGCACATGATTGCCTCCATGCTTGTTGTATTTGAATTGATTACCTTGGGCGTGAAATACTCGTGTATGGTTAACTGCTTATGATGTACATTATAACATGCTGGAATTACTTGTATTTCAATTCTTTCTCTCTCTTATGATTACTGATTCACATTACATGTGCTTGGGGATATAATCTAGTCCAGGCAGTCGGTAACAGTTTCGAATTTGTGGTTGGATTCTATTCGCCATGAAGGATGTGTATGACGAACCCGAGTCGTGCTACAGTCATCGGCAGTGGTTAGGCCACACGAAGTGCTTGTGCACTTCATGTCGGTTGATTCAACATGCACTCGTGCTAGTCAGACTCATCAAGTAACCCGACTGACCATTGTATGCTTACCTTGTAATGGTCATAACTGCTTGAACCTAGGGTACTGAACTTACCTGTGTTAACCCTGATAATCGTGGTACCTTGATCCACTAAGACTCATAAGTCAGGCATGGTGGTATAGGATACCGTGGTCGAGCTGTCGGCCTACGCTGGGGCCACAAACCTCCCCCTATTGACCATTGAGTACCCTACTCTGAGCAGATTATGGTAGTATGGGACACTATATTCTTGTTGTCGGCCTACATTGATAAGGTGATGGGGGAGTGGTGCAACGAGTGCGAGCAATAGCCCTTTGTAGTGACCTTGAGTTTATCCTGATACCGCATGGGGACGACGAGTTCTGATGCAGTCTTAAGGATATAAACTAGGCTTGTATTGATAAGGTGATGGGGGAGCAGTGCAACGAGTGCATGCAACAGCCCTGGCAGCCCTTGCAGTGACCTAGAACCGTACTGATATAAGGGAGGTACCCTAGAATCAACGAGTGAGATATGCCAGGACCGATGACCCGTGAATGGATCATTATTTGGGTATTGATATAAGGGAGGTACCCTAGTTTCCCAATCCTGCTGTATGAAAAGGACTAATAACAACTCAGTAATCATATTCATATTGCACTGCATGTGCCTGGAAGATGTGGAGCACTGAGGGAAGAATGCATGCTGCGGATGTAAGAAGGTGTCGCATGAGGGAGTATGTCGGTGAGGGAATCCATCATGTTATTTCATCCTTGCATTAATCACAGTGTTTAAGAATGTTTGATTGCTTACTTTACCATTATCGCTTGATTGATTTGATAACATGTTAACCTTTGCTCTATGATTCCATTGAGTTACCTACTCACTCCCACGTTACAGGACGGTGTTGCGCACACCAACCAGTCCCTATTTTAGTTTCAGGTGATGGCGCTGCTTGTGAAGAGGAGCCGGACTTGTTTAATGAGGAGGAGGATTTCTCCTATATGCTGGTTCTGATCGACGGGTTTATAGGGTTACTGATTAGATGCCACTACACTTGGCGATTTTCCTTCTATTTACACACCCATGTATATTCTATTTTTTCTATTTTGGAGTATACGTGTAATTAGTTAACCTGGTAACTTGTTCACACTCTGGAGACTTACAATCATTTATATATTTTATATATTTATCACAGTCTTCCGCTTGCTAATTTAACAGTCTCTGGAGTATGATATGTTGTTTTGGCTTAGTCCCAATCTTGTTTGATGTCATTCTAAAGACAATATGCATTCATCATTATCTATGTTGCATAAGTGACGTTTTGGAACTCGGGAGTTGGGTTTCTACCCGACCCTCGATTTTTGGAGCGTTACAGATGGTATCAGAGCATGATTTGGATTAAACTGGACCTAGATTATGGTTACATGATGCACACTGAAACACTCGGACTTAGGAAGGGGGCGATGGAACTTAGAAACCATATTAGAATCTCAAGTTTCGCCGACAGGTGAGACTATACGGTAATTTTGGCCATAACGTATCTTTGGTCACGTGAAGCGACCTAAGTCGACTCTAGGCCATCAGTCGACAGGTTTGATTCATTCCCTGAAGAATTTCAAACCTAAAAATGAATGTCCTTAAGTTATGGGTCGACCACAACACTATACACTCAATCTCAAGGCCTAAAACCTCTTTTTATCAAATTCCTTCAAAATCTCTCCTTCCACCACCCCATTCTTCAACTTTTTCTACGTCCTTTTATATTACACATAAATCCTAATGTAAAAATGATGGAGAATCATACTTAAACAAAAATTTACTATGAAGGACTTTTGACCATTCCAATTATGGAATCTCATGGAATAAATAGGTTATTTGGATAGATTAGTGTCTTCTACTCCAAAATCATATGCTACACGTCACATAATTTCATTCCGGTTTGCAGATTGCCCCCGAAAATGCCTCAAACAGAGCGGGGGCTAAACGATCAACTTTCAGAATGATCCAAGGTGGGACCCACATGTTTTTGGGACCCAGGGGGCAGGAGGACCTCGCCCCATGGGCGAGCCCTCGCCGAAAACCACAGAAGTTGGCAAGGCCTCGCCGTACAGTGGGCCCCACTCGGGCGGGCCTTCGGGCTGATGGCCTTTGGGGGTTAGGGTAGCCCCCTGATATGTGGGTCGTCCCTCAAAACCATACCAAACCCCTACCTTCTTCACAAAACGCACCTCCAAGCTCTCCCTTTCTCCCATTTTTTGTTGTTTTCCGTCTCAAATCTCGTTTCCAACCACTCCCATCGTTATTTTTTGCCTCAACCCATGCCCCTCCATCGTTTACAGCTATACACGCTCCCCTCTCTCTCCATTCTCATTCGTTTGGAGCTCTTACACCCTCCATTTGAAGCTCAAATCGTGTGAGCTTCTAACCCAACCCATTTCCCCCTTTTCCCTTTGCAACCCCAACCTTTTGGGACCTGTTTCCCTCCTCTATCAGACCTAGATTTGTGGTAGCCCATTAGGTCAGCCCTTCCTCCCCCTTTCCTTCATTTTCCATGGCCTTTATAGAGGCTATTTTAGCTTCTTTTCTCCCTTTCCAACGTCCTCTCTCTCATGGGAAAGAGAAAGGGTGTTCCTCCTCTTCTTTTCCTTTCATCAGACCCTTTACACTCTCTTTTTGGTCTCAAAATTGTGCAAACCTCAAATCCCATTTCCTCCTTCCTAGGAAATAGATTGCCTTCATCATTTTATGCTTCCAACTGGCCTCCACCATTGCATACATCTCCCATCTCCTTCTTTTCACTTGTCTTGAGTTCACAAACCCCTCCTTGTAGCTCATTACCTCACAACTCAACAACCCATCAAACCCTATTCCTTTTATCCCTTTCTTCCACTTCCTATGGCTCTATTGGAGTTCATTACTTAGGAATTCATCATCATGGGATTTAAAAATCCCATCTCATACTTTCCAACACAAGATCCATTTTCCAAAGCCTATGAAATTGATTTGAAACCCAACCCACCCACCTACTAAACATGTCACTCCCAATTCTTAGGTGGGAGTAGGAAAGAAGTCCCATTTAACACAACTTGAGACCACTGGCCACCTATGACCTTTGAGTTTTAGACTTAGAGTTAGTACTCCTAGATTCGAAAGATCTGACGATGTAGGGAATCCAATTTCAATTAGATAATCTTGACTCTAAGCGATAGAACAATCCCTTGTAGTAGATATGGTATGAAACCATCTAGTGTATAAGCCTAGACTTTGGATTACAGTTAGTGAGTTACAGACTAGGCTACTAGTTGTATTAGGCAGTGTAAAGCCTGTACATGCTAAGGAATAGTAGGTTAGATTTGGTTGAAGTAGAACTTCATTCTTTCGATAGATCCCCTTCATACTTATAGACTTCTGTTATAACCCTTAGAAAGGTTATTTTCACATAGAATCATTCATTCTCAGGGAAAACTTATACATCCCTAAGATTGAACTTAAAATAAACCAGCATGCCTCTTAGAATTGCCTTCCCCAAGGGCTTATTGTATTTGGGAACACGGAGTAAAAGAACTGTATATATAAGCGAAATATTCACGGTTTGAATTGACTTCTCAATCCTGGTAGTTGCCAATAAATCCAATGCTCTGATCAAGCAGAAGATCGGCATCGTCTAGGATTAAGAACTGATACGGTAAATTTTTTGTCCTAGGCAGAAAGTCTATGTAGCCGGCTCAGACCCACTACACAACTTTTCTTCTGTGTTGGCCCGACCATCTACAACTAAAAGTTATTTCTTTGCCTTTGGAAAATATTGAGGACATATAGCCAATAGAGATTAGACATCTTACCGCAAGCTCACACCTACCCTTGAACTCAATCACAATAGAGATTAGGTTTCTTTCTACAACCATAGGTACCAATGCCATAGAACGCATCATTAGCAAAGGAAGACCAATGTAGTGAGAAGTTGTTTCCCATTTCATGTCAATGAGAAGTTGTTTTCCATTTCATGTCAAGGATAGGTTCTAAGTTATACCTCATTCTGATATACGGATCGAGATATAGATTCTTGAACCTTAAGTAAAACTAAGTTTTAAGGGGGGTAGAACGTACAGAGCCTAATTTAGTTAGCATTAGCTAATGCAACCATTGGATCAGAGTAGCGCAGTGGAAGCGTAGTTAGCCCTCTCCCCACTGGCCCAGGATCGAAGGAAATGTAGAAAAATAATTAAGGCTTAAGTGTTGGACCCATTCATATTAAATCATAGGCCTAGCAGTGTGAGCTGGCGAAGGTCAGTGTAACCATAAACCTACTCGTTAAATACGAGCATAATAGAAGCCTTGGCTGATTTTGTACGATTAGGAATCCTTTAGGATGATCTATTATAGTGTTTATTGATTCCTACCTTGGACATAGATTCAGGTAAGAACTCTCCTAGATCAAGATCCAAAGCACAACCTTATAGATATGACTTTTGAATCTTTTAGTGATTGACATTCCCTAAGCTTTTAGAGTGATCGGACTACGGAGTTACTGAAATGAACAAATACGAAACATTCGCAGCTTGACCCAAATTCTTAACCCTGGACGACTACAAATGGACTCACTGCTTAGCCGAGCAGAAGACCAGGATCCACCAGGATTAGGAAGGGATACAACGTTGTCTACCCTGGCCAGGGGGACATTCGACGTATCGGGATCAAGCCCACTATAACTGTCTCTCTGTACTGGTCAACCATTGAAAACATATAACTTACTCTAAGTAGATGTGAATTGTCGTCAAGACGCCAAATAGGTAAAGAAATAAATTGTAGCAAACTGTTAGGGTGTAAGGAATGCATAGAAAAGAAGTAAGCTTTAAGGGGGGTAGAACAAAAGGAACCAGACTTATATAGATCGTATACACCCTACCACGTATAGAAACATGAAATCAACAAAACCTAGGTAAAGGAAATGATTAATCTTTCCTTCTTACCCTTAGACAATTTCGGGGACAAAATTTTATTTTAAGGGGGCTAGATTGTAACACCCTGAATTTTTGCCAACCTGGGGTTAGACGTCCTTAGGCAATGGGTCAACCATAACACCTTGGTAACCTCTTAGAACTTAATTCCAAAGCCAAATAAATCATTTAGAACCTAATTCTTTAGAAATTTAACGTGAATTATCCAGCGCTACACTAGATTTTCTGTAAAATTATCACCAACCACTTTAAATACGATCTGTAAGACCCAAAACCTATAGATACATTGACGCTACCTTACCCTGAAATCCAGGATCAAACTCTAAACCTGTTTGTTCTCAAGAACCCTTTGAAACTTTGTATTGGATCTAGACCGCGCGTCGAAAGTCCGATATCTATAATCTCAGACCATTATGACCGCTTAGTTGGACTTGATAATCGTTTCGAAAATCAAATCCATATGATGTCCTGAGACCATTTCCTTACGTCCGGAGTAAAGAGTGTGAGAAAAGTGAATTTATTTAGAAATTAAATACAATTTAAATAAATCTGGCACATGTCGCTTGCGTGACATTTTTTAAGCGTTCTGACCATCAGAATCTGACCCAAATACACCCTCGGATCAGGGAACATTTCCCACTCAGGTCAGTGTACTTGGAATCCTCGATCGAGTCTCAATGACTGCTGAACTGAAACTGGTCTGCCACGTGCGATCTGGAAACACTATCGGCATGAAAACTTAATGTGATCAGGATCCAGCATCCATGAGCTTAAGTCCGATCGCATTCAGTCAGGGGACCTCCAAAAATGCTCCGTTGGATCAGAACAAGCCCGCTTTGGTTATAAAATAAGTATACCTTGGCCCCAAGCCTATTTTCGACAATTCTGGGCCTATATAAGGACCTTAAAACCCCTCTCTCTCATTCCATATGAATTTCTAAAACCTAGGAGAAAGAAGAGAGGAAAGAGAGAGGAAGTGAGGGAGAAGTCGGTGCTGCTTCCTGGGATTCTTCCCTGCTGCTCCACGTGCCACATCCACCTGCCTGTATTACTTTTTCGGCGATTCCAACTTTGTTCTTAGGTAAGAAACCATAACCCTAACCCATTTTGAAGCTTAGACTAGCTGTAGAAGAGTTCTAGCTAACCTGTTCCTTGCCATAGGTGGCGTATCTGCCGTTGACGAAGACACATCGTCTGAAGCAACTCCGTTTCACAATTTTTGGTTTAAGGTGCGGATTTTAGACGCTTAGATTACCTGTTTTCAAAGCTTTCAATGCCGGTTAATGGTAGATTGCTGATAAGGATGTTGTTTGACATGTAAAACATGCTGTCTATTTTTCAATTCGAATACGTACGAAGAATATGAGAATTAGGGTATTTTGGGTATTTGTAGGAAATACGGTATACGTATGTATTTTATCGATATGATTGCCATGAGTATTTACCATGTACCTATACTAGTTATACGTGTATGATCTGTTTGACGAAGAGATTCACCCTAATGCACATATTGGTCGACATATGCTATGAAGACTAATGTGTGTAGACTAAGTGTTTGTTGAAATGCCTAAATCAATATGATTTATGCCTGCCATATGTTTTGAATGTAAGAACATGATTGTTATGTATTAGACAACTCCTTGATATAAGGATCTGTCATATTGTATGTTGGAATCAACATACGTCAAGTACGTTGGAGTAGAGTAGTCTAAGTGTTTGTATAAATGTATATATTAGTAAGTATTGAGTAAATGGTGTTGTAGATTAGTGTTGAGACTGGATTCTCAACTACTTTGATGATGCACATGATTGATAAGGTGACGAGTTCTGATGCAGTCTTAAGGATATAAACTAGGCCTGTATTGATAAGGTGATGGGGGAGCGGTGCAACGAGTGTGTGCAACAACCCTGACAGCCCTTGCAGTGACCTAGAACCGTACTTCGTATGAGATATGCCAGGACCGATGACCCTTAAATGGATCATTATTTGGGTATTGATATAAGGGAGGTACCCTAGTTTCCCAATCCTGCTGTATGAAAAGGACTAATAACAACTCGGTAATCATATTCATATCGCACTGCATGTGCCTGGAAGATGTGGAGCACTGAGGGAAGAAAGCAAGCCGTGGACGTAAGATGGTGTCGCATGAGGGAGTATGTCGGTGAGGGCATCCATCATGTCATTTCATCCTTGCATTAATCACAGTGTTCAGGAATGGTTGATTGCTTGCTTTACCATTATCGCTTGACTGATTTGATAACATGTTAACATTTGCTCTATGATTCCACTGAGTTAGCTACTCACTCCCACGTTACGGGACGGTGTTGCACACACCAATCAGTCCCTATTTTAGTTTCAGGTGATGGCGCTGCTTGTGAAGTGGAGCCGGACTTGTTTGATGATGAGGAGGATTTCTCCTATATGCTGGTTCTGATCGACGGGTTTACAGGGTTACTGATTAGATGCCAATACACTTAGCGGTTTGCCTTCTATTTACACACCCATGTATATTCTCTTCTTTCTATTTTGGAGTATACATGTAATTAGTTAACCTGGTAACATGTTCACACTCTGGAGACTTACAACATTTATATATTTTATGTATTTAACACAGTCTTCCGCTTGCTAATTTAACAGTCTCTGGAGTATGATATGCTGTTTTGGCTTACTCCTAATCTTGTTTAATGCCATTCTACAGACAACATGCATTCATCATTATCTATGTTGCATAAGTGACGTTTTAGAACTCGGAAATTAGGTTTCTACCCGACCCCCAATTTTTGGGGCGTTACATGAACCATCAAAATATCATTGTTATGCTTCTTAACAAAGAGCGTCTTATCGACACTTCCTACTTGAAAGCTATGACTAAGTAAGAATTTAGTCAATTTAGTCAATTTTTGGGGCGTTACATGAACCATCAAAATATCATTGTTTGCCCTAGGCGCTTGTTTTAGACCATAGAGAGCCTTTTTGAGACGAAATACATGGTCAGATAACTTGGGGTCTTCAAACCCTAAAGGTTGTTCAACATACACTTCTTCATGTAAATCACCATTCAAGAAGGTGCTCTTTACATCCATTTGATAAATCTTAAATTTTCTAAAGCATGCGATGGAAATAAAAAGTCTGATTGATTCAAGGCGAGCAATTGGAGAAAAGGTTTCATCGTAATCGATGCCTTCAATCTGAGTGTACCCTTGTACAACCAGTCTGGCCTTATTTCGTATTATATTTCCAACCTCATCAGACTTATTTTTAAATATCCATTTTGTTCCAATAATGTGTTTATCTTTAGGTCTAGGAACAAGATACCAGACATCATTACGAATAAATTGATTAAGTTCATCCTGCATAGCAACTATCCAATTTTCGTCAGAAAGTGCTTCTTTCACGTTGACCGGTTCTATTTGGATGTAAAATAAATATAATTACATATATTCTCAAGTTGTTTGCGAGTACGAACTCCAGTAAGAGGGTCTCCAAGAATTTGATCGGTTGAATGATCTTTGACAGTCCTTAGTTCAGATTCTTTTTGACTTGATGAGGTATCTTGATTGTCAATAATAAGAGTTTCATCATCTTCTGAACTCGGAGCTGGTGCTTTCAAATGATCATCAATGACCACATTGATGGACTCTTGAATCACACCAGTTCTCTTGTTTAGAACCCTATAAGCTCGACTGTTTAAAGAATAACCAAGAAAAATACCTTCATCACTCTTCGTATCAAACTTTGCCAAATTTTCACGATCACGAAGAATATAACACTTGCTGCCAAAAACTCGAAAGTATTTGACAGTAGGTTTCTTTTCAAACCATAATTCATAAGCAGTCTTATTATCAGATTTACTGGTATAAACTCGATTAATAATATAACATGCGGTATTAATTGCTTCAGCCCAAAGATTTCTAGAGAGCTTCATGCTATTCAACATAGCATTAGCCATATCTTGAAGCACTCTGTTTTTCCTTTCAACTATACCATTTTGTTGCGGTGTTTTGGGCGCAGATAATTCATGCGATATTCCCTGATCGCTATAAAATTTCTCAAAACTACTGTTTTCGAATTCGGATCCATGATCACTACGGATCTTACAAACATGAGAACCTTTTTCATTTTGGATTCGTTTAATGACTTTTTGCACTTCATTAAGGGTTTTAGTTTTGTCTTTTAAGAACGATACCCAAGTGAATCTGGTATCGTTATCTACGATAATCAAGATGTATTTTTTGCCTCCTCGACACTCCGTTCTGGTTGGTCCAATAAGATCCATGTGGAGAAGCTCGAGTGGTCTAGATGTGGTATTGGAGTTCACTTTCTTGTGAGAGTTCCTAATCTGTTTGCCCAACTGCCATTCACCACATATTTTATCTACTTTTAGCAATTTGGGTAGACCTCTAATTAGTTCTCTTTTGCTCAATCTAAATAAGTTCTGATAGTGTACATGTCCAAGGCGTTTATGCCATAATTCAGTTTCATTGGTATGGACCATGTAACATGATTGAGTAGATGAGCTTGCATCACTGACGATGTAGGAGTTTTCAGAAGTTCTATGACCAATTAATATAACAGAACCCTTTTTATTAAATATCTCACAACCTTGATTAGAAAATTTTACATTATGGTTGTTATCGCATACCTGAGAAATACTTAGAAGGTTGTGTTTCAAGCCCTCAACATATAAAACATTCTTAAATAAAGGAAGGTTATAAAGTTGAACCGTACCTTGGCCAATGATCTTGCAATTGCTTCCATCACCAAATGTGACGGACCCGTCAGTCATATCTTTTAGATCGGTGAATAAAGCCTTGTCGCCTGTCACATGCCTGGAGCAACCACTATCTAGGTCCCACTTTGAACGGCTTGTAGCTTTGAAAGCAGTGTGGGCAACCAAGCAGGCAACTTTAGGAACCCATTTCAGAACTGTTTTGGATTTTTAGAGTATAGATGGTCTTTTTCTAACTGTTGTTATAGGAGTGACCTATAGAGTTAGACTTTAATAGCTCCTTGAGTAGATCAATTATTTTTTCAGCTAAAGGATTTCGATTTTGAGAATTAAAGTTGATATGGCCACCTTTAAGTTTTTAAAAAGTCCTTGAATTTTTGGAAAAACCTTGATAAGTGTTCTTTTCTTTTGAGGTCGAAGACTCTCCTTTTATAAATTTAGGAGCAATGTTCTTTTGTTTAAGAGATGTATTCTTATCAAAGTCCAAATCGGATCGATCGCCACATTTTCTTGATCCGGACAATAATATTTCCAATTTTGGATCACCTTGGGCATATCTCCATGTGTCTTTCAAACTCAGAAGAGAAGCTACCTCATTTTTTAGTTTCACATTTTTGGATTTCAAATCTTCAATTTGGGAGGTTTTGAAATCTAAATCACATTTGATCTTTTCAAAAGAATCAAAAATATGAAACTTTTCTAAAACAAGAGACTCATAATCTTCCTTAAGCTTAGAAAATTTTTCTTTTTGCAATTTAAGCTTGACGGCAATTTTACAGCTCTTCTTATAAAGGGCATTATAAGCATCCTGAAGATCATCTTCATTATCGCAATCACTATTCAGATTTTCTTCACTAGATATATCATCATTATCTGAATAGGTGATCTTGGCTAAAGTCATAAGGGTTTTAACATTATCGCCCGACTCGGTTTCAGAATTTTCTGATTTAGAAGAGGATTCAGAATCAGACGATTCATCCCAAGTAGCCATCATGCTTTTCTTTTTTGATTTGTTCTTTTTAGGATATTTGTTAGCTAAGTGCCCATACTCTTGACAATTGTAACATTGACTATCTTTCAAAGATTTTTGAGTTATAGGTTTAGATCGTCTCTTATCATTTGACTTTTGAAAATTAACTTTTTTCTTGCTTTTGAAAATTTTGTAAAACTTTTTTGTTAAAAGCGTTTTATCATCTTAAGAATTTTCTAAATCCGAAGTACTCTCTTGTGAAACATTTTTAGATGATTTGAGAGCAATTAATTTTCCTTTAGGAGCTTTAAAGGATAACTCATAGGTTTGAAGTGAACCAACTAATTCCTCAACCCTCATGGTATCCGTATCACGAAGTTCCTGAATCGCGGTTACTTTAAAATTGAACCATTTAGGAAGTGAGCGTAGTATCTTTGCGCACACTTTACTTTCTGGGATTCTATCACCAAGACCCCACATAGAGTTCACAATGTCATTCAATCTAGTATAGAAGTCCATAAACATCTCATTCTCCTCCATATGAATTTCTTCAAATTTAGTTGTGAGGAGTTGGACTTTAGATTTCTTGACAATAGATGTACCCTCGTGTGTCATTTCTAATACATCCCATGCTTGTTTTGTATTTTCACAAGAGATGATTCTTTTGAATTCATCTGGTGATAATGCACAAGTAATTGCATTTAGTGCTTTTGCATTGACACTACTCTCACTTTTCTAAAGTGTGGTCCAAAGAGAATAAGCCATTACTTGCATTGATTTTGGACCATCGACATTAGTTACTTCAGTGATAGGAGGGTTCTATTAATTCACTGTGGCCAGCCACACACTTTCATCCAAATATTTGAGGAAGATCCTCATCCTGGCTTTCCAATAGGCATAGTTTGTGCCATTAAAGGGTGGTGGCCTAGTGACTGAAAGGCTATCAAAATTCGACATCTTAATATAGCTTAGATCGTTAGTTCAGAAAATAAATCGAATAAATAAACAATAAGCACGAGCTATTAGGATCTGATACCACTTGAAAGGGCCTAGCTATATACCCTAGAGGGGGGGTAAATAGGGCAATGCCAAATAAAACTTATAACAGCGGAATAATAAAATAAATAAAGCACAATGCTGAATTGAAATTAATCTCAATAGCCTAAAATAAAGAGAATGATACTATATCAGTTTTAAGGACAACCTTACACCAAAAACCAAAGGTTTAAGGTAGGACAACCTTATTTCTAGAACGTCCTTGTATCACAAACCAATGAGGAAAGAAAAGGCAAAGAAATCAAAATAAGTTGCAGAAATAAATCCTAAGTTATTACAACATTCCCCACACTTACTTGGAATAAAAAGATTACAACATTCATCCACGAATATAAACCACAAAACTGAATGAATAAAGATATGAAAGAATAACGCACATCCACAACACAATGATATATAGTGGTTCGCCTATGTGTACACCAACTGTTATCAAATAGCCACACAGAATGCTACTCCACTCCTAATATCCTCACATAGGGGATATTAGCATGCACTATCAAAATATGTTTCACAGGTTGTAACACCTTGAAAATCGGAGGTCGTGTATAAACTCAACTCCCGAGTTCCAGACCGTCACTTATGCAACAAAAATGATTATGATTCAATGTTGTCTGATTTAAAGCATTCACATGAGTAAAAGTATACCAAAACTGCAATTCATACTTCAGATCCAGTGATAAAAGCAAGCGGAAGACTAAACAATATATATATCACTGTATGGAAAAACAAAGTAAATCTCATCTGTCTCTAAAGTATGAATACATCTCTGAGTCTCATATACATATACATGAACAAAAGTAAATGTCCAAAATAGTCCCACTGAAGTCTCATCGATCCAGGTCGCCTACGCGAAGCCATCGTGATACTGCATGTACGAGAACTCGTCCTGGTCCTCGTCAAAGTCTGGATCCACCTCCTGGATCTCAGCCTCACCTGCATCTACAACAGGGTCTGGTGGGTGTTGCAAACACCATCCCGTAATGTGGGAGTGAGTGATCAACTCAGTGGAATCATAGAGCAAAGATTAGCATATTCACAATTCAATCATGCGATAATAGTAAAGCAGTAAATCAGACAATCCTAATACTGTTGTTAATGCAAGATGACATGACGTGATGTATGCCCTCACTGACGATCTCCCTCATACGGCAACATCTTACGACCGCGGCATGCCACACTCCCTAGAGTGCTCCACATCTTCCAGGCACATGCAATGCTATGGTGATATGATTTCCAAGTTGTTATTAGTCCATTCAAACAACAGGATTGGGAAACTAAGGTACTTCCCTTGTATCAATTCTAACACAGATCCTGTCTAGGGTCGTCACTCCTAGTAATCTCATACGATGTATATTTCGTAGGTCACTGCAAGGGCTGCCAGTGCTGTTGCTCGCACTCGTTGCACCGCTCCCCCATCACCTTATCAATACAGGCCTACCGTACTCTATGCAACGGAAGGGTCGTCGCCTCCCGTGGACTCAGAATACGCTCGCGGTCACTATAAAGGACTCGTCGCCTGATCAGTGTAGGCCGACAGCTAGAATATAGTGTCTCATACCACCATAATCTACTCACGAGTCTAGGTGCTCACTGGTCACTACGGGGAGGTTTGTGGCCCCAGCGTAGGCTGACAGCTCGACCACGGTGTCCCATACCACCATGCCCGGCTCATGAGTCTTCGTGGATCAAGGTACCGTGGTTAACAGGGTTTACAATGGTAAGTTCAGTACCCTAGGTTCAAGCAGTTATGACTCATACAAGGTGAACACACATCGGCCAGTCGGGTTACTTGACGGGCTCGACTAGCGCGATCGCATCTCAAGTCGAACGACATGAAGTGCGTAAAACACTTCGCGTGTCCTAACCACTGCCGCCAACTCCAAACACGAATCGCGTTCATCGACGCGTCGTTCGTGGCTATGACCAGTCAGCCACGAATTCGCTCGGTTACCGACTGCCTGGACTAAGTCTAGTCCTAAGCACTTATGGAATCACATCAGCAATATATGTAAAAGTATTGGAATTGAAATACAATCATGTGAGCATGTTAACACATGTTATAACATTCAACTTAAGCAAATCTTCAAGCACATATATTCCATGCATGTAATGAAATCATGCATTTAGTCAACATGTAGAAAATCATTTAGGTCAGCATATTAATTGAGAAATCAATCACAAACTATCACATAACATCATTTAATTCAATACATACTAATACAAGCATTTATACAAACACATACACTACACACTTAAGTCTACATATAGTATGTCGACCCAAAGTGCGCAACTAGGTGAATCTCTTCACCAAACTAATTATGCACGCATTCCTAACTTCCTAATGCAACAACAAACCATGTCAATTACATCAGCAAAATATGAATGTAAACAGTACTTCCTACAAATGACTAAAATGCCCTAAATCTCATATTCTTCGTTAGTTTACGAAACGGGAAACGGAGAGCATTTTGTACATGTCAAACGACGATACCGTCAAGAATCTACTATTAAACGACATTGAAAGCGTTGAAAACCGTCAATCAAAGCGTCTAAAATCCTCACCTTATGTCTTGTAAACACGTGAATTGAAACGGAGCGTATACGCTTCGTCTATGGCGAATAAGGAACCTAATACACGAGATCCATAAGCTACATCGGTACGAAAACAAGGAAAACTCAAATCAGCAACTATTTAGGGTATTTACTTACCTAGAATTGCGGTGAAATCACCGGGAAAGCAGTAGAGGTGTGTTGCTTGAGCACGTGCAACACGTAGCATAAGTGGCAGGAAGAACTCTCCCACTCTCTCACAATCTCTCACCTTTTTCTCTTTCCCAAGTTAGGGTTTCTCTCAAATTCGGATGGGAAAGAGGAGTGAGGGTTTCAACCCCTTTTATAGCCTAAAACATGCCCAAAATAGGCTTGGGAACAATGTTTACTTGGTGCCTAACCAAATCGGGGCCGTTTCGGTCCAAAGGAGCACTTCTGATGGTCCCCTGGCCAAATGCGGTCAGACTTAAGCTCATGCATACTGGATCTAGAACACATCCAGTTTTCAGACCGGTAGGGTTCCCAGATCGCACGTGGCGGTCCAGTTTCAGTTTAACGGTCATCGCACCAAGATCAGGCCTATAAGTCTCGTGATATGTAATAGATATTTTTCCTAATCCAAGGGTGTAATTTGGCTGTATTCTGACGGTCAGAACGCTTAATACTGATGCGTCAAATCGTGTGCCAGATTTGAATTTCAAATTCCAATTCTAACCCTATTCTCACTCTCTTCGGTCCGGGCTCAATGAAATAGCCTGTGATTATCGGTTTGACTTGATTTTCGGAATGAGTGTCAAGTCCAGCTAGGCGGTTCTAACGGTCTAAGATAGGAGGTATCGGACTTTCGACGTGCGGTCTAGATCCAATACAAAGATTCAAAGTCGTCTAGAAAACAAACCTGCTTAGAGTTTGGTCCGAGGTTTTAGAGCATTATAGCACCATTGGTTCCACTCGCTTTGGGCCTTGTAGAACGTATTTAAAGTGATCAGGGACCATTTCCCAACTATTCTAACGTTGCACTAGCTAACCTAGTCATATTTTCTAAAGGAATGAATTCTACGCAATTTCGGGTCGAGTTGGTACTCGAGCCCAAGTATGGATTTTTCACGGGCGTTACACAGGTTCACCTAAAACCTTCATAATTGTGTCTTTGATCTCGGGCTTACACAATCCAAAAACCCAAACAATTTGAGTTTTCTGGCTCTCCTCAGATAACCAATACAATGAGATTTTTCTGGCAAATCTCAAACAAAACCAAAGAAAGTAAATTACAAAAATGTAAAATACTTGAATCACCTTTTGAAGTAGCCCGGTAGAACCAATCGGAGTAGAAGTTCGATTCAACGTTCAAAGTCCAATACTCACTTTAAGAATGGTTCTATGTCTAATTGATTTTAAATCAAAAGGGCCAGTTATATTTGATTTTGAATCTCAGAAGAAGGAATATCAGCAATTCTCCTTTTCAAATAAGATTAGAATGTAGATAAAAATCAAATAATAAACAAGCTAGCAAAAGGAATATTAAATGAGCGCAATGTAGCTTAAAATAAACAGAAACTTATCTCATAGTATAGCCTAAAGAATGCTTGAAAACAATTGATTTGAATTGCTAAAACTCTAAAGTTCGTGCTCTATTTATAGCCTAAAAAATCCAATCTACGACTAGTCTTAAGATCCTAGGACTGGTCGTAGCTTCAAAGATTTTCAAAGATTTTCGCGGGATAAGGAGTTGCTGTTCCACGACCGGTCTTGGGTAGCCTACGACTGGTCATGGGCCACCTACGACTGGTCGTGGGTTACCTACGACCGGTCGATGGACCCCCAATTTAGTTACTGGAGTTTGAGTCATAGGGCTAAGACTGGTCGAAGGATGAGTCGTAGAACTCACAGGACTGGTCGTAAGATGTCCAGGACTGGTCGTAGGATAACCAGAAAGATCCAAAAATCTTCAACAACCTACGACTGGTCGTAAAAAACTCAAGACTGGTCGTAGCAGAGCTAACACTGGTCTTGAAGTCCCTAGGACTGGTCTTAGAACAGCTCAAACAAGCATATTAAAATATATGAATTATGTATCCAGAATGACCTACAGTAAAGCCCATCCTAAGGTCAAACAAACCTTAAAAGTGAGATGGACATTAAAAGTCTGTACCCTCAGATGACCCTTAAGAGAAGCTTGAGAATATACGAATCTTGTAGTAGGCCTTCTTGAACTTGATCTTGACTTGAACAAAGTCTTCTTGAGCTTGATCTTGACTTGAACAAAGTCTTCTACTATACTTGAGCTTGATTGTATCTATAACATGCATACTTGAAGACTTCTATTCTTGAATTCTTCATCCATGACTTGAAACTTTCTTCATTTAAGATCATGTCTTGAAATGCGATGTCTTAAAGCAATGAATAGTCTCAAACAAGAAACACAAGATATACAAGACATAGATATAGGTTTTGGCACCACAAAATTTGACAACCAAAGGGATATGAAATCATAGCACTTACAGAGCTCATCCTCCAATCCACCCTCATCATTGATGTTCAATAAAGTGGATTGGGGAATGAACTTCCGCATTTAAGGATCCTTCAACTATCACCTTAATAGAAAATCATTGAGCTGAGATACCTTGAATGCAAAGATGCTTGGAATCACTTTATTTCTAATATAGGAAAACTTTTAATAGAGTAGGATTCCAAAATAACCATGACCTAACCCAACGCCTCACATTGGAACATTATCTGAGTTGCGGTTCAAGGGAGCTAAAGATTCTTCATCATCAAAGGAGGAGATTGAAAGTGCTATGACTGATAGCTCCTTTATGTTATCAAATTTTATGGTGTCAAAACCTCTATTTGTGTCTTGTGTAGTATGTTGATATATATATATATATATATATATATATATATATATATATATATATATATATATATATATATATATATATATATATATATATATATATATATGTTCAAGACGCTGCATCACAATACTTCAAGACAAGTACGGTGATCTACTTCAAATGCAAAGTCAAGTATTTTGTACACTTCTTTAAGCTTCAATGTTCAAAGTTTTTAAAGTTACATCAAAAAGACGAGTGCTTGTTCAAGACTTAAAATAATGTTCAACTCAAGATGAAGTTCAACTCAGGAATGACCAATCCAAGCTTTTGAAGATCTCAAAGTTCAAGCTACATCATGTAGAGATCTGAAGCTTCATAATCTTCAAAGGTTAACCATTATCTGAGGAAATGGAGTTGCAATGTTCATACTTCATGTCCCAGGTATGAAAGACCTTAGATTAACCTTAGGGTAGGTCATTTTGGATACATAATTAAATTGCTCTTTTTATAAGTATTGTAGTCTGCTTTAAGACTAGTCCTGGACATTTTTCGACTAGTCGTAATACTGGCTCGACCAGTCTAAGATATTCCAGGACCAGTCCTAAGTTTGTTGCAAATTTTTAAAATTTTTGATTGTGCTACGACCAGTCCTAGAGACTATTCGACCAGTCGTGTGAATAGTGCATGACTCGTTCATGACTAGTCCTGAAACTACGACTCAAACTACAATGACTAAATCAGACTACCTTCGACCAGTCATGTGCATGTGGACCGGTCATGGATACCCTTCGACAGGTTGTGGACATCCTTCAACCAGTCGTGGAACGGTTTTATCCGATCGTGCTCAAAAATTTAAAAATCCATTTATCCTACGACTAGTCATAGTGTCCACAAGACCAGTCATAAGTACGATTTCTGCAACTATAAATAGATGACGAATTTCAGAGTTTAATAACTCAATTCAAGAAAAATCATGGGATTACTCTGACATAAGTTTGTGTTTATTTTAAGCTACATTGTGCATATTTAAGATTCTCTTTTGTTAGCTTTTTCATATTTGATTTTGTTTCTATATTCCAATCTGAACTGAAAAGAGGAATTGTTGTATTCCTTCTTCGTAGAATCAAAATCAAATAGAGCTAGCCCAACTGGTTTAATTTAAAATCAATCTAGAACCTAGAATCATTTCTTAAGTGAGTATTGGACCTTAAACTTTTATTCGAACTTCCACTCTGACTTGGTTCTTTCGGGCTATAACAAAAGGAGAAATCTAGGTATTTTACTTTATTGTAAATTCCATTATTTTGGTTTTATTTGAGATTAAGCTAGAAAAATCTCAATCGTTAGTTATCTGAGGAAAGCTAAAAAAACTCAGAAGAGGGATTTTTTAAATTATGTAAGTCCATTTGAAAGACACAATTGTGAAGGTTTTGGGTGAACCTGAGAAAACCTATTTTGATAGTGAACGCTAATATCCCCTGTGCATGGATATTAGGAGTGGAGTAGTAATTTGTGTGGCTGTTGTTTAACAGTTGGTGAACACACAGGCGAACCACTATAACTCTTTTTGTTTTGTTGATGTATGATTTATTTTTCCTATCTTTTATCATTTAAAGCTGTGGGATGTGTGTGGATGTGAATTTTGTAATATTTACATTTCAAGTATTGTGGGGAATGTTGTAACAGTTTAGAATTTCAATTCCTTGCTATTTATTTATTCCTCTTCAGTTTGAGTTTTTGATACAAAGACCTTTCTAGAAATAAGGTTGTCCTACCATAAACCCTTGGTTTTTGGTGAAAGGTTGTCCTTAAAACAACATTTGTATCAACCTCTCAAGATTAAAATTTTGAGGTTGCTTTACATTATCGTATTGTTATTTGTTGAAAGTGTTATCTTTGTTTTATTCATTTATATTCCGCTGTTAAAATTTAAATTTGGCATAGTCTTATTCACCCCCCCTCTCCCTCTTGGACATATAACTTGGCCTTTTCAAGTAGTATCTAAGCCTAATAGCTTGTTTTAATTCTTTTTTATTTAGATTTATTTCCTGAGCTAATCGATCTAAGCTATATTTAAGATGTCAAATTTTGATATCCTTTTAGTCACTAGGCCTCCACCTTTCGATGGCACCAATTATGCCTATTGGAAAGCCAGGATGAGGATTTTCCTTTAATCCATGGATGAAAGTGTGTGGCTAGCCACAGTGAATGAATGACCCCTCCTACCACTAAAGTAAATGGAATCTATGGATCAAAATGTATGAGAATTACACCTTATTTCTCATAGACCACACTTCAGAAAAGTGAGAATAGTGCAAATGCTAAAGCACTAAATGCGATCACTTGCGCACTATCACCGGATGAATTTAAAATAATTATATCCTGTGATTCTATAAAGTAAGCTTGGGATATATTAGAAATGACACTCGAGGGAACATCAATTGTCAAGAAATCTAAAATCCAAATCCTCACAACCAAATTTGAGAAAATACGTATGAAAGAAAATGAAATGTTTATGGACTTTTCTATACAAGATTAAATGACATTGTGAACTCTATGTGGGGTCTTGGTGATAAAATCCCTGAAAGTAAAGTATGTGCAAAAATACCATGCTCACTTCCTGAACGGTTCAATTCTAAGGTAACTGCGATTTAGGAACTTCGTGATACGGACAATATGAGGGTAGAGGAAATAGTTGGCTCGTTATAGACTTATGACTTAACTTTTAAAGCTCCAAAAGGTAAATCTATTGCCCTTAAATCCTCTAAAAATATTTTTCAGGAAAATGATAATAATTCTGATTTAGAAAACTCTGAAGATGATATGGCTCTTTTAGCGAAAAAGTTTTACAAAATTTTCAAAAATAAAAAGAGGGTTGATTTTTAAAAATCTAATGATAAGAAGAAATCTAAACTTAAAACTCGAAAATCATTGAAAGACAGTCAGTGTTACAACTGTCATGAATATGGGCATTTAGCAAACAAGTATCCTAAAAAGGGCAAACCCAAAAAGAAGGGTATGTTAGCTACTTAGGATGAATCCTCTGATTCTGAAGCCTCTTCTGAATCAGAAGATTCTGAAACCGAGTCGGGCAGTGACATTAAAGCCCTTATGATTCTAGCCAAACTCACATTTTCAGATAATGATGATTCAACAAGTGAAGAAAATATGAACAGTTATTGTGAAAATGAAGATGATCTTCAAGATGCATACAATGCCTTATACAAGGAAAGTTGTAAAATTGTTGTTAAACTTAAACTTCAAAAAGAAAAAATTTCAAAGCTTAAAGAAAATTTTGACTCTTGTTTTAGAAAAATCTCATATTTTAGATTGTTTTGAAAAGACTAAATGCGATTTAGATTTCAAAATCTCCCTGATTGAAAATCTTAAATCCGAAAATGATAAACTTAAACTTGAAGTCTCTTTTCTTTTAAGTTTAAAGGATACATGGTAGTATGCCCAAGGAGATCCAAAGTTAGAAAAACTTTTATCTGTATCAAGAAAATGTGGCCACCGATCCGGTTTGGGCTACGATAAAAATGTTCCTCTTAAACAGAAGAATACTCCTCCTAAGTTTGTAAAAGGAGAGACCTTAAACTCAAAAGAAAAAAGTACAAATCAATTTTTTTAAAAAAATACTAAAACTTTTCAAAAACCTAAAAGTAACTATATCAACTATAAAAATCAGAACCGAAACCCTTTAGCCGAGAAAATAGTTGATTTGCTTAAGGAACTTTTAAAATCTATCTCAGTAGGTCATTCTTACAACAACTAAAAACAAAAGAAGGCCAACTATACACCTAAACCCAAAATAGTTATGAAATGGATTTCTAAGGTTACCTGCTTGGTTGTCCATGCCGCTTTCAAAGCTACAAGCCATTCAAAGTAGTACCTAGATAGTGGATGCTTAAGGTATATGACTAGTGATAAAGGCCTATTCACTGATCTCAAAGATATGACTGATGGTTCATTCACATTCAGTGATGGCAGTAATTGTAAGATTATTGGCCAAGGTATGGTTCAACTTTATAACTTCCCTTTGTTTAAAAATATTTTATACATTGAAGGATTAAAACACAATTTATTAAGCATATCTCAAATATACGATAGCAATCATAGTGTAAAATTTCCTAACCAAGGTTGTGAAATTCTAAATAATAAGGGTTTAGTAATCTTAACTGGTCGCAAAACTTCTGAAAACTGCTATATTATTAGTGAATCCAACTCATCTAGTCAAACGTGTTACATGGTCCATACCAATGAGATAGATTTGTGGCATAAACGTCTTGGACATGTACACTACCGTAATTTATATAGACCGAGTAAAAGAGAACTAACAAAAGGTCTACCTAAATTACAAAAAATAGACAATATATGTGGCGAATGCCAGATTGGCAAGCAATCAAGGAGCTCTCACAAGAAGATAAACTCCAATGCCACATCAAGACCACTCGAGCTTCTCCATATGGATCTTATAAGACATACCAAAACGGAGAGTCGAGGTGACAAAAAATACATTTTAGTAATTGTGGATGATTTTACCAGATTCACTTGGGTAGCTTTCTTAAGGGATAAATTAGAAACCCTTGAAGAAGTAAAAAGAGTTTTCAAACGGATCCAAACGGAAAAAGGTTCTCAAGTCTGTAAGATCCGTGGTGATCATGGATCTGAATTTGTGAATAGTAGTTTTGAGAAATTTTGTAGCGATCAGGGGATATTACATGAATTCTCTACACCTAGAACTCTACAACAAAATGAAATTGTTGAAAGAAAAAATAGAGTGCTTCAAGAAATGGCTAATGTAATGTTGAATAGTATGAAGCTATCTAAAAATCTTTGGGTTGAAGCCGTAAATACTGCGTGCTATATAATTAATCAGGGTTATACAAATAAATCTAATAATAAAACTGCTTAGAAAATGTGGTTTGATAAGAAGCCTACTGTCAAATACTTTCGAGTTTTTGGCAGCAAGTGCTATATTTTATGTGACCGTGAAAATCTAGAAAAGTTTGATTCTAAAAGTGATGAAGGGATCTTTTTATGATATTCTTTAAATAGTCGTGCATATCGTGTATTGAACAAAAGGACCGGTGTAATTCAAGAATCTATAAATGTGGTCATAGAAGATCACTTGAATACACCTTCCCTAAGTTTAGATAATGATATTCTTTTAATTAACAAACCAGATACTTCATCAAATCAAACTGACTCTGAACTGAAGACTGTTAAAGATCATCTAACCACTCAGATTCTTGAAAACCCTCTCACTGGTGTACGTACTCGTAGACAAGTAGAATATATGTGTAACTATGTGTGCTTTACATATCAGATTGAACCGGCAAATGTAAAAGAAGCTTTTACTGACAAAAATTGAATTGTTGCGATGCAAGAAGAGCTTAATCAATTTGTAAGAAATGATGTTTGGTATCTTGTTCCTAGACCTAAAGATAAATATATTATCGAAACTAAGTGAATTTTTAAAAATAAGTCTAATGAACTTAGTAATATAATTTGAAACAAGGCTAGGCTGGTTGTACATGGGTACACTCAAATTGAGGGTATTGATTATGATGAAATATTTGCCCCAGTAGCTCGTCTTGAGTCAATCAGACTATTTATATCCATTGCATGCTTTAGAAAATTCAAAATTTATCAAATGGATGTGAAGAGTGCCTTCTTAAATGGTGATCTGCATGAAGAAGTATATGTTGAACAATCAATAGGTTTTGAAGACCCTAAGAACACTGATCATGTTAATCACCTTAAAAAGGCTCTCTACGGCTTAAAACAAGCTCCCAGGGCATGGTACGAGAAATTGACTAAGTTTTTACTAAGTCATGATTTTTAAATGGAAAGTGTAGATAAGACTCTTTTTTATTAAGAAACTTAATGATCACATCTCAATAGTACAAATCTATGTTGATGATATTATTTATGGATATACCTGTTCTAACATGACTATTGAGTTTGCAGATTTAATGAAATCTAAATTCGAAATGAGCATGGTTAGGGAATTAAACTATTTTCTTGGGTTGTAAGTAAAACAACCTAATGGTATCTTCATTTCTCAGACCAAATATGCTCTAGACTTGATAAAAAAGTTCATATTTGAGAATGGTAAGAATTTTGATACTCTTATGAGTACAGCCTTAAGACTCTTAAAGGACACTACAAGTAAAAATGTGGATACTAAATTATATCGTAGTATGATTGGCAGTTTACTTTATTTAACTGCTAATAGACCTGATATTACTTTAAGTGTGGGTATTTGCGCTAGATATCAGTCTGATCCTAAAGAATCTCATTTAACTACTGTTAAGTGGATTATGCGATATGTCGCAAGTACTTCTAATTTGGGTCTTTGGTATCCACATGATACCAGTGTTCAATTGGCTGGGTACTCAGATGCTGATTGGGCTGGTAATATTGATGACAGGAAATCAACCAGTGGTGGTTGTTTTTATATTGAAAATTCTTTAGTTTCTTAGTTTAGTAAGAAGTAAAATTCTATATCGCTCTCAACTACGGAGGCTAAATACATCGCAACAGGAAATGCATGTACTCAGCTTGTCTAGATGAAACGTATGTTAAGCGATTATGAAATTGCATGAGATTCAATGGTCTTATATTGTGATAATTTTAGTGCAATAAATATTTTAAAAAATCCAATCCAGCATTCACGTACCAAGCACATTGACATTAGGTTTCATTACATTCATGAATTAGTGACAGAAAAGCTGATATCTTTGGAATACATTCTTACCGAGACTCAACTTACTGATATTTTTACTAAGCCTCTCGACAAAAGTAGGTTTAATAAATTAAAATTTGATCTTGGTATGTGTAATCTAAACTGATTATTCATGCTTATTTGTATCATAGTGTATATATATTTGAGAAATTATTGGTTTAAATTTCAAATTTGTATGAAAAATGCATGTGTATGGTGGTACACAACCAGTCGAGGACATGCTCGACTAGTCATGGTACGACCTGTCAAGGACGGCCCAAGACCGGTCGTGTAGCACGCTGGTCACTTTATTTTGAAGAAAACCATCATCTTCTTCATTTCAAATTTTCTCTCCAATGAGCCGACGCCCGATCAGTCATACCCACCATCCTAAATCTGTAAGGTTAGTGCATCATTTGCATTTTTCTTGTAGATTCTAGTCTATATTACTTCATTTTCACTCTTGGAGTAATTTATTTTGTAATTCATTGAGGTTTTGGAGTTTTTCTTTTCAAAAATATAATCTTAGCAAACCCCACTCTATCTTCTTTTCATCTTCTTGTTTCTTTGTGTTTCTTCTTGAATATGGATGCTAAGTGAAAAAAGAAAACTTCTCATGGTCCATCTTCTTCCTTATCTACTCCAATAACTTATTGCCACCTTCGGTCACCCGAAGATGATCCCTCTTATGTTTGGGATTTAAGAATGCAAAAAATTATTGTTGAGCGACCTGTATTTATTGATCACATTGCTCCTTTTAGAATCATTCCACTCCTCAAAGCTGTAGGATGGGATAACATCTTACATTGGGGTGAGCCTGCATACTAGTCTATTGCTCAGTCCATGTTTGCATGTATCTCTGATTTTTCAACTAAGAATTTAATATTTAAAATTGATGCTAGATAAGGTCCATTTGAAATTGACTGCCATCTGATTTCAGGGCTAATTGACATACCTGTTAATGACGAGGGTATTCCTATTCATACTCTAACTGAGAAACCCTTAAAATTAGAAAAACGCATGCTCACTAAAGATTTATGCAATATGAATGTTCAATGGACTTATAAAGGGAATGCGCTCCCCTCAAAGTACTTGTTACCTAGATATAGGGTTCTGCACAGAATCTTTTCTTCAAATCTGTATCCGCGTTATGGTAGTAAAACAGAACTAACTTCATTTATGGTTCGGGTTTTGCACTCTGTCGTCTCTGGTGTAAATGTTTGTCTGCCTTCTTTGATATGTCATTCAATTATTCAGTTTCATCTCCATTCAAGTCATAGTGATACTTCATTTGCCTATCTTATGACTGTTTTAGCTTCTCATATGCTATTTGTTATGCCTATTGGTGAGGCTCCTATCTATTTTCTTATTTTTAACAATTCGAATATTAATAAGATGAAGTTGGAATTGGCTCTTGGCCAAGTGGATGTGGGTGGTGGTGGAGCTGAGGCAGGGAATGAAGAAGAAGATGGAGATCTTCCTCCTAATGATATAAATATGGATGATATTTTTGATGAAATTGAATCTAATTCTGCTAATGATCGTGACTATGAGCAATCTAATTTTGATGCTCGTCTTCGTGCTCTTGAGGAGAAGGTAGAGAACATGAATGTTGCCCATGATATGCAATTTAAATATATGCGCAAGTATCTTAGACGCTTAAATAAGGGTGGTCATCAACTTGATTCGGCCATTCCTGCTCTATCTTCAGGATATGATTAAATATTTTACTCTTTGGTCTATAATAACTTTAATTCTACTAGTGTTGGTTTGTGAACTTTATTTGGCTTACTAACTTTTGTTTGCACTAGTTAATGGTCTATGGACTTTAATTTGCTTATATCTTGCCCAGTTAATCGTTTATTACTCCTGTTTGTTATTTTTTTTTCTCTCTTCCTTTGTCATATTGTGACAAAAAGGGGAAAATTTTTTATGGTTTGACATATGGATTGATATGGATTGATTTGAGTAGTAGCATTTTTTATTTATTTTTTTTGGATATGTGTGTGCTACTCAGGGGGAGTATGTGAGGAGATGTTTTACCTAGTTCAAGATGTTTTGTGCTAGTTGATGATAACTGGTGCATGATTCTTTAACCAGGCTATAACTGGTTTTCTCTTATAATTGGTGCATGATTCTTGTATATATATTAGTCATATTATTGTTAAGAGTGTTTTGTCACAAATTTAACAAAGGGGGAGATTGTAAGTGTTATGACTGATAGCTTTATGTTGTCAAATGTTATGGTGCCAAAACCTCTATTTGTGTCTTGTGTAGTATGTTGATATATATATATATATATATATATATATATATATATATATATATATATATATTCAGAGTTTTTAAAGCTAAATCAAAAAGATGAGTGCTTGTTTAAGATTCAAAATAATGTTCAACTCAAGATGAAGTTCAACTCAGGAATGGTCAATCCAAACTTTTGAAGATCTCAAAGTTCAAGCTACATCATATAGAGATCTCAAGCTTCATAATCTTTAAAGGTCAACCATTATTTGAAGAAATGGAATTGCAATGTTCATACTTCATGTCTCAGGTATGAAAGACCTTGAATTAACCTTAGGGTAGGTCATTTCGGATACATAATTAAATTGCTCTTTTTATAAGTGTTGTAGCCTGCTCTGAGACTTGTCCTAGACATTGTTCGACTAGTCCTAACACTGGATCGACCAGTCTAAGATATTCCAGGACCAGTCCTAAGTTTGTTACGAATTTTTAAAAATTTTGGTTGTGCTATGATCAGTCCTAGAGACTGTTCGACTAGTCGTGTGAACAGTGCATGACTCATTCATGACCAGTCTTGAAACTACGACTCAAACTACAGTGACTAAATCAGACTACCTTCGACCAGTCATGTGCATGTCAACCGGTCTTGGACAACCTTCGACAGGTTGTGGACATCCTTTGACTAGTCGTGGAACGATTTTATCCGATCGCGCTCAAAAATTCAAAAATTCATTTATCCTACAACTAGTCGTAGTGTCCACAAGACCAGTCATAAGTACGATTTCTGTAACTATAAATAGATGACGAATTTTAGAGTTTAATAACTCAATTCATGAAAAATTAAGGGATTACTCTGAGATAAGTTTGTGTTTATTTTAAGCTACATTGTGCATATTTAAGATTCTCTTTTATTAGCTTTTTCATATTTGATTTTGTTTCTATATTCCGATTTGAATTGAAAAAAGGAATTGCTATATTCCTTTTTCTTAGAATCAAAATCAAATAGAGCTAGCCCAACTGGTTTTAATTTAAAATCAATCTAGAACCTAGAACCATTTCTTAAGTGAGTATTGAACATTGAACTTCTATTCGAACTTCTACTCCGACTTGGTACTTACGGGCTTTAATAAAAGAAGAAATCTAAGTATTTTACTTTATTGTAAATTCCATTATTTTGGTTTTATATGAGATTAAGCCAGAAAAATCTCAATCTGTTGGTTATTTGAGGAGAGCCAGAAAATCTCAGAAGAGGGGTTTTTTGAATTGTATAGGCCCATTTGAAAGGCACAATAGTGAAGGTTTTGGGTGAACCTGAGAAAACCTATTTTGATAGTGAACGCTAATATCCCCTGTGTGAGGATATTAGGAGTAGAGTAGCAATCTGTGTGGCTGTTGTTTAACAGTTGGTGAACACACAGGAGAACCACTATAACTCTGTATTTTGTGGATGTATGTTTTATTTTTCCTATCTTTTATCATTCAAAGTTGTGGGATGTATGTGTGGATGTGAATGTTGTAATATTTACATTTCAAGCATTGTGAAAAATTTTGTAATAATTTAGAATTTCAATTCCTTGCTATTTATTTATTCCTCTTCAGTTTGAATTTTTGATACAAAAGACCGTTCTAAAAATAAAGTTGTCCTACCATAAATCCTTGGTTTTTGGTGCAAGGTTGTCCTTAGAACAACATTTGTATCAACCTCTCAAGACTAGAATTTTAAGGTTGCTTTACATTATTATATTGTTATTCGTTTAAAGTGCTATCTTTGCTTTATTCATTTATATTTCACTGTTAAAATTTAAATTTGGCCTAGTCCTATTCAACCCCCCCCCCCCCCCCCCCCCCTCTCCCCCCCTTCCCCCAGGACATATACCTTGGCCTTTTCAGAGATCTTCATCAACGTGCTTAATGGGGCTCATCTACTTATCTGTGAGTCACTAGAGTCCAAAGACCCTTTTAATCATTCTTTTTATAGGATTGGGTCAAAGGTTCTTTTCATCCCTTTCAAGTCCTCATAGGCGACCTCCAACGGGAGAATATGTGGGGGTGCTGTGTGTTGACCCTTACTTTGTGGTGAGCATAAACTTAGGTCCTTGTGTAGGTCATTGACTCATGTGGTCTAAAACTTAGGTGTTGTGTGTTGACCTTTGCTCTTGTGTAGGGTATAAACTGTTAGATTCCTTGTGTAAATCCTTGGCCTGTGTGGCTTAAAATTTAGGTGTTGTGTGTTGACCCTTACTCCTGTGTGGGGCATAAACTTTTGTCTCATGAAGAGATGTTAGGTACCTTGTGTAGGTCCTAGATTCAGCCTTGTGTAGGTTGTACTAATTTAAGGTGAACTTGATTTGAAACCTTTGTTAGTAAGATCTGGTACACTCTAGGGTTGAGTACATCCACTAGAAGTGGAGTAAACACATAGTCAAACCACTATAAAAATGACTGTGTTTGGGATTTCTATTTACTCTAATAGCTTATGTGATATCTATAAATGTTCTCATAATGCATGTTTACATGATTACCTAAAACTAATTAGAATCACATCTCACACAAGGTCACATCCATCGTGAACTATATTTTACAGCTTGTTTATGTTTTAAATAGTCTTATAATTGGATCCTCTATTTAGCTTGGAAGATAATAGAGTTACATTGAAGAAATCCTGTTATTTACATATTACTGTAGGATAGGGTTGATAAGTTCTAAATCATCATAAAATTTAAAAAATCCCTATTCACCCCCCTCTAGGACATCTTGACATATTCCCACTTCAACTGAAGTGGTCGTTACTGCAATTTCACCATCTAGGGTTGTTTTGTCTAATGGTTGTCAAGGCTGGTCGTTTATTGCATGGTTTTGATATTCGCCCTATGTGGCCTCTTTTGCTAATTGTCATATGTGGCTTGTTTTAATATCTCCCTTTGTTGGTTGTTCTGGTATTTTTCCTATATGGGTTTGATGTTTTATACTGTGCAACTATGTGATGGTAAGTCTCATGTATTGTAATATGATTTGCCATTAGTCGAGGGATTTTCATTAAACATCCTACGATGGTAGTCTCATGAGTCGGGGATGGTGGTATAGGACTTATGCCTGAGCTGTCGGCCTATGCTGGTGACAAGCCCCTGTAATGACCTTTGAGCTTATTTAAGTTGGCTGGTTGTAATTGAACTAATAACGGCTTGGTTAATCATGCATACATGATATAGACCAGCATCTATTGCTATCGTATGTGATGTATGTAAGGCAATCATTGCGCCAAACTTAGTATTCTTTACTGATGACTATCCTCTGTCCGAATGGATGTTTTTCCTAGGTTGATGATTGCATGGGTGATAAGCCCAACTTCCGCACGGATGTGCATCCCCAGGGCGATGATTGCATTCACACATCCATTCATCTAATAAGACTTGCATCATGTAATGTTTTTTATGCTTATTTTATAACTATGCCTACCTAATGTAGCAGTGTATAATCTTGAGGGAAAATCACACTGAGTTGACCACTCATCCATCAAATATATAACCATATAGGTAGCACAAGTGGCTTAAGTAATTTTCAGGTTCAGACTTGTGAGGAGCAGGGTACAAGTGCCAGGGATGCACGACTATATTGCTAAAAGGAGCTGCGCGGTGGCTTATGTTTACATTCTTCTATTATTTTTTATATATTATATATTATGAATTCTTGTATTTGTTATATCGAGACATTGGGTTGTATAAGTCATTATGGGAAACCTCTTGTACATTCTAAACGTAAATGAAAATTTTCATTATGTATGATTTGTCCATTCTACGCTCATCCGCTTACTCTGAAAGTTGAAAAAAAAATGTATACTCGAATTTGACCATCCTTTAAGGTTAACACTCAGGCTTTCAGGAAACATGTCATATACTCGGGTCCTGAAAAAATGGGCATTACATTTTCCCCGTGATATGCAGGCCACCTGATGTATGCATTGTATCCTTGTTGTCCATCCAATGGGACCACCAACAGCCCACCTTGTTATCCAGTAAGTGGACTACCCATGCTGCCATTATAAGCCTGATCTGTTTGATGGATAACACCAATATCAGTTGGATTTTAGGCAGGGTGGCCCACATGTGTGGACCCCACCTTGATTTACGTGTTGTATCCACACCGTCCATCCTCAGATCTTTCTGATCGTGAGGCCTGGACAGAACCGGCTAGGCAAAAATTTTCTCAGCAGTAGGTCCTCTGAATTGTTAATGTCTTATCCATTCCACCCATTTAGGCCCACCTGGATGGGTCCCACCCTCTGGTGGACCGTCTATAGGTGGGGCCTACTAGATATTTATGTGTATCACATCTTCGCCGTTTATCTACAACGGTGTAGATCAGCACCACCACGATGTACGTATCATGTCCAGGCCATCCGTCCAGGGCCTGGACGTTGGCAGATTCAATAATAATAATAATAATATTATTATTATTATATTGTGGGCCCACGTGGGACCCACCTCTGTGGGAGCCGATTGCCTGGGTACCTTACATCAACTATATAGTTGTTGTATCATGTCCGAAAGTTCTGTGGGCCACCATGATGTACGTGTTTCTCTAAGTCATCCATCTGTTTGGACGTGGGCCCCACTCTACATGTGTGGCACATGTGGGGAGGTGGAACCCACCTTGATGTATATGTTCTATATCCACACCGTCCATCTGGACAAGTGGTGTGGGACACACCATGATGTATGGACCTTGTCCTTACCGTCCAGATTGATGGACAGTGGAAATCCACCCTTATGTTTATGTTTCTCCACACCGTCCATCTGTTTTAGGCTGGACATGGGCCCACCAAGTTGTACGTGTGACATCCATACCGTCCATATCAAGATGTGGCCCACCATGATGTATGTGTCGCACCCACACTGTCCACGCCCCTGGATGGTGGGGCCAGCAGTGATCTATGTGTTGCATACCTACACCATCTAGCCATGAGCGGTGGGTCCACCTGTTATGTAAACGTAGGGCCCACCTGCGTGTAATCACAGGGTTATCCTCACCGTTCGGGTTAGACGGCCCTCCATTAATTTATGTGTTGTATATCTATGTTGTCCATCTGATGGGACCCATCTGACATGCGCAGGGCCACCTTGATGTATTTATTTCCCATGTGTTTTAGTTGGGCCCACTTTTTGTACGTAGATGAGGCCTATGCAATGCTGCCCACTTGATGTAATGCAGCCCGCATATGAGGCCCATTGTGATGTGTTTATGGCCTTAGATGAGACCCGATGTGATGAATGAGAGGCCCATATGATGAGGCCCGATGTGTTATATACGAGGCCCATATGATGAGGTGTGATGTGTTGTATATGAAGCCCATATGATGAGGCCCGATGTGATGTATAAGGCCCATGTGATGCGGCCCACTTGATGTTTGAGACCCTTGTGTAAGGTCCATTGAGATTATATATGAGGCCCTTGCGATGTGGCCCATTGATGTATATGAGGCCCATGCGATGCGGCCCATGCGATGTATATGAGGCCCATGTGATGCAACCCACTTGATGTATGAGACCCTTGTGTAAGGCCCATTGAGATTGTATGTGACTCATTATGTTGTGTATGAGGCCCTTGTGTGAGGCCATGAGCCCACTATATGTTAGGCTTTATGTGTGCCACTCCTCGGGAGAAAGTTGGTTAAATGTCCACATTGATGGGCAATGATGGTTAAATGTCCACATTGTAATCTTTCCTTAGGTCTTGTTAGGCCCATTCACATCCTTCTCTAAGTGGGTTGACCCTAATCATTGGGCCCCACTGATATGTGCATGACTCATCTATTCATATTAGGATAACCCATAATGTTGGCCCCCATTGGTTGCTAGTAGGATTATTTTAATCTTAAAGTCTAGGACCCCACCTTTAATATAGGCTAATTATCAATGTCGATTATGAGTATGTGATATCATAACATCATGATACATGCCCATACGCATCATTTGCATGCTTGATATGGGACGTGGTTGACCATTGCGTATACCATTGGGCAGGTTGTTATGAAACTCCCTAATAGGTGAAGTTATCTTACATGAGCTCACGGTATGCGCAGGATTGATGTATAACTGAATTGTATAACTCATGCATCTTACATTGTATGTTGTACATCCTACAGATATCAGGGTCATAGCCTCCATAGGCATATCGTGGATGACCAGATGGGACACCGAAAATCTTTTTCTACATGGGGTGCTATAAATATCCCTAGGTGAAAGTCCTTAAACCCTCTTGGTACCATAAGACACTTCAACATCGAGATTGGGTGAAAAACAACAGTGTCCAGATGCCGAATATCAGTAGGCGACACTCCCACTGATCGTGGTCAATTGGAAGGGGTGTGACCTTACTCGCTCGAGGGCAGGGGCATAGTTAGGCTGAGTTTGACCAGCTCGTAAATGGGTCTGCTATCGATGTAATGGGTAGATATTGGATAACTACTAGCCAGACGGATAGTGAGGTCTTTTCCACTTGTATGGTTGTACGTCTAGTGGGTGGCGATCTGGTGAAGAGTGTACTAGAGCTCGGTGATGATTTCAGAGATGTACAGTACTAATATATGAATTTATTGAGTAGGAGTTGCGTACTTATCATTTGACTCATTCATTCACTATCCACTCGGGCTGGTGGTGCATAACCAAACAATCATGTGTACCTTCACAATGGTAAGGATTTCGGTTAGCGCGTGTGACCAACTTAAGATCAGGTGTTTACCACATTCACTTTAACTATCTAAATTTAAGTATAGGATTAGTTTAGATAGAAGTCCCTTGTGATGAACCTCGCAGCTTGCGATACCATATTTTATCATCCCGACTACACACTCCAGCTTCGTCACTCCTTTACATTGCATATTGTATTACAACCTCAGCATATGACATTTAGGATACTATGATTCTGCATTGCATGGCTTAGACATGTTATTGGCCTATTATATTTTTGCATCACATAGCCTTTGTATTTATGGACTTGCCAGCATGTTTTCACATTATTATGATATTGCATTCTGAGCATGCTTACCTTACTGTAAGACCAGTATCCCAACTTGTACCATTGCGTACGCTTCCGCAATCCTCCCGGTCGAACTCCGGCGACCCGCGATCTATAATCGGCTTTTGCACGTAACCCTGAGTTGTATCCTATATTCTAGAGTCGGCTCAACCTGAGACTTGTATCATTGCGACCACGCTGTCACCGCAATTCCAACGCCGCGTATTACACACCGAGGCGATACGTAGGCCAAGAGATGTGGGCCCGCGTTCTGTTTAAGGAAAACACCGTGCGTGTGAATTTCGAAAGAATCTCTACAACTTGTCACATCCATCAATCCACCAATCAATCACCTCAACCAAGTACACCATCACTTCACACCCATCCCAAGCAACCCCAAAAGTCAAAAAAAGTTCTTACACCATCTACCCCAAAGTCAAAAAGTTCTTACACCCATCACTCACCACATCCATCACTCACACATCTCTCTCTCTCTCTCTCTCTCTCTCTCTCTCTCTCTCTCTCTCTCTCTCTCTCATTTCTAAAAAAAAAAACCTATCTCCCAAGCAATCCACGTCCATGGCTTCCAAGAGGAGAAGCTAGTGTGGCCCACCTTCTATCATCTAATCCAACCCTCTAAAATCATTCTCTACCGTTGAATCGAACCCTTTGGAGCTTTAGGGTGTGTTGATGAAAGAATAAGTCTACGAAGAAGCTTAAGTGGGTGATTTTATTTATTTTATTTGTGATTTGTGGGCCCACATATGGTGGGACTCATCTTGATGTATGCCTTGTATCGAGGGGGCCCATAGTGGCAGGGTCCCTCCACCATCTGATCCCTCTCCCTTTATCTCTCGCTTTACCTTTTTGTTATGGTATTGATGGTAGTAAGGTGTGGGCCACCTAATGTGTGTGTGTGGCCCACCTGATCCAGTTGGTGGAGCCCACATTGCTGTCTATGGCGGACAGACCCTGATGGAGGAAATCACAAATAACAACTTGATCCAAACGGTGGTGGCCCATCCTCATGGCACTACATGATGTATCTGCCCTATTTACACTGTCCAACCATGGACCCCACCCACGTGGAACCCACCTTGATGTATGTGTGACGCCCACACCGTCCATCCATCTTGCTGCCCAGGTGGTGAAAACTACCGTGATATTTTTATGCACTCCGTGCATCCAAGGAGCCCAACATAATTTTTATATTTTATACGTTAGACTATCCACACATATATGAATCTGACCTTGATGTATGTATCTGATCCACGCCGTCCATCTTATTTCTTAGATCATTTGAGGCGTTGAGCCGAAAAAATGAAGCCAATCTGAATCTCTGGTGGGCCATAATATAGAAAATAGTGATTTTGGGTGATTTAAGCTGTTAAGGCCTGCTATGATGTTTCTTACATAAAAAAAAAAAAAAAAAAAATACTGTATATTGGTCTCATTAGATCTATTACGAGCCGAGGGGGGACCAATAGTCGGTGTGGATTTTATTGATGTGGGCCCAACCTATTTAATATTTCATGAAATAAAAAAAAACAGAGGCTGGACGCCACTTGCTGTCAGTGTCCAGAGGATGCTACAGTAAGCAGTGTCTTGTTCACAACGGTAGGATCAGTGGGCCCCACTTCAAGCCCCACCATGATGCGTGTTGATCATCAACACTGTGCATTTGATGGGTCCCCTTTAACCTAAGGGTCACCCTAAAAATCAGTGGTATATTGGTCTTAGGTGGTCCACACCACTCGATAGCAGAGGATTGAACGTCTACCATTGAAACCCTTTTTGGGTTTTCGATCCCTATGAAATTTGTTTTTCCTCTTATTTGGGGACCCTGTGATGTGTATGTTTCATTTACAGCCATCCATCAGTATGGACGTCAGCAAGTGGGCCTCCACCATGAGGGACGTGTTATATCCCAACCGTCCAGCCAGCAGCTCGAGGTGTTGTATCCAAGTCAGCAAGTCCCGTGGGGCGGTGGGACCCCTGACGTACAACTGTTGTATGTGCAGCAGCTGTGTGTGGTGGCCACACGTGGGACATGACCCACCTTGATGATGAATTCCATCTGCACCGTCCAGTGTAAAGGCCTGGACGGTGAGATCCACCTTGGTGTATGTTCTATATATCCATCGTCCGTTTTGGACAAGTGGAAATCCACCGTGATGTGAGTGATGTATGCATGGACCCCCATGTTGCATGTGTTTCATCCAGCTGTCCAGCTGTGGGCCCCAGTGATGTATGTGCTATGTCCAAACCGTCCCTCCACTTCACATCCAGACCGTCGATCAATTTTGCTGTGTGGAGCCCACCTTGATTTCTTCGACCGTCACCAAGCTTTGAAGGTTCCACCGTGATATATATGTCTTATCTATACCATCCATTCATCTGTACGTGTATCCAGACCACCCGTCTATTTTCCTGGTGGGCCACACTGTAGACCCCACCATGAGATACGTATTATATCTAAACTATCCATTTGTACTGGACGCCACCACCCACACGGTTTCACCCACACACATGTATACATGTGTATATATAATGCATATATTATACATATACTATATAATATAATATATTATATATTTTATAAATGATGTGGTGGGCCACTGCTACGTGGGAACCACCTTAATGCATGTACTCTTTATCCCAGCCTCCATCTCTTCCTGGATGCTGGAGACCTCCTTTCTTTTGTGACATATATATAATAATATAATATATCCACCATGATGCATATGTTGCATCCCTATTGTCCATCCATTTGGTGACCGGCCTCACCATGATGCATGTGTTGTATTCCATCTAGGCCGTTCATCTGTTTGGCGTGCCAGGTATGGCCCAACCATGATGCATGAGTTGTATCCATACCATCCATTCATTTATGCGGGGCCACTGTGATGTATGGGTGGGACCCACCGCCGCTATATGTGTTGCATCCTAAACCGTCCATGCCTTTGGCGAGCTGTCTTAGGTGGGCCACGTTCGTGGACTCCACCCTGATGAATGTGGTTCATCTAAACCGTCCATCCATTTGATGAACCACTCCTAAGGCTTAAGACTAAAAATAAGACAGATCTAGCATCAAGTGGACCACCTTACAGAAAACAGTGACGTTGAACGCCCACAATTGAAATCCTTTGGGTTATAGAAGCTTTGATTCAATATAATAATTATTTTCCTTCCCTATTCAGGTCCTTGTGACCTTATGAATAGTTTGGATGGAAAATAAATACTATGGTAGGCCCACTGGAAATTTAACTATGGAAATCATTATCATCCACCTCCATTTGCGGTATGGTCCAGATAATCCTTTGGATATAATTCATTTTAATTCATTTTATACATATGTGCTCTATAATGACCTTTAACAATGGATGAATGGCCTATTGGAGTTAGCCCATCTGTATCGGTCCATTCGACTTAGCCCATTTAAATCGGCCATTTGACTTAGCCCACTTGACTCGGTCCACTCGACTCGGCCTATTTGACTCGGCCATTTGACTCGGCTTATTCGACTCGGCCCACTCGACTCAGCCATTTGACTTGGCTTATTCGACCCGGCCCATTGATCCAGCCCATCTGAATCGGCCCATTTGATCTGGCCCATTTGATTGACTCATTTGATTTAGCCCATTTGATCAGTGCATTTGATTTATATGAGGTCCAATAAGACGTATGTGAGGCCTTTATGTGGGCCGACTGTGTCGTGGGCGAGACCTAAGGTGATGTATTCGAGGCCCATGGGCGAGGCCCAATGTGATAAATTCAAGGCCCATGAGCGAGGCCCATTGTGATGTATTTAAGGCCCATGTGATGCGGTCACGAGCTCATTATATGATTTATGGCCCTTATATGAGGCCACGAGCTCATTATATATTTTGGCTCTATATGTAGGCCACTCCTTGAAAACAATATTGGTTAGATGTCCACATTGATGTGCAATGATGGTTCGATGTCCACATTGTGACCTTCCCTTAGGCCTTGTTAGGCTCATTCTCATCATTCCCTCAGTGGGTTAACCCAAATAAGTGGGCCCCATTCACCGTGGACGGATGGCTCCGTATTATCGGATTTGATATAACCACAGTCGAGTGCTGATCTTTATACTATAATTGATCGGCTGATCATCTATGGACCCCGTTTTATTTATCTGTTGATTGTCGTGACCGATTGCTGATTCCGATTGACGTGACCAATTTGCCGACTCTGATTACCGATCGATTCCGATTGACATGACAGATTGTTGATTCCGATTATCATGACCAATTGACGATCCTGATTGTCGTGACTGATTCCGATTACTGAGGCTTACTCCAATTTTGATTTCAATTGTTGAGGTCGATTTCGATTGCCGAGACCTATATAATGTATATGCGACTCATAGTTGAGGCCCATTGTGATGTATTTGTGGTCCTTGGACATGGCACACTGTGTTGTATATTAGGCCTTTGTGTGAGGCCGTCGACCCATTATGTGTTTGGCCCTATGAGGGTCATTCCTTGGGGCAATGTTGGTTAGATGTCCACATTATCGAGGCTGATTGTTGATGCCGGTTATTGATACCGATTATGAGTATGTGACAGCATAACATTATATTACATACGCATCATCTGTATGTTTGTTATGAGATGTGATTGGTCATTGCATATGCCATAGGGTAGGTTATTCATGGGGCTCCCCGATAGGCGGGGTTGCCCGACATGAGTGCACGGTATGCTCGAAATTTATGCATGATTGCACTATGTGACTCATGCATCTCGCATTTGTGTGACATGACTATCGTACGCCCTAGCGACATCAGGGTTGTAGCCTCCACAGGCATATCGTGGATGGCCAGATGGGACACTAAAAATCTGTTCTACATAGGGTGCTATAGATATCCTTGGATAAAAGTTTTAGAACCCTCTTGGTTCCAGAGGTTGCTCCAGTGTCTAGACTGAGTGGATGCATGAGCGCAGGATGGCCGTATACCGTTAGGTCGCGTCTCCCACTGTTCATGGTCAGTTGGAAGGGGGTGCGGTCTTACCTGCTAGAGAAAACGGGGTAATGCTAGGCTGAGTCTGACCATCTCGAGGAATGGGTCGGCTATTGACAAGCCGGGATTGATATTGGCAGGAAGATAGTGAGGTCTCTTCCACTCACCTTGTTGCGCGTGATGGAGTGGTAATCTTATTTAGAGTATAATAGACCCCGGTGATTTTTCAAAGAGAGACCGTACTGATATGTGGACTTATTAAGTAGGAGTTGCATGGTATTCATTCATTCATTCACTATCCACTCGGGCTGGTGGTGCGCAACTAATTATTGTGTACCTTCGTTATGGCAAGGATTTCGGTTGGACGCGCGACTAACCTGAGATCAGGAGTTTACCACGTTGAGTCTGACTATCTAAATTTAGGTATGGGATTGGTTTGGATAGAAGTCCCTTGTGATGGACCCCATAGCTTGTGATACTACGTACTATCATCCTAACTTCACACTCCAGCATCGTCATTCCATTTACATTGCATGTTGCATTACACCCGCGGTATATGGTACGGCTGACATTATTTGTGTTATTCATCAGGAATGCATATTGCATTGCATCCTCTGTATCTGATATTTGACTCTCTATGACTCCTCATTTGCATAGTTGATTCCTATTGCGTATTCTAATATTGTATGACTCATGCACTTGTCAGTAATTCCGCTTACTCTGTTATCGTGTGATTTATGACCTTGTTAGTATTTCTTCTTGTTTAGACATTATACGATTTATGGATTATTAGTATTTCTGGTCTTGTATGATTATGGTATTGTATTAAATACTTGTCTCTTACCTTGTACACACACTTACACCGCCCTCTAAGCTTTCTATAAGCTTATGTACGATAGATTCGTGCAGGTGATATTAGGTTGCAGCAGTGTTGAGCTTAGAAGCGTGCAGCGGTCTTCTGGTATTTGATTTTCAATTTATGTATTTCCCTTTCAGCATTGTACTCAAATGATTATATTAGTGGATATGTGATGATGATATTGCCTTTGTGAATTGGGTAATCTTGTGGTTATGCTTATTACAAGTTAAATGTACATTGAAAAAAATAAATCTTCCTCGTAAGATCCCAAGATCGGAATCTGGCATATGAATGTTAGGAGCCGAGAATGGGGTACTACGGAGGTTGTCGGCATCGGATTCGGCGATCGAAATTCCTGTGAATCCAATTTATGGGTTTGGGGCGTGACACTTGCACACATACATTACCCTCTAAGATTTCTATAAGCTTACTACGATAAATGCGTGCAGGTGGCGTTAGGTCGCAACAGCGTTGAGCTTGTAGCATATAACTGTCTTCTGGAGTTTTAATTTTCGATATATATTTTCTTTTCAGTACTGTTTATATTAGTGGATATGTGATGATGATGTTGTCTTTGTGATTTGGATAAACTTATGGTTATGTTTTTTACGAGATAAATGTATGTTGAAAATTATTCGCTGTACGATTTCAGAATCGAAACCCAGTGTATGAGTGCTGGGAGTCGAGAATGGGGTACTACGGAGGTTGTCGACATCGAATTCGACGATCGAAAATGTTATGAGCCCGTTTTCCGAGTTTGGAGCATGACATCCTTATGTAATGATAACAAGACAGATCATAGTTTTTTGAACAAGGATTGCTCAACAATTCATTTTACATTAATCAAATTTTTGGATTAGGAAATCCAGTACATTTAAGTTGACACATTTGCTTGTGTTCAACCTAGATCTATTTTATATTAATACACATGATATAAAGGGCTGATTAAAGTGATTTTTATACATGGTATATGTTGCTTATCATCTTTATATTTATTGTGCGTGAATTATATGGGATGTGGATACATAGTGATGACCGGTTTTGCATCACACATGATTCTCATTGAAGAGATGAGAAAATCCATTGATTTTCGATACTTCGATGTGAAAATAATCACTTATGTGTTAGACCTGACGAGGACCATAGTGAAAGTCATTGACCGGGATGATTGTCAAAATATAAGATTTAAAATGTTAGATTCCATGTCATCCAAATAGATCCATAGTTACCTTGTATTAGATTAAGATAAGGGTGGGTGGGTGTGGACTTTCACAATCACTTATGTCTTAGACCTGACGAGGACCATAGTGAAAGTCATTGACCGGGATGATTATCAAAATATAAGATTTAAAATGTTAGATTCCATGTCATCCAAATAGATCCATAGTTACCTTGTATTAGATTAAGATAAGGGTGGGTGGGTGTGGACCGGGTTCGGGCCTCAAGGAATACCATGAGTGGGATAGGTCGGACCCACATATGCTCTAATGAGGTCCGCCGCATGGAGAGCCCGTACAGTTGTTTTCAACGAGGGCTGCAGTACGGTACCCACTTCCCTCCTCTCTCACGTTTCACTCTTTGGAAACTCTCTCTCCAACTCACCAGGTAAATTAGGATAAATGGATGGTAATTAGTTACCAAGGTAATTTTGACACAATTTTCGATGCTGAGGCCGACAGAGTTACTTTTTTAAGATTAAAATGAGGAACGTGTAAATCTTGTATGTTCATGCTATCAATTTATTTTGCGGGCTGATTTCACTGCATGACTCTCAAATTGAGGCAAATCCTAAGTTAACCACGCTGCCTATCACTAAAAATCTTTTGCGATCATAATTTCTTATGTTTGGGCCACATTAAGCTTTGGATCTGCCTCATTTTTGAGCTCTAATCCTGATATATTCCGGTGAAATAGATGCATGGCGTGAATAAGTTACAGACATCGAAGTGGGGCCCACTAATGGACGTTGAATCTTTTCAAATGGCTTTTGCAAAGAAAGAAGCATGTATTTACATGCCTCCATTAAATAGCTAACATTTAGAATAATTGCTTATTTACGTCCTTCATTAAAAATAATAGTTATATGCTCGTAATCAAGATTAGATCACTAAGATTTTAGGCAAATAAGATCATGTGCTGTTAACCATGCTGGGGCCAGCATATGTCAATCTGATGTCAGTAATTTGTGACCCTCTTTTGAGGACATTGTGGCTCTCCTGTGTAAATTTCGAACTATCCATCAAGCACTTAAAGCTCATCAAACTTGAGGAGTAGCTTGATCAAATCAGGGCTTGGATTGCGACAGAAGCGGGGCGTTCAAAATTTGTCATTCTTTGGGTACTGCCATATCTCTGTCTCGTGGGCGGATTTATATGGAATTTGGTCTCAGTAGGTTCCTCGATGCGCTCTTTAAGATGATTTGATTGGATTTCAAATAACTATCCAGGGTTGGACAGATAAAATCACGGCCGTTCAATCTCGTTCTCAGCAAATTTGATCTAACTCAAATAAAATTGGACCAAAATAAAATAATAAAAATTGCTGCCTAACCCAACCTTTATATGTAAGTTACAAATGACCAGATGGTAAGTCGATAAATGATATCTAAGGTGAGAAGTTTTAGGTATGTTACATGGCAAGATCCAAGCCAACAGTTTGATCCTGTGGACACGTTTTTAACCATGCATCCGACGTTCGTTTTAACCATGACCTTTATCCTTGATTAGACATTAAACCACTTGAAGAGTGACCAGTGTGAATACTATCCCAATGCCAGGCTAGCATCAGCACATATGAACTAACTGGCACGAGCGTGCCGCGGTTCGTCTTCAATCTCCTCGCGCGGATCGCCTTAGCGTTTGGTACTTAGTAGGACTTCTGTTACTTGACCGTTGACGACGACCAAAGAGAAGTAGAAAATTGTTACACTTGCGGAGTGCGATGGTTGATAAGCAGGCGCTACTAACAAACGGTAAACACAGGATGTAACTTACTCAATCTGAAGCGCTCGAATTATGAGATCTAATTTAGACAAAATTATACAATAAAATATATACTAAATATATAAACTACTTATCCGATTAGTAGACAACTATTGGACGGTTTGAATTCAGAAAATAAGTATCAAATAATCAAAGGCATGTATTATTCAACCATTATATATTTAGTACGAAGAATTTCACTTAATTGGTTTCTACTATTGTACAGTTTAATTTGGGTTAATAGATGAATGAGTAAAAATATTTCTGAGTGCCTGTGTATCAACATTCTTGCTTTTTAAGAGTACGAAATAACTCTCATGACAAAAATACCCGTCGATTGCTCGTCATTGAGTCGCTTGGATGTCTTCAGAATCCAAAAGGGCGTTCTCCTTGTTACCAGATTGGTGTGATGGGCCACTGACAAGAGGGTATCCCTTGTGAAAGGTCCAGATCTCATGCGTAAGGATTTCGACATATGTTTCTTTCCATCCGCAGCTCGTGTTGTTGATCCATAGCGTACAAATTAGAGAGGGATGACGTTTATTTTGCGTCAGGTGAGCCCTACATTGGAAGGCCCATCGTAGCATTAAATCACATGACTGGACTTTGTGTCCATTCAATCTAGAGCATTTAAATGCCAACTAGAAAAAAATGGAAACGGATTGGCTACTCCCCTGCCATCAGCCAATGGCCGGTGGTCAGTGCTCTATGGGCCCCATCATGATGTATGTGTTTCATCCATGCCTTCCATCCATTTTTCTAAATCATTTTATGATATGAGACCAAAAATGAGGTATTTCCCAATCTCAAGTGGACCACATTACAGAAACAGTGTCGAATGCATCGACCATTAAAAACTTTTTGATGGCTTAAAAGTTTTGGATCAAGCTGATCTTTGTTTTTTCCCTTAATTTGGGTATGTATGACCTAATCAAATGATTGGATGTCAAATCAATGGTACATCCGGCCTTAGGAGGATTTTAATGGTGGATATCCAATCTCTATTGTTTTCCTGTGGTGTGATCCACCTTAGGTTTATATCCCTCTCATTTTTTGGATAACGCCAAAAATGATTTGTAAAAAGATGAATGGAATGGATGAAACACATACCTCATACATCATGGTGGCCCCACAGCCAATCCGTTCTAGAAAAAAAAATAAAAAATGGGCTAGCTCCAGCTGTTAAGTTTCTTCCTGACATGTGGCACTCAAGTACGGCTGTCCAAATCATCCAATTAGTGGGCCACATTATGGATGGATCATATTTCTATAATCACACCACTCGAGCAATTTTAACCACCCAATTGATGACCTTCAAATGGATGGTTCTGAGTTTTCCAAATTTCAAGGGAAAACAATAAAAATAAAAATAAAAACCCGTAAGCGTACTTTTCTCGGGTTTGCTTCAACTACAGGCCGTGCTCTGGACAGTGAAATCGATCAAGATTTCATAAAACCATTAATGTGTAAGATTGAAGAGTCACCTACATTTTTAAAAGGGAATTATACAAAATACTACTATTTACCTCCGGTATCTTTTCTAACGAAGCTTTGATCAAGATAAGTCATTAATCAAGTTATTGTTAAACAGATACCTTCCGTTAGTTTTCTGGAACGTTCTTCGGTTTAAAATATAATTTTTCTAAAAATGAATGTGCCGACCAACACGGAGCCTTTTACCTGGCACGGATTTCATTAGGTGAGCCATGGGCCCCACTATTGTATATGTGTTTAATCGGCTGTCCATTAAAATTGTCAGATTATTTTAGGGCACAAGCTCAAAAATAAAGCAGATCAAATCTTAGGTGGATCACACCACAGAAACAGTGATGATAAATGCCTACCATTAAAAACTTTCCCATGGATTAGAAAAGTTTTGGATCAAGCTAATATTTGAATTTTTATTTTTATTTTTCCTTCATCCATATTTGTAAGTCTTTAACAATGTTGGATGGCAAATAAACATTATACAAGGCATCACGGAGCGTTCAATCAGCCACGTTTGGTATTATATATATAGTTCAGCTGAGATTTGGATCTGCTTAATTTTTGGGATCATGCCTCGAAAAGAAGTGTTGCGCGAGACTGAGGCCACATCCGGAAAGGCCCAGGGGATGCGGATTAGCTTCCGGCAGGTCGTGTAGAGACTTGCTATTGAAGGGACGCCACTAAGTTCATAGGCATGCTATAAAGTTTGTGTTATATTTATACTGTTCACCCATTTTGTAATATTATTTTATGGCATGAGCCAAAAAATAAGGCAGATAAAAAGCTTAAGTGGATGCACTATATATAGAAACCAGTGGAGAGAGTGATTCCCACTGTTGAAACTATCCTAAGGCCCACCAAAATGTCTATTTGAAATCCAACCTATTCAAAAGTTAAAAAAAATATAAAAGAAAGGAAAACACAAACATTAGCTTAAACGAAAACTTTTTTGGCCTTTAGAAGTTTTTAATGGTGGGTGTCATTATCTCCACTGTTTTCTGTGCTGGGGTCCACCAGAGCTTTGGATTTAACTCATTCTTTCGATTTTACCCAAAAATGATCTCACCGTTCATTTAGCTCATTCTTTCCATTTTACCTTAAAATAATCTCTCTAAATGGATGAATGGGAAGCATACATGGGATCCACGGAACTTGGTGACGTCACTTCAGTAGCTAGTCACCCTTATTTATCAGTTCTGCAAGACAACATTAGGATATGAATCTAAAATCAGCTAGATTCAAAACTCAAGTGGGCCACACCAGACGAAGCAGCGGGAATTAGACTCCCACCATTGGAAACTGTGGGGACCACAGAAGTTTTACATTAGGATGATAGTTGTGCCTACAGTTAATCTGAGTGATAATAACCTTATGAACGGTTTAGATAGCCTATAAATATCATGGTAGGCTCTAGGAAAGTTCCAACGGTGGAAGTTTTTATTCTCACTGCTTAATTTGGCGTGGTCCTCGTGGGTTTTGGATCTGCCTGACCTCTGGACTGTCCTTGTCGTATTGCAAGATTGATGTGCGGTTTGGTTTTGTGACAAGTATTTCTGTTGTCCCATATCGTTTCCAAGGAAGTTTCTGGCCCTTTCTATCCTTCCCGCAAAGACACAAAACGGTGCCTTTAACTTAGATTATATAGTGTTATGTGGCCCCACCATGATGCATGTGTTTAATGCACGGCTTCTATCCATTTTCCTGGATCATTTTGGGACATGAACCTAAAAAATGAGGCATAATCTCAGGTGGACCCACTATAAGAAACAGTGGTGATAAATGCCCACCATTAAGAACTCCTTTTGGGCTACAAAAGCTTTTGATGAAACTGATTTTTATTTTTTTCCCCCTTAATCTAGGTCTTGTGATATAGAAAATAAACATTCAATCACTACTATTTCCTGTGGCCTGGTTCACATGAGATTTGAATCCACTTCATTTTGGGCTCATGCCTTGAAATGATATATAAAAATGGATGGAAGGTGTGTATACATCATGACAGATCCTATAAAGCACTGACCAGTAGCTATTAGTGTCTCGATTTTGTCAATGACATGAGCTATGATATTTTGAGTCGATTGAGGCTCTATAAGAAAATATCGAAGATCGAAAACTTACAGACTTTAAGTATAAAGGCTGAAAACAATAGGAAAATTATGATGTGCCTTGGTAGTTCTAGCCCTCAACCTATTTTGTTCCAAAACAACTTACCTTACATGACTTATTACGCAGAGGAAAACCCTTAGTCATCAAGTTTATGCCAAATAGATCATGTGAAAAAATAAATAAAATCAAAATACAGAAGTTTGCGAACATTCAATTGGTCTTAATCAATCAAAGGCCCTTTACTCGATCGATCAAAGATGACCGAAATAGTCCAGTGAACTTTCCACCTTATTTTCATAGAAACATTGATCAATCAACATATTAAGTTCGATCAATTGAAAGTGCTCAAAAGTGTCTAATGAGCTTTTTACCTTATAATTGAATTAAGTTCGATCGATCGAAGGGGACGCTTAGATGAATACTAGCCGTTATAAATCCATTCAAGCCTTTTTATATAAAACTAAAAACTGAATCTTTACATAAATGATGAAATTTGGTGTTTTAGAGACCCTAGTGTATCACAAGCCTTCCCATACATCCTAGGCTCTATCCTAAAGAGATTCATATTATCTTCTTAGTGATTCTTCATTCTAATGAGCATTCTAATTAAGCTCCATTTCAACAAGATCATTATAAAAAAAATTTTCTAGAGTTTAGACACTAAATCCATAAGTAAATCGATTCTTTAAACATCTTATAGAATGCCCATGTAGGTGAATTCTTAATTGGAACTAACTATCCCATAGTTGTAGGAGATTCAACCTCTCGCGCTTTACTTCAGTAGCCCCATTGAAGTATTAAGTTCAACGTAGCCAATCATTTGAAGTTGAATGAGATCAACATCAAAGTTTAGGAGAGCAATTGACAAGCCGATTCAAGATTTAAGAAGCCCTCAAGAAAGGCGCTATAATGAGACTCAATCCAACAAGTAAAATTGAGGTTTTACCGCTACAAGCGAAGCTTGAATATATAGCTAATGTCCTATAGGGGGTGAATAGGACTTTTCAAAATTTAAATATATACTCAACATACATTTACTTCTAAATACTTATGTAAAGTAAGACAAACATGAAGAAGTGCAAAAATATAGTCTATCTAAGTGAAAACATCATTCAAGCATTCTGTCAAACATGTTTGTTGCATTAAGTAATTCACGTGCATTGTTATGCAAAACCTAATAAATAAGAATTTAAATCATTGATCCCATTATACAAGATGTATGGTAGTTTGGCTACATTCCTACTCCACTCCCAGCTAACTCACTCTCTTCAAGAGTGTGCCAGATTTCATTATTCAGATGGTTTTAAATCATGTTCAACTTTTACAACTTTCACAAGGTCTACGTTTTTCATCCGTCAATTGCATACACAAGGATTGCGATGTACTCTCCCGTCGGAGGCCTACACAAGGTCTTGTTGAGTTTTATATTTCAAATTTTGAAACCCAATCCTATATAAGGAATGACTTTCAAACACAATTGACTCAAAAATACTTTCTTACCTAAAAGTGGTTGGCCCCCTATTAAATCACATTTGATGAAGATCCTCTCGAATCGTGAAGCATCTTTAACTCCCTCGTACCATAAACATATTGATAATGTGCTATTAAAAAAGTTGAGGTTTTGGGTCAAGGGTTTGGTAAATCCTAACTTAACAATGATGATCTTCTAGCATAATGTATTTACCAATAAGTATGTGTAGACACCCCACCCAGGCTACATCTTGAAAAGGTTAAGACCGTAAAAGAACCATGATCATACTCAACTGAACCAAAGAACCCAAATTCGTAATCCAAAACCACGATCTAAACCGCTCATCACACATGCAACCCTGCCCATACCTCATACCATGGCCCAGACCATCATTATCCAAGTCGAAACCCATTTTTCTGAGCTGAAAAATTCAAAAGGAGACTTCCGAGTGAACCCGCATAGTGTACAAGGTTCACAAGCGTGAAATCAGCCTAAACTGAGCCTGGGCGGTAGTCTGACTGCCGCCCGCGGTACTTCAAGTACCGCCGCTCGCGGGCCGCATGCGGACAACTGTCCCAATGTCCAAAAGTCAACTTTCCTTCAAAATTATCCTCCCGAATTTCACTATTTACCTTTTTACTGCCCCTCATGGCTAATGAGAGAGTGTCATGTGGCATTCCTCTCTCCATAACCAATCATAACTTGCCACCTCACCTTTTACCCCTCTCAAACTCATAATTTACAGCAATGCCATTGGAGAAGGCTATAAATAGCCCTCTCCTCTTCACAAAAAGAAGAGGAGGACCTTCTCATTCAAGGGAGAGAAAGCGAGGAAGAGAGAGTGAGAGAGTGAGGAAGAGAGTGAGGGAAAGGGAAGGAGCTCCCAAGCCTTCAAAGATCTGATCTTTTTAGCCACCCTCTAACCTTCCTCTCAATCTTTTCAACCCATAAGCTTAGCCCAGATCTGATCATGGTCCGGTTCATGTCTTAGCCTACTCAAGATCAAGCCAAAGATTTATTTTACATACAAGCATTCATCATGACATCTATTCCCTTCTCAACCCCCCTGCTTCTCTAGATCTCTAGTGAACGTATGCTCTGTGACTTGCCGTACACCGGATCCTGTCACATCAGAAATTCCTAGTGATCTAGTCCATCTTTTCTTTACCTTTTTACATGAGCATCATTGCATTCGCTTTCTAGACATACAGTTAGACGTATGCTCTGTGGCTTGTCGAAATCTCAGATCTTGCCACATCAGAAATCCATGTGTGTGCCTAGTCCCACACGGCCACAACATCCATCATCCCTTGAGATTATTTTATCACACCGAGTAGAGACTGTATATTTGTACGGGCAGAGAGGGTGCCTAACACCTTCCCTCTTTGTAACCGAGATCCCTTGCCCTGAATCCCGGATCGCAGACCAGGAGTCAATCTAAGGTAGGGACGTCCCTAAATTTCTCTCACCTTGCGTATTTCGTGGTTCTAGCCGACCGCGGAATTTCAATATTTTTCGGCTAGTGGCGACTCCAATATCCATAATCAGCTTATCACCCCTCAATCAAACAAGAAATACAAAATCAGCGTGGGCGCCGATTTTTTAGTGTCTACAGAATGGCGACTCCACTAAGGAGGAACTTGCTAGAACACACTAGTTGAGATTCGACTCGAAAATGTGTAGTACTCTAATCTCGAGGGATATCATCATTTGCATTCATACGAAAAAGATAACAAAAAATAAAAATCTTTTAGCTTATCCTTGTTTAGGCACAGATCAAAATCATGACTACTCTCAATCTCGCGCAGCCATGACTTCTCAAACCTCTCATGAAGAAGATCCGACAGCTCAGCCAACTCCCGAGGCCTCAGTACCCACACCCGCACCCGCACCTACACCAGCATTACCACTAGTAGTCCAGGCAAATCCCCAAACCAATGCAACCACCCAAGAGCTGCTCCTTCAAATAATGCAAGAATTACTACTTCTATTGGTGCCAAATCTCTCTCCAAATACACAGGTAACTCAGCCTAGTGTACAAAATAGTTCACTCCCACAAACTCTATTTGCCTTCTCTCTCATTCCATCAGTAAATCCCGTGCTCCCTCTTCCGGAGGAATCGGCACCAGAACAACAACAATCAGCAAATGGGAGCAACACTCCCGTACATCCTTACTCAACACATCATAATAATCAGGCTACAACACAGGCTCCCCCTAACAGGAACCACCGACAAGAACTGGCGGATGCCCATGAAGGGGGCCAGTTTTGAGTCTATTTCACTCCCCCTAACGGGAGTAACATTCCGAAGTTAGCAGATACCCCAGGCGGGAGCCACTTCCGAACTTCATACCCTCCTCCGAAAGGGAGTGGTGTTCAATTTCAACCACTTCCCGTCAACGGGAGCCCATCCTCTTTCCAACAATACCCCATCATCGATCCATATGAAGAAGAAGCAACACAAGCCCTACAGTAAGGGGCAAGATACCCACTGCAAGGTAAGTCAGAGATTGAGGAACTACGAGAACAATTGCAAATGGTGCAAAGCCAGCTTCAAAAACAGCAAGGAGTGGATCACCCATCCACCAAGTTCAGTGATATCTGTCCCTTCCCAGACGGCCGAGTACCTCCATATTTTGAGGTACCAAAATTCAAAAGGTATGACGGTAGTGGGTGTCCCACAACACACCTGAAAGAATTTTACGGGGAACTCAATGCGATAGCAAGGAATGATGGAGCCTTGATACGACTCTTCAAGAAATCCCTCAAAGGCGATGCTTTGGATTGGTATACCTCTTTGGACAACCATCAAATTAGAACCTGAGAAAAGCTCTCTCAGGCGTTCATTGACAGGTTCTCATACAACCTGAATATGGCTCCAAGAAGGTCCGAATTGGCTGCTTTGAGACAGAAAAATGACGAATCCTTGTCAGCATACATAGGTCGATGGCGAGCCATGGCAGCTCGGATGAGAAACCCTATTGATGACGAGGAACAGATATCCATGATTGTACACTGGGCAAATCCTAGTATTTTAGGATATCTAATATCGTACTCATACGTAAACTTTTCTCAACTCATCCGAGCTGGAGAACAAGTCGAGGTGGGGATTCGAGCCGGAACCATTTCTCCATGGCCACATCAGACCCCTGCAAACAAAAGAAACAAAGTAGAAGGAAAACCTGTCGGTTATGGAAATGGAAACGGCACGGCTCCTGCGCAACGCACTACAGAAGTTAACAACATTGTTGCTAACACTCAAGGCAGCCAATATGCTCCACAACAGGAGTCATAACCAAACAGGTAGTACCAATCACAGCAAGCCCAACAGGGATATCAGGGGCAGTCGTCTCAACAACAGCAACAACAGCCTAGGGGAAATGCGCCAGGCCTATACAAACAGACAATGTTAGGAAGGAAGTTCATCCCTTTAGCACAAACATACATTCAGATTCTGACAATGATAATGCAAAGTAACTCCTGACACCTCTCCAACCTCGACTTCCTCCCAACCCCTTGCCACCTGGTTACAACAAAAATCAATACTGTGCATATCACCAGGCTCCGAGCCATCTAACGGACCGCTGCTTCGCCCTGAAACATGCGGTCCAAGATTTGATCGAAAGTCAGAAGATTGCAATCACCCCACAAGCTAACAATGCAGCTCACGTCAACATTCTCCAAAATCCTCTGCCATCGCACCAAACAGGACCCAGCACATCTGACGCCTCTACTGTCAACCACATTGAAGGAGGGCAACCCAGGTACTCTTCCCCACATCATTCCATACAAGCAATCATGCCAAACACGACGAACCGAGCATGGGGATACCAACAGGTACCATCGCCTGGGCCACAGATATTCCTCAAAGCAGCACCAGCCATTCAACCCCTTATCTTTCTAGAAGCAGCACCATCAACACTGCCTCTCGTGACCCTTGAAGCCGCACCCAACAGGTCACACTTGCAGCATCTTGCCTCTCAAGAGGCACACCTCGCATATCCAAAAAGGTTGAATTCTGAACCCGTCATTCTTTCAATAGGTCTCCCCGATCTATCTTCGCTGACTTTGTAAGGGGCATCCCCGGTTCAAGACCCCAAATACCTGATGCCTCACCAACTGGCGCACGGCCAGAGAGCCTCTCCTATGCATCAAAGGGTGGAAGAAGACACCAATGTTAAAACTTGTCAAAATCCGATAACATCTCAAGAAAAATCATCAAGTCTTCCACAAACTGTCACTCAGCCTTAGGAACCCTTGATATATTTGAAAAAGAGGGCAGTTCCATCCTACAACCTGAAGGCAGTCCCATGGCATTACTCAGAATGTGCTGAAGTGGGTAACAATGGGAGGTATTTTAGGAGAGATAACCAAAACCCAAAAGAAACCCGGGGAGCTTTGTCGGGAACCACTTGTAAAACCGACGCTTCTTATGACATAGCAGCCCAACTCAAAACTATTCCTGCCCAAATATCCATCTGGGAGCTCATATGCACCTTAAGATCGCATCGAGAAATCTTTGAAAAGACTCTAAATGATACACATATCTCTCCTGACGTGCCCCCCGAAATGGTGGCAAGTATGATTGGACAACTCCTCACACCATGAGTCATTACTTTCTCTGATAATGAATTACCACTTGAGGGACGCAAGCACAGGCGCTCACTGAACATAGTGGCACGCCACAAAAATTTCAAAGTCCCACTTGTGCTCATTGATAATGGATCTAGCCTAAATGTTTACCCTCTAAGGACTGCTAAACGGTTAGGGATAGAATCATCCTCTTTTAAGCCCAGCACCATGAGTGTCAAAGCCTTCGATAATTCCCGAAGGCAGGTTGAGGCAGAAATTGACATTGAGCTACAAATTGGCCCAGACCTGACCCTTATCACATTTCAGGTCATTGATATCCCTGCCTCGTTTAACCTTCTGTTGGGGCGGCCATGGCTCCATGCTGTTGGAGCCATTCCCTCAACCCTCCATCAAAGAGTCAAGTTCCCTTTAGGAAATCGAATCATCTCAGTATTGGCCGAGCCAGAAACTGTCCTGTCGGTAACGGTTAATATCCCAGAAACTGACATCTCTGTGATCGACATCCAACATATAGAGGGCGATGTATCATATCACAGCTTTGAATTCAAAGTTGTAAATTCAATCACAAATCCTCGCCCTCTCACTGCTGAACATGTCATTTCCCCCGCCGAACGATTAATCTGGAAATACCGTACTGAGTTCCATGAAAAAGGTATAATAGTACAATCGGCACGTACTAACATACAGAAACAAGGACTGGGATATCAACTAACACCGGAAGGTCAAGTTGAAAAGTCTAAGAAGAGACAACCATTTAGGTGCACACCCATCGAGTTCATCAGGGCTGGGACAGTTTGTGAAAACTCGGTGATTCCCCTTAAGGACCACCTCTAAAAACTCAAACCCTCAGATCATTCCGACCCGGAGTCTATCTGGCCACCCATAAGATGGGATAAGATTCTCGAGGCAACAAAAACAAATCTGACACAAGGGGTAGAACCCCCAGATCCACCACAAAAGGCAAGGGGCACGAAAAAAGGTCCACCCATACGGGATCAAGAACCGGGAAGGCCTCTTGAAAAGGATGCAGGTAAACCCAGAGAAACACTCATTCCTACACACAGTCAAGGGAGCATGTTCATGACACCAGCCCAGCAGCACAAGGGGCAGAAGCAGACCATTCATTGGATTGACAAGGGGAAATGGCCTGCCCTTAACTGGACAGACATCAAGGTCCCATCGCATGACCAATCAGAGGAGCCAGAAGAATTCCAACTCTTGGGCGAAGAAGTCGAATCAGATTCCGACTCGAACCTAGCCCAGAAGACATCATGGTCATCAAAGAAGGTGACCCACAGGAAAACACAGATTCGAACAGCAGGATTGGAAGAATAGAGGAATCACCATGGACAGCAGTCCCCCTAACAATCGAATCTTTCGGTGAATCCTCTATGGATGCCGACCTAAAAAAAAAAAGGCCTATGTAAATAGCAGTTGGTACCCCGGACTAGGACAAGACCAGTCTTGGTTCGTAACACCGTCCTGTTCGGGACCTCCAGCTGGTACAAAAAAATCAAAAAAATTTCAAAACACAAAAACATCATATATTCTCAAAAGTACAAAAAAATCAGATATTTCTCAAAATCACAAAACATTAGAAAATCCTCAAAACACAAAAATAACAGAAAAACTTTCAAAAACCACAGTGCCAAACACCTCACATGCACCGCAGAAGTTTGAGGTCGACTTGTATGATTTCAATCTCGAGTTAGACTTCGAACTCATGGGTTTGGATGAAGCCCCGGATGAGGAAAATGATGATACAACTCTCGAATTTGAGGACTCCCTTAAAAAATTCAAAACGAAAGCTAATGTTGTGGTAGATGATTTCGAAATTGTAAACTTAGGGTTAACGGAACTCCTTAGAGAGGTGCGTATCGGACGATCGCTGTCTCCGGAGTACAAGTAGAGAATGATGGAGTTTCTGAAACCAAGGTTGTCCAACTTTGCTTTCTCGTACGAGGACATGCCTAGACTTGATGAAGATTTGATGATGCACCATCTACCGACAAAGCCAAACATGAAGCCAGTCAAACAAAAGCTACGGAGAATGAAGCCCGAATGGGCCCTGAAGGTCCGTGATGAAGTCATCAAGCAATACAATGCGGGATTTCTGGTAGTCTCAAACTGCCCAGAATGGCTCGCAAATATCGTACCAGTTCCGAAGAAGGATGGAAAAGTCAGAATGTGTATCGATTTTAGAGATCTCAACAAAGCAAGTCCTAAGGACGACTTCCCTCTGCCTCACATCGACACACTGGTAGACAATACAGCAGGGCACAAGATCTTCTCCTTCATGGACGAATTCTTCGGATACAATCAGATTAAAATGGCCATCAAGGATCGTGAGAAGACCTCCTTCATCACACCATGGGGAACTTTCTGCTACCGGGTCATGCCCTTCGGATTGAAGAATGCAGGAGCTACATATCAGCGAGCCACGACTGCCTTATTCCACGACATGATAAACAAGGAAATGAAAGTCTATGTGGATGACATGATCGTCAAATCTCGCACAATCGAAAGACACTTCGAAGATCTCAAGAAGCTTTTCGACAGGCTAGGAAAGTTCAAGCTCTAACTCAACCCGTAAAAATGTGTCTTCGAGGCAACCAGGGGCAAACTGTTGGGCTTCATCGTCAGCGATGATGGTATTCGGGTAGATAAAACCAAGACCAAGGCAATCATTAAAATGAAGCCACCCAAGACCGAAAAAGAAATTTGAGGCTTCCTCGGGCGGATCAAGTACATCAGCAGGTTCATTGCGCAGCTCACTCCGGTCTGTGAGCCCATATTCAAGCTCCTGCGGAAGAGTTCACCAAAAGAATGGAATGATGACTGTCAAGCGGCCTTTGACAAAATCAAAGGGTACCTGCTAAACCCTCCAGTGTTGATGCCACCTGTTCCAGGAAGGCCATTACTATTATACGTCTCCATCGCAGCAGAAGCAATTAAATGTGTTCTTGGCCAACATGATGACATAGGAAGAAAAGAGTAGGCGATCTACTATCTGAGTAGACTGTTCACGAGCTATGAAGCCAAATACTCTAGCTTGGAGAAAACGTGTCTTGCCCTAGTCTGGGCAACACAGTGGCTGCGACAATACATGATTGCTCACCCAGTCCTTCTGCTCGCTCGCATGGACCCATTGAAGTACTTGTTCGAGAAACCAGCACTAACGGGTAGGATTGCAAAATGACAATTATTGCTTTTTAAGTTCGATATCACCTATGTCACTCAGAAGGCAATCAAGGGGAAAGCACTGGCCGATCATCTAGCCGCACATTCCCTGCCCGACTACCAGCCATTAAAGACCTTCTTTCCTGATGAGGATATTCTCCTAATCGAGGAAGGAGAGGAAAGATAGGCAGGATAATGGACGCTCTTCTTTGACGGAACTGCAAACTCAAAAGGAGGTGTAGTAGGCATCATACTCTACTCTCCTGAAGACGTCTCAATTCCCATATCTAGAAGACTAATGTTCCAGTGCACTAACAACATAGCAGAATACGAAGCATGTATCGCCGGTTTAAGAGAAGCCATAATCCTTAATGTGAAGAAATTATGGGTCTTCGGGGACTCACAACTCATCATCAATCAGACGAACGGTGACTGGAAAACCAAGGACGACAAGCTGATCCCTTATCATGTCTATCTGGAGAATTTAATCGAAGAGTTCGAGGAGATCACTTTCTCTTACATGCCCCGAGTGAAGAATCAATTTGCAGACGCTTTGGCCACCCTCGCCTCAATGCTGAAAATCCTAAAAGGAGTTGATGAATGGGAACTCACCGTCAAACTTCAGGAGGAACCCGTATTCTGCCTACAGATCAATGAAGCTGACATTTCCTCAAACGACCGGTCGTGGTACACAGACATCAAGGAATATCTCGAGCACCAGAAGTACCCAGAAGGAGCAACTCAGGCAGATCGTCGCACCATATAATGGTTGGCAGCACAATTCGTAATTACCGGAAGTATCCTTTACAAGTGATCCTTCAATCAAGTCCTTCTTCGTTGCGTGGATGAAACGGAAGTTATGCATGTCATGTTAGAAATCCACGAAAGACTATGTGGCCCGCACATGAATGGGCACATGATGGCGAAAAAGATCTTGCGACTTGGCTACTATTGGCTCACAATGGAGACAGATTGCTGCAAGCATGTCAGGAAATGTTTCAAGTGTCAAGAACATGCAAACCAGATCCATGCCCCTACATCAGAACTTTATAACCTGACATCCCCATGGCCCTTTTCTGTATGGGGGCTAGATATCATCGGCAAAATCAACCCTAAAGCTTCAAATGGGCATGAGTACATCTTAGTAGCAGTAGACTACTTCACTAAGTGGATAGAGACAGTATCGTACACCACCATCGCAGCATCTCATGTGGTAAAGTTTATGAAGAACAACATCATCAGTCCCTACGGGATCCCTCAGGCCATCATTACTGACAACGGAACTCTGTTCGTCAATAACAGGATGGGCGATTTTCTGGACAAATTCAAGATTCAACGCCATCGATCAAGCCTCTATCGTCCTCAGATGAATGGTGGGGTTGAAGCAGCCAACAAGACTATCATACGAATCCTGGAGAAAATGGTGAAAACATATCGCGACTGGTCAGAGATGCTTCCCTATGCACTTTGGGCCTATCGGACATCTGTACGGTCTGCTACGGGTGCGACTTCATATGAGTTTACATATGGAATGGAGGCGGTACTACCACTCGAGATCGAAATCTCATCACTGCGAATATTGCTAGAAAGTAAAGTCGAGGAAGGCGAGTGGCAGCAAGCAAGGTTTGATCAACTGCATCTGTCAGATGAAAAGCGCACGCAGGCGCTAAGCCACTCCCAATGTTATCAGAGAAGGATCGCTCGGGCCTACAATAAAAGAGTCCGCAAAAGAAGCTTTAAAATCGGTGACATGGTCATGAAGCGTATTTTGCCACCGCACCTACCCGATCCCAGAGGAAAGTTCAAACCCTCATGGGAAGGACCACTGATCATCCGAGAAGTGCTCCCAGGAGGCGCCCTCCGGCTCACCAGTCTGAAGGGAGACGATCTTCTAGAGCCCATCAACGCCGACAACGTGAAAATCTATCACGGGTAATCCTACCTAATTTTTGTCAACGACTACAATTGTAAAGCTTCGCCCATCACTTCCCCCACAAAAAAAAAAAAGAAGAAGAGAAAAAAATGGGGTATATCCACTTACCCCGTCAAAAAAAAATATACCAATCAAAAAAAAGAAAGAAGAAAAAGAAGAAAAAAAAAAGAAGACAAAAGATAAAAAAAAATCAGAAAATAAGCGCCAAAAAAAAATAAAAAAAATCCCTCCCAAATCTCCCCCTCACCAAGGGCAGCTTTCAATTGTACTCAGAGACAAGGATAAGATGGAAATAAGTTGGCCGACAATGAAGGAAGTCCCTCCGCCTCCTCCAACATCCTTGACACACCAAAAGAAAAAAAAAAAGAGAGGATATGCCTAAGCGAAAAGGGTGAGTTGAAAACCTGAAAGGGCGGCTCGAGTAAAAACAGCGGGCATGTAGCGGACTTGGTGAAAACCTGAAGAGGCACCAAGGGTAAAAACAGCACAGCTGCCAAGGGGCAGGCAAGATCAAAAACCTGAGACATAGTGAAAATCTGAAAGGACACTACGGGCAAAAATGACGAAAAAAGCTGGACGTAGTGAAAACCTGAAAGGGCGCTACGGGTAAAAATAGCAACAAAAAAAAATAAAAATAAAACAAAAAAAATAAAAAAATAAAAGTACAGGTATAAAAAGAAGCCGAGATAGCAAGCATCTTAACGAGATACAAGGAAGGGATAACTTTGAAACAACACTCTATCAAATTCTGCCCAAATCTACAGGATGCGATCTCGAATACCCCTTCAGGGAACCAAGACCCTAAGGATACAATCTAGATTACTGCACACAACGTGGGCTGAGCCCTAGACTCTGATCCCAACCATCTAAAGCATGAATCCAAACACAAGAAAACACCGACATTTGGCACAAACAAAATTTTCTTTCATTCCTTTAAAATCTTTCTTGCAAGTATTTTATCTCCTCTTCGCCAAAAAAAAAGAAAAATAAAAAAAAGAAAAAAAAGAGGTTTCAAGCAAGAAAAACAGTGGGTCAGCATCAAACACTACAGGTAAACTACTATCTCTCATACATTGACAATCTCTGCCTAAGCCTCTCTATCTTCATGCACAGGTAGAAGGCCTCATCCCTATCCATGCGATGCGTAGCAAGCATACTCTCATCATATCGTCGCCCCACTGCCAGACGACGAGCCATATCCTCGCACGTGTGTCGGAGGACAGCAATCTCGCGGATCAAGTGGCCATGGGTGGCCAACAAGAAGGAAGGATCAATGAAGGGCCGCTCCTCAAAAGCCTCAAACGAGTCAACAACACCTGAAGAGGATGAAGCAGTATCACCCACCATGTCCTAATCAGCAGCCTCATCCTCCAAATGCCAACCCGAAACCTGTTGATAAAGAGATTGCTCCACAACCCACCTCTGATACAACACTGTGGCCAAAGGAGGAGCCCAAGACTCAAGCTCTAGCATCGCCGCATCCAACGACCCCTACCAGGAAATCCAAACCCGTTGATACAAGGCAATCAGGTCGGAAGGAAAAGAAGCATGGCCAAATCCAGAAAAGGCAAACTCTGGGATGTCCTGCCAAAAGCTAAACTGACGAAGAAATCGCATAGGATGATAAGAGCAGTATCCTCGAAGGCCTGGTAACAGCAAGGGAGTGCGAGCTACACTACTGATCAGCGGCGGGCGACAGAGCCAGGTAGCCTCCCAATTAACCTCCCAACTTTGAAGTTGAGAGAGCATGCAGTGGTACAATGACTCAGTGGCCTCAGCACCAGAGGGAAGGCCATCAAGCAGCAAGGACAATACATCATTACGGTAAGAATCAGGCCAAGAAAGCATAGGGGTCATATAAAGGTGTTCCCATAACCACACCTGGAAGGAATAATTCAAACTTAAGATGCAAGCAAAAATAAAAGAGAGGGAAAAGAGAAAGAAGGAAGCAGAGTAAAAAGTACCTGAAGGAATGAACAGCAACCCCGCAAGATGTGGGTATGTCCGAGTGAGCACTCTGTCAGCCCTAAGAAGAGCTCCGCCAGCACCACAGAAATGATGCTCTTGCGATGCAATATACGACGGAACACGTTTAACAAAGTTCCAAATGACGATCGTCTCCATCCTTAGAAAAGCAGCTCAGCCAGGAAACAAAATATCAGCGCATTCAGGCACTGAAGCTGACGGTCGGATCTAGGGGTACCTCGTGAAGTAGAACAACGATCATACAACATCTCAAGTGATAACTCTCCAGCTCCACCCTCCGTGGTGGCGAGGGCCGTAAGAAATCCGAACCAGGCGATCAAATTAGAAGAACAAATTGGCTCAGATGAAGGAACATATGGCTCTCGAGTAAGAGGCAGACCACACAGGCGAGAAAACTCCTCCAATGACGGGCCCAGCTCTAAGTCATTAAAAGAGAACAAATTCAAGGATGGAACCCAATCGTATAGCGTCGCACTCAACAACCGCCAATCCAGGCGAACTCGATGCAAGTGGAGAACCTCTCGGAAGCCCAGGGAGCTCAACTCAAAGATCTCAGACTCGGTCAAACCCTCGATCCAAAGATGCAATCGCTCAGAACATGTACCACGAGGCTGCAACCGACAGGTCCGGATAGGTATGCCCTCAACGATCAAGACCCCTTGATCAACAGGAGAATCATAAAAAATGGGCATCTCCTCGTCCAGTAAGTCAATCTCATGATGACGGAGGAAGCCAGCATCTCCCATCGCATCATGCAGAGTGTCCTGAAAAGTAGCAACAGGCGGGTCCGAGCCGCCGATAACTGTCACCTCAGAAGCTGATTGAAACACATGAGCCCCAAGATCAGCAGCACCTATGGACTCCCAATCGCCAACAGAACTGACACCACAAGCCCCGACTGTGACTGCCTGTCTCAACAGTCTCAATATCCCCGCCACAAATCTGAGCCATGCCACCCGCAAGTGAATCATCACCCGCCAAATCCAAGCCGCTCGCGCCACCAAAATAGGGTCCGCCATCCATAGAAATCTGATCCATCCTATCCACACCATCCGACATCATCATACCACCATCCACCTCATCCATGGACATCGGCCCATCAATCAAACTATCTCCCGCCATCATCACACCATCCATCCCAATATCTATGAATCCTGGTGGCCCATTTAGCATGGATCCGTCAAACCCATCAAACCCTTCTATCCCATCCAATCCACCCCCATATCCTCCATTTATGGTGCTTGGAATGCCATAAATAACATTGATCTCCCCAAAAGAGCCCATTACTCCCCCACCAACCTCCATCAACTCTTCCATAAATGGATTCCCTCCACCATTATTGGACCCACCAACTCTGTTACCACTCATGAGCCCATCATTGATCCCATCATGGCTGGCCATAATCAGCACCAAAATGGGAAGAAGACAAAGAGAAGGAGACAAAAAGGGAGAGACAAAGGAAGAATGGACAAAGGGGATGATCGGACGGATAAGGACAGTAAGGAATGTCCAAAATGGGTCAGAAAGAATGAACCGGAAGGGGGGACGGTCGCTGGAAGAAAAGATAAACGGAGACGACACTCCGATTACTGCCTGCAGTAATCCGATCACCGCTTGCAGACCTACCATTTTTTGTGTCATTGATTCAGCACTGGCAGGGCAGAACGGGCAGAAAAAGTCATCGAGCGGCAGTACGATTATTGCCCGCGACAGTCCGACTGCCGCCACGGCCTACTTTCAGCCATATTTTGGATGGGACCCGCGTCAGAAGGTCAAGACCTTATAACAAACATCCATACATCCAAAAGGGGTTCGAAGGTGTTCGAAAAGAAGGATTGAAAGAGAATAGCATCGGCAAACTGAAGTTTATAAACATGAAGGTTCTACATTCAAAGAAAGTAAGATACAACAAGCTAGTCATCATCAGAGAGATATGCATCAGTATCATGGCGATGAAAGTGAGGCCCCAGGATCCCTCCTCCAGAAAAATGTGCACCGCCGCTAGGGGCATAGCTAGGCTGTAGAATCGGGCCGATACCATGCTGCTCACATCAGGAGCTGTACTCTCTAGATGGATCTACAAAGGCACTCGCATCATAACCCTCCAGTGCAGCAGTCAACTCCCTTTCGGGCACTGATCTCCATTCCGAAGGACCAGATGGAGGACTGAGTGGTACCATGGGACTACTGGTCAACTGTAAAAAAAGTCTCTCTCCCAAGTACCATTTCGTCACACGAGGATCCTCAAGAATACGGTGTCGATGAGAAGCCTGAAAAGCTTCCTGGGCCCCAGGAATAAGGCCGCATTCGACCGGAGATACGGCCTGGATAGGAATTGCAAAAAGAAAATTGAAGATTTGAGCAAAAAAGAAAACACATGGGCAACATAGAAAAAGGGCAAAATCACTCACTTCACTCGAAACAAGGGCGTCAACATTTAACCTCCAGGAAAGGTCTGAAAATAAACGCGTACGGCTGCGGTTATCCTTGTACCACAACATCATGCAAGAAAACGGAGGCGAATGGTCAATCAAGGTGGGGGCCAAATGTGGAAAATGGTCAAAGAAGCAGACCTGCACGACTCATGGTCAGACGAGGACAAACCAGTGCATCCCCAGTGAATATATTGCAAAAGATGGGGGCCAAAGAGAATACCTCGATGACAGGGTAGAAGTCAATCAGGGACCGGATGATACAACGACTGGACTTGTCCAACCCATCGTACAAATGGGCCAGAAGGGCTGCATTCCAATTGTATGGTGTGGGAAAGGTGATATCTGCCACTAGCGACAACAAACGGGAACTCACCAGCTCATTCCCATGACAGAAAATCATCACACCCATAGTGTACAAAATTAGGGCACGTGCCTTCACCACCACCGCTGCTTCGGCTTCAGAGACACGTCTGGCGAAATTCGATGATAACCAGAGGAGTTTGAAACGCGGACGAGTAAAATCAGCCGCGTCTGGCATCATCCCCAGGAGATTCATCCAATCCTCCTCAGTGGGCACCGGAAGGTCATCCTCAAAAGGGATAGACCCCCCATCATATCGGAGGCCTAGCTGCATATAAATGTCATATGGGGTAATCCCCCACTCTCCAAAAGAAAGCTAGAAGGTATGAGTCTCAGGGTGTCATCTCTCAACTAGAGCAGACAAGAGAGACATGTTGGTTCGACTCAGACGAACCCGAAACAGGTGAGCAAAGGGGGTCCGCTCTAGAACTTCAAAGAACAGTGGTTGTGGATCCTCAAACCAATCGGGCCAGTGCGTCCTGACCCCACGCCCTCTCAAGACAGTAGGTGCACCACCTTCTCGGGCGATGTCAGACAAATGCCGACCCTCACGAGGCACAAAGCATGGATCAGGTGACTGACGTGAGGAGTTAGCCTCATTTTTACCACGTCGAGGCATATTGCATACACAAGATAGGCAAATAAGTACCCCAGCCACATCAAAGGCCCATCTCACAAAGCCCATGTCCAATGCCCACATCAAAGGCCCATCTCACAAAGCCCATGTCCAAGACCCATTTCAAAAGCCCACATCAAAGGCCCATCTCACAAAGCCCATGTCCAAGGCCCATTTCAAAAGCCCACATCAAAGGCCCATCTCACAAAGCCTATGTCCAAGCCCCACCAGGCCCATTCCAAAAAACCAGTACACATTTCATAGATCCTTCCCTACATCTGATCCAATCAAGATCATGATGTGGGGCCCATTTTGAAAATCTCATCCATCCATCATCCCAAAAAACTTTTTACATCCATGCATCTGAACCAATCAAGATCATGATGTGAGGCCTATCTGAAAAATCCCATCCGTCCATCATCCACCATAAACTACCATTCATCACCTACATCATCCATGCACACAAATAGGCCCCAAATCATCAATCCGATGGTTCAGATCATCTAAAAAAAAACATAAAAAAGAAAGTGCAAAAAAAATAGAAAGCGTGGGGGCCCTTTTCTTGTCACACCCCATTCCACCAAAAAATAAATACAATAATGGTCCAGCCAACCATCTGGCCCGAACAAAACAAGTTCAAAAAGATTCAATGGCTCAGATCAAATTCGGATGAGCTAACGGTCCCGATCATGACTCTCTCCCAACCCAAAGGAAAATTCGACCCATCAAAAGCTTTTGAAGAAAGTGTCCCACAAAGATCAAGCAGAGATTTCTTAGCCAGGATTACCTGAAAATGGAAAGAAAGTGAAAGATGCAAGAAAAACAAGTTGAAAAACCTCTCCAAAAATAGCTCCAGGGACCATAATAGGTCCCTGGACGTCGCAACTGCAAGAAAGAAATAAGGGAGAGAACCACACCGGATGAACCGAGGCACTGAATGGACCAGCGGTCCAAACGACACACAGGCGGTACCCAGACTGCCGCCCGACTGAAAAGGTGCATGGGGTAGCGGGCTGTCCCCTAAGTCTAGTGAGAATAACCGGTTTTTACCTTCAACTGCTGGGCAATACCCAAAATATTTTTAAAAATAAACCTAAACTCTCAAGGGTTTTCAAAAACAGTCCCGCATTGTCAAAAGTCACAAAAATAGTATCAAAATCTTCAAAAGTCACCGAAACAGTCCCCAAGTCTTCAAAACATACCAAAACAGCTTCATTTTCAAAAAAAAAATCTCCAAGAAAAAAATCAAAAAAATCTCAATATTACCAAAATAAGCACAATGATATAAACCCCCCCCCAAAAAAAAAAAAAAAAGAAGAAGATATGTTCCTTTTAAGCTATCAAGCCCCATTACGTTATCAGTGGAGGCCATCTGAATTTTCCTACAATAAAAATCGGACGACAATGCCCTCCTGCGAAATCGGACGGATGCTCTAAAAATCTCAAAAATACTTAAAAAAGAAGAACCGTTAGCCCCACTAACTTGACAGTGGAGGTAACGTGACTATTTACTTGCAAATAAAAACTGAACGACAACACCCACCCGGGAAATCGAACGAATATTTTACAAAAAATTTTAAAAATATATTTTCAAATAAAACCCCCAAGGAGTCTAGCTCCAAAGGAATATCTTTCAAATAAAGTTTTCACAACCGCACGCGGCACGTAGTATATTGATGAATCTTCCATATTCTTCAGTTGCGGCCAGTGCACACAGCTAAATAAGATTCGATCTCTGCCGATTTTCCCAGTGGATGATTGAATCCGTACATGATACATGTACAATTGGCCCGATCTCTATATCTGGACAATCGTACGAATGCTAGTAAAATGAGTGGATTAATCTCTGGAAAGAACCATCAAACTTGAAGTGACAAATAATCCATTGTAACCAAGGTATCAAAATCAGCAGACTGCATGGCAACAGATTACCTGCACATACCTAGTCCAGGATGTTCCAAAAATTTGATCGAGTCCAAGTTGGCGTAGTGAGTTCCCCGTAAGGCCGCACCAATGCGCAAGGCAGCTAACCACTTTGACGATCAAACAGACTGAATATTCCTAAGGTGATTATGTGGTAAAGGAACGACAGACCAAACAGTACGAAAAACCTCGTAAAGCCGTGATAAATGCACAGGGACCCTTACTTTTCAGACTTACCCTCCAATGCTATTAACAATCAGACGTGAAAGGGTTATGATTGGTGATCCGTAAAGCTGCAACAAATGCGCAGGAGACAATCACAACGTTTTCCTCAACCCTCATGATATGTGCAAGACGTCTTTTTTCCAAACAGTCGACTGACAATGATATAATGGCAGGTAACAGATTCGAGTCACTACCCTTTTTCTAACCAGAAGGGTGAGGTGTCCACTCACTTTGACCATCGGTTGCTCGCAACCTCAGTCAAAGAGGGCATCTGTAGACACCCCACCCATACTACATCTTGAAAAGGTTAAGACCGTTCAAGAACCATGATCATACTCAACTGAACCAAAGAACCCAAATCCGCAATCCAAAACCACGATTCAAACCACTTATCACACGTGCAACCCTGCCCATACCCCATACTATGGCCCAGACCATCATTATCCAAGTCGAAACCTATTTTTCTGAGCTGAAAAATCCAAAAGGAGACTTCCGAGTAAACCCGCATAGTATACAAGGTTCACACGTGTGAAATCAGCTCGAACTGAGCCCGGACGGTTGTCTGACTACCGCAGGCAGTAGTCTGACTGCCGCCCGCGGTACTTCAAGTACCGTCACTCACGGGCCACGTGCGGACAGTTGTCCCAGCGTCCAAAAGTCAACTTTTCTTTAAAATTACCCTCTCAAATTTCACTATTTACCTTTTTACCGCCCTTTATGGCTAATGAGAGAGTGTCATGTGGCATTCCTCTCTCCATAACCAATCATAACTTGCCACCCCACCTTTTACCCCTCTCAAATTCAGAATTTACAACAATGCCATTAGAGAAGGCTATAAATAGCCCTCTCCTCTTCACAAAAAGAAGAGAAGGACCTTCTCATCCAAGGGAGAGAAAGTGAGGAAGAGAGAGTGAGAGAGTGAGGAAGAGAGTGAGGGAAAGGGAAGGAGCTCCCAAGCCTTCAAAGATCTGATCTTTCTAGCCACCCCCTAGCCTTCCTCTCAACCTTTCCAACCCATAAGCTTAGCCCAGATCTGATCATGGTCCGGTTCATGTCTTAGCCTACTCAAGATCAAGCCAAAGATCTATTCTACATACAAGCATTCATCATGACATCTATTCCCTTCTCAACTCCCCTACTTCTCTAGATCTCTAGTGAACGTATGCTCTGTGACTTGTCGTACACCGGATCCTATCACATCAGAAATTTCTAGTGATCTAGTTCATCTTTTCTTTACCTTTTTACATGAGTATCATCGCATTCGCTTTCTAGACATACAGTTGGATGTATGCTTTGTGACTTGTCGAAATCTTAGATCTTGTCACATCAGAAATCCATGTGTGTGCCTAGTCCCATCACGACCACAACATCCATCATCCCTTGAGATTGTTTTATCACACTGAGTAGAAACTGTACATTTGTATGGGCAGAGAGGGTGCCTAACACCTTCCCTCTTTGTAACCGAGATCCCTTGCCCTAAATCCCGGATCGCAGACCAGGAGTCAATCTAAGGTAGGGAAGTTCCTGGATTCCCCTCACCTTGCGTATTTCGTGGTTCTAGCTGACCGTGGGATTTCAAGATTTTTTGGCTAGTGGCGACTCCAATATCCATAATCAGCTTATCACCCCCCAATCAAGCAAGAAATATAAAATTAGCATGGGCGCCAATTTTTCAGTGTCTACAATATGGTTACTAGAACATTAATGAATGCTAGAGTTCATTCTTCAATTCAAGCTTTAAAAGCTCTATAAATGCCTTTAAGACATTGATTGAAAGATGAACAACATGAGGAAAGAGAGGTTGGTAAGTAGGGTATTAACTATGATTACTCACACACAAAACTCTCTCTATTTCTCACCAAATTGCCTAGAAACCTCTCTTTCATATATGCAGAAAAAATTTGTAATGGTAAAAAAATGGGCAGAAAACTATTTAGTTTGATGTCAATGATTGGTCTTCGATAGCATCGAAATGTCTCATCGATGCCATCAAAGGACCTTAGATGTCATCGAGAAAATCAGATTTTTCTTCAATATGTTTTTAGACAATTCTATTTGATGTCATCAAGTGACTTTCAATGTCATTAAATGGGTCCTTCGATGCCATCAAGAAAATCTACATTTTTTAACTTAAGGTTACTGGACATTTTGGTGATTGAGTTCCATGTCATCAACAAGTCTTCGATGCCATCAAATGGACCCTTCAATGTCATCGAAAGTTTTTTTGATGTCATTGAGAAAATCTAGATTTTTAAAGTTTAGTTGCTGGAGGTTTTGGAATCCCTGTTCGATGTCATCGACATAACTTCAATGATATCGAAGGAAGCCTTCGATGCCATCGAGGAAAATTTAAAATTTTGAAGTTTAGTTTCTGGATGGTTGGGTCTCCTTGCTCAATGTGATCGAAATTGGTCTGTTTTTGTTTTTTCTTTTTGAACAGACAACTTCCCACATTTCTTATTAGCATTCTTTAAGTTGGTTTTTACTATGGGGATTGAGTTATATTGAAGAGTTTTGTGGGATTGGTATAGGTTTTTGAAGCGCTCTTTGTCATTTCCTTACTTTATCATGCTTTGGACGCCTTTGATCTTTGAGTATTCATACTTGAATCTTCTTTGGGGCTCTCTGGACTCTTAGACTCATAACTCATGCTAATTGACAAACTAAAAAACTTACAACAAGTAAGGTTGTCATTTTTAGTGTCCACATACTCTTTCCTTGTATTGGATTAAGTATAGAGTTTGTGACCCAAACTCGTGTAGGTCCTTCTGTAGGACCATATCACCACTGAATATGGATGTGTACGTAGGCCACCGAAACGAGTGTAAATGTGTGAGTCCTTATGCATGAACGCTACCAAGTATGAGTGTGTATGTATTATTTTTCGTGGGAGCCTCTGGCAAGAGTATATGTAGGTGTAAGTGCCCTATTTTGTAAATTAAAATGAGTTGTGAGTCATCAAGTTCAAAGAGCCTCGTGAAAGACTAAAAAATGAAGGCTTGGAGATCATAATCATTCAAGCAGTGAAAATTCAAAGAAAAGATGAAATGCCATAACCTCTTCAAAACCTATTCCCAAACTCTCAAACTTAACCTTCCAACTAGCCCAAAACCCTATAAAAAACCAATCCAATATGAGCTTGTAAGTGGTCATGTAAAGAAAGTTGTTTAAAAAGAACTTCAGAAAAATATACCATTTTCGATCCCATCAACCACCCATCGAGGGGTCTTCAGTGGCATTGAAGACTGCTCGATGACATTGAGGAGCTAGAGCAAACTATCCAACAAGCTTAGGTTATATTTTTGGATTTTTCTTATGGCATCGAGGTACCTTCGATGGCATCGAATTACACTTAATGACATTGAGTGAATACCACAAAATGTCTTGCAAGTACAAGTTTAAATTATGGAATTTCTTGATGGCATTAAAGGTTCCTCGATGGCATCAAAGGCCACTTGATGACATCGAGTGAACACTCTAAAACTATCCCGCAACTTAAAAGGAAGATCCTTGATTTTCTCTATGGCATCGAAGATCACTCAATGACGTTAAGCAGAGATGTTAATTTGTCTAGCAACTATTCAGGATAAAAGCTAATTTTCTCAATGGCATTGAAGGGGACTTCGATCCCATCGAAGTTGACAAATTTATGCCCTTTTTTTAACATTGCAAAACCCTACACTTGAATAAAAGAAGAGTTTCTTAGTAAAATAGTGAGTAATAGAGAGAGCTTTATGAGTATGTGAAACCCTAGCTAAAAATCCTTCCCCAATCTCTCTTCTTTCATGGAGTTCATCATTCAATCATTGTATTAAAGATATTCATTGAGCATTCAAAGCTTAAATTGAAAAATGAACCCTAACATTTATTGATGCTCTAACAACCATCTTTGATGGTAAATCCATTGTGCTAGAAAAGCATTGAATGCCTATCCTTAAGAATCCTAAACATAACCATAAAGAATCATCATTAGGAAGTTGGATTCACCTACCCTTGACCCATACCTCAACATCTTCTAAGACATATCATCATCAAGGTTATGGTTTAAGGATGCTGAATATACTTTCATGATTCAGGAGGATCTTCATCAAAGGCACTTCAACGGGGCTCATCCGCTTTAGGTAAGAAAGTTTATTTGAGTACATTATGTCTAAAAACCGACCCTTATGTAGGATTGAGTTTTAGAGTTTGAAATACCAAACTCAACAATTCCTTGTGTAGGCCTTTGACGAGAGATACATTTTTCATCTTTGTATAGGACTTTGCGATTGAGTTTGAGATCCAAACACACTAAGACCTTGTGTAGGTCATCGATGGATATAAATTGTGTTGACCTTGTGTAGATTGTAAAGGTTTATGGTGAACCTAATTTAAAGCCATTTAGATAGTGAAATCTGACATACTCTAGGAGAGAGTGAGTAAGTCGGGAGTGGAGTAGGCATGTAGCTGAATCACTATATAGTGTGTGCAATGATTTGAATGCTTTATCCTTTATCTGTTCTATCTGAGTATATGAATGACTCTTTTTATTGCAGCAAACATGTTTGACAGAATGCTTGAATGATGTTTTCACTATAATAGAATCGATAGATCAACTTCTTCTTATTTTTATTAATGTGAAGTAAGTGACTATTTCCTATCTATTTAAATATTTAAAAGTCCTATTCACCCCCTCTAGGACATTAGTCATATATTTAAGATTCATTTGTAGCGATAAAACCACAATTTCAGTAGGTCCTTAGATTAGGATTGTAATGGTTGTTGGTTAGCTAATAGAAAACCAACTAAGTCTCCAACGGGAGCCACCGACACGGGTAGAAATGTGGTCCATCAAAATAAGTATGTATATATTCCACCAACACGAGTGTGTACATGTAGGTTCTTATGTAGGACCAAAGGTTTGTGGTGAAACTAGTAAAAACTACTGTAATTGTTAGAGGTAAACCTATTGAAAACCTTTGAGATAGTCAAATCCAGTACAATCGAGGAGAGTGCATCCGTTGGGAGTGGAGTAAGAAAGTAGCTAAACCATTATATATCCTTGTGTATTTGTATTGTGATTTATGCATATTTATATATTCATGCTTATGAGTTTAATTAGTTGAATTATATGACTGCTTGAATGGATTGTATGTTAGGGATCTAATTGATTGCGCGCACACACACACACAAAAGATATCTATCTCGCACATTGACTAGTTGTTCAATTATTTGTATCTGTTGTAGTCTATGTACTTAGACCGACTTAGTCTGAAACTCTAAGTATTATTTACATTTAATTAGCGCATATTTTTAGTGTTCCTATTCACCCCCTTCCTCCCTCCCCTAGGACTTAGCTGTAATTCTAACTCCGCTAAGCTTCTGCTTGCCATGGTAAACAATACATACAATTTCAGTAGCCACGTCCCTACTACCATGCGATCTCTATCCAAAAATGTTCTTTTTTTTTTCTCTCTCTTTTAAATTTTTTTTTTTTTTTTTTTTAAAAAAAACCCTCTGTTCTTTAAAATTAACTAAAATTAGAGGAAACTAATGGAATGTACCTATTTAACAACAACTTAATTACTGAGGTAACTTAACAAAAATTTAATTAAAAAATACCCAAGTATGTAAATATCATATTATTGAAGTATTCTTATGTAAAAAGTCTCTTTTAAAATAGTTGTGTGGCTTTTTTAAAAAAACAAAAGAAAAAAAAACTTTTTTAAAGGATAATGGTTGTGGCATGCACACAAAAAATATAGGTTAACGATTGAAAAAAAAAAAAAAAAAGTTACATGCCCATGAGTGGCCTAAAATCTTATATTGGAAGATCAAAATAAAAAGTAAATGTCCACAGTAGCCACCATTGAAAGGGTACTCTGTCAATTTGGGACATGAATATATATATATATATATATATATATATATATATATATATATATATATATATGTATATGGTACGGTGAGGTCGATCTCATGGGAACTTCCCACGAGGTCGAGCTATGTGGGCCCCACTGTTGATGTGCATCGAACATTAACCCCATTAGTTAGATGCATCATTCCATGGTGAGCCATAGGCTTAAAAATCAAGTCCATCCATGACTAGGGTGGGCCACGCCACATACAACAATTGAGAGAGGTTATCCTCCCATTAAAACATTCATAATAGTTTATTGGGCCCACTGAGATGTGGTTCACAGATCTACCCCATTTATTGTGTGTGTCCCACTTGGATGAGGGGTCAGACCAAGTTTCAGCTACATTCAAAAGTCAAGTGGGCTCCATCAAGTGCTTTTATATTTTTTAGGCATGTCTTCACATAGTTTTGGATGGTACGGCCCACCTAAGTTTTATATAAGGAATATGTTTGGGATAGCCCATAACCTAAAGAGGACCCATCAAATGCACAGTGATGTTCGACACACATCACGATGGGGCCCACACAACTCGACCTCATGGGATGTTCCCATGAGGTCGACCTCATAGCATCCCATATATATGTATATGTATATGTATATATATATATATATATATATATATATATATATATATATATATATATATATATATATATATATATATATATATATATATATATATTGTTCACCTATGCACCGGTTTTCACGTCTTTATGTGTGAACCTTGATGTTAGTTGTAGGATGTAACGTATGGTGTAGATGACATGTGAGTTTGAGAGTGAGTTTCGGAGAAGCACACCTTGCGAAGAAAATCTTCCACCTACACACCCTGTGACGCGAGTTTCCTACGGAAACCTTTTGTAGGATGTTACTACGCTAGGATGCTAGGTGGGGCCTATTGTAATGTTCGTGATAAGTAACTCACTAGGTTTTGGATCTACTTCAGTTTTGGTTTAATGTACTAAAATAATCTTGCAAAATGGATGGACAGGGTGGATTTATCACAAACATTATGGTGGGCTCCACCTAGCATCCTAGTGCAGTAACTTCCTGCAAAAGGCTTTCGTAGGAAACCTTGGTCACGGGCCGTGCAAGAGGGAGATTTTCTCCACGAGGTGCACTTTTCTGAAACACAATCTTAAACTCATATGTCATCTACATCTTACGTCAAATCGTACAACTGACATAAAGGTTTACACGTCAAATCGTACAGCTAACATAAAGGTTTACACGTCATCTACATCTTATGACAAATTTACATCTTACGTCAAATCGAAGTGGTGTATAGGTGAGTATTCCTCTATATATGTTTGTGCATGTATGTCAAAGCTGTCCATTTGTTTTGCCAGCTCATTTGAAGACAGCTTTGAAAATGAAGTGGATCCAAATATCAGGTAGACCACACCACAAGGAATAGTGGTGGTTGACCATTAAAAATAGTGGGCTATAAATATTTGAGGTCAGGTTGATTTTTGGATTTTCCCTCCTGTCAGGTCTGCATGACATTAGGATGTTTTTAATGGTGGGCGTTGGGATGTGATCCAACTCTGATCAAGGAAATACATCATTTTTCTGCCATGCCCTAAAAGGAGCTGAAATCTTTTTCTGCCTTGCCCCAAAGACACGCTAATCCAACAATTCAAACCATCCATTTGTGGCCACCGAGCCTATGGCTAAAAACCAAATTCAAATGCAGATCACGTGGTTCAGTCGATCCAGTCAGTGTGACACAGCGGCTGTGCTCCATCTGCAATAGGGCCCACTAACTGGACTGTCCAAACCACCGTACATGGAACCGACCACGTACATCGTGGATGAGGCCCATCAAAAAAAAATCTCGGTCAAGAGCAGAAAGTCGAGCCACTAATAATAGTACGGACAGGGCTGAAATTCACGTGCTATGAGTAGACATGGAGACCATTCGAAAGTGATGACGAAAGCTTTACCTTCTTCCCGTTTGCATGGCCACCTTTTAGTATTTCTGACGTCTCCAACCTGATAAAGGCTTTTTTGGAATGGAGCTGCTTCTGACGTAACCCCTCTGCGCACGCTATCCGTCCGGAGCACACACAACCAAGTACCAGTGACGGTTGTCACACGCCATCTTTCTTCCTGCTGCCTTGCCTTGCCTTGTGTTAGTGGCCTGCTTGTTGAATGTGCACATTATTCATCCTTATTTCTACCGATTTTTATTAGAGCCGGTCAAAAAAGATTGTGTCTAATCATAAAAGAGTTACACGATATATTTGATGATATTTAGAGATATGGAGAGTATTTTGCGGCAATATATGTCTTTATTTAGTAGCATCCCGCCATCGATTAAGAGAAAATGATCGAGCAAAGAACAGTCATGCTGAAGTAGTTATCAAGACAAATGGTAATATTAAAAGCAAACAAAGCAAGTAGTGATGAAATAGTTACAGCAACCGTTAAAACATGGGAGCATTTGGATAAGCAATTTAATGTTATAAATAATAGAGTAAAAAATAAAATAAAATTCTCATATCAATTAAACTAAACCATATTTATCTTTCAATTATCCGTTAATTATATTCCTTAGTGTAATATTTACCTTTATTAATTATTTACACTCCTTGGTGTAACATTCACTGTTATCAGTCATTTACATTCTTTAGTATAATCCATAACTGTAATTAAGTAGTTGTTAACTTTAGCTATAATTTTAGTCTACGCTCATATATTGGATTCAACTTGAGTATCAAGCAAAGTTTTCCATCCAGATAGGCATTATACAGTTGTTATCTGTGACCGACTATAAAATTTATTTATTTTTATTTTTTTATTTTTGTATTGAAGAAGAAAATTCCTTTGGTACGGAAGGCAGATGTGTGACCTATTTTCAAAGGACGAACTCCACCTTCTGATTATCGTCTGATTACCTTAAGCAACATTGTTTAAGTGGTTGAATAGGTGACTGATCTTATGGGTTAAAAGAGTAATTGTGTAAAGAGCTATTAAAGATAAAATACTAGAATGCCAATGATTCATGTATAACTTTCTTAATGTTACTTGATTCAATCAGATCACACAAGTGGAATCAAAGTCATATCTTATACAACTGGATAATGAAGCAATTAAATCATCATTAATATATTTTAAAATAAATTTGAACTTCATTGAATTGATTCTCTCATAAAGCATTAATGAATTTATCGCAGGCAATTCGAATCATCTATCATGCCTGAAGTCAATGATAGATCAATGAATTTTATAGACCAAATGATTGCAAAACATGTAAGAGAATATTAATGCTCTTTTTAAGCATCCAAAGTGCCTAGAGTCAATAATTGATCAAAGGAAACTAAAAATACTTCTCCATTCAAACCAAATATTAATACATTGTTCAACATAAATACCAAATAACTTGAATCAAAGTAAAATAAACATTAAGAAAAACTACAAACTTCACCTCTTAGCTCTGGCTAAGAGATTAACTAACTATAAACATGATTGAACTAAAACTCTCACAGAAAAACATAAAAACTAAATAGAACTGAAGAATTGAAGAAGAGGGAGGACTCCTTGAAGAACCTCAACTCCTTGATCTACTCCTTTTATCCTAATTCGTGTTTAGAAGACCCTAAAACATCCATTTAAATAGGCTTGATTCACACCGACTTCAAAAATGACTTTAATTTTTAAACTTTTGTTACGCTTCGATTGCATCGAACGTACCTTCGGTCACACTGAATTATTTCTTGATTACAGTTAAATTTCATATGAAATATATATAAAGTATCTATCTCTCTTAGGTCGCAACGAACCTCTTTTCAGTGGGACCAAACTTGGCTTCAATCTGACCGAAGTGCAGAACTGAATTAATTATGAAAATTACAATTAATTGTTGGACTATTTTGTGCACTTTTGGTCGGACCAAACTGACCTTAGGTGGGACCGATTAGTCTGTTGTTTCTATTGTTAGAGTTATGAGTTCACCTATCTTTTTTTACTCCTTTACACTTGGTTTCTTGGATCTTTGGTATATAAATTCTTTATTAAACGCTTACAAATCTCTAAATTTTCACTTGGTCATTCTTTGAGTATTAAGTCTTCTCTTTAATTATCCTTTTTACCTTAGCTCTACAAATCACCTTGCATTTGCAAACATACATACTTGGATCAATTAAAAACATCTATGATTATAAAGCCATTGCATAATAAGGAAGATATATGCAATATTTCACACTCAACACATGAGCCGCGGGTTCATGATGTCACGCCTCAAACCCAGAAATCAGATTCACAGGATTCTTGATTGCCGAATTCAGTGCTGACAGCCTCCGTAATGCCCTGTACTCAGCTCTCAGCGCCCAAATGACAGGTTTCCATCTTGGGATCCTACAAGGAGGATTTTTCAACATACATTTATCTCGTAAGAGGTATAACCACAAGTTTACCCAAGTCACAAAGGAAACATCATCATCATCACATATCCACTAATATAAACATTTGAATACAATACTGAAAGGGAAATACATATATTAAAATCAAAACTCTAGAAGTTAGCTACATGCTTCAAGCTCCACGCTGTTGCAACCTAACATCACATGCATGCATCTATCATGCATAAGCTTATAGAAAGCTTAGAGGGTGGTGTAAGTGTGTGCACAAGGTAAGTGTCATGTATTCAATATAATACCATAATCATACAATATCAAAAATACTGGTAAGATCATGAATCATACGATATCAGAGTATGCAATACAGATCAGCTATGCAAATGAGGAGTCATAAAGAACCAAATATCAGATGTCGTATCTAGACCATATAAAAGCAGAAACACAGTAACCTAAAATACCATATACTGCGGATGTAATGCAATATGCGGTATAAATGGAATGACTATGCTGGAGTGTGAAGTCAGGATGATAGTATGTAGTATCGTATGTTATGAGGTCCATCATAAGATACTTGTATCTAAATCAGTCCTATACCTAAATTTGAATAGTCAGACTCAATATGGTAAACTCTTGATCTCATGTTAGTCGAGCACCCTAACTAATATCCAGGCCATTGCGAAGGCACACGTAACAAATAGTTACGCACCACCAGCCTGAATGGATAGTGAATGAATATGCAACTCCTACCCAATAAGTCCACATATTAGTACTGTTCATCTCTGGGATCATTACCGGGGTCTAGTACACTCTACACCAGCTTTTCGCCCCATTAAGCGCATAATTAGGTAAGTGGAAGAGACCTCACTATCTGCCTGGCCAGTAGTCAGCCAATATCTACCCGACACGTCGATAGTGGACTCATTCATGAGTTGGTCAAACTCAGCCTAGCTATGCATACTCCCTCAGGAGGGTAAGGCTGCACCCCCTCCTAACTAACTAAGACACAGTGGGAGATGCGACTTACTGGTATACGGCCCTCATGCGCTCATATATATCTACTCGATCTCGATGTTGGGGCGTCCTCTGGTACCAAGAGAGTTTAGAGATTTTCACTCAAGGCTATCTATGACAGCCTGATGCCAATAACATATTTTTGGTGTCCCATCTAGTCATCCACGATATGCCCGTGGAGGCTACGACCCTGATGTCGCTAAGGCATACATTAATCACAACACATAATGCCAGATGCATGAGTTATACAATCTACTCATGCATCAATCTTGCGCATATCGTGCGCTCATGTGAGACAATCTTCGCCTATCAGGGAGTCTCATAAAAATCTGCCCAATGACGTATGCAATGGCCAACCACATCTCATGATAAACATGCACATGATGCATATGGGCATATATCATGATGTTATGCTGTCACATACTCATGATCGGTATTAATAATCAGCCTCGACAATGTGGACATTTAACCAACATTGCCCCCAAGTAATGACCCACATAGAGTTTAACACATAGTGAATCCATGGCCTCACACAAGGGCCTAATATACAACACCATGGGCCTCACTCAAGAGTTTAATATACATCACGATGGGCCTCTCTCATGTGCCTAATATACAACATAACGGGCTCGATCGCCTGACCCTTAAATGCACCACAATGGGCCTCTTCCCATAGGCCTCGCATATATTACATAGGTCTTAAATGCATTAAGCTGAGTCCGAATGCTCATCAGAATGAGCCTCAAATACAGGCCGCATATACATCACAATGGGCCTCAGCAATCGGCCTCGATATTTGGCCTCGACAATCGAACTCGGCCTCGATAATAATCAGAATCAGCCTCAACAATCAGAATCGATAATCGGTCACGATAATCAGCCTCGATCGCTAATCGGTCAATTGGCCATGACAATTAGAATTGGCAAATAGCCACGATAATCGGAATCAATCAATAATCGGCCTTGATAATCAGAATTGATAATCGGTCACGATAATCGGCCTTGATCGCTGATCGGTCAATCGGCCACGACAATTAGAATTGGCAAACGGCCACAACAATCGGAATCGATCGATAATCAGAATCAAAATCGATAATCGACCTCGATGAGAATGTGCCGAATAAGGCTTAAGGGAAGGTCACAACATGGACATTAAACCATCATTGCCCATTAATGTGGCCATTTAACCAACATTTCTCCCAAGGAGTGTCCCACATAGAGCCAAATATAATATATAGTGGGCTCATGGCCTCACACAATGGCTCAATACACATCACTTATAAGCCTCACTCATGGGCCGCACATGCATCACAATGAGCCTTGGCACATGGACCATAAATACATCATATCGGGCCTCACATGCATCAAGTGGGCCGTATCAACGGGCTGCACCAATGGGCCTCATAAACATCGAATGGGCCACATCAATGAGCCGCACCAATAGGCCTCATAAACATCAAATGGGCCGCATCAATGGACCTCATAAACATCGAGTAGGCCGCACCATTGGGCCTCATAAACATTGAGTGGGCCGCACTACTTGGGTCGCACCAATGGGCCTCAAAAACATCAAATGGGCTGCATCAACAAGCCGCACCAATGGGCCTCATAAACATCGAGTGGGCAGCACTCCTTGGGCCGCACCATTTATCCATCGATAAAGATCATTTTAAAGCATTATCTAAATAATGGATCAAATCAAAAGATCATCTGGACCATACCGCAAATGACAATGGTGATAATGATTTTCACTATTAAGATTTACAGGGGCCCACCATAGCGTTTGTTGTCTATCCAGTCAGTTCATAATGTCACAAAAACTTGGACTGAGAGGAAAAATAAATTTCATATTGGTCCAAAACCTTTGTGACCCAAGGGTTGCAATGGTAAACGTTTAATCCAACTATTTCGCAGTGTGGTCCAAGTGATAATGGATCTGTCTTATTTTTATTCCCAAGCCTTAAGACACACTCGCCAGTTAGATGGATGGTTAGGATGCAACATATGCATCAGATCGTGGGGCCCACCATTTAACCATATGGGCGGTGCAATTAAGACCCAACATCATGGTGGCACCACCTGAATTGATGGATAGTAGGGATTACAACACGTGCATCTTGGTGGGGGCCGTGCTTGGCATGCTAATCTGTAACACCCTGAAAATCGGGGGTCGAGCATAACTCAGCCCCCGAGTTCCAGAACATCACTTATGCAACATTATTTGATGATAGATGAATGTTATTTGTATTAGGGCATAAAACATGAGGTAGATTAAGCCAAAACAACAAACATAATTCAGAGACAGTCTGCAAACACGAGCGGAAGACTGAAATACATATATAAATCAACATAAGTCCCCAAGATATGTATGCTCTGCCAGGTCATAATTACAAGTCGTGTCTCAAAATACATATATTAAAAAGTTATAAATCACTACCAACATAGCCCTGAATCCCCGTCAATTAGAGCATTGTTCACATGAACTCGCCTGAGAACTGCATATAAGAGAAACCCTCCTCATCGGCATAAAAGACCGGCTCTGCTCACAAGCATCGCCACCATCTGAAACTAAAATAGGGACTGGTTGGTGTTGCAAACACCGTCTCATAATGTGGGAGTGAGTGATCAACTCAGTGGAACTATACAGCAAAGGTTAACATGTTATCAAATCAATCAAGCAGTAATGATAAGCAGTACAATCAAATATTCCTAGATACTCTTGTTAATGCATGGATGAGATGTTTTTATAAATGCATGCCCTCGCCTACACTCCCTCATGAGGCACCATCTTACATTCGCGGCATGCTTCCAGCCCTCTGTACACTTCATTGTCGGCACATGCAGTGTAATGATATGAACATAATTGTCGAGTTATTATTAGTCCTTTTCATACAGCAGGATTGGGAAGCTAAGGTACCTCCCTTGTATCATTACCCAAACGATGATCCATTTTTGAGTTGTCGGTTCGAGACAATCTTATACGATAGTATAGTTCTAAATCACTGTAAAGGGCTCATCACCAATCAATACAGGTCTAGTTATATCTTATAGACTACAACAAGGCTCGTCGCCCTAATGCAGTTTCAGGATATACTCGAAGTCACTACAAAGGGCTCCTCACCAATCAGAGTAGGCCGACAGCTCATCAATCGGGTTAGTTGATAAGCTCGACTAAGCCAAGCACACGTCGAATGATCGACATGGAATGCATAAGTACTCCGTGTGGCCTAACCACTGCCGAACATCCCAAGTACGACTCAGGTTCATCGAACACATCCTGCGTGGCGAAAATAACCTCAACCACCAGTTTAAAGACTGTTACCGATTACCTGGACTATACAATAGTCCCGATGACATTCAATTATGACATGTTATCTGATGATATAGTCAAAGCAGCAAATGGATCATATTTCAAATTATACAATTAAAGGTCCAACATTGTCCGCTTTAGGGCTATCAGGGCTGTTGCACGAAATCGTTACACCACTCCCCCATCACCCTTCACGGCATTGTTTCTGCATGTTATGGAAAACAACCTAAACATGAATCCACACATATGCAATATAAAATACATGGAGGAAATCATACACATCATTGACGTAGTTGAGAATCATATCTCAACCCACATATAGGTACATCTTACTAACTACTAACTCATTCAGACACTTTTACATACACTTAGTCTACACATTACATCATACATATTATGTATTCATTAACATATGTATTAGGGCAAATCCTTTCGTTAAAGGGTTATCACCTATACAACAATCATATATCCATGACAGTTAGCCATGGAGAGTATAAAAGCGAATTCTATACTCATTCAATCATTTTCACAAACACTTAGACTACACAATATAACATACGCAATATATGTTGATAAAACATGTATTAGGCTAATCCGTACACCCAAAAGTTGATACACAGGCATCTAGCATACATAGACAACAATTAATCATGGCAAGCATAAATCCAAATTTCATACGTATACGGTATTTTCTACAAATACGAGGAATACAATATATTCAATATAGTTAACGTATAACTGAAAAATGAAACGGACAACACTTTATACATGTGAAATGAAATCCACGTCAGTAATATATCATTAACCGAGATTGAAAGTCTTGAAAACCATAACCTAAACGTATATAGTCCGCGCCTTACGCCGATGGACAAGTAGTGGACTCAGTCTGTATACTGATTCTTCGTCTACGGCTCAACGGCAACCTATACCATGAAATAAGTTAGCTACTTCATCACTTATGCTATTTGGAACTCTAAAAAATGTTAGGGTTATGTTTTCTTACCCAAGAACGGGATTGGTATTGCCGAAAAAGTGACACAGTAGTTGTAGTTTGGCACGTAAATCAGTGGGATTGAATCTTATGAAGAAACCCCAAGTCTCTCTCTCTCTCTCTCTCTCTCTCTCTTTTCTCTCTCTTGGATTGGCTAGGGTTTAGAATTCGTATGAGATTTGAGAATGGTGGTTTAAGGCCTTTTTATAAGCCCAAAAGCGATGGAAATAGCCCTAGGGCCAATGTATACTTAGGTTATAACCAAATCGGGTCTGTTCCGATCCAACAGAGCATTTCTGGAGGTCCTATTACTAAATGCAGTCGGACTTAAGCTCTCTAATATCAGATCTAGGTCAACCTAAGTTTTCAATATGGTCGGGTTTACAAATCGACCGTGGCGGACCAGTTTCAATTCAACGGTCACACCGAAACTCAATTAGGGCCACAAGTGCCTTGACATGTATGGGCTACCTTCCATGATTCGAGGGTGAATTTGGGTTAGAATCCAACGGTCAGAGCGTTTATAAATGACGTGCAAGCGACATGTCTTAGATTACTTAAATTTTTATTTAATTTCTTTAGAAACTTTCTTTTCTCACACTTTTCACTCCGGACTTAAGGAAATGGTCTCAAGACATCGTTTGGGTGTGATTTTCGAGGTGATTGTCAAGTCCAACTAGGTGGTCATAATTGTCTAAGTTTGTCACTATCGAACTTTCGACGTGCGGTCCAAGTTCGATACGAAGTTTCACGATGCTCTCAAGAGCAACTGGGTTTAGAGATTGATCCTAGGTTTTAGGATAACGTAGCGTTAACAATTCTATAGGTTTTGGGTCTTACAGATCGTATTTAAAGTGGTTGGCACTAATTTCACAGGTAATCTAGTTTAGCACTAGTTAAGTCACATTAAATTTCTAAAGAATTTAGTTCTAAATGATTTCTTTGGATTTGGAATTGAGTTATGAGAAGTTACCAAAGTGTTATGGTTGACCCATTGCCTAAGGACATCTAACTCCAGGTTGACAAAATTTTGGGGTGTTACACAATCTATCCAGCAAGTGGCTCCCACATGGGGCCCACCACACACATGTGTATATATATATATGTATAATATAATATAATATATTATATTATATTGACATATGCACATCATATATATAAAAATATAATATAATATTATATCCTTTTAATCGGACCAGTGTCCAGGCCCTAAACTAACTGCCTAGATGTAAATCACATATATCATGTGGGTCCCACGTGGGGCCCACCATAATGTTTATTTTCCACCCAATCAGTTGGTAAGGTCATAGAGACCCAGATTGAAGAGGAAAAATAAATTTCATAATGATCCAAAACTTTTGTCAATCCAACAGCGTTTCAATGCCAGACGTTCAATCCTCACCGTTCCCTGTAATGTGGGCCACCTGAACTCTAGGTACGGTTGATTTTTGGAAGGGGCCCACAACTAGAAGGGGCCAACCAAATGCATGGTGTGATGTTCAAAACACATCACGTGGGGCCTGTGGCTGGTACCACGTCCCTACCTACTGTCCGCTACAATAGAGGACGTTGCTGCAGTGTCCTCTGGACGTTAGCAGCAGCAGCCCTGCTGCATGCTTATTTATTTATTATTATTTTTAATTTTTCTTTAGTTTTTTCGTGGTAGGGCCTGCATCAGGTGGATCCACTCCGCCCATTGTATTCCATGGCTCAAGACAGTCCAAATGAGCACAATATTTAACATGTTTTAGTGGATAGAAAAAATCAAGGTGGGTCCTAACTGATTTGAACGATAGAAATCACAATTTTCTATGGTATGGCCTGCTTGATTATTGAAATGGCTTCATTTTTTGGTTCAATGCTTAAAATGATCTGGGGAATAGAATGGACGGCGTAGATTAGAACCATACATCAAGGTAGGGCCTACATGAGCAGTCCACACAAGTCTTGGAATCAAATTGGTTTTTTTTTTTTTTTTTTTTTCACTGGACGATACAATAGACTGCCAGTTCACACCTCACTCACGTCTAGAGTCCAGGGACGCTGGACGGTTTTGGATACAACACAAATTAAGGTGGGCCCCACCTGTAGACGTGTTGTCCAGGTGGGCCACCAAACGACTAGATGGTGTGGATAACACATACACCAAGGTGGGGTCCATCCAAGTGGGCCATGCAGCCACGCCATCACATAATAGAAAAATGAGAGAGAGAGAGAGAGAGAGAGAGAGAGAGAGAATGAAAGAGGCGAGTGATGGAGGGACCCCGACACTATGGGCCCTCCCTTTCCATGTATCAGAACATACATCAAGCGGGTCCCAATACATGTGGGCCTACCAAATCAAAAATCAACAGTGGAGATGCTTTCTTCACTAAAATGAAAGGTCTAGATGACCTCTTTAAATCTAGAAAGTAAACATCATGATGGGGGTCCATGGAGATTGGCCCCATCATGGAATGATCATGAAAATCATAGTGGGCCATCGGACACATCTAGGGTCCAAAGTAAGATCCATACCATCAATCGGTAGGCCCCACTTGGCCCATCATCAAAATAATGAAATTTAGGCCTATAGAAATACCCACCTTTGATATTCTTGGACTTCTTCTATCAATGCATCCTAGAGCTCCATGGGATGTATTTCAATGGTGGAGATGATCTTTAGATGGTGGGATTGAGTGGTAGGGAGGTGGGCCACACATCATCATCTAATTCCCTGTCGTGCCCACCTGGGATGGGATTCTTTCCTCACATTCTATTCCTAAATTGGGTTGAGGTTCTAATAAAATAACTTCTTCCTCATCAATGAAATCCTATGTGTTATGTAAGGAAGGTGTGTCATCATCATTGTATTTGAAAGATACCCACATCTCTTGACCATTCCCTTGAACCGTCATCGAGATCGGTTCATCTGAAAATTGAACCATATGCTCATTAACATAATTCAACTCTTCATCCCAAATTCTAAAGTGTTTCAAAAGTGAGTGAAGATCACCTTCCTCGCATTGTATTTTTGGATTGAGTTGTGGTTGAGATGAACTAGCTTCCATTAGCGCATCATAAGTAGGGATCCAAAGGAATAATCAATAAGTTGTGGTCGGGATGAATTAATCTCCATTAGCCTATCAATGCGTGATTCAAGTGTGTCTAATAATTTCATCATGTCATAGTCTGTGTAACTTAGAGATGACTCCTCTTGGATCGTTTCTGGTGGATATTCAGAAGTAGGGAACCCAAGAGAATAATCATTATAACATGTTGTTGGTTCATTCCCCCAATTTTGATGTTTTCACTGATTATAGTCATACAGATCATAGGTGGGAGAATCTGATTGTTGATAATAGTCCTCATGCCTATAGTTATGATAATCCCAACACTCACACACTGTCTTATTAATCCATGGGGTGTAATTATTCTCCCGCATATGATCGAGTAAGGACTTCTTAACCGGTGGATATTAGATTCTGGTTGGTTCTTGATGATAGTTTCAGAAAAATGTTGAGATATAGGTTGATTTCTACCATAATTATTATCCCAATATAAATTTTTCTTCTCAGTATACTGACGTCCCCACTCATTCATATACATGGTGAAACCTTAACTCTGAATATAATCCTAGGACCAGTTAATTTCAGAAAGCAATGTAGGAAAGAAAACTAAACTAAGAAGCAACCTAAGAGAAATAAAACTATAACTAAAAATTATGAAATCCTAAAAAAATAAGATAAAACTATGTAAACAAGAATTGGAAGAAAGATTTCGAAAATGGAGATGATTGATGTCTGAAGATTTGGGGAGCTCCTCCTTTTGAAGATAATCTTATTTAGCAGCTTCCTTTCTCAATTCTTATAAATAAAATAAAAATAAAAACAAATTAAGTTTCCTAAAATAATACTAGAAAAATCCTAAGCAACGGTTAGTTTCTAAAAAAGAAAGTTTCTAATCTTAGAACTAAAAATCTAATTTAGTTTCTAAAAAGGAAAATTTTTCTAAAACTAGAAAATAGAAAGCTACTTAAAAGAAGAATCTAACTCTAAAATTAGAAAATAGAAAATTTCTAAAAAAGAAAGCCCTAATTCTAAAAATAGAAATTAGAAAAAGTAGAGAATTTGGAAAGGGATTACCTAATTAGAAGTTCAAGTCAGGACCCTATAAAATAGGAAATAGTTTAGTTTCTAAAATAAAATAAAAAAACTTTAACCTAAAGTTAATAAAGTCCTAAGGTTATGAATTATGATAAGAGAGAATCCTAAATCCAATTGGACCGAAACAGTCCCCGGCAACGACGCCAAAAACTTGATGCTTTATTTAAACCAACTTGATTTAAATGATTTTAAACTCTCAAGTATACGAATCGAATGTAGATATGGTACGTATTACAAGATCATTTTCACGAGGTCTGGTTGTCATAATTTGAAATTTACGATTCTTCTTAACTAATCCGATAATAGTTTTGCTAACAATTAAGTAAACTAACAAAAATCTATGAAAAGTAATCGAGAGTAATAAGAAAAATTCAATCAAGGAGAGTACTAGGATATTTAAATCCACCCCTAATTATCATAACCCTTGTTTTACCTGTCGATTCACCCTAATTCAAATTGATATAAATTTAATAAATAAAGCACAGTCTATATCCTTGGTCGGGCACACAGAATGTATATAATCCCTTAAAGCATACAGATCACATCTTTCCATCCATGGTCAGGCATGGAGAGATGTAGATTCCTATTTCTTTCTCTATAAAAAACCTGTTCATGGTCTGTCACAAGAACCTAGAATAAGATTCTAAACAACATCCACATCTAGACTTTGGTTAAGCTCAAAGAATGGAGAAGTACGGAGATTTTAATTACACGCACTAGAGAAAGAAACAAATCAATCAAATCAAGATAAAATCAACATTCGGTAAGAGTCATTCAAATTAGGGGCTTCATCTCAGCCCTAACTAAGGAGTTTAGCCTAGCAACAGGCTAGAAAAAAGCATAAACAAAAGGAAGGAAAAAACTCTATTAGAAAAGCTGCTCCACGTTCCAGCTCCACATTTGGTAGATGTGGCCCTAAGCTCTCCTTCACTTTCTTTGGAATTCCCTTCTCCCTAGCTCTCGCTCCCTCTCATCCACGTTTTGCAGCTCTTTTTATAGCTGCTGGAGGGGCTAGAGCGGTGGAAATCATATTTGGAAAGCTGTCGCATGCGCAGTGAAAGCCTTTTCGCAGCCAAGTTCAGGGCTTCATAACTCTCGTGTTCCTTGCATTATGTTTGTAAAATCAACGTCTCTTGGGATGTTTTTGACTGCTCTACATGATGTACGGCTTGGATCGGCCTTATGATCAAAGATGGTGGCCCACAACCGCCTGGAAAAGTCAGTTTTTACGGATGTGCGAAAGCTTTCGTACTCTTTCATTGTCGTGATCGGTGGGCTCGACAGAGTTATTTTCAGGAAAATTCACCCCATCCATTGCATTCAGGATGAAATTTTGGTCAAGAGTGGATGGTTTTGAATGTCCATTGACGCGGCCTAGAGAATAAATCACAATAAAATCAATTTTGAACGTCTTAGGACCGCCTGTTTGTGGCCTCTGTATCGCACACGTGTGAACGCATGGGTATGAAAGGTCAGTGTGGGCTCGAAGATTTTAAGCCCCTCTACAAGATGGACGGCTTGGATCAGCAGTACGAGTGATGTAGGTGGCCCACCAACGTCCGCAAAATGGACAGCTGTTGGTTGGTTACGCAGAGATGAAAATGGCAATTGCCGTTTCTGGAGAAGATGCGGGCGGGTGTGGGTCAGCGCCCGCTGACCGCCTTAACTGTTGGTGGTGCGGCTTGCGTACATGTGCATGGTGTGTACACCATGCACATGGGTGGGGTCCATTGCAATGTATTTCAGAAATCCACTCTGATCATCTGTTTTCCCATCCAAATTTAACAGTTGAGACCAAAATAGAAGCATATTCTGTTATCAGGTGGGCCCCAAATTGAAGATTAATGGGCTGATCTATCCGTTGGCACACTTCTCGAGATATTCAATGGGTGAAATTTTACATGTATGGTTAATTTATGGCCCCCATCACATGTATAAAGTTTCGATTCAATCAGATAGCAGGAACCCTTTGATCTTGCATTATGCACTAGTTTCGGCCCTCTTTAACATGAACAACTTGATTCCTCGGATCCCTGGCGTATAAATTTGTCGATCTTGGTCCTTTGGGGTCCATCCCCTGCGCTGGTGACTTCGGAGCGTCAAATCCACACTCGTAATGCTCCTTTTCAATTCACACTCCTAATTACATCCTACAATAAAAACACGATTAAAATAGTCGTTTAAGCATTATCATGTTCGTAAAATCCAGTACTAATTGGGGTCTAATATGCAATATTCGACCCTCATCACAACCCCCATCCAGCATTTTACTAGTCCCGAGCAAAACATGCGAAAATAATTTTAGAAATAAAAGGCAATTCCTGTAAACCCGAGCGACTTGTGAATAAGTAGTTGAGATGAGAAAATTCTAAGATTCTGAATGGTGAGCAGTATTTTCTTCTGGGATCAAACTCATTGTAAATTTCATAATCAAGTTTAAAATATTAATCCATTAATTAGAATAATTCTAAACATTGAGTTCCATGAGTGTATAGTGCGATCTCGGCTTACCATCATTAAGAGATCCAATTGTCAATTTCATGTTATCATTGGTAATTAACAACAGAATTTATAACAACCAAAACTGAAACCAACACTTGCCTTAAAAATTAACTTTTCATTCTATCATGATTTTCTTTATAAATAGTAACATCAAGGAGGGGAATCAAATCCTCACTTACAGGGAGCAAACCTATGGTGAAAACTTGTCACCTAACTTTTCCTAAATGTCAACCATGGGGGAATCGAATTTACACCTATAGGGAGCAAACCTATGGTGAAGATTATGTGACTTACCCTTTTCAATTCTTCTTACAGAACATTTTTTTTTCAGGCTGGTTCCTTTTATGCTTAGTGATTACCAAGTTAATCATTCAATGTCGAACCAGAACCTTAATGTGCAAGCGAGATGTGATATGTGAGATCATGACTCAATCAATGTTTACAACTTCTAATCATGGATTAAAAACTCAAAGTTAACTGTGAAATCTAGCAGATGGCTGAATCCAAAGTCATAAATTACCACATTCTATGTCTTTTAATTTTAAAATCATAATTATCCCTCAGAATTACTTCAAAGTCACAAGAAATTTCAGAAAAGTCACAATTTTTGCTTAAGACCAAGAAAACACTGATTAGGTAGCTTAATCTCCCACCCCCAACCTAAAATCTACATTGTCCTCAATGTAAAGAAATTAGCATGCAATGCACATGGAGCAATGAAAGAAAATGAAAAGTGATGGAAAGATAGTACCTGAATGAAGGGATGAAGAGAGATTTTTCAAGAGATTGCTGTGCGAGAGCAGGTTAGTATGAGAGTGAAGACACGAAAGCAACTATCTTAAAACAACGTATGAAGCAAACTAACCTAATAACATAAAATCGTCTATTCTAGAACAGCATAAAGAAAATTACCCTAGTCCTATGAAAGAAAGGAAAAACTACTCGATCATGCTGCAAGGTTCCTCTTTCGGCCAATATCTTGATAAGTTTCTCAGTAGGTTCCTCAATAGGATCATCCAAAAGCCCTTTTTGCAATAAGTTTGGATGCCTTGGAGCATGACTTTCCAGAGGAACTTATGTACTTCATAAGAAATTTTTCGTTGAATTGTTTGAGGTATCCAGAGTATATATGATTCACATGTGACAGAAGAAGTTTCAACGTTAGTATTCCATGGTGAATCAGAGACTACACATAAATAAAGTTCAAAAAACTTCTTAAAAAGTGTAGTCTCAACATATTTTGAAGTTTCACACTTCGGTTTAATTTTCAGCTCCTCTTCCTTTAATGGTAAATATTGAGAGTTTGGGGAAGGAGGGGCTTCAGAATGAAGGTTCTCTTGGTCAGTGATAACTACCAAGGTATTGCCTTACGAGGCAGCCACTATTTCTTTTATCATAGGTTCAATTGAATCTACAAGGTGTGCCAAGCAATCATCCAAAGAGTTGGGAAGTTCAGCTGAGCATGACTTATTTTCCACATTGGAGATTGTGATGATCTGCCCAAGGAATCCATCATCTTTGAAAGTGGATGGAGGTACACTCTCTTGCTCCAACCCTGTAAAAACAATCTCAGGGTCAAGAAATGAAGTATTAATGTGAGGACTCTGTTCATTGATACTACTCAGAAGAGACATTGAATCGCTAAAAGTGTATGACTCAGACGGTGGCCTCAACTGGGTGGTTTCAACTTCCAAAGTCATATCAAGCGGTTCATTCATTTTTCGAATCATATCAACATCCAATCAGGGGAGTGGCCTAAACATGTTTCACAAGAGTTAGAAAGGTCAGTTGTAATGGGCTCATCCTCCATTTTTAAATCAGACATGTTAGGTGAGAGGAGTGGCTCATTTTGACTAACCACTACGTAAACTTCTTGATCACTGACGTGGACCATACTTGAGATTGATTTCAGGAGAATTTGGACTGAATATTCATGATCATCATCCCAATACATATCATTATCTAATTTCCTATCATGCCCACCTGGGATGGGATTGCTTTTCTCACATTCTATTCCTAAATTAGGTTGAGGTTCTAATAAACTGACCTCTTCCTCATCATTGAAATCTTGTGTGTTATGTAAGGAAGGTATGTCATTATCACTGTATTTGAAAGATACCCACATCTCTTGACCATTCTTTTGAACCGTCATCGAGATCGGTTCATCTAGAAATTGAACCATATGCTCATTAACATAATTCAACTCTTCATCCCAAATTCTAAAGTGTTTCAAAAGTGAGTGAAGATCACCTTCCTCGCATTGTATTTCTGGATTGAGTTGCGGCTGATATGAACTAGCTTTCATTAGCGCATCATAAGTAGGGAATCCAAAGGAATAATCAATGGGTTATGGTCGGGATGAATTAATCTCCATTACCCTATCAATGCGTGATTCAAGTGCGTCTAATAATTTCATCATGTCATAGTCTGTGTAACTCGGAGATGACTCCTCTTGGATCGTTTCTGGTGGATATTCAGAATTAGGGAACCCAAGAGAATAATCATTATAACATGTTGTTGGTTCATTTTCCCAATTTTGATATTTTCACTGATTATAGTCATATAGATCATAGCTGGGAGAATTTGATGGTTGATAATAGTCCTCACGCCTATAGTTATGATAATCCCAACACTCATACACTGTCTTATTAATCTACGGGGTGTAATTATTCTCCCGCATATGATCGAGTAAGGACTTCTTAACTGGTGGATATTAGATTCTGGTTGGTTCTCGATGATAGTTTCAGAAAAATGTTAAGATATAGGTTGATTTCTACCATAATTATTATCCCAATATAAATTTTTCTTCTCAGTATACTGACGTCCCCACTCATTCATATACATGGTGAAACCTTAACTCTAAATCTAATTCTAGGACCAGTTAACTGCATAAAGCAATGTAGGAAAAAAAACTAAACTAAGAAGCAACCTAAGAGAAATAAAACTATAACTAAAAATTATGAAATCCTAAAAAAATAAGATAAAACTATGTAAACAAGAATTGGAAGAAAGATCCCGAAAATGGAGATGATTGATGTCTGAAGATTTGGGGAGCTCCTCCTTTTGAAGATAATCTTATCTAGAAGCTTCCTTTCTCAATTACTATAAATAAAATGAAAATAAAAATAAATTAAGTTTCCTAAAATAATACTAGAAAAATCCTAAGCAACAGTTAGTTTCTAAAAAAGAAAGTTTCTAATCTTAGAACTAAAAAGCTAAGTTAGTTTCTAAAAGAGGAAAATTTTCTAAAATTAGAAAATAGAAAGTTACTTAAAAGAAGAATCTAACACTAAAATTAGAAAATAGAAAATTTTTAAAAAAGAAAGCCTTAATTCTAAAAATAGAAATTAAAAAAAGTAGAGAATTTGGAAAGGGATTACCCAATTAGAAGTTCAAGTCAGGACCCTATAAAATAGGAAATAAGTTAGTTTCTAAAATAAAATAAAAAAAACTTTAACCTAAAGTCAGTAAAATCCTAAGGCTATGAATTATGATAAGAGGGAATCCTAAATCTAATTGAACCGAAACAGTCCCCGGCAACGACGCCAAAAACTTAATGCTTTATTTAAACCAATCTGATTTAAATGATTTTAAACTCGCAAGTATACGAATCGAATGTAGATATGATACGTATTACGAGATCGTTCCCACGAGGACTAGTTGTCACAATTCAAAATTTATGATTCTTCTTAACTAATTCGACAAATAGTTTTGCTAACAACTAAGTAAACTAACAAAAATCTATGAAAAGTAACCGAGAGTAATAAGAAAAATTCAATCAAGGAGAGTACTAGGACTTTTAAATCCACCCCTAATTATCATAACCCTTGTTTTACCTGTCGATTCACCCTAATTCAGATTGATATACATTTAATAAATAAAGCACCCTTTATATCCTTGGTCGGGCACACAGAATGTATATAATCCCTTAAAGCATACGGATCACATCTTTCCATCCATGGTCAAGCATGGAGAGATGTAGATTCCTATTTCTTTCTCTATAGGAAACCTATTCATGGTCAGACACAAGCACCTAGAATAGGATTTCAAACAACCTCCACATCTAGACTTTAGTTAAGCTCATAGAATGGAGAAGTATGAAGATTTCAGTTACACACACTAGAGAAAGAAACAAATAAATCAAATCAAGATAAAATCAACATTCGGCAAGAGTCATTCAAATTAGGGCCTTCATCTCAGCCCTAGTTAAGGGGTTTAGCCTAGCAACATGATTAGGCTAGAAAAAAACATAAACAAAAGGAAGGAAAAAACTCTATTAGAAAAGCTGCTCAACGTTGCAGCGCCACGTTTGGCAGATGTGGCCCCAAGCTCTATTTCTCTTTCTCTAGAATTCCCTTCTCCCCTAGCTCTGGTTCCCTCTCATCCACATTTTTCTGCTCTTTTTATAGCTGCTAGAGTGGCTGGAGTGGTGGAAATCGAATTTGGAAAGCTGTCGCACGCGTGGTGAAAGCCTTTTCGCAGCCAAGTTCGGGGCTTCATAAATCTCGTGTTCCTTGCATTATGTCTATAAAATCAACGTCTCTTGGGACATTTTTGACTGCTCTACACGATGTACGGCTTGGATCAGCCATATGATCAAAGATGGTAGCCCACAACCGCCTGAAAAAGTCAGTTTTCACGGATGTGCGAAAGCTTTCGCACTCTTTCGCTGCCGTAATCGGTGGGCCCCACAGAGGTATTTTTAGGAAAAGTCACCCCGTCCATTGCATTCAGGATGAAATTTCGGTCAAGAATAGATGGTTTTGAACTTCCATTGATGCGGCCTAGAGAATAAATCACAATAAAATCAATTTTGAACGTCACAGGACCGCCTGTTTGTGGCCTCTGTATCACACATGTGTGAATGCATGAGTATGAAAGGTCAATGTGGGTTCAAAGATTTCAAGCCCCTCTACAAGATGGATGACTTAGATCAGCAGTACGAGTGATGTAGGTGGCCCGCCGACGTTCGCAAAATGGATAGCTGTCGGTCGATTACGCAGAGGCGAAAATGGAAATTGTCATTTTTGGAGAAGATGCGGACGGGCGTGGGTCAGCGCCCGCTAACCGCCTTAACTGTTGGCGATGCGGCTTGCTTACACGTGCATGGTGTACACACCATGCACACGGGTGGGGTCCACTGCAACGTATTTTAGAAATCCACTCCGACCATCTATTTTCCCATCCAAATTTAACAGTTGAGACCAAAATAGAAGCATATTCTGTTATCAGGTGGGCCCTAAATTGAAGATTAATGGGCGGATCTGTCCGTTGGCACACTTCTCGGATATCCAATGGGTGAAATTTTACATGTATGGTTAATTTATGGCCCCCATCACATGTATGAAGTTTCGAGTCAATCGGATAGAGAGAACCCTTTGATCTTGCTTTCTGCACCAGTTTCGGGCCTCTTTAACATGAACAACTTAATTTTCTCGGATCCCTGACATATAAATCTATCAATCTTGGTCCTCTGGGGTCCGTCCCTTGCTCTGGTGACTTCGGAGCTTCAAATCCACACTTGTAATGCTCTTTTTCAGTTCACACTCCTAATTACATCTTGCAACAAAAACACGATTAAAATAGTCCGTTAAGCATTATCATGTTCGTAAAATCCAGTAATAATTGGGGTCTAATATGCAATATTCGACCCTCATCATTTACTGAGTATGAGGCGTGATAGGATTTTTCATAAAATCCATTTATGAGAAATTGGACGAAAGGGTATACCCTGCATCAAAAAGGTATCATGTTTGGAAATGCAAGGAAAGCAGATTCGGCAATAAAGAGGACTATTCATTTTCCATCAAAGGGAACCAAAATTGCAATTCCACTTGTTGATGTGAATGCGATAACAATTTTTAGATGAAATCAATTCCATCGGACTACGATTTCAATACTCCCAAACACATTCTCAATTTCAAGACTCCCAAACACATACAATATTGGTGTAGCCAAATGGGTATTAAAAAAAAAAGAGGGCAAAATAAATAAATAGAAGAAATTAAACAGGTTGCAGCATACCAAAATCCTCTCTGATGATGCATTCTAACGAATGCGCTGATGATGATTTTTACGTTTGGAACAATGGTGCAGGAGATTGAGAGAGAGAGAGAGAGAAGAGGCGCGGGAGATCGAGAGTGAGAGAGAAAGGGACAGACATGAGAGGGAATGGTGTTTTTCCCCAAGGAGGGGAGGGAAAGAATGAAACATTTTGTGAGTGTGGGAAAAGAAAAAGAAGAGCGATTTCTGCATTTTGTACCTCTAACAGCTCTGTTATGGTCTAAAACTATAGCTAAAAGCCCCTTGGCCGTAGCCATTGTGTCGTTCGTCGTAGCCCCTCTACGTTCACACGTCTGGCGGGATCTTGATGGACAGGTTTTTTTCAAGGACTTTTTGAGGTCCATCTTGATGCATTTGATATATCCACTCTGTCCATTAATTTTGTAATTGTTTTATAGGGAATGACCCCAACATCTAGGCAAATCAAAGGTCCAATTGAACCACACCATCAATCAATGGTAGATATTAATCTTCACTATTTCCTAACATGTGGTCCACTTGAGCGTTCAATCTACTTCCTTTTTTGGGCTCCTGCCCTAAAATTCTCTTTCAAAATGGATAGATGTATTAGATGGAGCACACAAATTTTAATGGGCCTCGTAGAGTCCCTTATGGGGCTATCCCATGTTGGATGAATGTGTGAAGGTGGGAGCTTTTAGCTATGGTTTAGGCTTTTTTAGCAACGGTTTTAAGCCGTAGCAATCTAGCTATGATTTATATCCGTAGCTAAAAGCTAGCATGGTCCGTAGCCTTTGGTCAGTTTTTTGGTAGTGCAAACAGGTTTCAATGGTAAGCGTTCAATACTTCACTATTTTTATAGTGCAGTCCACTTGATAGATGGTGGGGATATAAATTATACACATCAGTGATGGGTCCCACGAAGTGTGGTCCATAGATGGACGGCGTATATACAACACATTCATCCCTGGACGGACGGTGCAGCTAAAGCACATACAGCATGGCGGATCCCATCGTCCAGATGGATGGTGAGGATAAAACACACACATCGTGAGGTGGGTCCCACTGTCGACATGGCTGGACAGTGTGGCCCATACATCCAGCAGGCCGCACTGTTGATGGCCATATGGATGAATCACAAACATCATGACTGGCCCACACCAGCAGATGGGCAGTGTGAAGAAACACATACATTATGTGGGACCCACTGGGCTTGCTGACATCATCACAACAGGTGGGTCCTACCATTTGGACAGTATAGATGAAGCACATACATCGTGTGGGAACTACAGAACTTACTGACGTCACGATAGCAGCTTTATAGCTGTGTGTGGTAGACTAACCAATCTGCTTCTCACCATCCAATCCCTGGACGGTGAGGATACAATACATCCATCAAGGTAGACCCCACCATCTAAGGACTGGATGGTGTGGATAAAACTTACATCTGGTGGGGTCCATGGACGGTGTGGACCCCACACACACATCATCATGTGGGCCCCATGTGCTGGAGGCAGCATGGACAACGTGGATATAGCAGCTGTATCATGTGGGACCACACAGATGGCTGGTTGTATTATAACTCATACCACATGATTAGACCTTCAGAACTTGCTGACGCAGTGGCTGTCGGCTTCATTGGAGCCCGGATTTCATCAGGTGGGACCACACATGTGGCCCACCAAACTTTAAATAAAGCTGATATTTGTTTTTCCTCTTCACCTAGGTCTGTCCAGATGGACCAGCAGTAAGCCCGTCCATTGAACAGTCCAGCAAGATGGGCCCCATGGGTAGATGGCATGATATAACCCATATATCATAGTGGGGTCCAATAGGGTGGGCCACACGGCCCCGGAATCAGGCCGATATTTGTGTTTTCCTTCATCTGGGCTAGCCCAAAAATGGGTAGCAAGGTGGGCTCCATAAACTGGATGGTCCGAATTTTTGATCACATCAGGTGGGCCACACACATATCACCATAAAAAAACGGAAAGAGAGAGAGAGAGAGAGAGAGAGAGAGAGAGAGAGAGAGAGAGAGAGAGAGAGAGAGAGAGAGAGAGAGTGAAGAGGAGGGATCCCATCACTATGGGCCCTTCCATACTTAATACAATGCATAATCAAGTAGGTCCCACCACAAGTGGGACCACGAATAGAAATCAATGGTGGAAATCTGAAGATCACCTAGCTATTGCACTCCTTCTTGGTCCCTTGGCTTCCTTAGCTCCTATGCTCAACCCTTGATGGTGGATAATGAAGTTTGGATGGCGGAGATGAGAGTTTTTGGGGTAGAGAAGTGGGCCACAACTAGCTTCTCCTAAGGAGGCTTGGACGATTGCTCTCTTGGTTGCTTGTGAGTTAAAGAGAAAATGAGAGAGAGAGAGAAGTGATGGGATGAAAAGGGATGGAGTGATGGGTGGAGAGACAGAGAGTTAACTTTGGATGAGAGAGGTATGGGTTGTCATGCCTTGTTGGTAAGAGAGGGATGCGTGTTAATAGGATATGTACTTGACTTGTATATTGATTGATTGATTTAATATTTGGTAGAGATTCTCTTGGGTTTTATAAATGCGCAACACTTTCCTCAAAATAAACACGAGCCCACAACTCCTAGCCTGGGTATCGCATCAACGCGCGAGATGCGACATTGGAACTGCGGTGATGATGCGTCACTAAGATACACGTTTCGAGTTGAGTCGACATATATATATAAGATGTGACCTAGAGTAATGCACAAACACCGATTATCGGTCACGGGTTACCAGAATTCTAACGAGATGATTGCAGAAGTCTAAGGAACAGTATAGACTAGGATACGGGCCTCACATATGGGCTACCCGAGTAACCCAGAAATTTTGCACTTTTCTAAAATTTTCTATTATGTAAATATTAATAAAAATGTAATAAAGAAAAGAATTATAGACAGCATAATTAATTAGTGCAACAAAATCCAATGTCATGTTTTAAATTAGAGAATCAAACGCTTGGATAGAGGTTTTGTCAGAATATCTGCAAGCTGCTTCTCAGTATGAATGTATCCAAGCATAATGGTCATGTCTTTAACTAATTCTTGAATATAATGATATCGTATGTCGATGTATTTTATGCAAGAATGTTGAATAAGTTTTTTTAAAATGTTTATTGCTCTTGTATTATCATAATATTCATGGTGTCTTGATTAATACCATAGTACGCTAACATGCTTTTCGTCCACATAAGTTGCGTGCATGCATTCCCCACTACAATATATTCAACTTCTACGATGGATAATGATACTAAATTTTTCTTCTTTATCATCTAAGAAACAAGGCAGCTTCCAATATAAAAGCATCCACCACTTGTGGATTTTCTCTCATCAATATTCCTTGTCCAGTCAACATTAGTGTATCCAGCTATTTGTAGAGATGTATCATGTGGATACCATAAACTTAAGTTATCAGTACTTGCAACATATCTAATAATTCTTATGACAACAGATAAATGATATTTTTTAGGGTTAGCTAATATCTAACACAAATGCCAACACAGAAAGAAATATCAAGTTTGTTGGCTGTCAAGTACAATAGACTACCAATCATGGTACGATAAACAGGAAAATCAACACTTTTACCTGATTCATCTTTAGATAGTTTGAGTGTTGTAGACATGAGTGTATGAAATTTTTTACCATTTTCAAAGTTAAAATTCTTCACTAGATTCATAGCATATTTGGTTTGAGAGATAAATATTCCATCTTTAAGCTGTTTCACTTGGTGTCACGCCCTCAAGACTCAGAAACTGGGCTCACAAAATTCTCGATCGTCGAATCCGGCGTCGACAGCCTCCGTAGAACTCCATTCTCGGCTCCTAGCTCCCATTCGCCAGGTTCCGATCCTGGGATGCTACGAGGAGAATTTTCAACATCAGTTTGATTCGTAATAAGCATAACCAAAGGCATAACCCACAAACAACAACCAAGAACTCTATTACATTTTCACTATGATAAAAAACTTTACAAGTACAATGAGCATAAAGGGAAAATACAATGATGATGAATAAAAACTCCAAAACGATCTGCTAAGCGCTCCTGCCTCAACGCTGTTGCGAGCCAACGTCACCTGCACGCAACGGTCGTGCATAATCTTATATAAAGCTTAGAGGGTGGTGAAAGTGGGTGCGCAAGGTAGTAATATGAACATGATATATCAGAGAGATGCAGAATATGCAGATGGATCCATGAAAACGTTTAGCCATACCAAAGCTATGCGATGCAAGACATGAATGATATCGACCATCCCAAGGCCATGTGATGTGAAATGTAACTCAAGCATATAAATCCTCATCTATGTCCACACATCAATACAACTCAAATCTGGGATATCACCGGGGTCTAGTACACTCTAAACCAGATCGCCACCTCATCGCGCGCAATAAGGTAAGTGGAAGAGACCTCACTATCTGTCTACCAATATTGGGCTTGACTCATCGATAGTGGACCCATTTCTCGAGTTGGTCAAACTCAGCCTAGCTTTGCCCCCTACTCTTGGACGGGTAAGGCCGCACCCCCTTCTAACCGACCACGACACAGTGGAGAGCACAGCCATCTGGTAATCGGCACTCAACGTTCATCTACCCACTCGGTCTAAACGTTGGAGTAATATCTTGATACCATAAGGGTTTAAGGACTTTTACCCAGGGATATCTATAGCACCCCATGTAAAATAAAATTTCTCGTATCCAATCCTGCCAACCACGATGCGTCTGTGGCGGCTATGGCCCCGATGTCGTTAGGGCGTACAGTAACCATATCACACAATGCAAAATGCATGAATCATACTATTTAATCATGCAACAATCTCGTGCGCACCATGCGCTCATGTGGGACGCTCCGTCTCATATGGAGTCCCGTAAATGTCTCAGCCTAACGGCTTATGCGATGATTAAACATTCCTCATATCAAGCATACATATGATGCATATGGGAATGAGTAATGGAATTATACTAAGCATGTTACAAAGTAATGAATTATCCTTACAAAGCAGATGGGCCTAGACGGCCTACACACAATAATTATGGCCTATCAATGGTCCTAAGGAGAGTCATAATGCAGACATTTAACCAACACTGTACTTGCAATGTGGACGTCAAACCACAATTGCTCCCAAGCCATAACCCTAAACATCGTTACACAAACCATGTTGGTTTCACACATTGTAATGGACCTTAGGTACATCCTATTGGGCCTTCATTACATCAAATGGGTTACATAAGTGGGCGTTACGTTCATCAAAGGGGCCGCATTACTGGGCTTTAGCAATGGCCTTAGGTACATTACAATGGGTCATAACCCATGGGCCTCAGAGTACATCATAATGGGTCTAATCACATGGGCCTTGTGTGTCTTAAATGGGCCTAATCCCATGGGTTTTATACATATCAAATGGGCCTAATTCTATAGGCCTTATATAAATCAAATGGGCCTAAAACCCATAGGCCTTGTCTATCAAGTGGGCCTAAATCCATAGGCCTTATATGTCAAATGGGCCTAAATCCATAGGCCTTGGAATATATCAAATGTCCAATCCCATGGGCCTTATATTACACCAAATGGCCCCATTCCATGGGCCTTAGATCCACATCAAAGTGGGCCCTAATGGATTACCACAAACACCTTAAGATGGGCCTCAAAACATGCCAAGGTGGGGTCCACTTGGACTATGGATCTGGCTCATTCCTTAGCTCATGTCATAAATGAGCTATCAAAGTGGATAGACGGTTAGATATGGCACATACCTTGCGCATGCGGCTCACATAGCCTGGGAGGCATGAGCACGTCAACACAGCAGCTATTTTGATGTTGTGTACGTGCACAAGTCAATCCACTAACAAGTGGGTCCCACATGGGGCCCACACAATATTTATTTGTCGTCCAACCTATTTACCAAGTCACACGGTCAGGGTAGGGGACCCACCGTAATATCTATTTGCCGTCCAACCTATTGCTAAGGCCACGTGGACCAAGGGTTGGGGGTGGGGCCCACTGTAATGTTTATTTTCCATCCAAACTGTTCCGAGAGGTCACGCGGACCTGAATGAAGGGAAAACACAAATTTCATCTTGATTCAGAACTTCTGGGGCCCAAAAAAGGTTTCTAATGGTAGAGGTTCAATCCTGCTATTTCCTATGGTGTGGGCCACCTGAGATCTAGATGGGGCTGGAATTTGGAGGGCAGCCTGCTTTCATCAAGGCCCATAAAACGGACGGTTCAGATATACTAAAAGTACATCAGGGTGGGGCCCATGGCCTAGCCGTGGGACTGCTTGGTCCCCCGTGTGTCAAGCCGCAGGCGCGCTGCCTGCGCTGGCAGCAGCAGCAGCGCTGCTTCAAAGTTTCTTTTTTTTTTTTTTTTAAATAACTGATTTTTGTGGTTTTTCACAGGTGGGGCCGACCTCAAGTAAATCCAACCCGTCCATTGTGTTCAGTGGCTCAAGGCCGTCCTAATGAGTCTAATATCCGATATTTTTCCGACGAATAAAAATACCAGGGTGTCTTTCAATGGTTGAATCCACTATTTTACAGGCTATGGCCCGCCTGAAGATCGGATGTACCTCATTTTTCAGCTCAATGCCTCAAATGGGCTTGGGAACGGAATAGACGGCGTGGATTGAATACATTCATCAAGGTGGGGCCTATGCGAGTGGCCCTTCCCCAAAAGCTTAAAAGGATCAAGCTTATATTTGTGTTTTCCTTTCAGCGTCCAGGGAACGTCCAACGTCCCTGGACATGATACATACGTTGAGGTGGACCTTGTTGAGTGGGCTACCACTGATGGATGAACACATATAAGGTGGGCCCCACTTATAAATGGCTTGGGTAGGATACAAGCCTCATGGTGGGGTCCATTCAAGTGGGCCACACGGCCACATAAATCATACCAAAAAAAATAAATAAAAATGAGAGGGAGAGAGAGAGAGAAAGATAGAATGGGACACGCATGATGGAGGGTCCTCGACACTATGGGCCCTCCCTTCCATGATCTACAACATAAATCATTGCATATAGGCCCACCTAATCAAGAAACAATGGTGGAGATCCATTCTCCACGAAAATAAATGGTCTAGATGACCTTATTTACAAGCTAGGAAAGGTAAACATCATGATGAGGTCCATGGAGAATGGCCTCATCATGGAATGATATGGATAATCAAGGTGAGCCATCGGCCACATCTTAGGGTCCAAAGTGAGATCCACACCATTGATCGGTGGGCCTCACTTGGCCCATCATAAAAATAAGTGAACTACCCTATAGAAGCACCCACTATTTGATCTTCTTGCTCCAACGGGTTCCTTAGCACCTTAGCTTCGACTTCAATGAAGGAGATGAGAAATGGATGGCTAGGATGGGAGATCTTGGGATGGAGAGGTGGGCCACACTTGGAGTTTTGGAAAGAGAGGGAGAGGCTCATACGTATGGGTTTTGGTTGCTTGAGAAAATGAGATGAGAAATGAGAAAGAGAGAGAGTTGTAAGGAGATGTGAGGTGATGGGGTGATGGAGTGATGGGAGAGAGATGGGTGTGTAAGGCTTTGTTGACTTTGGTGGCCTTTTGTATAAGAAAGGCATGCGCTTGTAAGACCTTTTTTTTGACTTTTGTGGTTGCTTGGGTATGGGTGAAAGGTAATGTGTACTTGACATGAGATGTGATGGGATTGATGTGACACCTCATAGAGATTCTCTTGGGTTTCGCAATGCGCGACGTTTTCCTCGCACCGAACGCTGACCTATATCTCCTGACCAGGGTATCGCCTCGGCGTGCAAGTCGTGGCATTAGAACTGCAGTGATGGCACGGTCGCTATGGTAAGGGTCTTGGGTTGAGTCAACTCGGGTTGACGGCATACGAATCAGGGTCGTGCGTAAATATCGATTAAGGGTCGAAGGTTGCTGGAATTTGACCGGTAAGACCGCGGAAGTCTACGGAACGGTAAGGACTAAGATTCGGGTCTTACACTTGGAGACAAAGGAAATAATTTAGCTCACCAACCATACTTATTTCAAATTTTAATTTCAATGAATTTGCAAAATTAGAGGAGAGGTCAGTACAAGTTGATCCATAAATAAAATCATCTACATATATTTGTACAATCAACATATCTTCATTACATTTTTTTAATAAATAAGGTTTTATCAACACTCCCACATTAAAATTTTGACTAAGTATAAATTTAGTTAATTTTTCATACCAAGCTCTTAGGGCTTATTTTAAACAATACAGAGCCTTTTTAAGACAGTATACGTTATTAGGAAGTTTGAGATCTTTAAAGCTTTTAGGTTGTTCAAGATACACTTCATCGTTTAAGACCACTTTTAACATCCATCTGGTGTATTTTAAAATTTTTATAGCATGCAACGATAGATTCAAGATAAGCAATTGGTGTCAAGATCTCATTGTACTCAATCCTTTCAATTTGAGTGTAAGCTTGCACAACCAATTGTGCCTATTTCTTATAATATTACCTAATTCATTAGATTTATTTTTAAAAATCCATTTAGTTCCAATCATAAGCTTGTCAGAAGGTTTGGGAGCCAAATACCAAACATCATTTTTAACAAACTGAATTTAATTCATCTTGCACTGTCAAAATCCAACTTTCATCAGATAGGGCTTCATTTACATTAGTTAGTTCATTTACATTAGTTAGTTCTATCTGGGAAGTGAAGTAGACATGATTACATAAGTTTTCTAACTGTCTTTTGGTTTGAACACTAGTGTGAGGGTTACCAAGTTTTTGATTAGTCGGATGATCCTTGACTAATATCATCTTAATTAAATATGATTTTGATGATGGTTTAGATTGATTGAATATGTAATTTCATCATCTTGATCAAGTTTGGGTGTGATAGTTTAATCATCGATAACAACATTTATAAATTCTTATATCACCCTAGATCTTTTATTTACGACATGATATGCTCTACTGTTTACAGTGTATCCTAAAAATATACCCTCATTGCTTTTATCTTCAAACTTTTCCAAATGTTTCCGATCTTGTAAAATGAAGCACTTGTTTTCGAATGTACGAAAATATTTCACAGAAGGTTTTGTATCAAACCAAAGTTCACAAGCTATTTTATTTTTGCCTACTCTTATATACACACGATTAATAATGTAGCAAGTGGTATTAACAGCTTCAGCCCATAAATTTTTAGCTAATTTTAAGCTATTTAGCGTAACACTCGCCATTTCTTGTAGAACTCTATTTTTCCTCTTATCAACTCCATTTTTCTGAGGTGTTTTAAGAGCATAAAATTCATATAATATTCCATAGTCATTATAATACTTTTCAAATTCAGTACTAAGCTCACTTCTTATTGTTTGTGCCATGAATATCTAGTATATTCATCTACTACATGTAGAAAGTATTTCTTTTCTCCTCAGCTCTCTGCTCGAATTGGTCCAATTAAGTCCATATGGAGTAGTTCAAGAGGTCTTGTAGTGGCTAAGGAGTCCACCTTTTTGTGACTATTCCTAATTTGTTTACCTATTTGACAGGCACCACATATTTTATTTTCTACCTTTTTTAAATTTGGGTAGACCATGTAGATGATCTCTTTTACTCAATTTGTACAAGTCTCAGTAGTTTACATCTCCAAGACCTTAATGCCAAAGTTCAGCTTCATCTATTTGGACCATGTAACATGAATGTTTTGTTAGAGTCATCAATAATAGTCATTTTCAGAGGTCCTACAACTATTTAATATTATATGACCTTGATTGTTAATTATCTCACATCCATGATCTGAAAATTTTACACTATAATTATTATCACAGATTTCAAATATGCTTAACAAGTTATGCTTTAATCCTTTAACATATAATACATTTTCAAAGATAGGTAGATTGGGAAGTTTTACATTACCTCTTTCGATGATTTTGCAGTTGCTACCATCTCCAAACGTAACTGAGCCTCCATTGATTTGATTAATGTCTGATAGAATTGCCTTATCATCTATCATATGTCTTGAACATCCACTATCTAGGTACCATCTCGAATGACTACTTACTTTGAAAGTTGTGTGGATAACAAGACACTTGACCTTTGGAACTCATTTCATTATAGTACTAGGTTTAGAAGGATCTCTTATCATTTGTTGTGTTTGAGAGTAAGAGTTTTCCTTGTTTCTACTTACTCTGTTATTTTCAGAGTTGGATTTCAAGAGTTCTTTAAGCAACTCCACTATCTTACCGGTTAGAGGATGATTATTGTTTCTCCTTTGATATTTGTGGTAGTTGGCATTATTTTTTATATTATAAGTTTTTAAAAGATTTTTACATTCTTGTTTACTTCTTTTGGAGTTTCTCATTTAAACTTTGAAGATTCTCCTTTTACAAATATGGGAGCGGAGTTTTTAGATTTTTCTGTTCAACCTTTGATATAACCCAAGCTAGATTTGTCACCGCTTCGGCGAGATGTGCTTAATAAATTTTCAAGTTTCTGATTTCCTTGGGTATATATCCAAGTATCTTTTGAAGTCTTAAAGGAAGAAACTGATCTATTTTTATATTCTTATTTTCATATTTGAGATTTTGGATTTCAGAAATTTTTAATTCAAATCTAATTTAATTTTTTCAAAGTAATCAGAAGAATGAGACCTTTCCAAAACAGCTTTTTCAAGTTCTAATTAAAGCTTAGCACATTTTTCTTTTTAAACTTTTAGTTTAGCGGCAATCTTCCAACTTTCTTTGAATAAGACATCATATGCTACATGGAGATCATCATTGTTATCAGAATCACTTTCAAGAGTTTCAAAATTAAAATTTTCGTATTCATCTGACAGAGTGATTCTGGCTATAGTCATAAAAGTCTTCTGATCTCTCACAATTTCATGGTCGGATTCATCAGTTTCTGAATTAGATTTAGATTCTGATGATTCATCCAAAGTAGCAATGATGCCTCTTCTTATAGATTTATCCTTCTCAAGACATTTTGAAGTTAGATACCCAAATTCAGAACAGTTGAAGCATTAGGTGTCTATAGATTTTGATTTTCAAAATTTTGAATTTCTTTTTCTTTTGTCAAAAGGTTTTTAAAAATCTGATATATTTTTATTTATTTTTTTGAAAAATTTATAAAACTTTTTAGCCAACATTGCCATATCATCCTCTTTCTCATCATTATCAGAATTTATATCTATATCTTTCGATTTCGATTTAGAGGATTTAAGAGCTACGGACTTGTTTTTTAGAGCTTTAAAATTCAGCTTGTAGGTTTGTAAAAATCCTAACTAATTCCTTAACTACATAGATAGGTATCTCTTAATTCTTATATAGTAGTGACTTTAGAATTGAACCTGTCAGAAAGTGATCGCAGTATCTTTGCACAAACCTTGCTTTCAGGAAAATTTTCTCCAAGACCCTGCATCAAATTAACAATGTTGTTTAGTTCCATATAAAAGTCCATGAATGATTCACTTTCTTCCATATGAATTTCCTCAAACTTAGTTGTGAGGATTTGAATCTTAGTCTTTTTGACAATGTTAGTTCCTTTATGTGTCATTTCGAGAACATTCCATGTTGTTTTGTTGTATCATAAGAAATGATTCTTTTGAATTCATCCGGTGATAGAGCACATGTAATTGCATTTAAGGCTTTTGCATTAGCGTTGCTTTCACTTTTCTGAATGGTAGTCTAAAAAGTAGAAGCGATTTCTTTTATGGACATGGTTCCATCCTTAGCCAATACTTCCATCATTGGAGGGGTCTATTTAGTTAATGTGGCTTGCCTACCTTCATCAATAGATTTTAGGAAAATCCTCATTCAAGCTTTCCAATAAGAGTAATTTGACCCATCAAAGGGAGGTGGCCTAGTAATGGATAGACTATCCTCTAGTTCGGTAAAATTTGAGCCATCAACGACACTCGAATTTCGTAGGTTAAGATCTTTTAAAAATTCGGTTGGCTGAACCTCTAGTTCGGCTAACCGAATACATGGTTCGGCTGGCTGAATCTCCTTGAGATCCGAAAATCAAATGTTTGCTAGAAACTTGATCGAACACACTCGAGCTGGCCGAACAAACAGGTTGGGCTAGCCAAACCTAAGGTTGGGCTGGCCAAACCTAAGGTTGGGCTGGCCGAACTTAACGCGAAATTTTTTTATCTTGCTATATACTTATCCGAAATGTGATGGGTTAGCCGAAGGTAGTTAGGCTAGCCAAACCGGAAGTCAGGCTGGCCTAACACTTCAGTGTATTTTACTTAAAATTATGTTCATTATGATGCCAAATGAAATACACCTTAGGATCATTCTAAGGTTATACCACCTAATGGCTAACATATACAAATGCTTCAAACTTCAAACCAAGATAATTTAATGATTCAAATGTTAAGTCTTCCTTAAGATGTTGATCCAGTCATTACGTAGTTTTCATGAGTTATCGAAGAACATCTTTATGAGTTCTTGCGATCCATTCGAGACTATGAAATTTGACAATCCTAATTGCGCTTTAAGTATAAGCACTTACAACTATATAGATTAAATTCTTCTTTAATTCAGGCTAAACAATTGTTAAATCAAATCATTCATTGTACTCGTAGCATACAACAAATTTAAAAATAAACAACTCAAAGAATTTAAAGTAAAATTCAAATCAACTCAATTTACTATCATCATTCAACCCATTGACAATGAATTAAATAAACTAAATTATGTAATTAACTACAGGCTTCATCCCTTAGCCGTACCTAAGAGATTAGCCTAACATTGATAAAATCCTAGAATAAAAACTAAAGAAAAAAAACTAAAAGTGACAAATTTGAATTGAGAGATTGAAGAAGGATAAATCCATGGAAGCTCCGCCACCCCTTGGTCTTTCTCCCACGCCCTAATTTGTACTTAAGAGAGCCTAAAAGATCCATTTAAACAGAAAAAAATCTACACCGACTTGGAACCAAGTTCAAGTCGCACTGAACTCTCCTTCAGTGACACCGAACATTACTTCAGTTGGACCTAACTGTTGAGCTGAATTAAGTCTGTGGATCACTTTTCTCTTGTTAGATTGTTTTTAGCACTTTCGGTTGGACTGAACCAACCTCATATGGGACCAAACTGTCTATTATTTAACTGTGTAATTTTTCAGCCTTTTCTCCATCCTTTGTACGTTATTTTCTTGGATCTTTGGCACTTAAATTCTTCAATAATGTCTTTCAAATCTCCAATTCTTCATTACACTCATATTAATATCTTTTTAAGCTTTAATCTATCCTTTTAGGCACGTATTCATCTTTATGTCCAAAATCACATCGCATATATAAAATACATATAATTAAATCAAATTAGTGCTTAAATACAAGGAAAGATAATGCAATTGAGAGGATAAATATGTAATATTTATGCCTTATCATACTCCAATCAACATTTTGCTAGTTCCAATTAAAACATGCAAAAGATATTTCAAAAGCAAATAAATTTCGCTAAACTCAAGCAACTCTAGAAACAATCCAAATTATAGAAATCCAAAATACACTAATAGAGAGAACAACTTCCACCTAAACTCGAGAATATACTGATCAAGTTCAAAGTGTCAATCTTATAATTAGATGAATTCTAAACATTGAGTTCGTTGTGTGCATAATGAAAGCTAGACTTAACACAACCAAAAGTTTAGTTATTAACATTTATGTTAACATTGATAATCAAAAGGGTATTTAAGATAACCAAAACCAAAATGTGCCTTATAGTTCAACACTCTATTTTTTCAGCTTTTGATTTTTCCATCTATAGTTTTGACACTATTTTTTAAGCTTTTATTTTCCTTCTTTCCACAACAGTCCTTTCATGGAACTTTGATAGGCAGCCCTTTTCGATGACAATGGTTTTTTTACATGGGTATTACTTTTCTTGTTATTTTTTCACTTGTTTTTTTCATTGAACATGATGGACAAATTCCTTAAGCTTGATTCCTAGCATTCTTTATGATCATCAAGGTAACAATTCAATATCAAACTAAAAAGTTTTAAAATGTTTAAGTTGGATATGACATGTGAAAATTCATGACTCAATCGATGTCTAAAAATTCCAATTTAAAAAATTAAAAACTTCAAACTTAACTTTAAAATCTATCAAATAACTAGAGTCTAGACTTCAAAAATCCTTAACATTAATGATTTTATCATTCTAATATTTAAATTATCTTTAACATCACTTAAAATCACAAAAAAATAAATATTAATATTAATTAAAAATTTTAGCTCAAAAATTCAAAAATTTAGCACAAATCTGAAGAATTTTCAAAGAAAACTATCCCCAACCTAAATTCTACATTGTTCTCAATGTATAAACATATAAAATATAAGAAATATGTGAACAACAAAAATAAAGAGGAGTAGATGAAAAGTACCTAAGAGATGATAACTTTCTATCAATTGGTGTTTTAACAGCTAAACTAAACTAACAAAGTAAATTAATCCTAAAAAAGCAATTAAACTCATAATCTAATCAATCTTGATTAAATAGGATTATCTAAAGGCATATTTCTCAATAAACCTTTTAACAAGATCATGCATAAACTTACTTTATAGTAAGTTTGGATGTCTTAAAACATACTCTTATAGAGAAATCTGTGAATCTCGTGTAAAAAAAAAATAATAATCTTTTTATTATCGTGAGGTATCACAATAGTAAAAGATTCACCTGTGACAAAAAATTATGTGTTAGTGGGCCCTGTCGAATGAGAGACTACAAATAGTTGTAATTCAGTAAAATTCTCTTTGGCTAGTGTATTCTTCATAAAATTTGAAGTTTCTGACTTTGGTTCAACTTCCAACTCCACCTTTAATAGTAAGTATTTAGAATTAGTGGAAGGAAGCTTTTCAAAATAATTTTCTTCCTAGTTAGTGTCAGGTACTGGGGTACAATCCCACAAGGCATTCACTATGTCTTTAATCATAGGATCATCAAAATTTGCAAAGTAAACCAACCATACTTCTATAGGTTTGGAATTTTTTGTTAAGAGAGGGTCTCCATCCATAAATGTATCAATCAAATGAATATCATGGATCACATCCTCATCCTCTTGTGGCTTATGCAAATTAAACATATTCATTTTTAAGGTCATATTCCAAAAGGATATCTTCATAATCCTATTCTGACAATTAACTATAGCATTTGCAGTAGCTAGGAATGGTTGGCCTAGAATAATGGAGATTTAAGTGCTCGCATTTATAACCGAGTGTGCATCCAAAATGATAAAGTCTACTAGGTAGTAGAACCTATCAACTTGTACTAACATATCTTCAACCACTCCTCTCGGTATTCTAGTCAAGCGATCAACCAATTGTAATGTTGTCTTGGTGGGTTTTAACTCACCAAGGCCCAATTTCTCATATACTAAGTATGGTATCAGATTAACACTCACCCCGATATCTAAAAGTTTTTTTTTTTTTACCCGGAAGTTTCCTATTATACATGAGATCATAGGATTTTTAGGATCCTTATCTTTTGGGAGAGTGTTTTGATTCATAATTACACTCGTTCCATCAAGAAGGCTTTCTTTTGTATGTTCATCTTACACTTTACCACACATAGGTCCTTTAGGAATTTGGCATGAGATGGAAATTGTCCAATTGTGGCTAATAAGGGCATTTTGATCTTAACTTGTTGGAAAACCTCTAAAATGTCCTAATTTTCACTTGGCCATTTTGATGAGATAAGACGTTGCAAAAATGGGGATGCAAGCTTAGGCTCATGCTTTGGATCTTTGTTATGTAGAGCATTACTAGATTCACCATCATCCTTCGAGTTTTTAGATTCCTCAAGTTTCTTAACCTACTGAAGAATTTCCTTGTTAATCTATCTGCCACTTCTTAGGGTGGTGATGAATTTAACATGTTTCACATGTTGGGCGAAAGAATAGGGATCACTTATCTCAAATTGTCCCTTGGGGTTAAGCTGAGATTGGGCCGAAAAAGTCCCCTTCACCCTAATAGTTAGGTATGTCTCAATTCTTACAACCGAAGTTTTAAGTTCATTTATGGCCCTCATTATGCTATAGTTGCATCACATTTTTCATTGCATAAAATGCATTCAATGTGTCCTCAAGGGTTCTTTTTGGTGGGAGTGCTCGTGATGTACTAGTAGATGGACCTTGGGGATTATTGGGCAGCTAATCCATTCCTCCAACTGAAATTAGAATGATTTCGCCAATTGGGAGTATATGTGTTAGAATTTGGTGCACTAAATGGATGTTGATATACATTCATAGCATTCACTTGAGTATGTAACACCTCTTAAAAAGTGAAGATGATAGGACAATACTTAGTTAGGTGAGCATCACTCTTGTAAATACCACTTATGGTTTCAATGGCCTCAATGGGTTAGATCGCTTCGTTCTTAAGTATCACGACCTCAATCTTTCTTGTAAGACCTGCCAACCTTATACTAACATCATCCTCCTCTTTGAGCGCATGTATTCCCTTCTCTCTTGGCACTGCCTTGGGATTACTAGTTTGGTTAGATGTGCCTTATGATTATGCATTTTCAGATAGCATGTCAAATTAATCCTAGCCATCTTCTAAATCCTTGCTTATAAATTCTTCATTACACATCATCTTTATGAATTGGCACATGTTTGAGCTTAATCCATCATTAAAAAAAAAAGTTAATCACCTATCAAATCTCATAGCCATGGTGTGGGCAAGAAAGAAGTAAGCCCTTAAACCGTTTTCAACATTGGAAAATGATTTCATCTCCCTTTTAAGAGAAGTTCATAATGTTCACCTGAGAGTGTTCGTTTTGTGAACCGAGAAGAGATTTTTAAGGAACTCCCAAGTCATCTCGACTCATGTTCCAATAGATCTTGACCTTAAGGAGTGAAGCCATGCTTTAGCCTTTTCCTTGAGGGAGAATGGAAATAGCTTATGTCTAATTACATCAGTAGGAATGTTGTTAATGTATAAGGTTATGATAATCTCTTCGAAATCTTTTACATGTAGGTATGGACTTTTTAAATTAAGTCCATGGAATTTAGGGTGTAATTGGATAACTCCTAATTTAAAATCCATGTTTTCTACATTAGTTGGGAAAATCATCCAGGAAGGTGTACTTGTTCCCGTCAATTGTAAATAATCACGTAAAGTCAGGACCAGTGAAACTTGGTATACCTCATTCTCATCACACATTGTCCTAATGGGTGGTGTGTTCTACACAAGATTCTTATCAAAATGTTATTCTGCTTTGGCCATATTTCCATATAATGTTTTATGAGTGTTTGGTGTTTTTTAACTCATCGATGGAATGTAAGCCCTTCGACCAAATCTCCTTCACTTTGTAATATTAATGTGTGACCCCATACCCAATTGGGAATGAACCACACAGAACCCTAATTCTATAACCTAACCGTAAATCCTACAACAAAATAAAATTTCTATAACAATTAAGGGAGCAAGTAGGGGGAGTGAGGAAGGATGTTACCGGTAGGGAAGAACTAGAACTGGAAATCTTATAAACAAAAACAAGCAAATGATGTTAGTTATATTAAAAAAATCTGTAATATAATAAACCTTAGAAAAAATTCTAAAATTAGAAAACCAATAAAAATTAAAACCCTAGGTTAGAGAAATTCATAAAAATTGAAAAACCTATCCTAAAACATAAATCTAACCTATAAAACTTAAACCTAATTGTGTTTAACACAACTCCTCAGCAACGACATAAAAAACTTGATCGAACCCAAGGACTAATAACACCATGTGCAGGGCTACGATGCAGTCAGAACTCAATGAGACCAAGGTCGAATACATAGGGAATAGGAAAAACAATTTAAAACTAATCTAAAGGTAAACAATGATCTGGGCTTTTAATCTAATGAATTGGTTAAAGATTTAAACAAATTAATAAAAGACTGAGGATCCAGGAATCCACTTATAGCAATCAAAATATCTCATTAGTCGATTCAAATTTTATAACTAAATTAAAATTCTTATCCTATCCATTCAGAGAATAAATTTATTAAACCATTTAACAATACCAATAAAATATGAATTTAATTGAACGATTCTCTCATGTAGCACTCATATCTTAATCGCGGGGAATCCAAAGCATCTAAAGCACCCTTAGGAGATAATAGATCAATCAATTATATAGATTGAATCATTTTTTAATTTAGGCTAAGCAATTATTAAATCAAAGCATTCATTGTATTGATATTTCACAAAAAATACAGAAATAAATAACTAAAAGACTTTAAATTAAATCCAAATCAACACAATTTACTATCATCATTTAACCATTGTTATTTAATCAAATAAACTGAATAATGTAATTAACTACAAGCTTCATCCCTTAGCCTTAGCTAACAGATTAGACTAACATGGCTAGCATCATAGAATAAAAATAAAAGAAAAATTAAAAGTGACTAATTAGATTTGAGGGATCGAAGAAGAAGGACGACTTTGTGGATTCTTCACCACCGCTTGGTCTTTCTCCAAAGCCTTAATTTGTACTTAGAAGAGCCTAAAATATCCCTTTAAGTAGAAAAAATTCACACTAACTTGGAATTAAGTTCAAATTTATGCACTTTCACTTTTCTTTAATCGCACTAATAATTACCTTCAGTCACATCAATCATCACACCGAGTTCAGCTGAAGATGCTCTCGACTATAGCCGAGTTTCACTAAAAATATGTTTAAAGTCTCTGTCTCCCTCAAGTCACACCAAAATCTTCTTCAGTGTCACTGAACATGACTTCAGTCGGACCTAACTGTTGAGCTGAATTAAGTCTAGGGATCACTTTCTCTTGTTGGATTGTTTTTAGAATTTTTGGTCAGACTGAACCAACCTCAAGTGGGACCGAACTATCTATTATTTAACTATGCAATTTTGTTTCTCCATCCTTTGTACTTTATTTTCTTGGATCTTTGGCACTTAGATTCTTCAATAATATTTTTCAAATCTTCAATTCTTTATCACCTTTAGCTTGATCTCTTTTTGAGCTTTAATCTATCCTTTTAGGCATGTATTCATCTTTAGGTCCAAAATCACCTCGCATGTAGAAAACATATATACACTACCAGACAAATGGGTAAAGGCTATGGATAAAATCCGTAGCCATAGACCTATGGCTACGATTTTAGTCCGTAGCTAGTCCGTGGCATGACCGTAGTCGTAGGTGTCGTAATAATTGGTCTGGAACCTGTAGCTACGGATTTAATTTGTAGCTATAGTTTATAATAGCTACAGATATAATCCGTAGCAATTATATCTGTGGCAATAAGCATAAAAAGCTACGGATATTATTTATAACTAAAAGTCCGTAGCAATATGCCAAATTTAATAATGGCTACAGTTGTCAGATTATCGGTTATAGTCAATATGTGTAGCTATTTTGTACATTAAAAAAATATATAATCATTTGTTCATTCAATTACCACCTGGATAATCATTCATTCATTCCATTACAATCATTCATTCATTCAATTACAATCCATTACAATCCTTTATTTAATCAATTACAATTACAATAATGCTGAAAATACAAATCTTTGGCTTCATTAGAGAAATTTGCTTGACTTTACTCTGAAATTTCATTGATAAAGAATTGAAAGAGAAGATATATTTTGACGGTATGATATTTTTTTCACAAGTAAATAGGTCTTTTTCAGCCATTAGCCCATCACCCACCTGAAGAATAAAAAACCAATTGTTGTCCAAGTCCACTCCTTTTCCTTTCAATTTCTTAGTGACCTCTGTAAAATTACTTCCATGGTCATTTGTGTAGACATTTGAAGAGTTGTCTCGAAATGCAACTCTAGTAATGACAAAGCCACTTCCTGCAACAGCTTCGTATATTCCATCATCTTACAATAGTCATGGCATTCATAAATCGAAGTGACCATTGGGGGAAAGAAAGACAAAGTGAAAGAAGTGCATCATGTATAATCATTTTCTTTTTTATTCTTAATGAATTAATAAAAACTCAAAGAGGAATGAAATTGACACAAAAGGAATGGTCTCACCATATGGTTTGTAGGGCTAAAATAAACGTTTGGATGATTTCCGCAAGAGGACCATCGGTAGCCATAAGTACCCACTTTCCAAGTGGAACAGATACCAACCACGAGTATCTATGACCTGAAAAATTTGCAAGCAGAGCTGACCATCATAAAAAGAAAATCTTCATTTGCTTGTCAATTACAAGTAGGATATGTCAGTGATTAGTGGCAATGCCCCGAGTTCTAGATAGTTTATAGGTTTTGAGATTTGAGAATAGGTTTAAGTTATAAGTATAGGTTTAGGTTAAGTTTATAGGTTTAGGTTTAGGTTTAGGTTTAGTTTATAGGTTATAGGTTATAGCCTTAGGGAATTGAGAATAGGTTAAGGTTTAGGTTTAGGAAATTGGGTTCAGGTTCAGGATCGGGTTTAGGTTTGAGTTTTCAAGTTTAGGTTTAGGTTAAGGAGTTGAGATTAGGATTAGGTGTAGGTTTAGGTTTAAGGATTTGAGAATACATTTAGGTTTTAAGTTTAGGTTAAGGTTATAAGTTTAGGTTAGGTTTAGGTTCAGGTTATAGGTTATAGCTTTAGGGAATTGAGAATAGGTTAAAGTTTAGGTTTAGGAAATCGGATTCAGGTTTGGGATTGGGTTTAAGTTTGGGTTTTCAAGTTTAGATTTAAGTTTAGGTTAGGGAGTTGAGATTAGGATTATGTGTAGGTTTAGGTTTAGGGATTTGAGAATACATTTTGGTTATAGGTTATAGGTTATAGGTTTTGGTTTAGGTTAAGGTTATAGGTTTAGGTTTAGGTTAAGGTTTAGGTTTAGGTTATAGGTTTAGGTTAAGGTTTAGGTTTAGGAAATCGGGTTCAGGTTCAGGATCGGGTTTAGGTTTAGGTTTTTAAGTTTAGGTTTCGGTTAAGGAGGTGAGATTAGGATTAGGTGTAGATTTAGGTTTAAGGATTTGAGAATACATTTAGGTTTTAAGTTTTAAGTTTAGGTTAAGGTTATAGGTTTAGGTTAGGTTTAGGTTTAGGTTATAGGTTATTTTTGGATATCATTAGTGGGCCATGTGCCTAATAGAATTAGGTTTAGGTTATAGGTTATTTTTGGATATCATTAGGTTATAGGTTATAGCTTTAGGGAATTTAGAATAGTTTAAGGTTTAGGTTTAGGAAATTGGGTTCAGGTTCGAGATTGGGTTTAAGTTTGGGTTTTCAAGTTTAGGTTTAGATTTATGTTAGGGAGTTGAGATTAGGATTAGGTGTAGGTTTAGGTTTAGGGATTTGAGAATACATTTAGGTTTTAGGTTTAGGTTTTGGGATTTGAGAATAGTTTTAAGTTATAAGTATAGATTTAGGTTGGGTTATACGTTAAGGTTTAGGGATTTGAGTTTAGGTTATAGGTTTAGGTTATAGGTTATGGGTTATAGGGTTTAGGTTATAGGTTATAAGTTTAGGTTTAAGTTATAGTTTTAGGTTTAGGTTTAGGTTTTAGGTTTAGGTATAGGCTTAGATTATAGGTTATAGGTTATATGTTTAGGTTAAGGTTTAGGGATTCAGGTTCGGGTTCGGGTTTGGGTTCAGGTTTAGGTTATAGGTTTTAGTTTAGGTTATAGGTTATAGGTTTAGGTTTAGGTTATGGGTTTTAGGATTTGAGAATAGGTTTAGGTTATAAGTATAGGTTTAGGTTTGGGTTATAGGTTAAGGTTTAGGTTTAGGTTATAGGTTTTGGGATTTGAGAATAGGTTTAGGTTGGGTTATAGGTTAAGGTTTAGGTTTAGGTTATAGGTTTTGGGATTTGAGAATAGGTTTAGGTTGGGTTATAGGTTAAGGTTTAGATTTAGGTTATAGGTTTTGTGATTTGAGAATAGGTTTAGGTTATAAGTTTAGGTTTAGGTTTAGGTTATAGGTTTAGGTTAAGGTTATAGGGTTTAGGTTATAGGTTTAGGTTATAGGTTATAGGTTTATGTTTAAGTTATAGGTTTAGGTTTAGGTTTAGGTTTTAGGTTTAGGTATAGGCTTAGGTTATAGGTTATAGGTTATATGTTTAGGTTAAGGTTTAGGGATTCGGGTTCGGGTTTAGGTTATAGGTTATAGGTTTAGGTTTAGATTATGGGTTTTAGGATTTGAGAATAGGTTTAGGTTGGGTTATAGATTAATTAAGGTTTAAGTTTAAGTTATAGGTTTTGGGATTTGAGAATAGGTTTAGGTTATAAGTTTAGGTTTAGGTTTAGGTTATAGGTTTAAGTTAAGGTTTAGGTTAACGTTATAAAGTTTAGGTTATAGGTTATAGGTTTGGGTTTAAGTTATAGGTTTATGTTTAGGTTTAGGTTTTAGGTTTAGGTATAGGCTTAGGTTATAGGTTCTAGGTTATATGTTTAGATTAAGGTTTAGGGATTCGAGTTTGGGTTCGGGTTTAGGTTATAGGTTTTAGTTTAGGTTATAGGTTATAGGTTTAGGTTAAGGTTTAGGTTTAGGTTATGGGTTTTGGGATTTGAGAATAAGTTTAGGTTAAAGGTTTAGGTTTAGGTTATAGGTTAAGGTTTAGGTTTAGGAAATCGAGTTCGGGTTCGGGATTGGGTTTAGGTTTAGGTTTAGGTTTTAGGTTATAGGTTATAAGTTTAGTTTATAGGTTAAGGTTTAGGTTATAGGTTAAGGTTTAGGTTATAGGTTGTAGGTTGTAGGCATAGGTTTAGGTTTAGGTTAAGGTCTAGTTTTAGGTTATAAGTATAGGTTATGGGATTTGAGAATAGATTTAGGTTAAGGTTATAAGTTTAGGTTAAGGTTATAAGTATAGGTTATAGGCTTACGTTTAGGTTTATATTTAGGTTAAGGTTTAGGTTATAGGTTTAGGGTGTGGTACCTATAAATAAAGATATAAACATGACCTGTATAAATGGCTAGGCCCCTCCAATGTTGTTCATACGAAATCGACAGTTTCATCATGGTCATAATAGCGGTTTCACCTTCCAGGGACCCCCACTCATCTGGATAGCTCCGACGCACATCCGAGTCTACTCCATTAATTTCGAGCAAATGCATAAACATGACCTGTCCAAATGGTCAGGCCACTCCAATGTTATTCATAGGAAATAAACAGCTTCATCATGGTCATAACAGCGATTCCCACCTTACATGGACCCCCTCTCAACATCTGGATAGCTTCGACGCACATCCGGTTCTACTCCATCAATTTCGAGCAAATACAGATATAAACACGACCTGTTTAAATGGTCAGGCCACTTTAATGTTGTCCATAGAAAATGGATAGCTTCATCATGGTCATAACAGTGGTTCTCATATTCCAAGGACCCCCGCTCAACATCCGGATAGCTCTGACACACATCCGGGTTTGCTTATTTAAATAAAATGGATTATCAAGATCATTAAAATAAAATAAGGTCTAATTAACAATTGACCTAGAGGATTCTATTAGCATTATTAACAGCACCTCCAATCTTATTTTAGGGCCTAGAAATTCAAAATTAGATACAAAAATTATAAAAACCAAAGAAATTTAAGAAAGATAGTCAAAGTCCATGTGAATGAGCACAAGTATGCACTTACATATGAATTCTGAAAAGCTATTACATATCACAAAATAATAATAATAATAATAATAATAAATAAAAAATCCTTGCGGTTTGATATTCAATAACATGGGTTAGAATGAATTCATTTGCCTAATTCATGGAAACATTGCGTTTGGATATTCAACATAATGAAGAAAAAAATTGAATGGGTTAAGTTTAGGTTTAGGTTTAAGTTTGGGTTTTCAATTTTAGGTTTATGTTTAGGTTAGGGAGTTGAGCTTAGGATTAGGTGTAGGTTAAGGTTTAGGGAATTGAGAATATATTTAGGTTAAGGTTATAAGTTTGGGTTTAGGAAATTGGGTTCGGGTTTAGGTTTGGGTTTTCAAGTTTAGGTTTAGGTTTAGGTTAGGGAGTTGAGATTAGGATTAGGTGTAGGTTAAGGTTTAGGGAATTGAGAATATGTTTAGGTTAAGGTTATAAGTTTAGGTTTAGGAAATAGAGTTCAAATTCGGGTTCGAGTTTAGGATTGAGTTTTCAAGTTTAGGTTTAGGTTAAGGAGTTGAGATTAGGATTAGGTGTAGGTTCAAGGATTTGAGAATACATTTAGGTTTTAGGTTTTAGGTTTAGGTATTCTCTAGTATTATCTACTATTGAACCTAGAATTATCTAGTACGTACTAGTAACATACAACCAATATTGGGGCACCATACCATAATCTACAAGAATTTCATGTCCCCCTAAACAAGGTATCCTCCATTGATAACATATATATATATATATATATATATATATATATATATATATATATATATATATATATATATATATATATATATATATATATATTATAAGTTCTTTATTTTCATTTACATTCGCAAATACATTCATCATCCATTTCGTGCATCACAAGTCTTGTTTCCCAAAGCACTCAATACTTTCTTTTTAACTTTAGCATAGTAAACAAACCAATGAGATTCCAATCTTCAAAACAATAAAACATAATAAAAGAAATAAACAACTAATATGGGAAGCTGGCACACCTGTAAGCTTCACTGTGAAGAGTCCAAAAACTTGTGGGAAAATTCCTTACAAAATGGCATTTCATCTTGCAAATAGTTTGAAGAAGCATGATTGGAACATATAGCAAATAAAAAATGAATTACAATCATTCATTCATTCAATTACAATCATTCATTCGTTCAATAATAAATTAATTACAATCCTTCATTCTACACTCAACCTGTGCCAACCTAACCCAAACACATGTGATTGTTCCCAACCCAACCTAAACCAACTTGAATTTACTCAACCAAAACTGGATCTTGACAACCCCAACCCAACCTGATCAGAAAAAGAAAAAGTAGAGAGAGAGAACTCTGAATGCCCAAAAATTGACTTTGTGGAAGAGAGCATGGTTCATAAAATTGTTTTCTATATAGCCCATCTACCTGTCGTAAAGTGTAATAAGGTCTCTTATGAAAAGTTGATCTTGTGATTCGATGATGTCTTTATTCTTCGCCTGTAAAAAATACTTTTTGATTAGTTGTGTGCTGTAGAAACCCATCAAAGGCTGTGATTCAACGCCTATTACATTGAACTGAAACAATTAGTTTTCAGGACCCAATTGCAATGATCTTAGTATTCATATCAAGAGTACTACTCTCAGGAATTCAATTACTCATTGGGACACTATTCATGTTTTAAACAGAAAGCATTATAGGTAAGAATCTCATCTTCTTAGTGAAATGAGCTATCCCAAGCAATCCTTTCAGATGTTGCAAAGATGCAATCCTCAGCAGTTCCTGCACATGAGAAAAAATGTTGAAATGAAAAAAGGAACAAGGAATATGCATGATCTAACAACAAATGAAATGCAATGTCAACTGATGAATTTCATTTAATATACTGCTCAATATGGAAATAAGATAATCAATAAAGGTTAAATAAATAGAGCTTTCCTAAGGCCACGTGCGTCTAGATGTGGCAACACATGCAGACCTGACACATGAATAAGCAGGACCATATTATCTCTAATTGAAATGGCATGTGTGGCATGAAAGAGAAACTGAAGAAAATGATTAGGTGAATCCCATAGAGAAGAAGAGAGTACATTGCTGACACAAACTGCATAGGCTTCCCATCATTTGCAGATATGATCTAAGCTCAGATAATGGCTTGATCTAAGCTCAGTTAAGAGCTCTTATTTGAGTTGAGTTAATGTTCAGATCTAAGCTCTGTCTTCATCCAAATCTAGACCTTAACTCATGTCTAGATTCTTGCCTATTTCCACTACCAGATCGTACGTTATTTAACACAAGCATGCTTCTCGTTTTACATCCCAGATTATTGTCCATTTACAGTTGAGATTGCTGGCCATTCTTTAGTCCAAATCATAGCCGTTTAGGCCACTTTTTTATCATTCATTCATCTAAATTATTATTTATTCATCTGTTACTCCCTACTGGCCATTCATCTGTATCGTCATCCATCCATCCATCACTATTCAGATGAAAACCACTTGTTGTCCATTCAACTCTTGAACCTATAGGAGATTAGTTGTTGTCCGTTGATATAGCATCTTAAAAAAAAACCAACCAACTTATGAAGCAATAACAATAGTAATCACTCATAAATAAAATAAAATAATAAAATAAAAAGTCCAAAATGAAATGCAAAGATGAAAAGTTGTAGAAGTCCATTTCAAGGGAAGATAACCAACCAAATTAGCTCTCACTATTTTCATACAGTTAGAAAAAGAGAAGGGTGAAAGTTGTGAGACCCTATGAGAATAATGATGCAGAGAAACAAAGCATATGAAATAAATATGAAATGCACATCCTACAATCACATCCCATAACTATAAGTGTAGTTCTTAATCCTAAATCAATACCTCGCATACCAGTGTACAAATATGCTATAACCTGCAAATGGGGACCAACAAACCAATAGTCTGGATCATTGAACCATGACTCCCATTGGGTGGGAATATCGTGCATATGCTTGGATCGAGGATCATACAATTCTTTCGATCTCAATATTACCTACTCTATTGCAAATGTTGAGAATGTACTGTTGATTACCCAAGATCAATCACCTATATCTGACTCAATTATTGGAATAGAGCTATGTAATAGGGAAAATGTACATTGGTACTAATTTCATGAACACCAAGACTGCTCACTAAATATTGAAAAGAAAGGGAATGATGCATTATATCTAAGAATAGATACAGATTTTGGATATGCTTCAACATGGTTTGTTTTGGGGGAGATTCATGTTGGAGACACCAATGCTCAGTCAGTGCTTGGAACAAAGATAATCAAGTAGGAAAATCTCATTTAGCATTCTCACATGACATGGGAATATGGGATTCCCTCCCCATGATATAAATAAAATTCCAATGTTCAACTAGCTGAAACTCTGAATACCATGGTTAAAAGACCTAGTGACTTAATCAACTGGTTGTTCCTGAGATGAGTTGGGACCCACCTAATTCAGGGCTGAATCAGCCTCATGGTATTAAACTGGCTCAGGTCTGAATACCGAAACCTCATAGAAAATGTAGGTACTAACTAAAATACAACAATCAACATTTGAAGCCAAAAGACTTCATGACTCTTTATAGATATCCTCTAAGCCATGAAAGCATAATTGCCAATTACTGCTTCTGACCTGTTTGGAATAACCTGATTTTTTGCCCAAAATTAAGGGCAAGATTCCACATAGGACACCAATTATGCCAATGAGTGATTTGAATATGTTGTTTATTTATTTATTCTACATTGTTATATAATAAAAAAAATTCTCTACCCAGGAAAAAAAGGCCGAAAAAAGAGGCTTGAACAGAGCCATTGGACTTCCTGGTTACATTTGAACTGGTCAAGCCTGCTAGCCTGGTTAGATTGTACAGACTAATGCATGCATGTATGTGAAATAGCGGTGAAAACCACTTGAGTTGAAGTAGGAATATGCAAATATGTCCTAAAGGGGGGTGAATAGGACTATTTAAAGTTTTACAATGTATTTAAAAATCCTATTACGCTAATCCTATCAGATATGTAATTATCAAGATTACTCAGAGGTAACTCTACTGGCTTCCAAGCTTAGTAGAGGGTCCAATCACAAACTATTCAAAAGATAGCAATATAGAACTTAGTTCATGCTAGATATGACTATGTATGTGTGTGAGGTGTGATCTCAAACATTTAGATATTAAAATAGTAAAGTAAATCACACAAACAAAGCAATCACAAACACAGTCATTTTTATAGTGGTTCGACTACTTGTCTACTCCACTCTCGACTACCACACTCAACCCTTGAGTATACCGAATTTCATTAAGGAGGTTTCCCATGGTCCACCTCAAACCTAAGGTTTTAAATCAGGTTCACCTTCAACCTTTACATGGAGGTTTCAACTCGGTTCACCTCTAACCCTAGAGTTTTGCTGGTGCACTCCTAACCAAATGTTTATGCCCACACAGAGAAAGGGTCCACACAATGCACCCAGATGTTTATGCTCTCCACAGAGTAAGGGTCCACACAACGCACCCACAGCGTACACTCCTGCCGGAGGCCTCCTTTAAGGACTTCAAAGGGTGAGCAACACTTAAGACCCAATCCTAGAAAGGAATGATCACAAGTGTTCTCTGGACTCTAGATACTTACAGATAAGTTGATGAGTCCCTTTCAGTGTAATGTTGAAGATCTCCTCCTTGTTGTTGAAGAGTCTTCGGCTCCCTTAATCCGTAACACAGAAGATGTATCAGTATTAGGCTTTGGGTCGGGTCAAGGTTAAGACGAAAATCCACTCTCTTGAAATTTTCCTATAAGGAAGATAGTGATTCTCGTCATCTATTCATTCAAGGCATCCCAGCTTAATGATACGCTATTAAGATAGTTTCTGGAGGATCCTTGAATGTGGAAGTTCATTTCCTAATCCACTCTATTAAATGTCAATGGTAAGAGTGAATTGGAAGATGAACTCCCGTGAGAGAAAGGGCTTTGGGTATATGATCTGAGGGTAAGACACACAAAAGCACTCTCTTCTTTCTCTGCCAGCAATATGACCAAGTCTCTCTTTAAATAGGCAAGAGGTTTCAACGGATATAAAACGGTCATATTTATGACTGAGTTCGATGTCATCGAGCATGGTCGATATCATCGAGCGTATACTCTCGATGGGATCGACTGTCCGCTCGATAACATAAACTACAAAGTCATACATTCTTGAAACCTATTGCCAGCTGATCGATGAGATCGATACATGTGTCAATGTCATCGAATTTCAAACTCTAATTCCATTGATACTTGGATCGATCTATTGACACTTGAAGATTGAGAGAGACTAGCTAAAATATTTCAGGATATAGGATATGATCGAGGGTCAACCGATGTCATCGAAATTTGAATGTCGATGATATCGAGACCGTGTTGATAGGATCGATAAATCATATAGATTTACCTATAAGTATGCTGGACAGTTTGTGTTCAGACTCGATCCAATCGACCAGGACTCGATGGCATCGACATAAGAATATCGATTTCCTCGAGTGGCCCCCGATCAACTTTTAGAACATCCTGAAATATTTACTGGAGGAAGCATGCTCCCACTTTCGATATAATCGAACGACTTTCGAGATGATCGATATTTAAATTTATATTGAATCGGAACAGTCATCGATATATCGAAGCTTTTTATAGTTTTCTTTAGAAAAACAGGGGCACTGGAAAATTGCCTGTCGATATTATCGATCCACTTTCGATGGGATCTATATTTGAATATCGATGATATCGATTGATACTTTGATATATCGATAAATCGTCCAGATGAATGTGTGGTTGCTGGACGCTTTTTGTCCTCACTCGATTGTATCGATTGAGATGCCGAGGACATCGACAGAGCAAGTTGATCGTATCGAAAGGTGAATCGATATAATCGACAGGGTAAGAAAACTTGAAGATTTTCCTGTTTGATAAAAAAATTTCTTATTATAAAACCCTAAGATGTTCTACTTAGTTTTAAGGGTTTTAATCACCTAGTGTTTTGGGACATTGGATGTGAGGTTATGGTTTACCTATGGAGAGCTTCCACACATCCAGTCGAGACAGTCGCTTAAATTGATCTTCCTGTTAGGCGCTGTTGTTCGACTGACTCAACCCACACAGTAATTGACAAACCAGGGCACTAGTAGGTGCACTTTCAATCTCCCCCTTTGTCAATTACGTGATAAAATACCCAAAACACCCTAGAAAAATATCTAGAAAGATACATCCTAAGTTGTGTGTACATGTGATTACACAATTTTACAAATTCTAACACTTTTCATGTACACAACCACAATGTACTCCCCCTTATTGTAAAAACCCCATTCTTGGTGCACCTGCTCCCCCTTACACCTGCAACATATAAAATCACAAATATCCAATTTTTCACACAGGGTTTTTGTAACTTTTCTCCCCCTTTTTGTCAGTCATTGGCAAAGGCATAACAAGCGATATTGACTGAAGATTGTAAGCATATGGGAGAACCATAGTCAGATAGATGTATACAGATTTTTAACAGGATAAACATACATTAATTAAGGCAGGAAGTAAATAGATGAAGCAATTAGCATAGTCATTTCATAAGCACCAAAATGGCAATGAAATAGGAATTGAATTCAGCCATATCAACCAGTATCAAAAAAATATATATCGCCACAGACAGTACTATTTAATCCATTGTCCAAATAAAACAAAGCCCATTTGAGAGCCGCCAAGTATTGTAACTAATGTTTCATCCCATCCGAGGGTACACTCATAAATTCAACCTGTATAAAAACAAGGGAGAGAGAGAGAGAGACAGTTGTCACATGCACTCAAGGAAGCGTACAACATTCAAAAAAATATCATAGTTCATACGCTAAGTTAAAGAGTGAGTGTGTGTGACAGCTTTTAGAAATCAGTGCTAGGGAGTAGAATGAGAAGGAGTTGCTTCATCTCAGTGACAGGTCATTAGATCGACCAACTGTTGCACAGACTGTTGTACCTTGTGGACAACACGCTCCAAGACTGTAAGTCACTCTTGCACTAATTGGATGTCCCGCTAAATTGCACCAATCCTGTCCAACTTGTATCGTTTAGTATGCCTGGGGATTGACATAGATGGGACTGGATCAACTCTGGCAGACTCACCACCTTCCATCTCAGTTTCCTCAGCCTGAGGGACACTAGTACCTTTGCCTCCTTCTTCTTGAATTCCTCCTTTCTTGTACTCGTGATAAATCAGATCCATCTTACTAATGTTTTTAAAATTAAAAACTTGAAGTGGAAGTATAGGATCATTTGTAGGAGGAAAGCCAATGCTTTAACAGATTCTGCTAATAATCCATGGATATGGCAGATACAAATCTCTAGATGTATGTATGGCATTGATAAATTGATTGACAATCAGTGTTGGAAGGTAAATTTTTATCCCAGTTGCAATAGAGTATATTATCATGACCATGAGACTTGTGAGATCTGATCGATTTGTACTTCTTGGGTACAAATTTGTAGTGAAGATCCCATGCATAACTCGAAATCGGGGCTCCATGTACCAGGATTTTAAAGCATTCCCTTGATACCATGAAATATCTCTGTTGTGACATAGGTATTTAGTTATCATTGATCGGACATTTGGAAGATCGAGATCCCAATTTGGAATGCCTTCTGGAGCCAACTGCAAATTGAGAATGTAAGTCATAGTGGCGGGAGTGATAAATGCATCATCACCATCCAGGGATACCATGAATGAAGGAGGATCAGATACTGTAGAATGACATGCTGCAAGAAAGTTGCATGTTTGTTCTAGTTGACAAGGTCCTCCGAAATCTAGAATAGGCAGCCATCCGATTACAGCGAATAGAGGTTTCAAATTGTATGGTGCCAAATAGCCCTTGTCGACTTTTCTCTCATGGATCAGCTTCCTTCCGGTGTATTTTGCAGGACGTTGGATAGCCAGAGGAGGTGGTGTTGGTTGAGATGGTGCAGGAACTTCAGTTTGGGACCCACTGTGTCGTGATATTTGCCATGTGGGGGTCCCACGGTTCGGGGTTCTCATCCTTTCCCTTGAGGTAAGGACTTTTTTTCGGGTAACTCTTGAAGACTCCCCCGGACCGGATGCTACACTTTTATCTTTTCCCATGTGGAATAATAAGCTTTTTGAAGTATTTTGGGGAAAAATGACAAAACGCCCAACAAACCAAGAGTATCCAAAAAATTCTATCGATGTTAGAAGGATATTACCTGAATTGTAGAAGGATTTGGTTAGTTCGACGTGGCTCCTGGTGATTGGTCGAGAGGATCGAGCTGGGAAGACGACCGAGAAGCCCTTGAAGAATAAACTCCCTTTTTTTTTCATCCTGTTGACTTTTATCGGGCGCCATCTGTCGATCGTATTGACCAATGTATCGATGGTATCGAGAAATTTTTGATCGATTCTATCGAGTCTGTCCACGATGTCATCCACGGTCATATGACTTTTCATATTCTGAAGAGCCATCGATTGTATTGACCATCGGTCGATGAAATCGAAAAAGACCGATACTTGTATCGAAAGTAGGTACTATTCAGAATTTTCACAATTTTGACACACTATTGTGTATTTCCTAACTTGATCAGTATATGTCACAAAAGTTTGTACCAGTTCTGTACAATTATAAACATGATAATGTTTATATACAAAAGTTTGAGGTCTCCAACCTCAAATGTAATATTGAAGGCTCAACAAAATTGCATCATTTCAGCAAATATCCAGATCTAGATGCATAATCTGGACTTGTTCCTTTTTCTGCTTGATATATCAGGGTATATGAAAATTAATCATTAGACAGTTCAGTTTTTCTTTAACTACCCATTGTGAGATAAATTTCTTCATTTTGTCCTTTTATTTAGGTGGTGGTGGATAAGTGTTTTTCTTAAGCATACCTTTATCATTCGTGTTTCCCTGATGGGTTTGATTCCAATATTTTTCTGATCAGAGTTATGTGAGGTCCACCTTGATGCCAAGCATTCAAACTTATAATGACCCACATCACCACATAAATGGCAAACTGGAGAAATTTCCATATTGCTACTTGAAGCAGTAAGTTTTGTTTGGGCTTTATTTTTAGTTTTCTGTTTACTTTTCTCATATCCTAGTCCACTCTTGTCTCTTCCTAGTCTTCCCATCCTTAACAATTTTTCCAATTTCTCACCACTCTGAGAAAATTTATAGTTTATCTCGACAAATTTTCTGGATTTTTCTAAGTTAATACAAAGTGAGTGGTTCTCATTTTTGAGTTTTGCATTATCATCTCTTAGCAATTCGGCCTAGTTCATAAGTTTTGATAATTCTATTTTTAGGGATAGGTTTTCTCTTTCTAATTCATCATTGTCTATGTGATATTGTTGCAAATCATTGGCTAAATGTATGTTTATTTCCAAGGTTCTGTCCAAGTCTTTCTGCAACAGTTCCTTTTTATTTTCAGACATGCCAAGTTTTTTAAGGATATGGATGCTATGAACATATAGTTGATTATAAGCATTCTACAGTCTATCCTTTTCAATTTCTTCTTCTTCCTCAAATTCCTCATTGTCAGATGGAAATGGTTTAGTAGCTTGCTGTTCTTCCTCAGATTCTGTTCGAATGATTGAAGCAGTGGAGATCATAAGTATTTTCAATGATTTCTGATCTCCATCGCTTTCTGCGTTTGACTCTTCTATATCATCCCATGTGGTGGCCATTACCTTGCCCTTGGTTTTTCTGTTTTGGCATTCAGTAGATAGGTGTCCATACTCATGACAGGCATAACACTGTGGTTCTTTGGTTCTTTTCTCAAATTTTCCTGTTGAAGGTTTGTCATCCACCTTTCTTCCTCTAGAGGGATGGCCACGATTCATTTGAAAGAACCTTCTGAATCTTTGTGCCAGTACAGCTACTTCCTCATGTTTTATTTTCTTAGAGGTTTTTAGAACAATGTTTTAGGATTTTTGGGGTTGTGTGAAGTGTAGTTCAAAAGTTTGTAGGGAACCTACTAGTTCTTCTACTTTCATCTCGTCAATATTTCTACACTCCTCAATTGTTGTTACTTTGGGATTAAACCATTCCGGTATGGACCTTAGTATTTTCCTACATATTTTCGGTACCGGAACCTTTTCTCCCAATACACCCATGGAGTTACAAATAATATTCAATTTGGTGAAAAAATTCATAAATGTTTTATGCTCTTCTATCCTGAGATTTTTGAACTATGAAGTCAAAAGTTGTAGTTTAGACCTCTTCACAGTGCTTGTGCCTTCATGGGTTGTTTCCAGTAGATCTGATGCTTTCTTGGATGTCTCACACATACTTATCTGATTAAATATATCTTGAGACACGACACAGTAGATGACGTTCATTGCTTTTGTTTCAGCAGTTCACTGTTCTTTGTCGAGTGCCATCCACTTTTCTTTGGATTTGGGTTTAGTGATGGTAGTTTCATCTTCAAGTATGATTTGTTCAGATGGTACCACATATCCCTTTTCAACTACATCCCAAACATCATGATCCAAAGATCTCAGGAAGTAATGCATTCTAGCCTTCTAATATGCATAATTTGAACCATCAAATACTGGAGGACCAGTGACTGATGAGCCCTCTCCTTTGGCCATATTTCATAACTTTAGTCAAGATCACTCTCTAGATGGTGAAGCCCTTAAAGAGAGATCCGCTCTGATACCAATTGAAATAGCGGTGAAAATAGCTTGAGTTGAAGTAGGAATATGCCAATATGTCCTAGAGGGGGGTGAATAGGACTATTTAAAGTTTTACAATGTATTTAAAAATCCTATTTTACTAATCCTAATAGATACGCAATTATCAGGATTACTCAAATGTAACTCTACTGGCTTACAAGCCTAGTAGAGGGTCCAATCACAAACTATTTAAAAGACAACAATATAGAACTTAGTTCATGCTGGATATGACTGTGTATGTGTGTGAGGTGTGATTTCAAACATTCATATATTAAAATAGTAAAGCAAATCACACAAACAAAGCAATCGCAAACACAGTCATTTTTATAGTGGTTCGACTACTTGTCTACTCCACTCCCGGCTGCCACACTCAACCCTTGAGTGTACCGGATTTCACTAAGGAGGTTTCCCATGGTTCACCTCAAACCTAAGGTTTTAAATCAGGTTCACCTTCAACCTTTACATGGAGGTTTCAACTCGATTCACCTCTAACCCTGGAGTTTTGTTGGCGCACTCCTAACTAAATGTTTATACCCACACAGAGCAAGGGTCCACACAACACACCCGGATGTTTATGCTCTTCATAGAGCAAGGGTCCACACAATGCACCCACAACGTATACTCCCGCCGGAGGCCTCCTTTGAGGGTTTTAAAGGGTGAGCAACACTTAAGAAGACCCAATCCTAGAAAGGAATGATCACAAGTGTCCTCTTGACTCTAGATACTTATAGATAAGTTGATGAGTCCCTTTCAGCATAATGTCAAAGATCTCCTCCTTGTTGTTGAAGAGTCTTTGGCTCTCTTGATCTGCAATACAGAAGATGTACCAGTACTAGGCTTTAGGTCGGGTCAAGGTTAGGACGAAAATCCACTCTCTTGAAATTTTCCTATAAGGAAGATAGAGTGATTCCCATCATCTATTCATTCAAGGCATCCTAACTTAATGATATACTATTAAGATAGTTGCTAGAGGATCCTTGAATGCAGAAGTTATTTCCCAATCCACTCTATTGAATGTCAATGGTAAGAGTGGATTGGAAGATGAACTCCCGTGACAGAAAGGGCTTTAGGTATATGATCTGAAGGTAAGACACATAAAAGCACTCTCTTCTTTTTCTGCCAGCAATATGACCAAGTCTCTCTTTAAATAGGCAAGAGGTTTCAACTGATATAAAATGGTCATATTTATGACTGAGTTCGATGTCATCGTGCATGGTTGATATCATCGAGCGTATACTCTCGACGGGATCGACTGTCCGCTCGATAACATAAATATAAAGTCATACTCTCTTCAAACCTATTGCCAGTTGATCGATGGGATCGATAAATGTGTTGATGTCATCGAATTTTAAACTCCAATTCCATCGATACTTGGATCGATCTATCGACACTTGAAGAATGAGAGAGACTAGCCAAAATATTTCAGGATATAAGATATGATCGAGGGTCAACCGATGTCATCGGAATTTGAATGTCGATGATATCGAGACCGTGTCGATATGATCGATAAATCATATAGATTTACCTATAAGAATGCTGGACAGTTTGTATCCAGACTCGATCCAATTGACCAGGACTCGATGGCATCAACATAAGAATATCAATTTTCTCGATATTTAAGGGCTGGTATACCTGTTGTGAAAACACTGGTGATTTTTAGAAGAAAGGGCAAAACTCAACTCAACAGCCACTGGTATACCTATTGTGAAAACAGGTGGAGTCGTCGAAAGGATTTGATGGATAGAGATTTATTTCTCCTTCTCAACGTGATAGATTTCAGAAACAAGAGAGAGAGAGAGAGAGAGAGAGAGAGAGAGAGAGAGAGAGAGAGAGAGAGAGAGAGAGACTAACCACTTGCAGCGAAAGGGGATTTCAGATTTCAGAAATAGATTTCTCCTTCTCCTTCTTCTTCTCCCTCTCCTTGTTGCTGCGAAAGGGGGCTTTGAAAACCCTAGCGAGAGAGAGAGAGAGAGAGAGAGAGAGAGAGAGAGAGAGAGAGAGAGAGGTTGGGAAATAGAGAGAGGGGATGTGGCCAAGAGACAGGGAGAGTGGGAGATCGAGAGGGGGCGAGGGAAAGAGAGAGGCTGAGTGCGAGAGAGAGATGGAGAGAGATTTTGAGATGGGTTTTGGGAGGCTGTTGTGCGTGGGAGAAAATGGCAGACGATTTGGGAGGGACGCGTTTCATTTTTAGGAGGGCGCGTTTCATTTTGGTAGGGGCGCATGACGGACGACCCATTTAGACATTGGATTTTAGGATGGTTGGGCCCATCGTGATGTATTTTATTTATCTACTCCGTCCATTAATTTTAAAGTCTTATTTTAAGTGTTGATACAAAAAATGAGTCAGATCGAAGCTGTAAGAAGACCACACAACATATTAACAATAAAAATTTAATTTTTATTATTTCTTATGGTGTGGTCCACTTTGACCTTTAATCTACATAATTTTTGGGCTCATCCACTGAAATTATATATCAGAATTGATGAGCGGTTTAGATCAAACACATATATTCTAATGGGTCCCATAGAGCCCTTTAAGCACCATTAAGGTTATTGGGAGGAGGTAAGTTTTAGCTACAGACCCATCAGGTTTTAGCTACGAATTAAATCTATAGCAATATTGCTACGGATTAAATCCGTACCCAAAAACTTTCAAAGTATGTCGCCTTTACTTGATTTTTTGGTAGTGATAATTAGATTAAATTAACACTTAAATACTAGGAAAGTTAATGCAATTAAGAGGATAAATATGTAATTTTTAGGCATTAACATTGAGGTCAGAAATCTTGTACAGACTCCGACAGTCATGCTTAAACTGAACTAGATGCTGGAAGAAGAATTGGTTACATTATTGTTGAAGTACGGGCCCATCTTGGTTGCTAGCTATGGCGGTTTGAGCTTGCATGAACTAGAGAAACATTTCAATGGTAGCCTTTTAATCCTTGTGGTAGTTCTTAGAAGCAGTCCACTAACATGATTTTACTGGCATTGTTTGTAAGGGTTGGGTGTCTTGCATGTCGAGAGCGGGGAAGTGATGGACCTCTTCCTCTTGGTTAGCCATGGCTATCTAAGATATGGTACGAATAATGTTGCAGAAGGGAGGTTCAATTTATGAATGACAGGTGTTCACAACCCCAAGTGTAGGGTCGCGATGCAGTAATAATCTCGGTGAGACTGAGGTCGAATCCACAGGGACTGAACTTGTGTGTCTTCTGAAAGTAGCTAGAAGTAGAACTAGAAGAAGATGAAAAACTAAATCTGAAATATTTGAGAAAGTGATTTTGAATAAGGTAATTAAAACTTATAAATTTAAAGATGGTAACTAGGGTGTTAAGGATCCACTTGTAGCAATTTGGAAGTAACCTTGCATGATTCAAGGACACAATTGGAATTAGAGTCCTATCCTATCCAATTAATAAGAATAGATTTATCAGATCTCTGAACTTCTTATGGATCTAATCATCAATGGATGAGAGTTGTGGGAATTTGGTAGTGATTCCATCACCCAACCATGCTCATAAGACAATGACTCACAATAAGTTTTACCAATCCCACAACCAATCATAAGAGAATTGTGAAAGTTAAGAAAGATTCCATCATCCTACCATGCCCAAGTGGCCGATGAACAACAGGAATTTCTAATTTTACAATTTCAATTCAAGAAAAGAAGATATCTCAAGCTATCGCAGATCTATTGTAATTTGTCACAAAAAACCATTAAAAACTAAAAATATTCCTTCACAATCAAATTAAAATCCAAGAGAGTTCAACAAAACATAAATAAAAACAAAGAAAACATCTCAATCATGTTATAAGCTTCACCTCTTAGCCCTAACTAAGAGGTTTAGCCAACCATAGACATGATTGAACTAAGAACTCTTAAACAAAAGAAAAGGATCAACTAAGGAAGAAGAATAAAAAATATCAGATGGTGGATCCACCCTTTTTCTCCACTCCTCAAACCCTACAATATGCCTAGGAACATCCTAAGGACTCCTATTTATAGTTTTACAACTTCAACTTTCACACCGAGTTGGAAATATCCAGAAACCGCCTTAAATTTACATAGTTCTTGTGCTGCCTGTGTAACCTTAGACTTGTCGAGGACAACCTTCGACTGGTTGAGGGTCACCTTCGACTGGTCGAAGATGATGGGAATTTAAAAGATTTTTTTTCTGGAGTTAGAGTAAAGAAATCTTCAACTAGTCGAGCAGGAGACTTCGACTAGTCGAAGGAAGGCTTAAACTAGTCGAAGGAGACAGATTTTTAGGGTTCTTTTTCTTCACTTCAAGTCTTTAATGCTCTTCATTCCTCATTTGGTTTTCTTAGATCTTTAGCATTTGAATTCTTCATTCTTGATCTCATAAGATCCATCCTTGGCTTTGGTGATTCTAGAGTGTTAAATCCATGCTTTTAGCATCCTTTTCAATCCAAGCACTTAAATTCACCTTGCAACACAAAAATGATTAAAATAGGACATTAAGTAGTATTGTGTTCATAAAACCAATTAATAAATGGGGTTTAATATGTAATATTTGATCCTCAACACTATCCCTAACCAGCATTTTGCTAGTCTCGAGTGTGAAAAATGAACTTCCATATACAATGTTTAAACCTTTTTCTGAAAATAATCTTTTATGTAATTAAGTATGAATGAGTAGACTCAAGATGAGAAAGTGAGATTTTAAAAACTTAGAATCAAATCACATAAGCAATCAATCAAATAAGTTCTTTATCCATTAAGTTATAGCATAGTTCACATATCAAGTTTTTCATCGTGCTCAGTGAAAATTAACTAACTACATTTTCATAATGTTAGCCATATTCATAACTTCAAGATTGAAAACTCAAGTACTGATTCTGAACTTATCCCCTTTTCCTTCTTTTTCGATTTTTTTTTTATTTTATATCGATTGTCAGTTATATTTATTTAGTCTTTTTATCTTTTCTCTTTTCTTTCAGATCTTTTTTCAAACTTTTTCAATCTTTTCACCTTACATGACCCTTTTTGTCGATCTCCTAGTTTTTAACTGGTTCTTTTCTTCTTTTATGGTGGATAAAATTCTCCAAACTCAATTCTCAATATCTTTCAATGATCATCATACTAACAATTAGAAAATCTAGTACTATTCACAAAAAACAAATTGAACGTGTCTTATGATTTAGAACAACATGATATTCAAACCTTTAGGTAATCTATTGAGTGCGAAAACTTTAAGCGATGTATTACATAGATGATCAAACTCCAATAGTTCAAAATTCAATTTCTATCTAATCATCATACTCAAAACAGTCTTAATTACACAATTCATCACTTCCAAACAAATAAACAATGAAATTTTTTCAAAAAAATTGTAAATTTTTCTCAAAACTAAGAAAACACTAATTAGTTTACCTAATCTCCTATCCTCAACCTATAATCTACATTGTCCTCAATGTAAATGAAATAAGTATGATTTGTAAAAGAGACAATGTAATTGAAGGAGAAGTGATGGAACGATAGTACCTGATGGAGGAATTTTGAGGCTTTTTGTCAAGGATCTCAGCATGAAAGTGGGTTAACAAAAGAATTAAACAATCGAAAAGCAAACTATCCTAAAACAGCAGAAGCAAACTATCCTAGTCCTAAATTCTATGAAAGCAATAAACCTAACTATACCTCCATCAGACTAGGAGGTCAATTCTAGTAAACAGGATCAATCAGAAGTATGGACATGTCCTTTGAATCAAATTTCTCAACAAATGACTTTAATTGATGTCCATTTACTTTGAATTTATTGTCATTGTTTAGATTCTTTATCTCAACAACCCCATGAGGATAAACATTGGTAATAGTGAAGGGACCAGTCCAACGAGATAGGAGTTTATCCGAAAAAAGACGTAACCAAGAATTGTACAAAAAGACTTTTTGACCAACTAAGAAAGGAGTTCCTATCATGGAACACCTTCATTATGTCCTTGTAAATTCTCGAGTTCTTATATGCATCATTCTGGATCTCTTCGAGTTCATTTAACTGTAATTTGTGCAGCGAGCCAGTGTTGTCTAAATTGAAGTTTAGATTTTTAATCGCCCAGTAGGCCCTATGTTCCAGCTCCACAGGTAAGTTGCAAGCCTTCCCATTGACAATTCTAAAGGGAGACATTCCAATAAGGGTTTTAAATGCAGTACGGTATGCCCATAAAGCATTGGTCAATCATATTGATCAATCCTTTCGATCAGGGTTAACCATTTTTTCTAAAATGTGTTTAATTTTCTTATTAGAAATCTTAGCTTACCCACTTGTTTGTGGTTGGTATGGAGTTCTCAGTTTGTGAGAGTTGTCATATTTCTTCATTAAGTTTGTGAATGGCCTATTATAAAAATGTGAGCCCCCATCACTAATGATGGCTCGAGGTGTTCCAAACCGAGAAAGGATGTTCTCGTTTAAAAACTTAATTACCATTTGATGGTCATTGTTCCGGCATGGAATTGCTTTGACCTATTTAGTGACATAGTCTACTGTTAGTAGAATGTATAAATTTCCAAAGGATTGAGGCAATGGTCTCATGAAATCGATGACCTATCAATCAAATATTTCAATGATCAGGATGGGGTTCAAAGGCACCATGTTTCGATGGAACAATGCTCCCAACTTCTGACAACGCTCACAAGCTTTGCAAAACTCATGATTGTCCCTGAACATAGTAAGCCAGTAAAAGCCACACTGTATAATCTTGGTAGTCATCTTTTTAGTAGAAAAGTGACCACCACAGGACTGAGAGTGATAAAAGGAGATAACACATTGGTGTTCATTGTCTGGCACACGTCTCCTTATGATTTGGTCTGGTCAATATTTAAACAAATATGGATCATCTTAGAAGAACTTATAAACCTTGGTGAATTTTTTTCTTATCTTGCACAGTTCAATGTGTTGACATGAAACATGTGGTAAGACAATTAACAATATTAGCAAACCAAGGTGAATGAGAGACTTTGAACAATTGTTCGTCAGGGAACATGTCATTTATATGTGTCATCTCAAGAGAATCAGAGAGATTAGGGTGGGAAAGATGGTCAGCCACTATGTTCACTACTCCTTTTTTATCTTTTATTTCTAAATCAAATTCTTGAAGTAGGAGAATCCATCTTATCAGGTGGGGCTTAACATCATTCTTAGAAAGAAGATACTTGAACGCCACATGATTTGTGTAAATGACGATCTTGGATCCGATCAACTAGGACCTAAATTTGTCCAAAGTGAATATTACGGCTACGAGTTCTTTTCCGTAGTTGAGTAGTTCACTTGGGAAGGATTTAGAGTTTTACTTGCGTACTAAATAACGTAAGGCTTCTTTTCTTTTCTCTTTACTAAAACTATCCCAAGAACATAGTCAAACACATCGCACATAAGTTCAAAAGGAAGTCTCCAGTCGGGTAGCTGCATGATAGGTGCAGTGGTTAACATGCCCTTGAGCTTAGTAAAATTTTTCTAGCATTACTCAGTCCCCTCGTATGGTGCATCCTTTTGAAGTAGATTACAAAGAGAATAAGAGAGGTGACTAAAGTCCTTTATAAATCTTCTGTAAAACTCGGCGTGTCCTAGGAAGGATCGCACGTCTCGTATGTTCTTGGAAGGAGGTAGGTTAGAGATAAGATTATTTTTAGCCTTATCTACCTCAATTCCCTTGGATGAGATGATGTGTCCAAGGATAATTCCCTTACGAACCATGAAGTGACACTTTTCCCAATTCAGTACCAATTCTTTTCGTTACATCGCTCAGCACATGTTTTAAAATTTTCAAACATTTGTTAAAGGATGGACTAAAGACTGAGAAGTCATCCATGAAGACCTCTAAATATTTCCCCACATTGTCAAAAAAATACTTAATATGCATCGCTGAAAAGTGGCGAGGGCATTGCACAGCCCGAATGGCAGCCTTCGGTTAGCAAAGGTGTCATAAGGACATGTAAATGTAGTCTTTTCCTGATCTTTAAGGGTTATCTTAATTTTCTTGTAGCCCGAATAACCTTCAAGGAAGCAATAGTAAGCGTGTCCAGTTAGCCTTTCCAAAATTTAATCGATAATGGGTAAAGGAAAGTGGTCCTTCCTCGTGACGGTATTCAACTTCCTATAGTCAATGCACATTCTCTAACTAGTAGTGATCTTAGTTGGCACGAGTTCATCACTAGCATTGGCTACGATGGTGATTCCAAACTTCTTGGAAACCACTTAAGTTGGACTCACCCTTTGGCTATTGGATATTGGGTATATGATACATACATCCAATAGCTTAAGAACCTTTGCCTTAACCACTTCTTTCATTTTTGAATTTAGTCTACGTTGTGGTTTTCGTGAGGTCTTCGCATTATCCTCAAGATGAATGCAGTGAGTACAAATCAAAGGGTCAATTCCCTTAAGGTCTGCAATCGACCACCCAATGGCTCCTTTGTGCTCAATGAGAGTAGAGATGAGCATACTCTCGTGTTCTTGCTTAATGTGGGAAGAAATCACCACTAGGTATGCCTCATCTTGACCTAAATAGACATATTTCAAATTAGAAGGTAAAAGTTTTAGGTCAAGCTTCAGTACCTTGAGGTTAGATGGTAGAGACACTACATAAGTTTGGGATAATTCTTTAAATTGTGGCCTCCACCGGTTAACATCATGTACCGACACGATCTTCAGCATGGTCCCCATCTCCCTAATCATGTCATCATAAAAATCATGGGAGTGGGCCAGACACGTCTTTAGAGGGTCAGAGGATAAGGTCAGAAGTGTTTTATCTTCCACGAAAGAATCAATCATGTTAATGTAATGGAAATCATCATCTTCCTTTAAGTGTTTGCCCGTATTGAAAAAGATATTCAACTCTAATGTCATATTTTCAAAAGACAAACTCATGACTTCATTCCTACAATTAATGATTTTGTTTAATGTAGCAAGGAATGGATGACCAAGAATGACTGGAATTTGAGTGCTCATGTCTATGATGGGTTGAGTATCTAAGATGATAAAATCTGTCAAGTAGTAGAATTTGTCAAACCAAACCAACACATCCTCCATTATCCCTCTCGATACTCGAACTAAGCGATTAACAACTTGTAATGTGGTCCGGGTGGGTTTTAATTCACTTAGACCCAGTTGTTTGTAGACTGAGCATGGGATTAGATTCACGCTCGCTCCTAAGTCAAGAAGTACATGCTCAATCCGATAGTTCCCAATTACACAAGGGATGGTTGGGCTTCCGGGATCTTTGTATTTCTTTAGCACATCTTGCTTCACGATGGCACTCACTTTTTCAGTTAAAAAGATCTTCTTTTGAGTATTTTACGGTCTATTAGTCGCACACAAGTCTTTTAGAAATTTGGCATATGAAGGTATTTATTTAACTACATCTAGTAGAGGGATGTTGACCTTCACTTGTTTCAGCATCTCTAGAATGTCCTGAGAGTTAGAGAGAGATTTTGGTGCAATTAACCGTTGGGGGACTGGTGCAATTGGCTTGCTTTGGAGTTTCGATTCCAACTCTTATGGAGTGTTGCTAGGTCTATCAGTTTCATCTACTTTCGGGTCTTTAAACTTTTCAGCCCCTACTGGAATAGATTTTTCAATTATCTTCCCACTCCTAAGAGTAGTGATAGACTTATTTTGCTCCATTTGATTTGAAGTGCTTGGATCACTTATTTTGTATTGCGGTTTAGGATTAGGGAAAGGTTGGGCTAAAAGAATCCATTTTTTCACAATTGAATTTTTTGTTTCACGCCCTTGTATGGCCTTTGAAAGGTCTTGAAGGGTTTGCAATATACTCTGAGTGATAATGTCAGGCCCTAAACTCGAAAACCGAGCTCACAAAATTCCTGATTACCAAATTCAATGCCGATAGCCTCCGTAGTATCCCATTCTCAGCTCCCAACGCCGTCACAGTACATTCTGCTCCCGGGATCCTACAAGGAGGATTTTTCAACATTCATTTATCTCGTAAAAAGCATAACCACAAGTTTACCTGAATCACAAAGGCAACATTATCATCACATATCCACTAATATAAACAGCTGAATACAATGTTGAAAGGGAAATACATATTAAAAATCAAAGCTCCAAAAGAAGGCTGCATACTCCAAGCTCAACACTGCTGCGACCTAACGTCACCTGCATGCATCTATCGTGCATAAGCTTATAGAAAGCTTAGAGGGTGGTGTAAGTATATGTGATACACGTGCCAAGCATATAGATATCAGAGTAAGTAGAAATACTGACAATCCATAAATTGTACAATATCAGAGTAATGCGAAAACATGCTGGTAATCCATAAATATCATCAGTCTTATCCAGGTTATGCGATGCAAAAGCATAATAAGGCAATATCATATACTGAGGAAGCAATGAAGATTAACTATGCAATATAGAGACATAGTAAGCCAAATATCATATACTGAGGATGTGCGCAATATGTAAATCTTGATGAGTTAACAAATACCGTCAGGATCATCTAGGCCATATAAATGCAAAAACATAGCAATCCAAAATGCTATATGTCACAGATGCAATATGCGATATGTGGTGCCAATGAAATGACCAAGCTGGAGTGTGAAGTTAGGTTGATAGTACGTAGAATCGCAGGCTATGGGGTCCATCACAAGGAACTTCTTTCTAAATCAGTCCCATACCTAAATTTGGGTAGCCAGGCTCAATGTGGTAAACTCCTGATCTCAGGTTAGTCGAGCATCTAATCGAAATCCTAGCCATTGTGAAGGTACACATATCAAATTAGTTGAGCACCACCAGCCCGAGTGGACAGTGAATGAAATGAATGAATGAGTAAGATGTTGAGTATACAACTCTCGCTCAATAAGTCCACATATCAACATCGTATATCTCTAAGGTCAAGTACACTCTACATGCAATCATCGCCCAGTGGACACGGAACCATGCAAGTGGAAGAGACCTCACTATCCGCCTGGCCAGTAGTCAGCCAATATCTACTCGGCACGTCAATAACGGACCGAATTATAAGCTGGTCAAACTCATCCTGGCTATGCCCATTACCCTCAGGCAGGTAAGGCCACAACCCCTTCCCAACCGACCATGACACAATGGAAGATGCAACCTATTGATATTCGGCACTTGGGCGCTCATGTATCCACTCAGTCTATACGTTGGGGTGTCTCTTGGGCATGAAGGTTTAGAGATTTTCACCCAGGGACATCTATGGTGCCCTGATGCTAATAATATATTTCTAGTATCCCATCTGGCTATCCACGACATGCTTGGGGAGGTTACAGCCATGATGTCTCTAAGGCGTACAGTAATCACAACATATAATGGAAGATGCATGAGTCATACAATCCAGTCATGCATCAATCCTGCCCATACCGTGTGCTCATGTGAGACAATCTCTGCCTATCAATGAGTCTCATAACAACCTGCCCAATGACATATGTAATGGTTAACATATCTTATAACAAACATGCAGATAATGTGTATGGGCATGTATCATGATGCTATGCTGTCACATACTCAAAATTGGAATCGACAACCGACACCAATAATCGGCATCGATAATCGACTTATAAAATCGGCCTCGATAATCGAAATCGACCTCCATAATAGGAATCGGCCTCAACAATTAGAATTGGCCTTGACAATCAGAATCGGCCTCGACAATCAGAATCAGCCTCGACACTCGAAATTGGCCTCGACAATCGAAATCGGCCTCGACAATCGAAATCGGCCTCAACAATCGAAATCGGCCTTGACAATCAGAATCGACCTCGATAATCAGAATCGGTCTCAATAATCGAAATCAACCTCGATAATCAAAATCAGCCTCGACAACGGAATTAGCCTCAGTAATCGAAATCGGCCTCGACAATCAAAATTATCCTCAACAATCAGAATCGGACTCAACAATCAAAATCAGCTTTGACAATCAGAATCATCCTCGATAATCGGCCTCAACAATCGGAATGGACCTGGATAATCGGAATCGACCTCAACAATCGAAATTAGCCTTAACAATTGGAATCGATAATCGGCCTAATAAAGGGCCTGAGGGAAGGTCACAATAAGAAAATTTAACCATCATTGCCCATTAATGTGGACATTTAACCAACATTGCTCCCAAGAAGTAGCCCTCATAGGACCAAATATATAGTGGGCCCATGACCTCCCACAAGGACCTAATATACATCACCATGGGCCTCACTCAAGGGCTTAATATATATCACTATGGGCCTCAGCACATGAGTCATAAATACATCACATCGGGCCTCACTCAAAGGCTGCATATACATCACAATGGGCCTCACTCAAAGGCTGCATATACATCACAATGGGCCTCGACTTATGTGCCATAAATACATCACATCGAGCCTCACTCAAGGGCCCCAAATGCATCATATTGAGCCTCGCCAAATAAGTCACAAATACATCACTTGGGCATCATTAAATGGACCTCATATACATCAAGTGGGTCGCATCACATGAGCCTTGTAAACATCACAATGGGCCTCATCATATGGGCTTCTTATACAACACATTGGGCTACAACAATGGGTCTCACATACATCAAGTGGGCCACATCAACGGGTCACACCAATGGGCCTCATATACATCAAGTGGGCCGCATCAATGGGCCTCACCAATGGCCCTTATAAACATCAAGTGGGCCACATCAACGAGCGGCACCAATGGGCCTCATATACATCAAAATGGAATCATATTAAAAGATCATTTGGACTGAACCACAAATAGCAGTGGAGATCATGATTTCCACTGTTGAAACTCCACAATGCCCACCATAGTGTTTATTTTCCATCCATTCTATGCATATGGTCACAAGGACCTGGTTTAAGAGGAAAACAAATATCATTTTGATCCAGAACTTCTGTGACCCCTAACTTTGCAATGGTGGATGTTCAATCCTTCACTAGTTTTGTAGTGTGGTCACTTGATAGATAGTGCCGATAAAGCATATGCATCATGGTACATCCCACCGCCCAACAATCTGGTGGAGATAAAACACATATATTATGGTGTGGTCCATGGTCCAGATGGATGGACAATGTGGATGTGAAATAGATACATCATGATGGTTCACCATCCAGCCATCTGGACGGTTGGAAAAAACACATGCATCTCGATGCTGCATGTACAACAGCTATACGTCAGGGGTCCCACCGTCCAGATGGATGGTTGGGATCTAACACATACTTCAAGATGGGCCTCAAATGCACCGTCTAGACGGACTGTGCGTATACAAAACATATAAATCAAGGCAGGGCCCCCACCGTTCAAAAAAAATGGACAAACGACTTGGATCTCATATCATGATGGAGCCCATGGAATTCACTAATGTCAGGATGTGGGTCCCACATGCAGCACGTGTCGTAGGTACCCTGGCCAATTCCCTACTTAGGAGGTGGGTCCCACGTGGGGTCCACCATAATGTTTATTATTATTATTATTATTATTATTATTGGAGTTGTTGCTGGACATCAGCCCGTCCAGCGAAACATGGTCTGTCCAGCCCATTTCTTTTAGACGGTTGGTGCTGGACAATGGAGATAAAACCCACACTTCACAGTAGGGTCCACATGGGTGGACCACATAACCACCGGATCAAGTTGATATTCGTGTTTTCCCATCATCCGGAATGGCCTAAAAATGAGCAGCAAGGTTTTATAGAAATCTGGATGTGTGATCATCCCAAGCATGGACAACAACATACATTAGGTGGGCCATACATATCATCATAAAAACACCCACCGATCGACTTCTCCTTTAGCTCCATGGATTCCTTGGCTCCTAAGCTTCGATTTTGATGGAGGATGATGAAGTTTGAAGGGTGGAGATGGAAGATCTTGGGGTAGGAAGGTGGGCCACACTTTAAGTTCTCTCATGGGAAACTTGGACGTCCACCCTTGGGAGTTGCTTGAAAATGGGGTGTGAAATGAGTGAGGGAGAAGTGATGTGCATGACATGGGAGGTATGGGTCCCACTGACTTGTTAGTAAGAAAGGAATGGCTAGATAAGGGTGTTATTGACTTTGGGTGAGAGAGGGATGGGGGTGATGGGATATGTACTTGACTCGATTGATTGATGGATTGATGTGATGGGTTATAGAGATTCCTTTGGAATTCGAAATGCGCAACATTTTTCTCGAAATGAAGGCGGGCCCACAACTCCTGCAATGGGTATCACCTCGACATGCGAGACACGACATTAAAACCCCCGGCGATACCATGGTCGCTAGGGTACAACTCTCGGGTCGAGCCTACTTGGGTTGATAGGGTACGACTCAGGGTTGAACACATATGCTATTTAGGCATTGCGGGCCGCCGAAATTCTACCGGAAGGACCATGGAAGCATACAGAATGGTACAGTCTAGGATACGGCTTGTCACGCACACAAACTCAGAAACCGGGCTCACAAAAATCTCGATCACTGAATCTGGTGCTGACATCCTTCGTAGTACCCCATTCTCGGCACCCAATGTCCATGTGCCAGATTCCGATCATGGAATCCTACAAGGAGGATTTCTAATATATATTTAACTTATAATAAGCATAACCACAAGTTTACCCAAATCATAAAGACAACATCATCATCATCACATATCCACTAATATAAACATTTGAATACAATGCTAAAAGGGAAATACATATATCGAAATTAAAGCTCCAGAAGATCGCTTCACGCTCCAAGCTTAATGTTGCTGCAATCTAACGCCACCTGCATGAATCTATCATGCATAAGCTTATACAAAGCTTAGAGGGTGGTGTAAGTGTGTGAACAAGGTAAGTGCCAAGTATACAATACAATGCCATAAATCATACAATATCAAAAATACTGGCAAGATCATGAATCATACGATATCAGAGTTAGTGAAAATACTGATAAGTCCATGAGACATATAATATCAAAATACAGAATGAAGATCATAACGAGACAAATATTAGATGCCGAGGATGTAATATAATATGCAAATTCTGACGAGCTACGAATACTATCAACCTCATCTAAGCCATATAAATGTATAAACATAGTAACCCAAAATGTTAAATGTTGTGAATGAAATGTAATATGTGGTGCCAATCAAATGACTAAGCTGGAGTGAAGTCTGGATGATAGTGTGTAGTATCGCAGGCTATCAGGTCCATCACAAGGGATTTCTATCAAAACTAGACGCATATCTAAATTTGGATAGCTAGACAACATGGAATCCCTCACCTTAGCCTTAGATCTAAATCCTAGGTAGATCTTGATGCAGGAAAGTTTCTACATGAATCATGACATTGATTAAATAAGAGGGAGACACCACACATGTGGAGGAGGATGATAATGGGCAACCGGGCTTTCTCTTTCTCTTTCTCTCTCTTTCTCTGTTTCTTTCTTTTTCCCTTTCTCTTTCTCTTTCCCTTTTCTTTTCTCTTTCTCTTTCCTTTTCTCTCTCTTTCCCTTTTTATTTCTTTTTCTCTTTCTATTTATCTTTATTTTTCTCTTTCTTGGATGTGGGATCATGGGCGTGTGAGAGGAGAAGGGGACGCACTCCTTTTAATTAGTGGGCATATGAGGGGGTTTGTGTTTCATATACCACTTGGATTAGGTTTCACCAATTTGACCTTTTCCAGCGATCTTTCTTTAAATCCAATTAGTTCAATGTGTTAGGGTCATCAAATAGGGCTGGGGTATATGATTTTCTTGGTGATCTAAAATTTAGATTGGCTTATCTTAAAAATTCTCATAATGGATGCCAAAATGAACTTCATCTCAATTAACGATCTACACTTAATGATCAGGGACCAATTTTAAAAGAAATGTGTAATCGGGATAAGAAAATGGTTGGAAAAAAGTTGGTGGTTAATCAATGGTAGAAAAGGCATATATATGAAATTTCACCTTTTACACCAAAAAGAAGGAACTAACTTCAACATTCAACAGTGTAAGATCATAGATTGGGGTCTAAATTTTATATAATTTCATAGTTATATGATACCAAAGTGTTATCCAAATTTGAGTTATGATGGAATATAGGAAGTGGTTAAATCAGAAGATCTATATTTATAAGGAGTTGATAAGCCTCGAAAGGATAACCTCGTGCCTAAGGAGAAGCCTACCAAAGTGAAGTCTTTATTTTTACACTTAGTCCATATTATGTGCAATCCAAGTCATACATATAAAGAAAAATATCCTACTATGACTACCGACTAAGTTTCTTTACTCGATGGACACCACGATCAATGGTTAAGGGGTTTATTTCTCAATTGAGTTACTTTTAAAATGATATAAGGGCTGAAATTCATCATATATGGTTAATTTTTGATACATAAGCATAGTATGAAATTTCACATCAAATAAATCATAAGAACCATGTGATCTAGAATTCAAGAGTCTAGGTTAATGACATTTTTGTAATTATTGCTGGCATGAGACTTTTGAGAAATCTATTGGTTCTACATGATTATAAGCATGTTTCTAAGTAATTCTTACAAAATAACTTATATCTAAATCATTATGAATAAATAATTATTCATCAAATTAATTAAGGAAATGTTCGTATATCAACCAACATAATGGATGGTCAAATAACATGTTAAAAATAGAAAGACTTGATAGTTAGTACTCTAATTATGTATGTAAGTGGGTGTACAGTCAGTTTTGTAAATAGATGATCCCAAGTGAGTTTTTTAAGTGTGATCAAGAGGCAGAACATATATACTGGTAGATTCAAGTGACTTGTTTACATGTGTAAGTTTCTCATATTGTAGTTTTGATGGTGGGTTAAGCATATTCATAGGTGATGAAAATTTTTGGGTTGTTTGGCCAACCCATAGCTGACCGACCAATTCGACCAGGTGAGCATGTTCTCAGGCTAGCTAAAATGCGAGTGGAATGGGTTAAAGGGGAAAAAACCCAAATCACCTCATTTCCACTTCTTCTTCCTCATCTATCCGGTGCTTCCTTTAGCCAATTCATCACCCTAACTTCCTTGTAAGTGGTTTATTTGCATTTTTCTTCTAGATTTAAGTTCTTTGTTACATCTTATTTAAGTATTTTGCATTTATCTTAAATCTAGATCTTTCTTTTTTGGTGGGTTTACTTCAAAATCTAATCTTCTAAAACCCATCCCCTATTTTTTTATTTCCTTACTTTTTCTTCTAAGGAACCCTGATATAAACGCACCGTTTGTAGACCTCACTCCGGTTCTTCTTCCCACTTCACTCATCAGGTTGTGCGGACAATACGCACACTAGAGGATGATCCAAAGAATGTACGGGAGTTCCAAACTTGGAGCGTTATCATTGAGCGATCGGTTAATGTAAGACCCGTATCCTAGACTGCACCATTTTGTTGGCTTCCGCGGTCATCCCGGTCGAATTCTGGCAACCCTCTACCCATATCCAGCATTTGCACGCGATCCCAAGATGGGTCTCACATACTGAAATTGGCTAGAACCGAAACTTGTATCATAGCGACCGTGCCGTCGTCACGACTCGCGCACTGAACCGATACCCACGCTAGAAGTTGTGAGTCCGCGTTCATTCTGAAGAAACTTCACGCGTTGCGAATATTGAGGGAATCTCTACAACATGTCCCATCAAATCAAGTCAAGTACACCACCTTACCTCCATGCCACCTCACCCAATAACAAGTACACATGGCCACTACTTCTTTTACCATAAGTCAACTCTCTCTCCCCTAACCATCCGTCTTTTTACAATTTTCAACCACAACCCATGCCTCCCCATCACCCTTCCTTACAACCACCATTCCACCCATCCCTTTTATTCTTTATTTTCTCTTTATCTCAATTCTTAAACACTCCCAAGCATCCCACGTCCAACCTCTCTTCTCTCCCAAACAACAACAACAAGTGTGGCCCACTTTTCCTAATCTCTCATCTCTCATCCCCACCATCAAAACTCCATCATCCACCGTTGAAAGTTGATCATAGGAGCAAAGGAACCCAAGGGATCAAGGAGAAGGCCTAGAGGTGGGTGATCCATTGTTAATTTCTAATTTAATGGCCCACCTATGTTGGGAGTCAATTTGATTTATGTAATGTAATCATATGAGAGGCCCATAGTGGCGGGGTTCCCTCTACTCCACTGATCTCTCTCTCTATTTCTCTCTATTTCTCTCATTCACTCTCTCTCTCTCTCTCTCTCTCTCTCTCTCTCTCTCTCTCTCTCTCTCTCTCTCTCTCTTTCCATTGTGATGGTGTGGATCCCACCAATATGTGTTATATCTACCCTGTCCATCAACATCAGATGGTGTGGCCCAGTGATGATCCACACCATCCACTATGTAGATAGATCCAATACCCCCTTCTTTTTATATATTATATTTTATATAATATAGTATATATTATATATATGGAATATAATATATATATATATATATATATATATATTATATCTATACACATGCAAGTCACTATGCTAAAACAGCGAAAAAAGGACGGTTGAAAATCGTCTCAAAATGCTAAAAAGGACGGTCCTGGACCGTCGCAACGGCCGTCAAATTTTGATGTGTCGTATTTTTTAAAGGATGACCATAAACCATCTCTAAAAAGGATGGTCTATGACTGTCCGTAAAAAGGATGGCCCATGACTGTCAATAAAAAGAACGGTTATAGATCGTCTCGTATGACTTGAAAAAGATGGTCATAGACCGTCTCTTATGAACTAGAAAATGATGGTCATGAACCATCTCTTATGAGTCTGAAAAGGACGGTCATTGACCGTCTCTTATGAACCTGAAAAGGACGGTCGTGAACCGTCCTTTAAAAGGATAGTCTTTAGCCGTCTTGTATTTGCTTATACACCTGTTCATATCATATTCTTTCTGATATACACCTGTTACAACATCGTATTCTTCTTGATATACACCTATTATATAATATATTTCATCATATTCACATTCACATCCATCTAAACCCAAACTACGTAAATCCATCCAAATAAAAACTACATTCATTCAAACATAAACTACATCCATCCAAACACAAACAATATACACATGTTACAATATCATATTCTTCCTAATATACACCTGTTACAACATCGTATTCTTCCTAATATACACCTGTTATATAATATACTTCATCATATTCACATTCACATCCATCTAAACCCAAACTACATAAATTTATCCAAACATAAACTACATTCATCCAAACATAAACTACATCCATCCAAACAAAAACAATCTTATCCACATTACATTCATCCACGCATAAATACGCTCACACCAACCCTGTAAAACTCCAAATCATGAGCCAAAATACCAAACAGTTTCTCATCCAACAAAAACCAAGACTAAATCACAATATTCATACTTTATAGAGACTCCCAAGGTGAAGAATTACCTATAGAATATGATACGATGAGGCTACTATCCTGTTGCTTGCCTGAATGCAATCAGTTGTTCTCTGCCAAATACCATAGATATTCTTTAAACACTGAATTCAAACACTTGCACCAAAGATCATACAAAAATAGAGGAGAAAAAGACTTACTGATCATCCCTTTGTTCATAAAACCTCTCTGAGGATCCTGCACAACTTGAAAAAGATCTCTAATCAGCTCCTGCCGATGCGGCTGTGCCGAGAACAACTTCAAAAGAGGCAAAAGAAGAAACACATCAGACATCCAAAGTTCAACAACTTCAAAAAATCACAAACCTTGACATTAATTTTTAAGGCAACATTTTTGAGATACTGTTTATTGACTCTGGATGCCTGTCTCGGTTGGCAACACTGCGACACTATGCCCAACTCCGTTTTGAAAACATGTTTTATCTTTCCTACAAAATTAGAAAATAAAATGCTTTAGTTAATTCATTCCATCTCTCTAGGATTTAGGGTCTTGTTTGCACTCACCATATGAACCACTCATGTTAGGTAAAATGATAATAAGCAATTGAAGATGTTTCTTCTTATCTCCACTTTGTAGGTTTACAGTGGCTTATTTTTGTACATCCATCAGAGCCATCTCAATCCTATTAGGGCGATCAGTTTTAGGTTTAGGTTTAGGTTTTAGGCTTAGGTTTAGGTTATAGGTTTAGGTTATAAGTGTAGGTTATAGGTTTAGGTTTAGGTTTAGGTTAGGTTATAACTTAAGGTTTAGGGAATTGAGAATAGGTTTAGGTTTAGGTTTAGGTTTAGGTTAGGTTATAGGTTAAGGTTTAGGGAATTGAGAATAGGTTAAGGTTTAGGTTTAAAAAATTGGGTTCGGGTTCAAGATCAAGTTTAGGTTTGGGTTTTCAAGTTTAGGTTTAGGTTTAGGTTAGGGAGTTGAGATTAGGATTAGGTGTAGGTCTAGGTTTAGGGATTTGAGAATACATTTAGGTTTTAGGTTTAGGTTTAGGTTTACGTTTTAGGTTTAGGTTAAGGTTAGGTAATAGGTTATAACTTTAGGTTATAGGTTATAGGTTAAGGTTTAGGTTATAGGTTTTGGTTTAGGTTTAGGTTAAGGTTTTTAGGTTATAGGTTATAGCTTTAGGGAATTGAGAATAGGTTAAGGTTAAGGTTTAGGTTTAGGAAATCCAGTTTGGGTTCGGGATCGGGTTTAGGTTTGGGTTTTCATGTTTAGATTTAAGTTTAGGTTAGGGAGTTGAGATTAGGATTAGGTGTAGGTTTAGGTTTAAGGATTTGAGAATACATTTCAGTTTTAGGTTTAAGTTTAGGTTTTAAGCTTAGGTTTAAGTTATAGGTTTAGGTTATAAGTGCAGGTTATAGGTTTAGGTTTAGGTTAGGTTATAGGTTAAGGTTTAAGGAATTGAGAATAAGTTAAGGTTTAGGTTTAGGAAATCAAGTTCGGGTTTGGGATCGGGTTTAGGTTTGGGTTTTCAAGTTTAGGTTTATGTTTAGGTTAGGGAGTTGAGATTGGAATTAGGTGTAGGTCTAGGTTTGTGGATTTGAGAATACATTTAGGTTTTAGGTTTAGGAAATCGGGTTCGGGTTCGGGATCGGGTTTTAGGTTTGGGTTTTCGTTTAGGTTTAGGTTAGGGAGTTGAGATTAGGATTAGGTGTAGGTTTAGGTTTGGAGATTTGAGAAGACATTTAGGTTTTAAGTCATAGGTTTTGGTTTAGGTTAAGGTTATAGGTTTAGGTTAAGGTTTAGGTTTAGGTAATAAGCTATAGGTTTAGGGAATTGAGAATAAGTTAAGGTTTAGGTTTAGAAAATTGGGTTTGGGTTTGGGATCGAGTTTAGTTTTGAGTTTTTAAGTTTAGGTTTAGGTTAGGGAGTTGAGATTAGGATTAGGTGTAGGTTTAGGTTTAGGGAGTTGAGATTAGGATTAGGTGTATGTTTAGGTTTAGGGAGTTGAGAATACATTTAGGTTTTAGGTTTAGGTTTAGGTTTTAGGTTATAGGTTAAGGTTTAGGTTTTAGGTTTAGGTTATAGATTATTGGTTAAGGTTTTAGGTCATAAGTTTTGGTTTAGGTTAAGTTTATAGGTTTAGGTTTAGGTTTAGGTTAAGGTTTAGGTTTATGTTATAAGCTATAGGTTTAGGTTTAGGGATTTGAGAATACATTTAGGTTTTAGGTTTAGGTTTAGGTTATAGGTAAAGGTTTAGGTTTAGGTTTAGGTTTCGGTTATAAGCTATAGGTTTAGGGAATTGAGAATAGGTTAAGGTTTAGGTTTAAGAAATCGGGTTCAGGTTTAGGATCGGGTTTAGATTTGGGTTTTCAAGTTTAGATTTAGGTTTAGGTTAGGGAGTTGGGATTAGGATTAGGTGTAGGTTTAGGTTTAGGGATTTGAGAATACATTTAGGTTTTAGGTTTAGGAAATCGGGTTTGGGTTTGGGATCGGGTTTTAGGTTTGGGTTTTCAAGTTTAGGTTTAAGTTTAGGTTAGGGAGTTGAGATTAGGATTAGTTGTAGGTTTAGGTTTAGATATTTGAGAATACATTTAGGTTTTAGATCATAGGTTTTGGTTTAGGTTAAGGTTTAGGTTTAGGTTATAAGTTATAGGTTTAGGGAATTGAGAATAGTTTAAGGTTTAGGTTTAGAAAATCAGGTTCAGGTTCAGTATCGGGTTTAGTTTTGGGTTTTCAAGTTTAGGTTTAGGTTTAGGTTAGGAAGTTGAGATTAAGATTAGGTGTAGATTTAGGTTTAGGGAGTTGAGAATACATTTAGGTTTTAGGTTTAGGTTTAGGTTATAGGTTATAGGTTAAGGTTTAGGTTTTAGGTTTAGGTTAAGTTTAGGTTATAGGTTATAGTTTAAGGTTTTAGGTCATAGGTTTTGGTTTAGGTTAAGTTTATAGTTTTAGGTTTAGGTTTAGGTTAAGGTTTAAGTTGAGGTTATAAGCTATCGGTTTAGGGAATTGAGAATAGGTTAAGGTTTAGGTTTAGGAAATCGGGTTCGGGTTTAGGTTTGGGTTTTCAAGTTTAGGTTTAGGTTTAGGTTAGGGAGTTGAGATTAGTATTATGTGTAGGTTTAGGTTTAGTAATTTGAGAATACATTTAGGTTTTAGGTTTAGGTTTAGGTTTCGGTTATAAGCTATAGGTTTAGGGAATTGAGAATTGGTTAAGGTTTAGGTTTAGGAAATCGGGTTCGGGTTCAAGATCGGGTTTAGTTTTGGGTTTTCAAGTTTAGGTTTAAATTTATGTTAGGGAGTTGAGTTTAGGATTAGGTGTAAGTTTATGTTTAAGGATTTGAGAATACATTTAGGTTTTAGGTAATAGGTTTAGGTTTAGGTTATAAGTGTAGGTTCTAGGTTTAGGTATTGGTTAGGTTATAGGTTAAGGTTTAGGGAATTGAGAATAGGTTAAGGATTAGGTTTAGGAAATCGGGTTCGGGTTCGAGATCGGGTTTAGGTTTAGGTTTTCAAGTTAGGTTTAGTTTTAGGTTAGGGAGTTGAGATTAGGATTAGGTGCAGGTTTAGGTTTAGGGATTTGAGAATAGGTTAAGGTTTAGGAAATGGAAATCGGGTTGGGGTTTGGGATCGAGTTTAGGTTTGGGTTTTCAAGTTTAAGTTTAGGTTTAGGTTAGGGAGTTGAGATTAGGATTAAATGTAGGTTTAGGTTTAAGGATTTGAGAATACATTTAGGTTTTAGGTCATAGGTTTTGGTTTAGGTTAAGGTTTAGGTTTAGGTTTAGGTTAAGGTTTTGGGTTAGGTTTAGGTTTAGGTTATAAGCTATATGTTTAAGGAATTGAAAATAGGTTAGGGATTTGAGAATACATTTAGGTTTTAGGTCATAGGTTTAGGTTTTAGGCTTAGGTTTAGGTTATAAGCTATAGGTTTAGGTTATAAGTGTAGGTTATAGGTTTAGGTTAGGGATTTGAGAATACATTTTGGTTTTAGGTTAAGGTTATAGGTTTAGGTTTAGGTTTAGGTTTAAGTTAAGGTTTAGGATTAGGTTATAAGCTATAAGTTTAGGGAATTGAGAATAGGTTAAGGTTTAGGTTTAGGAAATCAGGTTCGGGTTCGGGATTGGGTTTAGGTTTGTGTTTTCAAGTTTAGGTTTAGGTTAAGGGTGTGGTACCTGTAAACACAGATATAAACACGGCCTGTCCAAATGGCCAGGCCCTTTCAATGTCGTCTATAGGAAGTGGACAGCTTCATCATGGTCATAACAACGGTTCCCACCTTCCAAGGACCCCCGCTCATCCGGATAGCTCCGATGCACATCCAGGTCTACTCCATTAATTTCAAGCAAATACATTAACACGGACTGTCCAAATGGCCAGGCCCCTCCAATGTTGTCCATAGGAAATGGACAGCTTCATCATGGTCATAATAGCGGTTCCCACCTTCCAGGGACCACCGCTCATCCGGATAGCTCGGATGCACATCCGGGTATGATCCATCAATTTTGAGCTAATACATTTAAAAATAACATAAATATATCTAAATGCATTTGACAGATTACCCTTTCGATTTTTTCCCGTACGTGTTTAGCCCTGGATGTATGTTTGGTACTTCCTACAAATTCCAAATCATAGCAATTAATTATATATATATAACAATGTTTATTACCATAAACCATTTAAAAATATAAAAACAAATAATATAACACGTTTAGGTTTTATGTTTAGGTTAAGGTTATAGGTTTAGGTTTAGGTTAGGTTATAGGTTAAGGTTTAGGGAATTTATTTATGTTTTAGGTTTAGATTTGGTTTAGGTTAGAGGTTAAGGTTTAGGTTATAGGTTTTGAGATTTGAGAATAGGTTTAGGTTAAAATTATAAGTTTAGGTTCAGGTTGTAGGTTTAGGTTAAGGTTTAGGGATTTGAGTTTAGGTTTAAGTTATAGGTTTAGGTTTAGCTTTAGGTTTCAAGTTGTAGGTTTAAATTAAGGTTTATAGATTTGAGTTTAGGTTTAAGTTATAGGTTTAGCTTTAGCTTTAGGTTTCAGGTTTAGGTATAGGCTTAGGTTATAGGTTATAGGTTATATGTTTAAGTTAAGGTTTAGGAATTCAGGTTCGGGTTCTGGTTTGGATTCGGGTTTAGGTTATAGATTTTAGGATTTGAGAATAGTTTTAGGTTATAAGTAAGGTTTTAAGTTTAGGTATAGGCTTAAGTTATAGGTTATAGGTTATATGTTTAGGTTAAGGTTTAGGAATTCGGGTTTGGGTTTGGGTTTGGGTTCGTGTTTAGGTTATAGGTTTTGGTTATAGGTTTAGGTTTAGGGAATTAAGAATAGGTTAAGGTTTAGGTTTAGGAAATCAGATTTGAGTTCAGGTTTATGTACGGATTTAGGTTTGGGTTTTCAAGTTTAGGTTTAGGTTAAGGAGTAGATTAGGATTAGGTGTAGGTTTAGGTTTAGGGATTCTCTAGTATTATCTACTATTAAACCTAGTATTATCTACTACATACTAGTAACATACAACTAATATTGGGGCACCATACCATAAGCTACAAGACTTTCATGTCCCCCTAAACAAGGTATCCTCCATTGATAACATATATATATATATATATATATATATATATATATATATATATATATATATATATATATATATATATATATTAAGTTTTTTATTTTCATTTACATTCCCAAATACAGTCATCATCCATCCAAGAAAATTGAAACAAGTATTGTCAATCTATGACTAGCAGTTGAAAAGGAAAATCATGCATCTTATCTTACTGACCGCCTTATGTTTCTTTTCACCTTTCTAACTCTCATATTTGTTGCAGTTACTAGTTCACCATCAGTAGTCTCCCTAACCGAATCTTTGTGCAGTCCCTCCATTTGAAGCAGTGGCTGAAGTTACAAGAAGTAGGACTGATTAGTCTTTCCATTTTTTGAAAAAAATCAAATTCTTTATTTTTGGCTGCAAGTCTACTTATAATTATCATTGGCTCTTAATCTATTTATAATGAAAATCTTAAATATCACCTGATAGTGCTCCTTTGATAAATGTCCTATTTGGAACAAATAATTTATTTTATATTGGAACAAATAATTTATTTTATACATACACGTGTTTTATCATAAAACCATGCATGATGCATCCATACAAAAAAAAATCAAATGGAAATTTTTTTTATATAAACTGATTTTTTTAATATTAAAAAAAGACATTAAAAAGTACAACAATTCTCAATCAACTAAATATGAAAGATTTTCAGTGCATGGGCCATCTAGGGTGAGAACCCATCTTGTCAATTACACTCGTATGAACTGAAAACTTAAACTATTGAATGGAGAACAAGAGTTGTAGTTTAGGAAAAAATAATGGTTAAGAAAAAAATGCAGTAATGGTTCATATTCAACTGGAAAAAAAGGTCGAAAAACTTATTACTATGATTTTCCAATCTGACGAATTTTAGTGCATCGACCATTCAGGGTAAGGTTCATCATGTCTACAGTGGTTTGGGCTTTAGATCATTGAACCATGACCCCACTTGTACAAAATGTAATCCCAATCAGTTGAACCCTCCAACCATGCACTCAAAGCATTGTGTGTATATAGTATCTCCAACCAAAAAGTAAAAAAGAAAAGAAACAGAGAAAAATAGAAGATGATGGCATGGAATTCATTATACAACAGCTTAAAGAAGAAAATGAAGAAAATGTATATCGAATAGAAGATGATAGTCACTAGGGAAGATGCTCTTTATGACATCAAGTTGGTTATTTTCCCAGATGCAAACTTTCTGCGACCCTCATGTGTAAGCCTCAGGGATTTATGGAACATAGCAGCAACCTGAATGGCAAAATAAGCATTATAGTAATTACTGATGTTAGAGTATCAACAAGTAAAAACTAAAATAACATAGTTCGAATATGGGGAAGTATTCATCAAGATAGATTTGGCAGATAGATAATATATAGAAGCTTGCATGATAAAAAGGAATAATGTTTTAATGATATAGTCCAAACGAAAATCAATGGATAATAGGCAATATCAAGAGAATATAAGTTTCTAAATTAACCCCACTACATCTCCTGGTATTAGCATGTGGAGAATAGGCAATGGTCATGCATCGAAGGAGAAGATATTTCTGTGGGGAGTTTTGTCAAACACCTTGCGGGTGTGATGAATATGACTGAATTTACAATACATAGAAACTAGCTTTGAGATGAGGAAGTTGTAGGGGATGATGTGAAAAACACATGTCATACTCAATACATATCATATGCTAAGAACCAATAAACTAAAAGGAGAAAACTGGGCTTTAGGAACAGAAGAAGATAATTTATAAATGTATTTTCAAAATTTAAAGGGAAACTGTTAGAACTCAAAATTCTACTATTTGTTCTTTCAGCATTTGAAAATATAATGCTGTGAGAAATTAACATAAGCATTTGAGTAGACATCATGCCGTGGCCTTGCATCATCCAACAACCCAAATTAAACTCTCCTATGCAATTCCATATGTGACATACAATAACCCAAATTAAACTGTCCTAACACTTCCATATGTGACATACAATAACTCAAAATAATCTATCCAAATTGTTTGGACCAGTTGTGAATCGTGAAACATGGTAATTTTATTTGCAGTTAATGTATGTCACTTGTTTTATTCAAAATTACCTGCATATCAAGTGTCATCTATAGCCAGAGTATCAGATTTGTTAAGGTGTTGTTTGAGTACTGACTGAATATGATTTCAAAACACCTTAACTCATAAAGTGAACTGCCTGTTCTCAGGTGTATGAATCTACACTTGACATTGGACCAAATGGCATGCATAGATTTTATCAACAATGGAGAGCTAAAATCCCCAAATCAGGCCAACGACTCTGATTCTCAAAATCCCAAATCTGTAAGCCCTAAAATCCCCAAATCTATAAGCCCTAAAATTCCCAACTGTAAGCCCTAAAATTCCCAAATCTGCAAGCCCTAAAATCTGTAAGCCCTAAAATCCCCAAATTCGTAAGCCCTAAAATTCCCAAATCTGTAAGACCTAAAATCCCCAAATTGAAAGGGGAAGTGAGATAGACAGAGATGAAGGAAGAGAGATCGAGAGAGAGTACCTTCAATTTGACGGTAGCTGTTGTTGATGGAGGTTGGTGGCCATGCATTGGGACTTAATCCGCTGCTACCGTCAATGGGGAGGACTATGGACATCGTCGGTGGATGATGGGTTAGGGTTTGGAGTAGAAAGAGGAGGGTGAGAGAGAGAGGAGAGGGGGACACGAATAAGGTACTGACAGGTTGAGAGGGGGACACGGATTAACTATTGACAGGTTGAGAGAGAGAGAGAGGGAGAAGAGGAGGGCGAGAGAGAGAGGTGAGGGGGATGCAGATTAGCTACCGATGAGAGAGAGGGAGAGGGAGGGAGAGCGGATTGCAGAGAGAGAGAGGGGGGGAGAGAGAGAGGGAGAGAGAGATTTAGGGATTTGGGGTCGTGGGTACGCACGAGATGTTTTTGGGGTGGAACGGATTGGCTACTCCCACTAAAACCAGCGCCGTAGCTGGTGTTCGGTGGTCTGTGGCCCCCACCATGATGTATGTATTTCATCCAATCCATTCATCCATTTTTAAAGATCATTTTAGGACTTCGTCTTAAAAATAAGAGGGATATAAATCTTAGGTGGACCACACCACAGGAAAACAATAGTGATTGGATATCCATCATTTAAATCCTCCTAAGGCCCACTGTACTGTTTATCTGACATCCAATCTGTTGATTTGGTCATAAAGGCCCAGATGAAGGGAAAAAATAAAGATCAGCTTAATCCAATACTTTTATGACTCCCGAAAAGCTTTTAATGGTCGCATTCATTCAACACTTTTTCCTGTAATGTGGTCCACTCGAGATTGGGATATAACTCATTTTTTTTTTGTAATATCATAAAATGATCTATAAAAATAGATGGACGACATGGATGAAACACATACATCATGGTGGGGCCCACAGACCATCGAATACAAAAGTTGAGAAGGGTTACCCTCCATTAAAACATTCATAATTATTTTTTGGGCTCACAGAGATGTGGTTCACAAATCTATCCCATCCATTATGTGTGTGCCACTTGGATGAGGGGTTATACCAAGTTTCAGATGCATCCAAATTTTAGGTGAGGCCCCACCAAGTTCTTTTATATGTTTTAGGTATGTCTTCACATGATTTTAGATGGTATGGCCCACCAAAGTTCTGTATATGGCTAATTTTTGGGATATCCCATAATTTAAAGAGGACCCATCAAATGCATGGTGTTGATTTATGACACACGTCATGGTGGGGCCAACACAGCTCGACCTCATGGGGAGTTCCCATGAGCTCGACATATAGAACCTTTTTCATATATATATATATATATATATATATATATATATATATATATATATATATATATATATATATATATATATATATAAAATATTTTAAAAATATAAAAACTTATGATGTATTTGTTATATCCACACCGTTCATCCATTTTGAGATATCATTTTAAGTCACGAGCCAAAGAATGAGACAGATAAACATCTGTAGTGGACCCCACCACAGAAAACAACGGGAGGGTGATTCCCACCGTTGAAACTATCCTAAGGCCCATCGCAATGTTTATTTGAAATCCAACTGGTTCAAAAGTAAAAAAAAATGGTCGTGGGGCCATAAATCATGGTGGGGCCCACACAGCACTAACCACCAGCCATTGGATGGTGTAGGGAGAGTAGCCAATATGTTCCCCTTATTTGTGGTGTGGTCCATTTAATCTTTGAATATGATTCATTTTTTAGATAATTCTATAAAATGATCTTGAAAAATGGATGAACGGTGTGTGTTGATCCCAAATTTTCGGTAAATCCAAAACTCAAGTGGACCATGCCACACAAAACAGTGTGGAATAATGATTTCCACCGTTGATACCTTTCTTGGGCCCACAGTAATGTTTGTCATCTAACATGTTCATAATATCAAAAAGATATGAATGAAGGGAAAACATGAGCATCAGCTTGATCCAAAACTTCTATCAAATGCACGGTGTTGATGTTCGACACACATCATGATGAGCCCTACAAAACTTACTAACATTAATTTTTAGAGTCTCAGGGTGTCAATAAGTTGGGTCACAATTTTTACTAGAATATTTGACCCATTTTACATGTCTGGTCCATTCACTCTATTTTACTAATCATTATAGTTACTCGCCCCGATCATGCTACATATGAGAAAGATATTGGGCAAATAAGATTGATCAACAATTTGAGTGAATTTTGATTTAAACATCTAAAGTTATTTACTCTTCAATCTGGACTGATTAGATTATCCAAAAATGGTTAAAGGTTGTTCATAATATCAAAAATATATGAATGAATAGAAAACACAAACATCAGCTTGATCCAAAACTTCTATGGCCTCCAAGAAATTTTAAACGGTAGAGGTTCAATCACACTATTTCCTGTGGTGTGGTCCACTGAGCTTTAGATATGCTTCCTTTTTGTTCTTTAGATGTCAAATTATCTGTTAACATGGATGAATGGAGTGGATAAAAGAAATAAATAACAGTGGATCCCCACAGAGTTTATTACTCTGGTAAGGGTAGTGAGTAACTCACCTAAATGTAGTAGAGAAGGGCTTCCTTAAAACATTCATAATTATATATTAAGCCTGCCTAAATGTGATTCACATATCCTGTGTTCCACTTGGATGAGGGGTCAGACCAAGTTTCAACCGCATCTATGTCTGTATTAACTTATAAACATCGCGGTGGGCATCACTATCCCACGTCTTTTCTATGTGATTTCAAATCATAAGAACTCAATAATCTCAGGTGGGTCATACCAATCAAAACAATGATGAATAACTATTAAAAACCTTTTGAAGGCTACAAAAGTTTTGGATCAATTTGATCTTTATAGTTTACCTTCATCTAGATCTTCTTTACATTATCAACAAGTTGGATTGCGAATAAACATTACTAAAACCTTACGATGGGCTCTTTATAATTTTTCATAGCGAGGTACTATATTATCATTCTTTCCAGTGGCGTGGTCCACTTAAGATTTAAATCTACACAATTTTTTATACCCGGCCCAAAAATGGGTTGGAGAAACATAGGGGCGACAAGGATATACAACACATAATCAAAATCTCACTTTTGTTATCTAACTTTTCAATTTTTCTTGTCAAAATAGAAAATCTAGTTTTCTTTTTTTAAAAATATATTTTTTTACAATTTGTTAATTTTTTCATAATTTTGTTTATTTTTTTAAATTTTCTTTTTCAAAATATCATTTTTTAAATCTCACTTTTGTTATATAACTTTTTAATTTTTCTTGTCAAAATACAAAATCTAGTTTTCTTTTTTTTAAAATATATATTTTTACAATTTGTCAATTTTTTCACAATTTTGTTTAATTTTTTAAATTTTCTTTTTCAAAATATCATTTTTTAAATCTCACTTTTGTTATATAACTTTTTAATTTTTCTTGTCAAAATACAAAATCTAGTTTTCTTTTTTTAAAAATATATAGTTTTACAATTTGTCAATTTTTTCACAAATTTGTTTAATTTTTTAAATTTTCTTTTTCAAAATATCATTTTTTAAATCTCGCTTTTCTTATATAACTTTTTAATTTTTCTTGTCAAAATAAAAAATCTAGTTTTCTTTTAAAAAATATATATTTGTATTTTACAATTTGTCAATTTTTTTCACAATTTTATTTAATTTTTAAAATTTTCTTTTTCAAAATATCATTTTTTTATCGAAATCTTTTTTTTTTCAAAATTATCAACATTATTCAAAGTTCTTAATTTTTTTTTTTTCAATCTAGATTTTTATAAAATTACATTTTTTAAAAAAATCTAATTTTTTTTCTTAAACATTGTTAATTATTTTTCTAAGCTTTTTAACTTTTTTTTTTGAAATTCATAAATTTTTTTGTTTTTAATTTTTGACATGAGCATTAGAGATGGTTTACGACCGTCTCTAATGTAGACGGTCTTCGACAGTCTCAAATGACCACTATAAGACGGCTAAGGACCATCTCTAATAGAGACGGTCTTTAGCAGTTTCAAATGGAGACTACTAAGGACCATCCCTAATACAGACTATTTTTTAGGGTGATTAGATAACCACTAAAAGACGGCTGATGACTGTCTCTAATTGAGACAGTCCTTGACAGTCTCAGATTACCAATAAAAGATGGTCAATGATCGTCTCCAGTACGGACGGTCTTTGACTGTCTAAAATGAGCGCATATGAGACAGCCAAAGACCGTCTCTAGTAGAGACGGTCATTGACAGTCTCAAATGGAGACAGCTAAGGACCGTCCCTAATACAGTCTATTTTTGACAGTCTCAGATTACAGGAAAAGACGGCCAATGACCGTCTCTAATTGAGACAGTCTTTGACAGTCTCAAATTACCAGTAAGAGATGGCCAATGACCGTCTCTAATATGAATGGTCCTTGACCGTCTCTAATGGCCGCATATAAGACGATCAGAGACCATCTCTTATTCCCGACGGTCAATGGCCGTCTTTTATCCATAGTTAACGACGGTTTTTTATTGTCTTAAATGATTTGTGGACGTTCAAATTTTTAAGACAGTATAAAGGACGGTCAAGGGCCGTCTAAAAGTTTAGATACGGTTTACGGCCGTCTCTAAAGCGTCTTTAAACTAAGCAATTTTAGAGACGGTCCAGAACCGTCTATACATCTGTCATTTTTTTTCATTTTTCTCGTAGTGAGTGGGCCATCTACATGTGGGACCCACCATGATGCTTGCTTTATGTCCATGTCGTCCAGCGTCTCTGGATGCTAGGACGCTGGACGGGCGTGGCTAACATGGCATGCGTGTACTGCCATGGTGTGTACTAACGGCTAACCAAAAATTAAAAAATATATGGCTTTTTAATGTTTTACGATGGGCCACTCATGCAGGCCCCACCTTGATGTATGTATATAATCCACGCCGTTCATTCCATCTCTCAGACCATTTTAAGCATTGAGCCAAAAAATGAGACCAAACCGATAACCAAGCGGGCCATACCATAGGAAATAGTTGTATTACCGTTAAAACCCACATTAATTCTTCCATTGGTCAAAAATATGTCAGATATTGGTCTCATTTGGTTAATCAGTGGCCATAGAATCCAACGGCCAGACTAGATTTCCTTAATGCGGGCCCTACCTGTGAAAAATCATGAAAAAATAAAATTTTAAAAATAAAAATATAAATAAAAACAGGCAGCACTGACGCTGCTGCTGCAAACGCAGGCAGTGCCTGCACCTGATGGGCAGATGGATTAGGCTGGGCTAGGGGTCCCAGCCGTGGACCCACCATGATGTGTTTGAACATCAACACTGACCATTTTGATGGGCCCCTTCTAATTGGGGCCACCATAAAAATCAGCCATATCTGCCACTCAGGTGGCCCACATCATAGGAAATAGTGGTGATTGAACGGCTGCCATTGAAATCCATTTGGGCATTGCAAAAGTTTCAGGTCAAATATGAAATTTGTTTTTCCTATTCATCTGGGTCCACGTAACCTTATCAACGGATTGGATGACATATAAACATTATGGTGGGCCCTACATGGGACCCACGGTGATGTATGTGGGCTATTCACACCGTCCACTGCTGTGGACAGTGGAGCCCACCTAGATGTATGTGTTTTATATACGTTGTCCAGCCATTTTACCTGGCTACTGGACGGTAGGGGGATCCCACCATGTGGTATATTTCATCCATACCGTCCATCTATATGAGACCCACCCCACGTGTGGGTTGCACTTGTGATATATATATATATATATATATATATATATATATATATATATATATATATATATATATATATATATATATATATATATATATATATATATATTATATCATTTATATATTATATTATATAACGTATACATGATGGTGGGCCTTTATGGCACCCACCATGATGCATGTGTTGCATCCCAACTGTCCTACCATTTTGAAAGCCCGTCTTACGGCTTAAGACTAAAAGTGAGGTAGATCTTGGTATCAAGGGGACCACAATGCACGGTGAAGATTGAATGGCTACCATTGAAATCCTTTGGGTCCCTATGATCAGATTGGATGGGAAATAAATGTTATGGCGGGCCTTAAGAATTTTACTGCTGAAAATCCTTACCACCACTTATGTTTAAGTGTGGCCCATTTGATATACACGTGGCCTACGTGGTGTGGCCCACTTACCATACTTATGGCCCATTGTTGAGGCCCACCTTGGTTTGTATAAGGCCTGAGGCCCACCTTAATAAATATGAGGCCCATATTATGAGGCTCATTGTGATGTATGCAAGGCCCACATAATTAGGCCCATTTTAACGTATTTGCGACCCGATGTTGAGGCCCACTTTGATATATACGGGACCCATGTTATGAGGCCCATTTGAAGTGCTAGAGGCCCATGGGTCGAGGCCCATTAAGACATACATAAGGCCCATTGTAGCATGATTTCACCATGGTATATGTGTTAACCTTTATAGCGGGCTATGCCTTGGGAGCAATGATGGTTTAATGTCCACATTGTAAGGATAATGTTGGTTAAATGTCCGCATGATGACTCTCCCTAGGGCCTCATTGATAAGCTCATACCTGTAATGTGTAGGCCGTCTAGGCCCATCTTTGTTTTGATCAGAGCTCATCACCACATAACATGTTTAGTATAGATCCAGATTCATGATCATATGCATCATATGTATGCCTGGGGTGAGAAGTGACTGATCATAGCATATGCCTTCGAGTAGATCGTTTATGGGCTCCTTGATAGGTGGAGTTTCCCTACATGAGTGCGTGGTACGCGTAGGATTATTGCATGTCTGATAGTATGATTTATGCACTTGCACTTATGTGATTGTGATATGCCCTAGTGATATTAGGCCATAGCCTCTACAGACACATTGTGGGTGACTAGATTGGATACCAAAAATATTATTATTAAGCATCGGGGAGCCATAGATGTCCCTGGGTGAAAATTCATAAACCCGATGGTATTAGAGGATGACTCCAAAGTTGAGACCGAGTGGATATATGAGCGCAGGAGGGTCGAATACCAGGAGGCCGCGTCTCCCACTATGTCTTGGTCGGTTGGAAAGGGGTGTGGCCTTACTCGCTCGAGGGTAGGGGGCAATACCAGGCTGAGTCTGACCAACTCGTGAAGGGGTCCACTATTGACGTATCGGATAGGGATTGACAGACTATTGGCCAGGCGGATAGTGAGGTTTCTTACGCTCACTTGGAGTATGTGGCTTGGAGAGCGGCAATGCCATTTGGAGTGTATTAAATTCTGATAATTATCTAGAATGAGAACTGTACTGATATTGATAACCTGTATTGTAAGACCCGTATCCTAGATCGTACTATTTCGTAGGCTTCTATGGTCATCCCAGTTGAATTCTGGAGACTCACGATCTGTAACCGGCGTCTGTACGGGATCCTGAGACAGATCCTGTTGATCCGAGTCAGCTTGACCCGAGACTTATATCAGTGCGATCGCGTCATCGCCGCGGTTCCGATGCCGCGTATTACGAACTGAGGCGATACCCGGGCTAGGAGATGTGGGCCCGCGTTCAGTTCGAGAAAATACCTCACGTTGCAAATACCGAGAGAATTTCAACAATATGTCAAATCAATCAAGTACATGTCACATTACCTAAAAAAAAGTAACCCAAAGTCAACTCTCTCTCTCCCCTACCCATCCCTCTTTTACAAATTTTCAACCCAACCCATACCTCACCTTACAACAACTACTCCACCCATCCATATCATCTTATCCTCTCTCTCTCTCTCTCTCTCTCTCTCTCTCTCTCTCTCTCTCTCTCTCTCTCATTCCTCAAACCTCACAAGCACCACAAGTCCAAGTCCTCCCTTCCCCAAAGCCAAGTGTGGCCAACCTTCTTACCTCCCATCCTGTAAGACCCGTATCCTAGACCGTACCGTTTCGTAGACTTTCACGGTCTTACCGGTCGAATTTCGGCAACCTTCGACCCTTAACCGATATTTACTCACGATCCTAATTCGTATGCCGTCAACCCGATCCGACTCAACCTAAGACCATTACCATAGCGACCACGCCGTCGCTGTGGTTCCGATGCCGCGACTTGCGCGCCGAGGCGATACCCTGATCAAGAGATGTGGGCTAACATTCGGTGCGAAAAAAACACCGCGCGTTGCAAAATCCAAGAGAATCTCTACAATGTGTCACATCAATCTCATCAATCAATCAATCCATCAATCCATCACATGTCAAGTACATGTCAAGTACATGTCAAGTACACATCACCTTTCACCCATACCCAAGTAAGCCTCAAAAGTCAAAAGTTTTCTTACACTCCCATGCCTTTCTTACACAAAAGGCCACCAAGTCAAAAAGTTCTTACACCCATCACCACCATATCCATCACTCCATCACCCATCACTCTCTCTCTCTCTCTCTCTCTCTCCCTCTACAACTCCTCTTTTTCTCATTTTCAAAAAAAATTCATCCAAGCAAAAACCCCATACGTATGAGAAATCCTCCAAGCTCTCCAAAACTCCAAGGTGGCCCACTTCCCTACCCCATCATCTCCCATCCTAGCCATTCATTCCTCATCTCATCTATTGAAGTTGAAGCTAAGGTGCTAAGGAACCCATAGGAGCAAGAAGATCGGTCGGTGGGTGCTCAATAGTGGTTATTTTTTCTTATTTTTAAGGTGGGCCAAGTGAGGCCAACCGATCAATGGTTTGGATCTCACTTGGGACCCTAAGTTGTGGCCGATGGCCCACTTGATCATCATGATCATCCATGGTGGGGCCATTCTCCATGGACCCCATCATGATGTTTATTTCATTGCAATAGCAAGGTCATCTAGACCGTTTATTTTCGTGGAGAATGGATCTCCACCATCGATCCTTGATTAGGTGGGCCCATATGCTATGATGTATGTTGTAGATCATGAAAGGGAGGGCCCATAGTGCCGGGGACCCTCCATCAAGCGTGTCCAACCCTCTATCTCTCTCTCTCTCTACTTTATTTTTATTTTTTTTTCATATTGTGTTTGTGTGGCCCACTTGAATGGACCCCACCTTGAAGTATTTATTTTGTCCAAGTTTCTTCAAGTGGGGCCCACCTTATATGTTGTACTCACATCATCCATCAGTGGTGGCCCACCTAATCAGGGCCCACCACAATGTACTTCTTCTAGGACCAAACCGTCCAGCGTCTGGGACGCTGGACGTCCCTGTAAAAAAAAAGAAGAAAGAAATAGAGCTTTTGGGGTGAGTCACCTTCATGGGTCCCACCTTGATGTATGGGAACAATCCAAGCCGTCCATCCTCTTACCCATTTCATTTTAGCTGTTGAGCCAAAGAATGAGGTCAATCCGATGATCAGGCGGGCCATACCATAGGAAATGGTATTTCTTACCCTTCAAAGGCTTTTAGGGCCCTTTTTGTTGTATTTACACATCAAAAAAATACTAGATATTGGTCTTGTTCAGTGTATTTTGGGCCCCTAAATTCATTGGACGGTACAAATCTTCTAGATGTGGGCCCCACAGGTGATTTTCCTCAGAAAAATTGAAATAAAAAAAAAGAAGAAGAAATAGGCTAGAGGCAGCGCCTCTGCCTCTCTGACAGCGGCAGCAACTGCACGCTGCTGCGTGCAGCGTTAGGCGGGCGGGAGGCCAGCCAGCTACCCACGGCTGCTGCCGTGGGCCCCACCATGATGTATATGTTAAATTCACGCCGTTCATGAGGTGGGTCCCCTCCTCAAGTGGCCCCCCTCCAAGTTTCAGCCGGATCTAAAACTTAGGTGGCCCACACCACACGAAACAGTGTGATTGAACATCTGTCCTTGAAACCCTTCTATTGGGCCACAGCAGTTTTGGATCAAGATGAAATTTGTGTTTTTCCTTCACCCGGGTCCGTGTGACCATATGAACGGTTTGGATGCCATTTAAACGTGATGGTGGGCCCCACATGGGGTCCACAGTGATGTATTTGTTTGCTTCCACCATCCGCTGGACGGTGGAGCCCACCTAATGCACGTATTTTGTTCACGCCACCTCCCCTGGCCGGTTGGTAAATAAAGATTGCAGTAGGCTCCCCTGGCCCACACCCTGGACGGTGGGACCAACCCCACCCCCCTTGGCCACGTAACCTTATCAATAGGTTGAATGGTAAATAAACATTACGATGGGTCTCCCCCTAGTTGGGTGACAAATAAACATTATAGAGGGCCTTCCCCTGGCCCACATGCTGGATGACAAATAAACATTATAGTGGGCCCTGGGCCCATGTGACCCTATGAATAGTTTGGATGGAAATAAACACCATGTTGGGCCCCAATTTAGATGGAAAATAAACATAATTTAAGGCCCATGGGTCGAGGTCCACTTGATGTATTCTAATGCCCATGGGATTGGACCCATTGATGTGTTCCAAGGCCCACAGGATTAGACCCATTTAATGTAACTTAAGGCCCATGGGAGTAGACCCATTTGATGTATTCCAAGGCCCATGGGAGTAGACCCATTTGATGTATTTTAAAGCCCATAGGAGTAGGCCCATTTGATTTATATTAGGCCTATAGGATTAGGCCCATTTGATATGTATAAGGCTCATGAGATTAGGCCCATTTAATGCAATCTAAGGCCCACGAGTTATGACCCATTGCAATGCACATAAGGCCCATTGGCGCGGCCCATTTATGTGGCCCATTTGATGAATAAAGGCCCATATGATATCCCCCATCAGATATATACGTAAAGCCCAATGGGATGAACCTAAGGTCCATTGCAATGTGTAAACCCAACTCGGATTATGTAACAATGTTTACGATGATCGTGTCTTGGGAGCAATGTTGGTTTGACGTCCACATTGCGAGTGTAATGTTGGTTGGATGTCCACATTACGACTCTCCTTAGGGCCCATTGTTGGATGATCGCGTTGTATGGATATTTTGTTACTTTATTACATGTTTAGTATAGTTCCATGTCTCATGATCAAAATTCATACGCATCATATGTATACTTGATATGAGAAGTGACTGATCATAGCATATGCCTTCGGGCAGGTTGTTTATGGACCCCGATTAGGCGGTGTTGCCCTACATGAGCACACGATAGGTGCAGGATTTGCTGCATGATTGGATAGTGTGAATCATGCATTTCGCATTGTATGATATGGTTATTGTACGCCCTAGCGACATCGGGGCCGTAGCCTCCACAGGCGTATCGTGGTTGGTAGGATTGGATATCGAAAATCTTGTTCTACATGGGGTGCTATAAATATCCCTGGGTAAAAGTTTCTAAACCCTTATGGTACCAATAAGTTGCTCCAATATCTAGATCGAGTGAGTAGATGAGCGTTGAGTGCCGATTACCAGACGGTTGCGCTCTCCACTATGTCGTGGTCGGTTGGAAGGGGGTGCGGCCTTATCCGCCCGAGAGTAGGGGCCAAAGCTAGGCTGAGTTTGACCAGCTCGAGGAATGGGTCCGCATTCGACGAGTCGTGCCCGATATTGGCAGACGGATAGTGAGGTCTCTTCCACTTACCTTATTGCGTGTGATGAGGCGGCGATCTGGTTTAGAGTGTACTAGACCCCGGTGATATCCTAGATTTGAGATGTATTGATGTATGGACATAGATGAGGATCTGTATGCTTTAGTTGCATTTCACATCGCATGGCCTTGGGATGGCCGATATCATTCATGTCTTGCATCGCATAGCCTTGGTACGACTCATGATATTTATGGATCCATCTGTATATTTCGCATTACTCTGATACTGCATGATCATATTACTACCTTGCGCACACACTTTCACCACCCTCTAAGCTTTCTATAAGCTTATGCACGACCATTGCGTGCAGGTGACGTTGGATCGTAGCAGCACTGAGGCTTGAGCACGTGACAGATTACTCTGGAGTTTTTGGTCTATCATCATTATATTTCCCTTTATGCTCATTTTACTTGTAAAGTTTTTGATCATAGTGAAAATGTAATGGAGTTCTTGGTTGTTGTTTATGGGTTATGCCTTTGGTTATGCTTATTACGAATCAAACTGACGTTGAAAATCCTCCCCGTAGCATCCCAGGATCGGAACCTAGCGAATTGGAGCTGGGAGCCGAGAATGGGGTTCTACGGAGGCTGTCGGCGCCGAATTCGGCAATCGGGAATTTTGTGAGTCCGGTTTTCGAGTTTGGGGCGTGACACATCCTCACCCTCCAAAGGCAATCTCGTCCGTTGGATCGCATCCTTTGGAGCTTGAGAGACCAAAGAGGCTAGAAGATTTGTAATGGTGGGTGCTTCTCTCTCTATCTTGTGTGATGTCCTATGGCCGCCACGGTGCAAGACGATCTTGACCACCGATCGTAAGGCCCACCTTGTAGTGGGTTCATTGGACGGCTAAGATGAAAGGAAAACACAAATATCATGTTGTCCCAAGATGGTGGGCCACGTACACGTGAGACCCACCACAATGCCTGTTTTGTATTCCATCTGTCTAGCGTCCAGGGACGCTGCACATGCCCAGCCGCCGTGGGGCGTGCCTAATAGGGAAGTGTGAACTGACGTTGGGTGTATTAACCCACTGAGCTTGGGGGTGGGCTGCTCATGCAGGCCCCACCTTGATGAATGTATATGATCCACGCCATCCATCCCATTTCCCAGCACATTTTAGGCGTTGAGCCAAAAAAAAAAAGAAGCCATCCAGATCATCTAGCGGGCCATAGCTTAGAAAATAGGAGGTTTTATCATTAAAATTTACTTTAAAGTTTTCTATATGCCAAAATACTTTCGATATTGGGCTCATTTAGCCTATAATGAGCTGTAGGATCCAATGGGTGGGATAGATCCATCTGTTGCGGGCCCCACATGAGAAAAACCATGGAAAAACCTATTTTCAAATAAAACATAAAATAAGATAAAAGAGGTGCAACAGTTGCTGCTAACGGCCAGAGGACGTGCAGCGTCCTGTTACGCCTAGGACGGTCCCAACCCTAGGCTACATGGGTCGCACGTGACGTACGTGTGGGGCCACGTGTGATGTAAGTGTTTTATCCCAGTCATCCAGCAACATCTGGATGGTGGGACACCATCATGATGCATTTATTTTATCCTAACTATGGACCCACTTGATAGACATGTGTATCCACACCATCCATCCAATGAAGCAGATTCAAATCTCAGGTGGACTCACCATGAATTCATCACTAGATCAGCACCGTCCAGAGTACCCTAGGGTCTGGACGGTGGCTTTTTATAATTCATGTATAATATGTATATTATAATATAATATATTCTATTATATGATATTATATTCTATTATATCAATATATTATATTATTTGTATACTATAGCTGATGTCTGCAACTTGTAGGTCCCACCAGATACGTGCAACATCAAGCAATCCATCCATCTGCCCACCTTGATGCTTGTGTTGCATATCAACCATCCATCCATTTATAGCTGGGACGAACAGGAGCTTTGAGTAGCCACCGTGATGATGTGTGACCCTGACCCACCAGCTATACATCCAGGCAGTCCGTCTAGTGCACCTGGACACTGGATGTATATTATATTTTATTTTAATATTTTATATGGATATAATATTGTAGTGGGCCCTGTTGTACGTGGGACCCACCTTGGGTAATGAATTGGCTGGTGTACCTCCTACTAGCAACATGGTGCTACTGTACTGACGTAGCAGGCTCTACAAGCCATGTCATGAGGTATATGTTATACCCTATCCATCCCTCAGCTGTTCGTGGGCCCACCCCACACGTGTGACATGTGTGGGTGGGACCCACCTCAGATGTATTCATTCTACCCCACACCGTCCATCTAGACGGTGCAGGTGTGGGGTACACAGTGATGTATGGGTTTAGTCCCCGCTGTCCATCCATTTGAGGATGTGGGCCACACCATGATGTATGTGTTTCTCCATCCGTCCATCTGTTTTGGGACGAGGGGCCCATCCCACACATGTGGACAGGTGGACCTCACCTTGATATATCTGTTTTACATCCACGCTATCTGCCCGTTTTGGGCTGTGTGGGCCCCTACCTTGATGATGTTTTGTATGCCACGCCTTCCATCTGTGTGTGTGGTCCACTTTGATATATGTACCTTATTTGCATGTTGATCGTTCGTGGCCCACCTAGATGTATGCATTCTATATTCACGCCATACATCTGTTTGCTCCATGAGGAGCCTACCTTGATGTATATTTGTATATCCAGCCATCTATCCAATTGGGCTGGATGTGGGCCACCATGCTGCATGTATTTCTTCCATGCCATGTGGTTCAACTGGATGTGGACCCCCACCGTGATGTACATCTGTACAATCCATGGGACGTAGGGCCACTATGATTCATGTGCTGGATACTTGCAATGCCCAAGATAGTGGTCCACCTAGATAAATTCGTTGTATACCCAGGCTTCCCATCCTTTTTTTTTTTCGAATTATAGGTTGCCCATTGGGCCCATTTTAGTGGTGCAACAGGCCCACCTTGAGGCATGCATCATAGGCAATCTGTCCACTTAATTTCCTAGGTTATGGCCCATTAGGCCCACCTTGAGAAGCAATGGGCCCATCTTGATGTATGTGTTATAACCACGCCGTCTAGTCCGCTGGACATGTGGCCCATTGTTATATGTGTTGATTCATCCATGCTAATCATTTGGTGGGCCCGTTTCGAAGGTGCAGGCCCACCTATTATGAAATTGAGGCCCATTGGTGAGGCCCATCCATGAGGCCCATCATAATGTATATTTGAGGCCCATGCGATAATGCCCACCTACCTTGTATTTAGGGCCGATATGATGGGGCCCACCTGCTTGAATTTGAGGCCCATGGACAAGGATCATTGTGATATATTCGTGGCCTATGGGCAAGGCCCATTATGATATGTATTGAGCCCATGATGCGTGGCCCATTTGATGTATTCGAGACCTAGATACGTGGCCCATTTGATGCATATGAGACGCATGTGTAGGGCCCACATGTTATGTATTTGAGGCCCATGAGCAGGGCCCACCTGAGGTGTATATATGAGGCTCATTGATGTGGCCCACTTATTGTATTTGAGGCCTATGGGTTGTGGCCCATTAGATGTACTGGGGCCCGTGGGTCATGGCCCATTGAGATGTATACTTGGCTCATACGTCGTGGCCCATTGAGATGTGTTTCCGACCCATTTAGTGAGGCCATTATGATATATTTCTGCTCATATGATGAGGCTCATTAAGATGTATTTTCGGCCCATACGTTGCGGCCCATAGTGATGTGCATTAGGCCCATGTGACTCGACCCACTTGATTTATGAAACCATTGTGTGAGGCCATGGGCCCACTGTACGTTTGGCCTTATGTGGGCCACCCCTTGGGAGTAATATTAGTTAAATGGCCACATTGATAGGCAATGACAGTAGGATATCCACATTGTGACCTTCCCTTAAGCCTGGTTAGGCCCATTCTCATCATTCTCTAGTGGGTTAACCCAAACGAATGGGCCCCATTGATAATGCTTGGAACATCATCGGCTGTCCATCTATGGACCCCGCCTTGCATCGATTATCGATTATCGATTCTGATTTAATTATCGTGATTGATTGCCGATTCCGATTATCGTGGCCAATTGTCGATTCCGATTGTCGGGGCCCAATGTGATGTATATGCGGCCCGTATTTGAGGCCCGTTGTGATGTGTATGCAGCCCATGTTTAAGGCCCAATGTAATGTATTTGGGGCCTATGGGCAATGCCCATTGTGATGTATTCGTGGCCCATGGGCAAGGCCCATTGTGATGTATACTAGGCCCATGATGCATGGCCTATTTGATGTATTCGAGACCCATGTGCAGGGCCCACATGTCATGTATTTGAGGCCCATGAGTAGGGTCCACCTATTGTGTATATGTGGCCCTTGAGTAATGCCCAATGTGTTGTAAATTAGGCCTTTGTGTGAGGCCGTGGGCCCATTATATGTTTGATTCTATGCGGGTCATTCCTTGGTGGTAATGTTAGTTAAATGTCTACATTGTCGAAGCTGATTCTTGATATCGATTATGAGTATGTGACAACATAGCATCATAATACATGCCCATACACATCATCTGCATATTTTGTTATGAGATGTGATTGATCATTGCATATATCATTGAGCATGTTAATCTCCTTGATAGGCGGAGGTTATCTCACATGAGCGCGTGGTATACACATGATTGATGCATGACTGGATTGTATGACTCATGCATCTTGCATTGTGTGTTGTGATTACTGTATGCCCTAGCGACATCAGGGTCGTAGCCTCAACAGGCATATCGTGGATGGCCAGATGGGACACCGAAAATGTTTAGTTCTAGCATACGGGCGCCATAGGTGTCCCTAGGTGAAAATCCCTAAACCTCCTTAGCCAGGAGACACCCCAACATCAAGACTGAGTGGATATATATGAGCGCATGAGGGCCATTTAGCAGTAGGCCGAGTCTCCCACCGTGTCGTAGTCGGTTGGAAGGGGGTGTGGCCTTACCCGCCCGAGGGTAGGGGGCATTACTAAACTGAGTTTGACCAGCTCATGAATGGGTCTTCTATCGACGTGCCGGATTGTAAGCCCCGTATCCTAGACCGTATCGTTCCATAGACTTCCGCGGTCTAACCGGTCGAATTTCGGCAACCTTCGACCCTTAACCAATATTTATGTGCGACCCTGATTCGTATGCCGTCAACCCGTATCGACTCAACCCAAGACATTTACCATAGCGACCGCGCCGTCGCTGCGGTTCCGATGCCGTGACTTGCGCGCCGAGGCGATACCCTGGTCAAGAGATGTGGGCCAACACTTGGTGCAAAGAAAATGCCTCGCGTTGTAAAACCCAAGAGAATCTCTATGAGCTGTCACATCAATACCATCAATCCATCAATCCATCACATGTCAAGTACATGTCAAGTACATGTCAAGTACACATCACCTTTCACCCATTCCCAAGAAACTACAAAAGTCAAGAATCTCTTACAAGCCCATACCTCTCTTATACCAAAAGCCCTCAAAGTCAAAAAGTTCTTACACCACCCATGCTTTTCTTACACAAATGGCCATAAAAGTCAAGATTTTCTTACACCCATCACTCACCACATCCATCACCCATCTCTCTCTCCCTTTATAACTCTCTCTCTCTCTCTCTCTCTTTCTCGTTTTTAAACTCAAAAAAATCTAAGGAGAGAAATTCCATACGTATGAGAATTCTCCAAGCCTCTCCCTCTCTTTCAAAACTTCAAGTATGGCCCACTTTTGTACCCCATGATCTCCCATCCTAACCATTCATTCCCCATCTCCTCCATTGGAATCAAAGTTAAGGTGCTAAGGAACTCATAGGAGCAAGAAGATCGAACAGTGGGTGCTCTTCTAGATGTAAAAAATCTGATTTCTATAGCCTATATGTTTTCTTTCTTTCATGAGGGAAGTGTAGGACCCACCAATCAATGGTGGAGATCCCACACAATCCCATGGTTTGTGGCCTAATGGCCTAACTTATGCATGCATGATCCATGCATGGGGTCTTTCTCTATGGGCCCCATCATAGTAGTTTTATTTCATATCATATTATGTTTGGATCATCTATATCATATAACCATGGTGGGGATGGCATCCTCACCATGCATTTTAATTATAGGTCATGCATGTGCAAGATCCATGTTGTAAATGTAGATCTAGGTATGATGTGCGGGTGTGATTGATCTTGGGAGGGCTCAATAGTGGCGGAGCCCCTTTTTTTATGGTCGGATTGTCCTTCTATCTCTCTTTTTTCTCATTTTATTTCCTGATGTGTGTGGCCCAATAATGTATTTTCCCTTTTTATTTAACTTTTATAATAAATTTTATCTATGTACATGTTGTTGTCCAGAATTTTCTGGACAGTTTCTGATTGTTTTTGGACCAGATTTTGGGACTGTTTGGGGGACTATTCATACCTATTAAATATACTTTTCTGAAAGGTGAGGATCTCATTTTAATGTCCCCAAAATTTTAGCCCCAACTGACCTTCATTGGGGTCCCAAAGGTGTGGTCAAAGTGAGGTGGACAGTCTTGATTTTATACACTGTTCCAGCAACATTCCACCATGGACAGTTGAATTTTTAAAATTTATTAAAATACCTATGGGTGTTTAAAAATTATAAAAATTTTTAGGGGAGTGTCCTACTTATGGTAGGACCCACCTACAAAATTTTGGGGCCAATGGACGCCTGTACAAACCATGGTGATAGCGGACCGGCCCATTATAATATGGTGTCCAGATCAGTCCGATTTTCAGGATAGATTAATTTATGTAAATGAATTAAAAAATTTACAGATGTCTAAAAATTCTAAAATTTTTTAAGAGTGTGGTATACTTATGTTAGAACCCACCTACCAAATTTTAGGGACAATGGACCCCTGTACACACCGTGGTGAGGGCCGGACTGGCCCACCACGTTGGGACGTCTAGGTCTGTCCGATTTTTTTTGGACAGTCTGTATTGTTTAAATTAATTAAAATACTTATAGATATCTAAAAATTATAAAAATTTGTGGGGGTGTGGCCCAACTATGAAAGTATCACTCAATAAAATTTTAGCCTCAAGTGACCCCATTTGGGTGTCCAAAAGAATGGGCCAAGATGGTTGGACTCCCAAATTTTTTCTGCTGTGCAGTCCAGCAATATGCCTTGACAAAAAACCATAATTCAAAAATATTTCTTCTGATGGTGGGCTACCTTTTTGGGTTTCCTCTCATTGTATGCATGATGAGGGATCTTGTCCCTTAATTTTTAGAGTTTTAAAGGCCTTGGACCCACTCCAATGGAGTGTCCAAATTTAGGACAACAACATGTTATAATTATGCTGGCCTTGGGCTGAAATTTTGAGGAGTGGGGCCCACCATATTATAAAGATCTTAGAGGAAATGATTTATACCTTTAGTTCCTTAAATGTTGGGCTTAATGAATGCACTTTTGAGGCCCACCACAGTTGAATTTAATTAGGTCCATGAATGTAACTAGTTGTTGAACTATTTAAGGCCCATAGAGTGGACCCATTTGATGTGTTCCAAGGCCCACCCATGGGATTAGGCCCATTTGATGTAATTTAAGGCCTATAGAGTGGGCCCATTTGATGTGTTCCAAGGTCTATGGGATTGGACCCATTTGATGTATTTTAAAGCCCATGGGATTAGGCCCATTTGATATGTATAAGGCTCATGGGTCGAGAACCATTTGATGCAATAGGCCCACGGGTTATGACCCATTGCAATGCACATAAGGCCCATTGGTGAGGCCCATTGATGTGGCCCATTTGATGAGTAAAAGGCCCATATGACTTGGCCCATTTGATGTATTTAAGGCCCAATGGTGTGTACCTAAGGTCCATTGAAATGTGTGATCCCAACCTGGTTTACGTAATGTTATTCACTACGGGCTACACTTTGGGAGCAATGTTAGTTTGACGTCCACATTGCGAATATAATGTTGGTTAAATGTCCGCATTGCGACTCTCCCTAGGGCCCATTGGTAGACCCGTACTTGTTGTATACAAGCCGTCTAGGCCAGCTGCGTTGTAAGGATAGGGCATTACTGTATAACATGCTTAGTATAACTCCATGACGCATAACCCATTTGTATCGGTGCATTTGATCGGCCTACTCGTATCGGCTATTTGATTGATTTATCCCATATGATTGATTAGGCCCATCTTGATATATTTGTGGCCTGTTGCTAGGGCCATATATGAGGCCCGTTGTTGAGACCCACTTTGATGTGTATGAGGCCCATTGGCCCACCTTGATGTGTATGAGACCCGTTTTTGAGGCCCACCTTAAATATATATGAGGCCCATGTTGCAAGGCCCATTGTGATGTATGCAAGGCCCATGGGTCATGGCCCATTATAATGTATGTAAGGCCCAATTGGTGCGGCCTATTCGATATATTTATGGGGTCTATGTCATTAGGCCCATCCTGTTGTATTGTTGACCCGTCCATTGAGGCTCATCCTTGGTATATATTTGAGGCCCATTTGTAGGGCCCACCTATTGTGTATCTAAAGCCCATGGGTTGTGGCCATAGTGATGTATATTAGGCTTATGTGATGTAGCCCATACTGATGTGTATTAGACCCAGGTATGTGACTCACCTGCGAAGTATATTTGAGGCTCATTGTGATATATCTGTTGCCCATGGGTGTGACCCATCCAGATGTATTTGAGGCCTGTGGACAAGGCCCATTGTGATATGTGTTAGGCCCATGACCAGGGCCCACCTGTTTCGTATATTTGGCCCTTGTGTGAGGCCATGTACCCATTATATATTTAATTTTATGTGGGCCATTCCTTGGGGGCAATGTTGGTTAAAATTCCACATTGTCGACGCCGGTTATTGATACCGTTTATGAGTATGTGACATCATAACATCATGATACATGCCCATTCGCATCATCTGCATGTTTATTATGAGATGTGATTGACCATTTCATATGTCATTGAGCAGGATGATGTGAGACTCCCTGATAGGTGGAGATTATCTCACATGAGCGCATGACATGCGCAGGATTGATGCATGATTGGATTGTATGACTCATGCATCTTGCATTGTGTTGTGATTCTGAAATTTTTTAGGAGTATGGTCCACTTATGTTAGAACCCACCTACCAACTTTCAGGGCAAATGAACCCCTGTACACACCGTGGTGAGGGCCGGACTGGCCCACCACGTTGGGACGTCCAGGTCTGTCTAATTTTTTCTGGACAGTCTGTTTTGTTTAAATTAATTAAAATACTTAAAGATATCTAAAAATTATGAAATTTTGTGGGGGTATGGCCCACCTATGGAAGTATTATTCTGTGAAATTTCAGCATCAAGACACCCCGTTTGGGTGTCCAAAAGAATGGGCCAAGATGGTTGGACTCCCAGATTTTTTTTGCTGTGCAGTCCAGCAATATGCCTTGACAAAAAACCATAATTCAAAAATATTTCATCTGATGGTGGGCCACCTTTTTGAATTTCCTCTCATTGTATGCATGATGAGGGACCTTGGCCCTTAATTTTCAGAGTTTTAGAGGCCTTGGACCCACTCCAATTTAGTGCCCAAATTTAGGACAGCAACATGTTATAATTATGCTGGCCTTGGGCTAAAATTTTGAGGAGTGGGGCCCACTATATTATAAAGATCTTAGAGAAAATGATTTATACCTTTAGTTCCTTAAATGTTGGGCTTAATGAATGCACTTTTGAGGCCTACCACAGTTGAATTTAATTGGGTCCATGAATGTAGCTAGTTGTTAAACTATTTAAGGCCCATAGAGTGGACCCATTTGATGTGTTCCAAGGCCCATGGGATTAGGCCCATTTGATATAATTTAAGGCCCATAGAGTGGACCCATTTGATGTGTTCCAAGGTCCATGGGATTGGACCCATTTGATGTATTTTAAAGCCCATGAGATTAGGCCCATTTGATATGTATAAGGCCCATGGGTCGAGAACCATTTGATGCAATCTAAGGCCCACGGGTTATGACCCATTGCAATGCACATAAGGCCCATTGGTGAGGCCCACTGATGTAGCCCATTTGATGAGTAAAAGGCTCATATGACTTGGCCCATTTGATATATTTAAGGCCCAATGGGGTGTACCTAAGGTCCATTGCAATGTGTGATCCCAACCTGGTTTACGTAATGTTATTCACTACGGGATACACCTTGGGAGCAATGTTGGTTTGACGTCCACATTGCCAGTATAATGTTGGTTAAATGTCCGCATTGCGACTCTCCCTAGGGTCCATTGGTAGGCCCGTACTTGTATGCAAGCCGTCTTGGCCAGCTACGTTGTAAGGATAGGGCATTACTTTATAACATGCTTAGTATAACTCCATGACGCACAACCCATTTGTTTTAGTCCATTTGATCGGCCTGCTTGTATCGGCCATTTGATTGATTTAGCCCATATGATTGATTAGGCCCATCTTGATATATTTGTGGCCTGTTGCTAAGGCCATATATGAGGTCCGTTGTTGAGGCCCACCTTGATGTGTATGAGGCCCGTTGTTGAGGCCCACCTTGATGTGTAAGAGGCCCGTTGTTGAGGCTCACCTTGATGTGTATGAGTCCCGTTGTTGAGGCTCACCTTGATATGTATGAGGCCCATTATTGGGGCCCACCTTGATCTGTATGAGGCCCGTTGTTGAGGCCCACCTTAATGTGTATGAGGCCCATTGTTGAGGCCCACCTTGATGTGTATGATGCCCGTTGTTGAGGCCCACCTTAAATATATATGAGGCCCATGTTGCAAGGCCCATTGTGATGTATGCAAGGCCCATGGGTCATGGCCCATTGCAATGTATGTAAGGCTCAATTGGTGCGGCCTATTCGATATATTTATGGGGTCCATGTCGTTAGGCCCATCCTGTTGTATTGTTGACCCGTCCATTGAGGCTCATCCTTGGTATATATTTGAGGCCCATTTGTAGGGCCCACCTATTGTGTATTTAAAGCCCATGGGTTGTGGCCATAGTGATGTATATTAGGCTTATGTGATGTAGCCCATACTGATGTGTATTAGACCCAGGTATGTGACTCACCTGCGAAGTATATTTGAGGCTCATTGTGATATATCTGTTGCCCATGGGTGTGACCCATCCAGATGTATTTGAGGCCTGTGGACAAGGCCCATTGTGATATGTGTTAGGCCCATGACCAGGGCCCACCTGTTTCGTATATTTGGCCCTTGTGTGAGGCCATGTGCCCATTATATATTTCATTTTATGTGGGCCATTCCTTGGGGGCAATGTTGGTTAAAATTCCACATTGTCGACGCCGGTTATTGATACCGTTTATGAGTATGTGACATCATAACATCATGATACATGCCCATTCGCATCATCTGCATGTTTATTATGAGATGTGATTGACCATTGCATATGTCATTGAGCAGGATGATGTGAGACTCCCTGATAGGTGGAGATTATCTCACATGAGCGCATGACATGCGCAGGATTGATGCATGATTGGATTGTATAACTTATGCATCTTGCATTGTATTGTGATTACTGTACGCCCTAGTGACATCAGGGCCGTAGCCTCCACAGGCATATCGTGGATGGCCAGATGGGACACCAAAAATCTATTCGAGCATCGGGTCGCCATAGATGGCCTTGGGTGAAAATTCATAAACACCCTCTTGGTTCCAGAGGATACTCTAACGTCTAGACCGAGTAGGTAGATGAGCGTTGAGTGTCGATTACCAGATGGCTGCGCTCTCCACTGTGTCGTGGTCGGTTGGAAGGGGGTGCGGCCTTACCCGCCCGAGGGAGTAGGCATGGCTAGGCTGATTTTGACCAGCTCGAGGAATGAGTCTGCTATCGGTGAGCCGGCTAGATATTGGCAGACTACTGACAGGTGGATAGTGAGGTCTTTTCCACTTACGCAGTTATACTCTTGATTGGGGCGGCATGTGGTGTGAAGTGTAATAGACCCCGGTGATTTTCCCAGAGAGGAACTGTACTGATATGAGGACTGACATGATATTATGACACCCCGTCACTGTTATGCATGTGGGCGGGCATACATGGGTGGACGCTGATGTGGGCGGGTGTGATGTGGGCGAGGCTGAGGCCTGGGCGAGCTACCAGTAGTTGGCAAGCTACTGTGCTGACAGGTTACTGAGTAGGAGTTGCATACTCATTCATTCATCTATTCACTATCCACTAGGGCTGGTGGTGCGCAACTAATTATTGTGTATCTTCGTTATAGCAAGGATTTCGATTGGGCGCGTGACTAACCTGAGATCAGGAGTTTAACACGTTGAGTCAGACTATTCAAATTTAGTTATGGGACTGGTTTGGATAGAGGTTCCTTGTGGTGGACCCCGTAGCCTGCGATACTACGTACTATCATCCTGACATCACACTCCAGCATGGTCATTCCATTAGCACCATATACTGCATATTCCATTACATCTTCGGCGTGTGGCAAGGTGGGTTGTTATGTTTCTATATTCCTGTGACTTAGTTGAGAGTGATGATATTTGTTAGCTCTTTCGAATTGTGTATTACATTATATCCTTGTCATTCGACATTTGATTATCTATGACTCATCATTTTCATAGCTGTCCTATATTACGTATTCTGATATTGATTAACTTATGGACTTTTTCATATTTTCGCTTATTCTGTTATCGCATGATTATAATCTTATCAGTATTTCTGTTTATGCTGATAATTCCTGTTCTTATTAGTGTTTCTGCTTATTCAGTCATTGTATGGTTTATGGATTAATAGCTTTCCGGTATTGTATGATTATGATATTGTATTGAATACTTGGCACTTATCTCGTGCACACACTTACACCACTCTCTAAGCTTTCTATAAGCTTATGCATGATAGATGCGTGCAGGTGATGTTAGGTTGCAGCAACATTGAGCTTAGAGCGTGCAGCTGTTTTCTGTAGCTTTGATTTTGACATATATATTTTCCTTTCAGCATTGTATTCAAATGATTATATTAGTGGATATATGATGATGATATTGCCTTTATGATTTGGGTAAACTTGTGGTTATGCTTATTACTAGTTAAATGTACAAAAAAAAAGATCCTCCTTGTAGGATCCCAGGATCAGAAATCTGGCATATGAATGCTAGGAGCCGAGAATGGGGTACTACGGAGGCTGTCGGCATCGGATTCGGGGATCGGGATTCCTATGAATCCGATTTCCAGGTTTGGGGAGTGACACGGATAGATATTGGCAGACTATTGGCCAGGCGGATAGTAAGTTTTCTTACGCTCACTTGGACTATGCGGCTGGGAGAGCAGCAGTGCCTTTTAGAGTGTATTAAACCCCGGTGATGATTCCAAAGATGAACCGTACTTATATGTAGACTTTTTGAGTAGGAGTTGTATACTCATTCATTCATTCACTATCCACTCGGGCTAGTGGTGCGTAACTAATTATTATGTGTACCTTCGCAATGGCCAGAATTTCATTTGGGGCGCGCGATTAACCTGAGATCACCACATCGAGTCTGAATATCCAAATTTAGGTATGGGACTGGTTTGGATAGAAGTCTTTTGTGATGGACTCCATAACCTGCGATATTACGTACTATCATCCCGACTTCACACTCCAACATAGTCATTCCATTCACACTGCATGTTGCATTACATCCGCAGCATATGGTACGGCTGACGCTGTTTGTGTTACTCATCAGGAAGGTATATTTCATTGCATCCTCTGCATCTGATATTTGGTTTTCTATGATTCCTCATTTGCATGGTTGATTTCTATTACGTATACTAATATTATATGGCTCCAGCACTTTGTCAGTATTTCTGTTTACTCTGATAATTCCTGATCTTGTCAATATTTTTGTTTACTCTGGTAATTCATGATCTTATCAGTATTTCTGCTTATTTAGACATTGTACGATTTATGGATTACCAATTTTTCAGTATTGTATGATTATTGCATTGTATTGAATACTTGGCACTAACCTTGTGCACACAATTACACCACCCTCTAATCTTTCTATAAGCTTATGCACGATAAATGCATACAGGTGATGGTAGGTTACATCAGTGTTGAGCTTGGAGCGTGCAGTGGTCTTCTGGAGCTTGATTTTTCATTTATATATTTTCCTTCCAGTATTGTACTCAAATGATTATATTAGTGGATATGTGATGATGATGTTGCCTTTATGATTTGGGTATACTTGTGGTTATACTTATTACGAGTTAAATGTATAAAAAAAATCCTCCTTATAGGATCCCAGGATCAAAATCTTGCGTATGAACGCTAGGAGCTGAGAATGGGGTACTACGGAGGCTGTCGGTACCGGATTTGGCAATCGGGATTCCTGTGAATCCAATTTTTGGGTTTGGGGCATGACATGTATGAGGATTTGGTCAAGGATTGGTATGCTTAAGTTGTATCCCACATCGCATGGCCGATAACATTCATATCTTGCACCGCATAGCCTTGGTACGGCTCATTGCATTCATGTACTCATCAGCATGTTTCCACATTATTTTGACCTTGCATTCTGAATAAGCTTATATTGCGCACACACTTACACCACCCTCTAAGCTTTCTATACGCTTATGCACGATCAATGCGTGTAGGTGACGCCAGGACACAGCTGTAGTCTGACCGTAGTTGGAGCATACAGTCCGTAGTTTGAAGCACACAGTCGAGCTTTTTGAGTTTCTATTATTTTGATTCCCTTTAGACGCATTGTACACAAATTTTTTTATTATAGTGGATTTTGTGATGGTATTCTTGTGTTATTGTTCGTGGGTTATGCTTATGGTTATACTCATTATAATTCAAATTGATGATTAGAAATCCTCCTTGTAGCATCCCAGGATCGAAACCTGATAAATGGGTGCCGGGAGTCGAGAATGGAGTTCTGCGGAGGCTATTGGCGCCGGATTCGACGATCTGGAATTTTGTGAGCCCAGTTTTCAAGTTTGGGGGGTGATAGAGGTTGGTATCAAAGCATAACTTAGGAATAACTAAGAACAACGTCACATGTTTGCTATGAGTTTAAGACGATTAAGCTTGGAGTGCGTAACCTTCCAATTGAGTTCCTTAACATGTGATTCTCAAGGTTGATTGGCATCCTTATTCTTTCCTATAGGACATGCCGCCCAGGAGAGTGACACGATCAACTCCCACTCCACCACCTAAACCTCTCGTTCCACCGCCTGAGATCCATGCTTCCCTACCTGAGGATGACATTCCTCCACCTGAGGCCAATGCAGAGCCAACCGTACATGTGAATGCCTCTCAGTTACAGCAAATGTTACAGGCTGTAACAACCGCACTTCAGGGATAGGGCAGGTGCCCAATTGTTTTGCCAGCCCAGGCCAAGAAGGAGCGCACGAGCACCTTACTTCGAGAGTTTCGATAGCTTGACCCTCCGCTTTCAAGGGTGAGTCAGATCTAACTGTAGCTGAGAGGTGGAGCTTCAATGTTGAGAAGATTTTTAATACTATGTCATGCACAACCTAGCAGCGAGTCTGATTGACTGTATTCCTTCTCCAGGGTGAGGCAGAGCATTGGTGGACCTCTGTTACCCACGTCGTAGGATTTGATTATTTCTAGACATGGGAGGACTTTATCGACCGATTAGAGGAGCAGTACTTTCCTGACCACATTCGACGTCAGAAAGCACTGAAGTTCAAGACTCTAGTGCAGGGAGACATGACCGTGGAGCAGTATGCAGCTCGTTTTGTGGCGCTATCAAGGTTCACGCAGTATTTTGTAAGACTCGTATCTTGGTCCGTACCTTTCCGTACACTTCCGCGGTCTTACCGGTCGAATTCCGACAATTTTCGACCCTTAACCGATATCGACGCGCGACCCGGATTCTTGTGCCGACAACCCGAGTCGACTCAACCCGAGACCTATACCATAGCGACTGCACCGTCGTTGCGGTTCCGATACCGCGACTTGCGCGCCAAGGCGATACCCTGATCAAGAGATATGGGCCAACGTTCGGTGCGAGAAAACGCCGCGCGTTGCGAAAACCAAGAGAATCTCAACGATGTGTCACATCAATCACATCAATCCCATCAATCAATCACCCATCAACCCATCACATGTCAAGTACACATCACTTCCATCCCTTTTTTCAAGCAACCACAAAAGTCTTCCTAACCCATACCTTTCTTACACAAAAGACCACAAAAGTCTTCACATCCCATACCTCTCTTACACAAAAGCCACAAAAGTCCAAGATTTCTTACACAAACATCACTCACCCATCCATCCATCACTCTCTCTCTCTCCCTTTACATCACTCTCTCTCTTTCTCTCTTTCTCATTTCAAAATTTCCAAGCAACAAAGGATTTCCAAAACTCCATACGTATGGAATTTTTGCAAAAATCCCTAAGCTTCAAGTGGCCCACCTTCCTACCCAAAATCTCTCATCTCAACCCTCCATCCTTCATCTTAGCCATTGAAGTTGAAGACAAGGTGCCAAGGAACCCCTAGGAGCGAAAAGATTGGACGGTGGGTGCTTTTATAGGATAGATTTTCTTGTTTTTATGGTAGACCAAGTGAGGCCCACCGATCAATGGTGTGGATCTCACTTGGGACCCTTATTTGTGGCCGATGGACCACTTGGATCATCATGATCGTTCCATGATGGGGCCATTCTCCATGGACCCCATCATGATGTTTATTTCATTGCAAAAGGTCATCTAGACCGTCCATATCGGTGGGGAATGGATCTCCATCGTTGATTTACATTTTTGATGGTCCCATGATCAAAGGGATCCGTTATTTTGTATGATTCATTGCAAGGGAGGGCCCATAATGACGGGGTCCCTCCATCGTAAGCCGTGTCCCACTCTCTATGACTCTCTCTCTCTTTCATTTATTTTATTTTATTTTATTCTATTTTATTTTATTTTTGTGCAAAAGGATTGTGTGGCCCACTTGAATGGATCCCACCTTGGCATTATATATTTTTGATCTATTCAAGTGGGGCCCACCATATGCGTTGTACACCCATCTGTGGTGGCCCACTTCATCAGGGCCCACCACAAGTTTTTTTTTTTTTTTAAGGAAAGCCAACCGTCCAGCGTCTGGGACGCTGGACGTTTCTGAGGAACGAGAAAAAGAAGAAAAAAAAAGAAAAAGTAAAGTAGAGGCCTTTGGGTGGTCCCCTTGCATAGGCCCCACCCTGATGTTTATGTCCGATCCAAGCCGTCCATCCTCTTACCCACGGCATTTTAGCCGTTGGGTAGAAGTTTGGAGCTGATCCAATCACTTGGTGGGCCATAGCATCAAATGTTGCGCCCTTACCATTCAATCTCTATTTTCTTATTTTATTTCTCTTCCAAGCACCAAAAAAATTCAAACTCTAGACTCATTTGGACGGCGTCGAGCCACTGGACGCAATGGCTGGGACGAATTTCATTTTAGCGGGTCCCACACGTGAAAAACCCCAGGAGACAGGTTTTTTCTCGAAATTTGAAAGAGGCTTAGCCTCTGCCTGTACGTCAGCAGGAGGCTGCACACAGGCAACGTCGGGCGGTCGGTCGTTCGTCCAGCATGACCCACGGCCTCCAGCCGTGGGCCCCACCTTGATGTATATGCCTTCTCCACACCGTCCATCGGATGGGCCACCCCTTGAAGTGGCCCCCCTCTGAATTTCAGCTGCATCCAAGAATCAGGTGGCCCACACCACGTGAAATAGTAGAAAGGAGTGTTGGCCATTGAAATTTTTCCTGGGGTCCCACAGAAGTTTTGAATCAAGCTGAAATTTGAGTTGTTCCTTCATCCAGGTCCAAGGGACTTTATGAACGGGTCGGATGTCAAATAAATAATTCAGAGTGGGCCCCACATGGGACCCACATTGATGCATATGTTGTAGCCACCATCCAGGCGGACGATGGCACCCACCTGACGCATGGGCTGCATCCACCGTCCACGGACGGTGGGGCCCTGTGTGATGAATGTGTTATATCCGCACTGTCCACTGGACAGTGGGACCCACCTTGATGCATATGATGCATCCGGACCGTTCATTCACTTTAACATGTAAGAGGCTATGGGTTAGGCCCATTTGATTTATAAAATGCTAATGGACTGGGCCCATTTGATCTATTTGAGGCCTAAGAAATTGGGCCCACTTGATACGTAAAGCCTATGGGCTTGGGCTCACTTGTTATTAAAGCTTATGGGCTAGGCCCATTTGGTCCATTTAAGGCCCAAGAACTTAAGCCCATTTGGCGTGTTGCAAGTCCATGGGACTAAGCCCATTCGATGTACCTCAAGGCCCATATACTTGGACCCTTTTATTGAAATTTTAAAGTCTATGGGAGCAGGACATTTGATATGTTGTAAGGCCCATGGGACTAAACCCAATTGATTATAAAAAGGGTCCATGGGATTAGGGCCACTGGATTTAATTAAGGCTCATGGGTTAGGCTCATTTGATTTGTTTAAGGCCTAGGAATTTAGGCCCATTTGACTCATGTTAGGTCTATGGGTTGAGGCCCACTTGACCTGCATGTGGGATCCCAATTGGTATGGCCCATTTGATGCATATTAGACTCATATGACTAGGTCCAATTGATGCAATCCAAGCCCACGGGTTTGACCCATTGCAATGCACTTAAGGCCCATTGGTTTGGCCCATTTATGTGGCCCATCTGATGAATAAGAGCCCATAGGATATGGCCCATTTGATATATATATATAAGGTCCAATGGGGACAACCTACGGTCCATTGCAATGAGTAAATACATTACAGACTAAGTACTAAGGTTTATGAAGATCGTACCTGGAATGTAATGATGGTTTGACGTCCACATTGCAAGTGTAATGTTGGTTGGATGTCCACATTACGACTCTCCTTAGGGCCCATCACCAGGCCGTACTTGCTGTGTATTGACCGTCCAGGTCCATCTGCATTGTAAAATAGTTCATTTCATTATAACATGTTTAGTATAGTTGCATGACTCATGATCATACACATCATATGTATGCTTGATATGAGGACTGACTGATCATAGTAATTGCCTTCGGGCAGGTTGTTTATGGGCTCCCGGTTAGGCGGTGTTGCCCTACATGAGCGCACGGTATGCGCAGGATTGGTTGCATGACTGGATAGCGTGATTCATGCATTCCGCATTTGTGTGACATGGTTATTGTACGCCCTAGCGACATCAGGACCGTAGCCTCCACAGACGCATCGTGGTTGGCAGGATTGGATATCGGAAATCTTGTTCTACATGGGGTACTATAGATATCCCTGGGTGGAAGTCCCTAAACCCTTATGGTACCAAGAGGTTGCTCCAACGTCTAGACCGAGTGGGTAGATGAGCGCCGAGTGCCGAATACCAGTTGGTTGTGCTCTCCACTGTGTCGTGGTCGGTTGGAAGGGGGTGCGGCCTTACCCGCCCGAGTGTAGGGGGCAATTGCTAGGCTGAGTTTGACCAGCTCGAGGAATGGGTCCGCTATCGACGAGTCGCGCCCGATATTGGCAGACGGATAGTGAGGACTCTTCCACCTACCTTATTGTGCGCGATGTGGCCGCAATCTGGTTTAGAGTGTACTAGACCCCGGTGATATTCCATACTTTGAGCTGTATTGATGTGTGGACATTGATGAGTATCCGTATGCTTGAGTTGCATTATACATCGCATGGCCTTGGGATGGCCGATACCATTCATGTCTTGCATCGCATAAGCCTTGGTACGGCTCATGATATTATGTTTCCATTTGCATATTCCGCATCACTGTGACATTGCATGTTCATATTACTACCTTATGCACACACGTTCACCACCCTCTAAGCTTTCTGTAAGCTTATGCACGACCGTTGCGTGCAGGTGACGTTGGATCACAGCAGCGTTGAGGCAGGAGCACGTTGCTGAGTATTTTGGAGTTTTTGTACTTTACCACTGTATTTCCCTTTATGCTCATTGTACTTGTAAAGTTTTTGATCATAGTGGAAATGTAATGGATTTCTTGGTTATTGTTTGTGGGTTATGCCTTTGGTTATGCTTATTACGAATCAAACTGATGTTGAAAATCCTCCTCGTAGCATCCCAGGATCGGAACCTGGCGAATGGGAGCTAGGAGCCGAGAATGGGGTTCTACGGAGGCTGTCGGCACTGGATTCGGCGATCGGGAATTTTGTGAGCCCCGTTTCTGAGTTTGGAGTGTGACAAAAGTTGGTATCAGAGCATAACTTGGGAATAACCGAGAACAACATTACATGTCTGCTATGGTATGGAATGACTAAGTCCCGAAGTTCGGATAGCTTCGCGACCTTCCAATACAGACCGTTAACGTGCGTACCTTCGAGAGTTTTGAAGTTGATTGGCGCCTTCGCTTTTTCCTGTAGGATATGGCGCCTGTGAGAGTTACTCGATCGACTCCCGCACCACCACCTGAGGATTCTACTTCACCCTCGGAGGCTCCAGCTTTACCACCTGCGTCTCCCGTTCCACCCTCAGAGATTCCTGCTTCCTCCCATGAGGATGACATTCCTCCACCTGAGACCGATGAGGAGCCGACCGTGACTGTGAGTGCCTCACAGTTACAGCAGATGTTATAGGCTGTGACAGCCGCACTCCAGGGACAGGGCAGACGCCCAGCTGTTTCACCAGCTCAGGCGGAGCAGGAGCGCGCGAGCGCCGTACTTCGTGAGTTTAGACGGCATGATCCCCCATGTTTCCAGGGCGAGCCAGATCTGACTGCAGCCGAGAGATGGCGCTCCGATGTGGAAAAGATATTCGATACCATGTTATGCACGACCGAGCAGCGCGTCCGGTTAGCAGTATTTCTTTTCCACGGTGAGGCCGAGCATTGGTGGACCTCTGTCGCCCGTGTCGCCGGACCTGATTATGTCTAGACATGGGAGGACTTTGTGGACCGATTCGAGGAGCAGTACTTCCCTGACCACATCCGTCGTCAGCGAGCCTTAGAGTTCGAGACTCTGGTGCAGGGAGACATGACCGTGGCACAGTACGCGGCCCGTTTCATGGCACTATCGACATTCGCACCATACATGGTTGATGACGAGGGGCGGAAGGCCCGCCGTTTCGAGCACGGCTTACGTTACGGCCTTCGAGGTCGTGTTATTGGGCATGAGCTCCCTGCTTTCCAGGCAGTAGTATGGAAAGCTCAGATTTACGAGACTGAGTGGGCCGGTTCTCAGTCTGATCGTGGTCAGAGGGGAGACCGGAAGAGGCAGGCTTCTTCCAGTCCTTCCCAGTAGGGTCGACCACAGCAGCAGAGGCGCACTAGTCACCCAGCTTTCCGTGCACCATCAGCACCATCATCACCTCCACCACCACCTCAGAGATAGTTCACCGGCACTTGCTTCAGGTGCGGTGCGACGGGACACCGTTCGTGGGAGTGTCCCAGTCCCCAGCAGCAGCAGAGAGGTCCACAGCAGCAGAGACCTCCACCGCAGCAGCAGAGACCCCCACAGCAGCAGCGACAGCAGCCTCTACCACCAAGGCCACCTCAGCAGCAGCATCAGCATCAGCACCAGCCTCAGAGGCCACAGCAGCAGAGGCAGCAGTTTCGACCGCCTCAGCGACCCCAGCAGCAGCAGCACGTTCAAAGGGGACATGCACCTCTCCAGCCAGCTCAGGATATGTTTTATGCGGCTCAGCAGGATCCGTAGTCATCCGGAGGAGTCGTTGAAGGTATACTGCCAGTTTCTGCATGCATTGCACGTGTATTGTTTGATTCTGGTGCATCGCATTCTTTTGTGGCCGAGAGCTTTTGTCGATCGGCTGGCTTACCGTTGGAGTCTGCTGGTGAGAGCCTATCAGTATCTACTCCCTTGGGGAGGACTGCAGCGTTAGGACGATTTTGCTCGTCATGCCCCGTTCTAGTCGGGGATACCTTCCTGCCTGCTGATTTGTTTATTTTACCGATGTCCGAGTTCGACGTCATCTTGGGCATGGATTGGCTTGCTGAGTATTATGCCATTTTGGACTGCGCCGCGAGGACCGTCACGTTTTGTATACCCGGCGTGCCTCAGTTCCAGTTCGTTGCAGAGGCTAGAGGAGAGCGATTGTCTTACTTGATGTCTTGCGCCATAGAGGAGCCTGTAGCTATTTGCATCGACCATTTACCGATAGTTTGTGATTTTTCCGATGTATTCCAGGAGATTCCGGGATTACCGCCTCGTCGACTCACCGAGTTTCAGATCGATCTCGTGCCCGGTACCGCGCCTATTTCGAAGGCCCCATATCGTATGGCACCGTTGGAGTTACGGGAACTGCAGAAGCAGTTGGACGAGTTACGTGAGTTGGATTTTATCCGTCTGAGCAGTTCACTGTGGGGAGCGCCGGTACTCTTCGTGAAGAAGAAGGATGGCTCGTTGAGGCTCTGCGTTGACTATCGCGAGCTCAATAAAGTCACGATCAAGAACAAGTACCCACTCCCTAGGATTGATGATTTGTTTGACCAGCTGCAGGGTGCACAGTTCTTTTCGAAGATTGACCTGCGTTCCGGTTATCATCAGATTCGGGTCTGAGATGAGGACATTCCGAAGACGGCGTTCAGGACGCGTTACGGTCATTTTGAGTTTCAGGTCATGTCCTTCGAACTGACCAATGTACCAGCAGTCTTCATGCAGCTGATGAACGAGGTATTCCGCCCATATCTGGATCAATTTGTTGTAGTCTTCATCGACGACATTCTGATCTACTCGAGGACCCGTGAGGAGCATGAGCAGCACTTGGAGATTACTCTACAGACCCTCCGCGCACACCAGCTGTATGCGAAGCTGGAGAAGTGCGAGTTCTAGCAGGAGGAGGTGAAGTTCCTCGGTCACGTGGTGACGAGGGAGGGTGTCGCAGTGGACCCCTCGAAGGTCGAGGCAGTGCGTCAGTGAGGCCAGCCCACGACTGCGACAGAGATCCATAGTTTCCTTGGTTTAGCGGGCTATTATCGACGTTTCATTGAGGGCTTCTCTCGTATTGCAGCCCCGCTGACCAGGTTGACTCGGAAGGGCGCAGAGTTTATTTGGAGTGACGCCTGTGAGCGAGCATTTACGGAGTTGAAGGACCGTTTGACGTCCGCTCTTGTCCTCACTCTTCCATCTGGGAGTGACGGCTTTATTGTATTCACCGATGCCTCGCATATCGGTTTGGGTGATGTCCTGATGCAGCACGGGAGACCAGTGGCCTTCGCGTCTCGTCAGCTCAAGGTCCATGAGCTGAACTACCCTACACATGATCTAGAGCTGGCTGCAGTTGTCTTCGCACTGAAGGTGTAGAGGCACTACCTTTACGAGATTAGGTTCGAACTCTTTTCTGATCACAAGAGCTTGAAGTACCTTTTCTCGCAGTCTGAGCTGAATATGAGACAGAGGCGCTGGATGGAGCTCCTGAAGGACTATGATTTCGACCTCCAGTACCACCCGGGCAAGGCGAACATGGTGGCAGATGCCCTCAGCCGTCAGCCACGAGTTTTAGTGGCACACATGATGATTCAGGAGTGGCGGATGCTTGAGGATATTGCTGCGTATGACTTTGAGTTCGGCCTGCAGTCTTCCATTGTACAGTTATCGAGCTTGTCGATTCAACCCTCTCTTGTCGCTAGGGTGATCGAGGCTCAGCAGGCTGATGAGTCGTTGCAGAGTTATATGGCTGAGGCGGCATCTGAGGGTCAGGTAGATTGGCAGATCGGTACAGACGGTGGACTTCGCTTCAGAGGTCGATTATGTGTCCCGGATATTCCAGAGTTACGCAGAGATCTTATGACCGAGGCACATCGATCGCGATTTTCTATCCACCCGGGCTCGACGAAGATGTACCGTGACATGAGGCGACAGTATTTTTGGGCGGGGATGAAGCGCCAGATCGCCATTTTTGTGGCCGAGTGTGACACATGCCAGCGTGTCAAGGCCGATCATCAGAGACCTCCTGGTCTATTGCAGCCGTTGAGCATCCCGATGTGGAAGTGGGAGCACATGTCGACTGATTTCATTATGGGTTTGCCAAGGACTCAGCGCGGTCATGACGCCATTTGGGTTGTTGTGGATCGTCTGACAAAGTCGGCACATTTCCTTGCGATGCGTGCGACGAGGTCTATGGACCGGCTTGCGAGACTATTCATCGAAGAGATTGTGAGACTGCATGGCGTTCCAGTCTCGATCGTTTCTGACCGAGACTCGAGGTTCACGTCTCAGTTTTGGGGGAGCTTCCAGCGTGCGATGGGGACTGATTTGCAGGTCAGCACCGCGTACCATCCGCAGACCGATGGCCAGACCGAGAGGGTCAATCAGATACTTGAGGATATGCTTCGGGCCTGCGCGATTGACTTCGGGGGTAGCTGGGATGAGCATCTGCGATTGGCTGAGTTCGCGTACAATAACAGCTATCAGGCGATCATCGGCATGGCTCCTTTTGAGGCACTATATGGCAGACCATGCAGATCACCGAGTTGTTGGACCGAGGTTGGAGAGCGCCGTCTCCTAGGTCCCGAGCTTGTGCAGGAGACTTCAGATGCTATTGATATCATCAGGCAGAGGATGCGCACAACTCAGAGCCGACAGAAGAGTTCTGCTGATCGTCGGCATCGTCCCTTGGAGTTTGATGTAGGGGACCATGTGTATCTTAAGGTCTCGCCCATGAAGGGCGTAGTTCGATTCGGAGCGAAGGGCAAGCTTGCCCCGAGATTCATAGGACCTTTTGAGATCACTGGGTGCGTTGGCGCCGTGGCCTATCGGCTTGCCTTGCCATCACAGTTGTCTGGCGTCCACAACGTGTTTCACATCTCTATGTTGAGGAAGTGTGGGTCAGATATAGTTCCCGTTATTGATTGGCAGCCGTTGGAGGTTCGTGAGGACGCTTCTTACATTGAGCAGCCAGTTCGTATCCTTGATCGGAAGGAGCAGGTCCTCAGAACCAAGGTCATTCCGTTGGTGAAGGTGCAGTGGGGTCACCATTCTGTTGAGGAGGCTTCTTGGGAGCGTGAGGCTGAGATTCGAGAGCGTTATCCTCATCTCTTTGATGGTTGATCACGTGATGTATTTTGTATGCTATCTCCGATTCTATATGATGATGTTATATTTCGTATTTTTTCGCGAGTTATGCTTAGTTACGATGCTTGTGTAAATTTCGAGGACGAAATTTTTATAAGGAGGGAAGAGCTGTAAGACCCGTATCTTGGTCCGTACCTTTCCGTACACTTCCGCGGTCTTACCGGTCGAATTCCGACAATTTTCGACCCTTAACCGATATCGACGCGCGACCCGGATTCTTGTGCCGACAACCTGAGTCGACTCAACCCGAGACCTATACCATAGCGACCACGTCGTCGTTGCGGTTCCGATACCGCGACTCGCGCGCCAAGGCGATACCCTGATCAAGAGATATGGGCCAACGTTCGGTGCGAGAAAATGCCGCGCGTTGCGAAAACCAAGAGAATCTCAACGATGTGTCACATCAATCACATCAATCCCATTAATCAATCACCCATCAACCCATCACATGTCAAGTACACATCACTTCCATCCCTTTTCCCAAGCAACCACAAAAGTCTTCCTAACCCATACCTTTCTTACACAAAAGACTACAAAAGTCTTCACATCCCATACCTCTCTTACACAAAAGCCACAAAAGCCCAAGATTTCTTACACAAACATCACTCACCCATCCATCCATCACTCTCTCTCTCTCCCTTTACATCACTCTCTCTCTTTCTCTCTTTCTCAATTCAAAATTTCCAAGCAACAAAGGATTTCCAAAACTCCATACGTATGGAATTTTTACAAAAATCCCTAAGCTTCAAGTGGCCCACCTTCCTACCCCAAAATCTCCCATCTCAACCCTCTATCCTTCATCTTAGCCATTGAAGTTGAAGACAAGGTGCCAAGGAACCCCTAGGAGCGACAAGATCGGACGGTGGGTGCTTCTATAGGGTAGATTTTCTTGTTTTTATGGTGGACCAAGTGAGGCCCACCGATCAATGGTGTGGATCTCACTTGGGACCCTTATTTGTGGCTGATGGACCACTTGGATTATCATGATCATTCCATGATGGGGCCATTCTCCATGGACCCCATCATGATGTTTATTTCATTGCAAAAGGTCATCTAGACCGTCCATATCGGTGGGGAATGGATCTCCACCGTTGATTTACATTTTTGATGGTCCCATGATCAAAGGGATCCGTTATTTTGTATGATTCATTGCAAGGGAGGGCCCATAATGACGGGGTCCCTCCATCACAAGCCGTGTCCCACTCTCTATGACTCTCTCTCTCTTTCATTTATTTTATTTTATTTTATTCTATTTTATTTTATTTTTATGCAAAAGGATTGTGTGGCCCACTTGAATGGATCCCACCTTGGCATTATATATTTTTGATCTATTCAAGTGGGGCCCACCATATGCGTTGTACACCCATCTGTGGTGGCCCACTTCATCAGGGCCCACCACAAGTTTTTTTTTTTTTTAAGGAAAGCCAACCGTCCAGCGTCTGGGACGCTGGACGTTTCTGAGGAACGAGAAAAAGAAGAAAAAAAAGAAAAAGGAAAGTAGAGGCCTTTGGGTGGTCCCCTTGCATAGGCCCCACCCTGATGTTTATGTCCGATCCAAGCCGTCCATCCTCTTACCCACGGCATTTTAGCCGTTGGGTAGAAGTTTGGAGCTGATCCAATCACTTGGTGGGCCATAGCGTCAAATGTTGCGCCCTTACCATTCAATCTCTATTTTCTTATTTTATTTCTCTTCCAAGCACCAAAAAAATTCAAACTCTAGACTCATTTGGACGGCGTCGAGCCACTGGACGCAATGGCTGGGACGGATTTCATTTTAGCGGGTCCCACACGTGAAAAACCCCAGGAGACAGGTTTTTTCTCGAAATTTGAAAGAGGCTTAGCCTCTGCCTGTACGTCAGCAGGAGGCTACACGCAGGCAACGTCGGGCGGGCGGTCGTCCAGCATGACTCACGGCCTCCAGCCGTGGGCCCCACCTTGATGTATATGCCTTCTCCACACCGTCCATCGGATGGGCCACCCCTTGAAGTGGCCCCCCTCTGAATTTCAGCTGCATCCAAGACTCAGGTGGCCCACACCACGTGAAATAGTAGAAAGGAGTGTTGGCCATTGAAATTTTTCCTGGGGCCCCACAGAAGTTCTGAATCAAGCTGAAATTTGAGTTGTTCCTTCATCCAGGTCGAAGGGACCTTATGAACGGGTCGGATGTCAAATAAATAATTCAGAGTGGGCCCCACATGGGACCCACATTGATGCATATGTTGTAGCCACCGTCCAGGCGGACGGTGGCACCCACCTGACGCACGGGCTGCCTCCACCGTCCACGGACGGTGGGGCCCTGTGTGATGAATGTGTTATATCCGCACTGTCCACTGGACAGTGGGACCCACCTTGATGCATATGATGCATCCGGACCGTTCATTCACTTTAACATGTAAAAGGCTATGGGTTAGGCCCATTTGATTTATAAAATGCTAATGGACTGGGCCCATTTGATCTATTTGAGGCCTAAGAAATTGGGCCCACTTGATACGTAAAGCCTATGGGCTTGGGCTCACTTGTTATTTAAGCTTATGGGCTAGGCCCATTTGGTCCATTTAAGGCCCAAGAACTTAAGCCCATTTGGCGTGTTGCAAGTCCATGGGACTAGGCCCATTCGATGTACTTCAAGGCCCATATACTTGGACCATTTTATTGAAATTTTAAAGTCTATGGGAGCAGGACATTTGATATGTTGTAAGGCCCATGGGACTAAACCCAATTGATTATAAAAAGGGTCCATGGGATTAGGGCCACTGGATTTAATTAAGGCTCATGGGTTAGGCTCCTTTGATTTGTTTAAGGCCTAGGAATTTAGGCCCATTTGACGCATGTTAGGTCTATGGGTTGAGGCCCACTTGACCTGCATGTGGGATCCCAATTGGTATGGCCCATTTGATGCATATTAGACTCATATGACTAGGTCCAATTGATGCAATCCAAGCCCACGGGTTTGACCCATTGCAATGCACTTAAGGCCCATTGGTTTGGCCCATTTATGTGGCCCATCTGATGAATAAGAGCCCATAGGATATGGCCCATTTGATATATATATAAGGTCCAATGGGGACAACCTACGGTCCATTGCAATGAGTAAATACATTACAGACTAAGTACTAAGGTTTATGAAGATCGTACCTGGAATGTAATGATGGTTTGACGTCCACATTGCAAGTGTAATGTTGGTTGGATGTCCACATTGCGACTCTCCTTAGGGCCCATCACCAGGCCGTACTTGCTGTGTATTGACCGTCCAGGTCCATCTGCATTGTAAAATAGTTCATTTCATTATAACATGTTTAGTATAGTTGCATGACTCATGATCATATGCATCATATGTATGCTTGATATGAGGACTGACTGATCATAGTAATTGCCTTCGGACAGGTTGTTTATGGGCTCCCGGTTAGGCGGTGTTGCCCTACATGAGCGCACGGTATGCGCAGGATTGGTTGCATGACTGGATAGCGTGATTCATGCATTCCGCATTTGTGTGACATGGTTATTGTACGCCCTAGCGACATCAGGACCGTAGCCTCCACAGACGCATCGTGGTTGGCAGGATTGGATACCGGAAATCTTGTTCTACATGGGGTACTATAGATATCCCTGGGTGGAAGTCCCTAAACCCTTATGGTACCAAGAGGTTGCTCCAACGTCTAGACCGATTGGGTAGATGAGCGCCGAGTGCCGAATACCAGTTGGCTGTGCTCTCCACTGTGTCGTGGTCGGTTGGAAGGGGGTGCGGCCTTACCCGCCCGAGTGTAGGGGGCAATTGCTAGGCTGAGTTTGACCAGCTCGAGGAATGGGTCCGCTATCGATGAGTCGCGCCCGATATTGGCAGACGGATAGTGAGGACTCTTCCACTTACCTTATTGTGCGCGATGTGGCCGCAATCTGGTTTAGAGTGTACTAGACCCCGGTGATATTCCATACTTTGAGCTGTATTGTTGTGTGGACATTGATGAGGATCCGTATGCTTGAGTTGCATTATACATCGCATGGCCTTGGGATGGCCGATACCATTCATGTCTTGCATCGCATAAGCCTTGGTATGACTCATGATATTATGTTTCCATTTGCATATTCCGCATCACTGTGACATTGCATGTTCATATTACTACCTTACGCACACACGTTCACCACCCTCTAAGCTTTCTGTAAGCTTATGCACGACCATTGCGTGCAGGTGACGTTGGATCACAACAGCGTTGAGGCAGGAGCACGTTGCTGAGCATTTTGGAGTTTTTGTACTTTACCACTGTATTTCCCTTTATGCTCATTGTACTTGTAAAGTTTTTGATCATAGTGGAAATGTAATGGATTTCTTGGTTGTTGTTTGTGGGTTATGCCTTTGGTTATGCTTATTACGAATCAAACTGATGTTGAAAATCTTCCTCGTAGCATCCCAGGATCGGAACCTGGCGAATGGGAGCTAGGAGCCGAGAATGGGGTTCTACGGAGGCTGTCGGCGCTGGATTCGGCGATCGGAAATTTTGTGAGCCCGGTTTCCGAGTTTGGGGCGTGACATATTTAGTTGATGAAGAGGGGCAAAAGGCCTGCCGTTTTGAGAACGGCTTATGTTACGGTCTTTGAGGCCGTGTTATTGGACATGGGCTCCCTACTTTCCAAGCGATAGTATAGAGGGCCCAGATTTACGAGACTGAGTGAGCCGGTTCACAGAGCGATCCAGATCAGAGAAGAGGCCGGAATCGAAAGAGGCAGGCCCCCTCCAGTAGCTCCCAGCAGCATCGACGGCCACAGAGGTACAGGAGCCACCCACCTGCTAGAGCACCAGTAGCACCTTCAGCGCCACCCCAGAAGCTATTCTCAGGGACCTATTTTGGATGTGGTGAGACAGGACACCACAAATCTGAGTGGCCCCACCCTCATCTGCAGCAGCCAAGAGCACCACAATAGCCTCCACAGCAGCAGCCTCCAGCACAGCAGCGATCGCATCAGTAGCGACCCCATCAACAGTGTCCACAACCACCTTTGCTGTCGAGGCCCCAACAACAGTAGAGACAGCAGTACAGGCCGCCACAAAGGCATTAGCAGCACCAGGGACCTCAGAGGGGACAGGCACCTCCCTAGCCAGCTCAGGCTAGATTTTATGCAGCTCAACAGGACTCACAGACCTCTGGAGGAGTTATAGAGGGTATACTTTCAGTCACTTCATGCATCGCACGTGTACTATTTAATTCCGGTGCTTCGCACTCATTCATGTCTGAGAATTTTTACCGATTGAATAGATTGCCAACAGAGTCTGCTAGTGAGGGATTGATCATATCGATGCCCTTAAGGAAGACCACAGTATTAGGCCATTTTTGTTCACTTGTCCTATTTTGGTCGGTGATATCTTTTTGCCTCCTGACTTATTTGTGTTACTGATGTCAGATTTTGACATTATCTTGGGCATGGATTGGCTTATCGAGTACTACGCCATCTTAGACTGTTTCGCGAGGACTGTCACATTCTGCATACCAAGCTTGCTACAGTTTCAGTTTGTTACCGAGCCCAGAGGAGAGCCATTGTCATGCTTGATGTCCTACGCCGTTAAGGAACCTGTTGCAGCATGTATTGACCATTTGCCGATTGTTTGTGATTTTCCTGATGTGTTTTAGGAATTTCAAGGTTACTACCTCGCCGTCATATTGAGTTCCAGATAGATCTTGGGCCTGGTACCACGCCTATCTCGAAAGCCTCGTACCGTATGGCACCGATGGAGTTGCGTAAGCTGCAGTGACAGTTAGACGAGTTACGTGAGTTGGAATTCATCCGTTCGAGCAGTTTTCCGTGGGGAGCACAGTACTATTCGTCAGGAAGAAGGATGGCTCGTTGAGGCTCTGCGTATATTACCGCGAGCTCTATCGGGTCACGATCAAGAACAAGTACTCGCTCCCAAGGATAGATGATTTGCTTAACTAGTTGCAGGGTGCACAGTTCTTTTTGATGATTAATCTACATTTCGGTTATCATCAAATTCGAGTCCAAGAGGAGGACATCCCGAAGACGGCTTTTAGGAGTCGTTATGATCATTTTGAGTTTTAGGTCATGTCCTTCAGACTAACCAATGCACCTGCAGTCTTCATACAGTTGATGAATGAGGTCTTCCATCCATATCTCGATCAGTTTGTTGTGGTCTTCATCGACAATATTCTGATATATTCAAGGACTCATGAGGATCATATGCAGCATTTGGAGATCGTGTTGCAGACCCTCCGTGACCACAGTTGTACGCAAAGCTAAAGAAGTGGGAGGTTTTGGCAGGAGGAGGTGAGATTCCTCGCTCACGTGGTGACGAGGGAGGGTGTTGCAGTGGACCCTCGAAGGTTGAGGAAGTGCGTCAGTGGTGTCAGCCCACAACTGCGTCCAAGATCCACAGTTTTCTTAGCTTAACGGGCTATTATCGGCATTTCATTGAGGGCTTCTCCCGTATTACAGCCCCATTGACCAAGTTGACTCGAAAGGGCATAGATTTTGTTTGGATTGAAGGATGTGACAGGTATTCGTGGAGCTGAAGGATCATCTGATGTCCGCTCCTGTCCTCACTCTTCCCTCTAGGAGTGATGGATTTGTTGTATTTACCAATGCCTCACGTATTGGATTAGGTGTTGTCCCGATGTAGCACAGCAGACCGGTAGCCTTCACGTCTCGTCAGCTCAAGGTCCATGAGCTGAACCACTCCACACATGATTTGACACTGGCAGAAGTCGTCTTCGCACTGAAGGTGTGGAGACACTATCTCTATGGGGTTAAGTTCAAGCGCTTCTTCAACTACAAGAGTTTGAAGTATATATTCTCTCAGTCTGAGCTGAACATGAGGCAGAGACGCTGGATGGAGCTTCTGAAGGATTATGATTTTGACCTCCAGTACCACCCAAGTAAGGCGAACATGGTGGCGAATGCCCTCAACCGTCAGCCACGAGGCCTGGCGGCACATATGATGATTCAGGAGTGGAGGATGCTCGAGGATATAGCAAAGTACGACTTCAATTTTGGTCTGCAGTCTTCTATCGTTCAGCTATCAAGCCTGTCGATTCAACCCTCTCTTGTCGAAAGAGTGATCGAGGCACAGCAGACAGATGAGTAGTTACAGGATTATCGAGCAAAGGCAGAATTGAGAGTTAGACGAATTGACAGATTGGTTTTGATGGTGGACTTCGCTTCAGAGGCCGATTATGTGCCCCGGATATTCTTGAGTTGCGCAGAAATCTTATAACCGAGGCACATCGATCGCGGTTTTCTATCCACCCTGGTTCGACGAAGATGTATCGCGATATGAGGAGATAGTATTTTTGGACAGGGATGAAGGGCCAGATTGCCAGTTTTGTGGCCGAGTGTGACACATGCTAGCATGTCAAGGCCTATCATCAGAGACCCCTTAGTCTATTGCAGTCGTTGAGCGTCCCGACGTGGAAATGGGAGCATGTATCAACAGACTTTATTATGGGCTTATTGAGGACTCAGCGCGGTCATGACGCCATCTGGGTTGTCGTGGAGCGTCTGATGAAATCGACACATTTTCTTGCGATTCGTGAGACTTAGCATACAGACCGGGTCGCTAGGCTATTTATTGAGGAGATAATGAGACTGCACGGCATTCTAATCTCGATCATTTCTAACCGAGACCCGAGGTTCACGTGTCAGTTTTGGAGGAGCTTTCAGAGAGCGATGCGCACTGATTTACAGCTCAGTACCGCGTATCATCTGTAGACCGATGGTCAGACCGAGAGGGTCAATCAGATACTTGAGGATATGCTTCGGGCTTGCTCGATTGATTTCAGGGGTAGATGGGATGAGAATCTGCGATTAGCTGAGTTCACATATAACAACAGTTATTAGGCGACCATTAGCATTGGTCCTTTTGAGGCATTGTATGGCAGACCATGCAGATCTTTGAGTTATTGGACTAAGGTTGGAGAGAGGAATCTCCTAGGTCCCAAACTTGTGCAGTAGACATCAGAGGCTATCGATATCATCAAGCAGAGGATACGCACAGCTCAGAGTTGGTAGAAGAGTTTTATTGATCGCCGGCGTCGTCCTTTGGAGTTCATTGTTGGGGACAGAGTGTATCTCAAGGTCTCGCCCCTGAAGGGCATAGTTCATTTTGGAACGAAGGATAAGCTTGCCTCAATATTTATAGGACCTTTTGAGATCACTGGGCACGTTGGTGCCATGGCCTATCGGCTTGCCTTACCATCTGAGTTGTCTAGCATACATAATGTTTTTCACGTCTCTATGCTGAGGAAGTGTGAGTTAGACATCATTCAAGTTATTGATTGGCAGCCGCTAGAGGTTTGTGAGGACACTTCTTACATTGAGCAACCAATTCGTATCCTTGATCAGAAGGAACAGGTCCTCCAGACCAAGGTTATTCCCTTAGTGAAAGTTCAGTGGGGTCACCATTTTGTTGATGAGGTATCTTGGGAGAGCGAGGCTGAGATTCGAGAGCGCTATCCCCATCTCTTTGATGATTGATTGTATGTTGTATTTTTAAATTGTCTCTGATTTATATGATAGTGCGATGTTCATTATGGTTGCGACGATCGTGTAAATTTTGAGGCCAAAATTTTTATTTGGAGGGGAGAGTTGTAAGACCCGTATCCTAGACCGCACTGTTCCATTGGCTTCCACGGTCCTCCCGGTCAAATTCTAGCAACCCTCGACCATATCCGACATTTACACACTATCCTAAGCTGGGTCCCGCATAGTGAAGTTGGCTCGAACCGAAACTTATATCATAGCGACTGCGCCGTTGCCACGATTCCAATGCAGTGACTCGTGCACTAAACTGATACCCAGGCTAGAAGTTGTGAGTCCGTGTTCCTTCCGAAGAAATGTTGCGCGTTACGAATTTTGAGAGAATATCTACAACATGTCCCATCAAATCAAGTTAAGTACACCACCTTACTTCCATGCCACCTCACCCAACAATAAGTACACATGGCCACTATTTCTTTTACCATAAGTCAACTCTCTCTCTCCTAACCATCCCTCTTTTTACAATTTTCAACCACAACCCATGCCTCCCCATCACCCTTCCTTACAACCACCATTCTGCCCATCCCTTTTATTCTTTATTTTCTCTTTATCTCAATTCTCAAACACTCTCCCAAGCATCCCACATCCAACCTCTCTTCTCTCCCAAACAACAACAATAAGTGTGGCCCACTTTCCCTAATCTCTCATCTCTCATCCCCACCATCAAAACTCCATCATCCACCGTTGAAAGTTGATCATAGGAGCTAAGGAGCCCAAGGGATCAAGGAGAAGGCCTAGAGGTGGGTGATCCATCGTTAATTTCTAATTTAATGGCCCACCTATGTTGGAACTCAATTTGATTTATGTAATGTAATCATATGATGGGCCCATAGTGGTGGGGTTCCCTCCACTCCACCGATCTCTCTCTCTCTCTCTATTTCTCTCTATTTCTCTCATTCACTCTCTCTCTCTCTCTCTTTTCATTTTGATGGTGTGGATTCCACCAATATGTGTTATATTTACCCCATCTATCAACATCAGACGATGTGACCCAGTGATGATCCACACCATCCACTGTTTAGATGGATCCAATACCCCCTTCTTTTTATATATTATATTTTATATAATATATATACGATATATAATATAGTATATATTATATGTATGGAATATAATATATATATATATATGTATATATATTATGTATACACATGCAAGTGGGCCATCTACATGTGGGACCCACCATGATGCTTGTTTATGTCCATGCCGTCCAGCGTCTCTGGACGCTGGGATGCTGGACGGGCGTGGCTAACATGGCGTGTGTGTACTAACGGCTAACCAAAATATATATATATATATATATATATATATATATATATATATATATATATATATATATATATATATATATATATATATATATATATATATATATATATATATATATATATATATGGATTTTTAATGTTTTGGGGTGGGCCACTCATGTAGGCCCCACCTTGATGTATGTATATAATCCACGCCATCCATTCCATTTCTTAGACCATTTTAGGCATTGTGTCAAAAAATGAGACCAAACCGATAATCAAGCGAGCCATACCATAGGAAATAGTTGTATTACCATTAAAACCCACATTAATTCTTCCATTGGTCAAAAATATGTCGCATAGTAGTCTTATTTGGTTGATTAGAGGCCATAGAATCCAATGGCCAAACCAGATTTCCTTAATGCAGGCCCCACCTGTGAAAAACCATGAAAATATGAAATTTCAAAAAAAATAAAAAATAAAAACATGCGGCGCTGACGCTGCTGCTACAAACGCAGGCAGCGCTTGTGCCTGATGGGGGGACGGATTGGGCTGGGCCACAGGTCCCAGCCGTGGACCCCACCATGATGTGTTTGAACATCAACACTGTCCATTTTAATGGGCCCTTTCTGATCAAGGGCCACCCCAAAAATCAGCCATATCTGCCACTCAGGTGGCCCACATCATAGGAAACAGTGGTGATTGAACGGCTGCCATTGAAACCCATTTGGGCATTGCAGAGGTTTCGGATCAAATATGAAATTTGCTTTTCCTATTCATATGGGTCCACGTGACCTTATCAATGGATGACATATAAACATTATGGTGGGCCCTACATAGGACCCACAGTGATGCATGTGTTCTATTCACACCATCCACTGCTATGGATAGTGGAGCCCACCTAGATGTATGTGTTTTATATACGCCGTCTAGCCATTTTACCTGGCTACTGGACGGCAGGTGGATCCCACCATGTAGTATATGTTTCATCCATGTCGTCCATCTATATGGGACCCACCCCACATGTGGGCTGCACCTGTGATATATATATATATATATATATATATATATATATATATATATATATATATATATATATATATATATATATATATATAATCATTTATATATTATATTATATAATGTATACATGATGGTGGGCCTTTATGGCACCCACCATGATGCATGTGTTGCATCCCAACCATCCAACCATTTTGAAAGCCCGTCTCACGGCTTGAGACTAAAAATGAGACAAATCTAGGTATCAGGTGGACTACAATGCACGGTGAAGATTGAACAACTACCATTGAAATCCTTTGGGTCCCTATGATCAGATTGGATGGGAAATAAATGTTATGGCGGGCCTTAAGAATTTTAATGGTGGAAATCCTTATCACCACTTATGTTTAAGTGTGGCCCATTTGATATATACGTGGCCCACGTGGTGTGGTCCACTTACCATACTTATGGTCCATTGTTGAGGCCCACCTTGGTTTGTATAAGGCCTGTTGTTGAGGCCTGCCTTTATAAATATGAGGCTCATATTATGAGGCTCATTGTGATGTATGTAAGGTCCACATAATTAGGCCCATCTTGATGTATTTGTGGCCCGATGTTGAGGCCCACTTTGATATATACGGGACCCATGTAATGAGGCCCATTTGATGTACTGGAGTCTCATAGGTTGAGGTCCATTAGGACATACATAAGGCCCATTGTAGCATGATTCCACTATGGTATATGTGTTAACCTTTATAGCGGGCTATGCCTTTGGAGCAATGATGGTTTGATGTTCACATTCTAAGGATAATGTTGGTTAAATGTCCACATTATGACTCTCCCTAGGGCCCCATTGATAAGCTCATACCTGTAATGTGTAGGCTATCTAGGCCCATCTTCGTTTTGATCAGATCCCATCACCACATAACATGTTTAGTATAGATCCATGATTCATGATCATATGCATCATATGTATGCTTAGTGTGAGAAGTGACTGATCACAGCATATGCCTTGAGTAGTTCGTTTATGTGCTCCTTGATAGGCGGAGTTGCCCTACATAAGCGCGCGGTACTCACGAGATTGTTGCATGTCTGATAGTATGATTATGCACTTGCACTTGTGTGATTGTGATATGTCGTACCGACATCAGGCCATAGCCTCTAAAGACACATCGTGGGTGGTTGGATTGGATAGCAGAAATATTGTTACTAAGCATCGAGGCACCATAGATGTCCTTGGGTGAAAATTTCTAAACCTGATAGTACTAAAGGATGACTCCAATGCTAAGACCGAGTGGATATATGAGCGCACGAGGGCCGAATACTAGGAGGTCGAGTCTCCCACTGTGTCGTGGTCGGTTGAAAAGGAGTGTGGCCTTACTCGCCCAATGGTAGGGGCAATACTAGGCTGAGTCTGACCAACTCGTGAATGGGTCCGCGATCGACGTGCCGGATATGGATTGACAGACTATTGGTCAGGTGGATAGTGAGGTTTCTTACGCTCACTTAGACTATACAGCTGGGAGAGCAGTAGTGTCATTTGGAGTATACTAAACTCCAGTGATTATCCAGAATGAGAATTGTATTGATATTGATGACTGTATGAGGATTTGGTCAAGGATTGGTATGATTGAGTTACATCCCGCATCGCATAGTCTTGACATGGTCGATAACATTCATATCTTGTACCGCATAGCCTTGGTACGACTGATTGCATTCATGTACTCATCAGCATGTTTCCACATTATTCTAACCTTGCATTTTGAGCACGCTTATATTACGTACACACTTACACTACCCTCTAAGCTTTCTATAAGCTTATGCACAATCAATGCGTGCAGGTGACACCAGGACGCAAGCATAGTCTTGCTGTAGTTGGAGCATACAGTCCGCAGTTTGGAGCACACAGTCAAGCTTTTGGAGTTTCTGTTATTTTCATTCCCTTCAGACGCATTGTACTCAAAGTTTTTGATCATAGTGCATTTTGTGATGGTATTCTTATGGTTATTGTTCGTGGGTTATGCTTATGGTTATGCTCATTACGATTTAAATTGATGATTAAAAATGCTCCTTGTAGCATCCCAGGATCGAAACCTGGTAAATGGGTGTCGGGAGTCGAGAATGTAGTTCTAAGGAGGCTGTCGGCGCTGGATTCAACGATCAGGAATTTTGTGAGCCCGGTTTCCGAGTTTAGGGCATGACAGTTAATGTAATCACATTGTTCACAACCCTAAGTGTAGGTTCGCGATGTAGTAATAACTTAATGAGATCGAGGTTAAATCCACATCGACTAAAAACTTGCATGTATTTTAAAAACTACTAGAACTAAAACTAGAATAAGATTTAAATCTAGAATAAAATAGAGTACTTATGAATGATGTTGATTAAAGCTATCAATTGAAAGGTGGAAACTAGGGTGTCAAGTATCCACTCATAGTTATCATGATACTACCTTACTTAATTTAAGAAACACAATTGGAATTGGAGTCCTATCCTATCCAATTAGAAGATAAAATAATTAAACCAAATATGAAATTTTCATTAACCTAGCCACATATGAAGGAGTATTGTGATGATTGGAAGGGATTCCATCACCCTACCATGTCTAGGAGACGATGGTGAACAACGGGATTTACCAATCTCACAACAGGATTCTATCACAACATCTATTGTAATTTGAGTCACGATAAATAATAGAAAACTGAAAATATTCCTTAAATTCAAACTAGAAATCAATGAGGTTCAAAAATAACAAGAATCAAAGCAAGAAAATCATCCCAACACAGTACAAGCTTCACCTCTTAGCCTTAGGTAAGAGGTTTAGCCAACCATAAACATGATTGGTTTAAAACCATAAAATAAATCATTGAAAATATAAAAGAAAAGAAGAAAAACTATTGGGAGGCTTGATTTGTAAATGAGACTATTCTTAAGATCCCTTCTTTGCCTTGGTGACTCTTGAGCATCAAATCCATGGTTTTAACATTCTTTTCAATCCAAGCTCTCATATTCACCTTGCAATACAAACATGTATTAAATATACCCATTAAACATTATCATGTTCATAAAACTAAGATATAAATAGGAGAAATATGCAATATTTAACACTTAACACCCCCCCCCCCCCCCCCCCCCCCCCCCCCAACTAGCATTTTACTAGTCCCAAGTAAAACACACGTGACATAATCTTCAATTCTCAATGTTCAAATTACCTTCAAAAAATAATCTTTTGTGAAAACAAATATGAATGAATAGAATCCAAGGAACCAAGATTGAAAATTGGAAAACCTACAGCCGAATCACATGAGTTGTAACACCCCAAACATTTCAATGCCCCATTATTGAAAGTTCTAGAGTGTTACCATAGGACGTAACCTATTATGTACATGTGTACGGTACCGATCTAGCTAATCTAATCTTACATCGATTTCTAAACACAAATCTGACCATTGGGAATAGTCCCATTCACAGATCAAGCCATCTGACCATTAATTTTCAAACAAGACCAACCATCAAATGATTCGACGTATGTACCTTCCCTTAAAGGAATTGATGAATAACTCCCCACCCATAATAATTCAGATGTAAGTTCGTTTGTAAGAATTATCTGGAAGTGTGCATACAACCATGTATGACCATTAGATTCCACAAAACTCATAGATTGAAAATAATTATGAAAATGCCATTAACTTAGACCTTAGAGTCTAAATCACATGGTTCTACTAACCCGTTTCATGCGAAACTTTATATCAGGACCAATCATCATAAATTAACCGTATATGTGAAATCTCAGCCATTGGATCAGCAAGATCAATAGACAAACAAGAAATTCACTCGAGATGGCCCACCTAAGACCGACGCTCACCTTCTATTCTGACATGCTAATATCAGCTGACAAAATGGATGAAGGGAGTAGATTTATCAAAAATAGCACCATTGGCCCCACACATGTAATGAGTGTACATGTGGAGTGTGTGCACTCATACTTGGATTTATCTCTAGATTACTTAGACAATTGTCTTAATTGATCTTTATGATATTATCGTTACTATTTATGCCTTCAATTATGCATATTTTGATTTCTTTCTTCCTTTGTCAACTTCTAACAAAAAGGGGGAGAGAATTCAAGTATATATTAATCAAATAGGTTCTTTAATGCATGAATGATATATATGTGGAGATGAATGATTTTTTTCCCTTATATGATTTGCGATTCTATTTGTTTGCATTGGATTGAATATGGTGAAAAATTGTATATATATATATATATATATATATCCATGATCAAGTACTCAGGGGGAGCTACTGATGCATATTCTAAGGGAGAACTTCAAGATATGATACTACACGTGGTGTACAGATGCTCTTTTGAACTAGAGCATATTTTGTATGATGAGTTTGTGAGAAGTTGTAATGTTGTATGATGAGTTGTCTATGCTTGTGTTTTGTCACGAGATTGACAAAGGGAAGATTGTAAGTGCTTATACTTAAAGCATAGTTAGGATTGTTAAATTTCGTAGTCTTGAATGGATCATAAGCACTCATGAAGATATTCTTCAACGACTCATGAAGACTATGTAAAGACATGATCAACATCTCAAGGAAGACTCATCATCACAAGCTTTAAAATTTCTTGGTTTGTAGTTTAAAGCATTTGTATGTGTCAACCATCAGGTGGTATAACCATATATTGACCCTAGGTTAGGTGTATTTCATATGGTATCATAATGAACAAAATTTTAAGTAAAATATACTAGAGTTAGGCCAGCACGACTTCTAATTCGGCCAGCCTAACTACCTTCAACTAACTCAACACATTTCGAGCAAGTATACAATAAGATAAGGATTTTTCGGGCCAAGTTCAGCCAGCCCAAAGTGTTCTATCAAGTTTTCAGCAGCATTAAATCTTCGGATATTAGGGAGACTCAGCCAACCAAATTTTGGCTTGGGCCAGCTAAATTTTTAAAAAATCTTGTCCTGTGAAATTTGAATGTCGTTGGATAGATATCGTTGGAATTCGGCTAGCTGAACCGAAAATCTAGCCAACCGAATTTTCAAGACCTTTGGCTATAAATAGAGGCCTTCTCTCATTCATTTTAACAACGAAAAATTGTGAGCAATATACTCAAGTAAGGAGAGAAATTCAGGGCCTTCTTAAGTTATTTATGCAGTAAATCTTATTTTAATTTAACTTATTCTATTCTCTTTTCTCAAGTTAGTTTTAATCACTTTTAATTGAGTAATCCATACTTTACTCAAGAATCAGAGAATTGAATTTGCAGCATTAGGATTTTTGTTTATTACATATATATTAGATCCATATACTCTTTTTGGGTTGAACACATATACGTCTTCATGTATATCCCAAGAAAGAAGATCGCTGCAATCAAGCTACAATTACGTCTTCGACTCGACATCAGAAGATAAGTACTATAATTTCTTTTATTGTCTTTTGGGTTTTTCTGAGATAGCCCGAAAATCTCAATGGATTGTTTTATGGTAATCCCGTAGAAATCACAAAATAAGTTTTGTTGTAATAGCCTGTGAAAATCATAAGAACTGTATCAAGTAGTTAAGACGACTCTTTGAAAACCTTGAAATAGTGAAAGCCAAAATTACGAGGGTAATGATTTTGGGAGTGGAGTAGGTGTAAGGTTTAAGCACAAAACTAACATAACTCCTTATGCATTGTAGTGATTGTTTAATTCTTTATATACTTTCCTTGTGATTGATTATCTCTTGCTAAGTTTGGTATTTTGATCTCAAAGAATTCGTGAAATAAGGTTGTCCTACCTAAGGGCCTGTTTGATGTTCAGCGTTTCACCTGGAAATGGTAAATACCCAAGAAATGGGTGATTATTACCTTTTCACCTGTTTGAATATTCACGGTGATTTCACTTCTTAGAAACCGGTTCAAAAGTAGTAGTGGGCATCTTAGGACCCCATTTTGATGTATATGATATATCTACTCCGTCCATTCATTTTATCACAACATTTTGAGATATTAGAAGAAAAATGAGTTAGATCCAACACTCAACTGGCCCGTACCAAAAGAAACAATGGCCACATGAAGTTTTTAACTGTAAGTATTTAATTCACATATTTCTATTGCGTGGTCCACTTAAGCATTGAATATACCTCATTTTTTGGCTTATACCATAAATTTATCTGACATAATGGATAAACAGTGTGGATATATGATATGCATCATGGTGGGACCCACAAATGTTTTATAATATTTTCCATTTTAACCTCCAAAAAGTAGTCGTCAAATCAGTTATAGGGAAGAGTGCGGCAACTACGGAGGGAAATAATAATTATTCTTTTTCCAGGTATTTACCATTCCACTGGAAAATCAAACAGGCCCTAAATGTTTTAGGTGAAGGTTGTCCTACAAACTATTTGGAATCAAGATTTCAATACTCTAACCTATTGAGAATATTTTTGTTATTATTCTGCATTATATTTAATTATTTTTTATTATCCTATTCACCCCCCCTCTAGGACGTCTATAGCTCGTCCTTTCAATTGCCAAGCCACAAAGCATATATTCATACTAACAAAGTGCTCGTGTGATACGTAGCGGTCAAAGTTTCAGATGGGCAGGGTCCAAAGACATAAAGCATATACCCAAGTCATGTTAGTGTAGAATGATATGCAATGTGGATGGATGAGATGAGTAGGGGGGTTAAGTGTAACATCCCGAAAATCTAGGGGTCGACCATAAACTCCACTCCTGAGTTCCAGAACATCACTTATGCAACATTTTCAATGATGGATGAATGTTGTTCATATTAGTGCAGAAAACATGAGTGAGATTAGACCAAAACAGCATATCATACTCCAGATATAGTTAAGTTTCTCAAGTGGAAGACTGTGATAAATATATAAAATGTATAATTGATTGTAAGTCTCCAGAGTATGAACACGTTACCAGGTTAACTAAATACATGTATACTCCAAAAATAGAATGAAAAGAATATGCATGGGTGTTTAAATAAAAGGCAAAATACCAAGTGTATTGGCATCTAATCAGTAACCCTGTAATCCCGTCGACCAGAACCTGCATATAGGAGGAATCCTCCTCATCATCATCAAGTCCGGTTCTACTTCGCAAGCATCGCCATCATATGAAACTAAAATAGGGACTGGTTGGTGTGGCTAACACCGTCCCGTAACGTGGGAGTGAGTGATCAACTCAGTGGAACCTATATACAGCAAATGTTAACATGTTATCAATCCAATCAAGTAGTAATGATAAGGTAGTACAATCAAACAGGTCCTAGATACTCTTGCTAATGCAAGGATGATATGAAGAATGATGCATGCCCTCACCACAAACCCCTCTGCGAAATCATCTAACGATCGTAGCATGACTCACTTCCTCAGTGCTCTATCACCAACGCCGTTAGCACATGCAATGCGATGTTATGAATATGCTTACCAAGTTCTTATTAGTTCTTTTCTTACAGCAGGATTGGGAAGCTAAGGTACCTCCCCTGTATCATTACCCAAATGGTGATCCATTATCAGGTCGTCAGTCCGAGATAATCTCATATGATGTTACGGTTCTAGGTCACTGCAAGGGTTGTCAGGGTTGTTGCACGCAATCGTTGCTCCTTTCCCCCATCACCTTATGAATACAGGCCTACTTATATCCTTAAGACTGCATCAGGACTCGTTGCCCCTATGTGTTGTTAGGATAAACTCAAGGTCACTACAGAGGGCTCGTCACCAATCAGTGTAGGCCGATAGCAAGAATATAGTGTCACATACCACCATAATCTGTTCAGAGTATAGGTGCTCACTGGTCACTATGGGGAGGTTTGTGGCCCCAGCATAGGCCGACAGCTCGACCACGGTGTCCCATACCACCATGTTTGGCTCATGAGTCTTAAGGGATCATGATACCACAGTTGATGGGAATTTCACTGGTAAGCTCGGTGTCTTAGATTCAAACAGTTGCGACCAAATATGGTGAACAAACATCGGTCAATCAGGTTAGGTGATAAGCTCAACTAGGCCAAGCCTAAGTTGAGTTGAATGACATGGAATGCATAAGCACTCCGGGTGGCCTAACCACTGCCGAACACCCCAAGCACAACTCAGATTCCCTAAACTCATCCTGTGGGGTGTAAACAACCTCAACCACTGTTTCCAAAATGGTTTTCATTTGCGTGGACTGTAGCACAGCCCCATTCACATACACATACAATAACTAGCATATGATTCATATCCTGCATTCACATGAACAATAATGAAGTATAGCTTGAAATGTAAATAGTACATGCACGAATTTATATACACATTTAACATGATTCAACCACGTACATAATCCATGGAGGAAATCATACACTCATTTGGCATGGATATTCTAAGTCACATGATTCATGAAGGAAATCATTCACACAAACATTATGGTTGAAATCCATATCCCAACCATCTTAGCAAACACATTTTCTAACCATTATCTCATTTAGACATTTAAACAAACACTTAGCTTACACTATTCAACATACATCACGTATGTCGACACCGTCACATATTAGGGCAAGTCCTCTTACCAAGGAGTTTCCGTATACATATCAGGCATATAACAGCGATCATTAATCATGGCAAGCATATCAACAGATTTCATACGCATACGTGTATTCTAACATGTACATGAAATACGGTATTTACAATATAGAGTATACGTATATGGAAGACAAAATAGATAGCACATTTGGCATGTGTAATTGCATTCACAACATGAATAAATCATTAGCTATCATTGAAAGTGTTGAAAACTATAACCTAAGCGCATATAGTCTGCACCTTAAACCAAAAAAGACGTAGTCAAGATGATTCAGATGATGTGTCTTCGTCAACGGTGGATACGCTACCTATGGCATGAAACAGGTTAGCTAGAACTCTACTACAGCTAGTCTAAGCTTCAAAACAGGTTAGGGTTAGCTTAACTTACCTAATAATGGAATCAGAAACGCCATAATAGCGATACAGTAGTGGTGTTGAAGTACATGGAGCTGTAGGGTAGAATCCCTGGATGAATCTCCTACTCTCTCTCTCTCTCTCTTTCTATCTCTTGGAAAGCTAGGGTTTGAAAATTCGTATGGGATTTTAGAATGGGGGTTTTAAGCCTTTTTATAAGTCCAAAAGTGACAGAAATAGACTTAAGGCTAAGGTATACTTAGGTTATAACCAAATCGGGTCTGTTCCGATCCAACGGAGCATTTCTGGATGTCATGTTACTAAATGCAGTCGGACTTAAGCTCTCTAATATCAGATCTAGGTCAAGCTAAGTTTTCGGTCCGATCGGGTTTCCGGATCGACCGTGGCGAACCAGTTTCAGTTCAACGGTTATGAGAATGCGATCAGAGTTACAAGTACTATGACATGTAAGGGCCACCTATCCTGATCCGAGGGTAAATTTGGGTCAAAATCTAACGGTCAGAACACTTAGAAATAACACGCAAGTGAACCATTCCAGATTTTTTTAAAATATATTTAATTTTCTAAAAATATTCACTTTCTCACTCTCTTCACTCCGGACTCAAGGAAATGGTCCCAGGACATCGTTTGGGCTTGATTTTCGAGATGATAGTCAAGTCCAACTAGGCAGTGAAAATGGTCTAAGTTCATCGCTATCGAACTTTCGACGTGCGGTCCAGGTCCGATGCGAAGTTTCTAAATGATCTTAAGGGCAACTGGGCTTAGAGATTGATCCTAGATTTCTGAGTAATATAGCGTCAATGATTCTATAGAGTCTGGGTCTTACAAATCGTATTGAAAGTTATTAGTGCTAATTTTGCAGGAAATCTAGTGTAGCGCTAGTTAATACACGTTAAATTTCTAAAGAATTTGGTTCTAAATGGTCTCTTTGGCTTTGGAATCGTGTTTTGAGAAGTTACCAAGGTGTTATGGTTGACGCATTGCCTAAGGACGTCTAATTCTAGGTAGGCAAAAATTCGGGGTGTTACAATCTAGCCCCCTTAAAAATAATTTCATCCCCGAAATTGGTTAAGGGTAATGAGTCCGTAGAAAGACTTTAGTATTGACATTCTAAGGAAGGTTCAAATCCTATTTAATGACCGAACCTTACGTATAACCTAAATCAACTTCTTCGATCCTAGGCCAGTGGGGAAGAGGCCAACCATGCTTTCACTGCGCCACTCTGATCCAACGATTGTATTAGCTAATCCTAATTAGATTGGGCTCATAAGGTTCTACCCCCCTTAAAAATTTATGTCTACTCTCAAGGTTCTAAAATCTATGTCCTAATCCGTATGTCGGAACGAGGTGTAATTTAGGACCTATCCTTGACATGGGGTAGGAAACAATCTCTCTATGCATTGGTCTTCCTTTGCTAATGATGCGTTCTATGGCATTGGTACCTATGGTTGTAGAAATGGGCCTAATCTCTATTGTAGTTGAGTTCGGGGGCAGGTGTGAGTTGGTGGCAAGATGTTTAATTCTCTACTGGCTATAAGTCCTCAACATTTCCCAAAGACAAAGCAATAACTTTTGGTTGTAGGCAGTCGGGCCAACACGAAAGAAAAGTTGTGTAGTGGGTCTGAGCCGGATACATAGACTTTCTGTCTAGCTAGAACAGAAAATTTGTCATATCAGTCCTTAATCCTAGTCGATGCCGATCTTCTGCTTGATCAGAGTATTAGATTTATTGGTAACTACTAAGATTGAGAATTCGATTCAAACCGCGAATACTTCGCTTATATATAGTTCTTTTACTCCGCGTTCCCGATTGTACTAAGTCCTTGGAAGGGCAATTCTAAGGGGAATTCCAAGGGGCGTGTTGGTTTATCCTAGCGTTCAATCCGAGGGGTATATAAGTCTTCCCTACACGTGACTAGTTCTAAGCAAGCTTCTTGAGAGTTACTAAAGGAGCCTTTGAGTATTATGGGGATCTATCGAAGGAATGAAGTCCTACTTCAACCAAATCAAACTTACTATTCCTTAGTATAGTCCATCTTTACACTACTTAATAGAACTGGTAGCCTAGTCTGTAACTCACTAACTGTAATCTAAATTCTAAGCTTATACGCTAGATGGTTTCATATCATTTCTACTACGGGGAATTATTTTATTGCTTAGGGTCAAGATTGTTTAATTGAACTTGGATTTCCTATATCGTCAGATCTTTCGCAATCTAGGAGTACTAACTCTAGGTCCTAACACTAGAGGGTCACTGTTTATGGACTGAGCTACTGTATTCGGTCTCGTCCGACGGTAAAGCATAAAGATCGAGAAGATGACTATAACTAGCTCATAAAGAGCTATGGAAAAGGAGAGAAATAAGAAGAATGGGACGGGAAATTTGGGTCTCCATGGGTTTGAGACGTAACAGAGGTTGTAAGGCCCCAAAAGACAGGGATTGAAGAAAGAAAAATGAAGAAATGGGATGAGTTGAGAGCTTACACGATTTTGAGCCTAAAAGGGAGAATGTAAAGCCCAAATGAGAGAGAATGGAGATGGTGGGGAGTAAGTATAGCTATAAATGATGGAGGGGTGTAGGTTATAGCATAAAATGACGGAATGGGTGATTGGAGGGTTGGTTTGAGAGAGAAAATAGAAATTGTGAAGGAAAGGGAGAGCTTAGGGGGTCACTTTGTGAAGGAAGTGGTAGAATGGGGATGAAATAGGGGTCAAACCCTGTACCATAGGGTCCCACTAAACCCCAAACACGATCGGCCCAGACGGCCCACCCGACCGAGCTCGTTGACCGGCGAGGCCCTCGCCGACCTCTGGACAAACTGGTGAGGGCTCGCCATTTGGGCAAGGACCTCCTATCCCCTAGGCCTCAAAAAGGTCTGGGTCCCACCCTGAAACCCCCTGGAAGTTGATTGTTTAGGCCCCCTCTCCATTTGAGGCATTTTTGGGGCCAATTTGTAAACTGGAATGAGTTTATATGATGTGTAGCATATTATTTTGGGGTAGGAGATGCTAATCTATCCAACTAACCCATTTATTCCATGAGATTCCATAATTTGAATGGTCAAAAGTTCAATTTATACATATATTTACTATTTATAGTAAATTTTTGTTTAAGTATTATTCTCTATCATTTATACATTAAGATTTATGTCTAGTATGAAAGGACTTAGAAAAAGTTGAAGAATGAGGTGGTGAAAGGAGAGATTTTGAAGGAAATGGGTTAGACTTTAGGATTGAGTCCTGAGAAGTTGTTTTCAATATCTTGGTTGATACTTCATGAGAGTGGTGAGAGTGATGAGGGATGTTACTTGTAGAGTAAGAGGTAGATGGATGAAGTGGGAATGTGCCTTTGGAGTTTTATGTGATAGCCGCATACCAAATCAACTAATAGCGAGATCTTCTAGGATAACTATAAGACCGTTCATGCTTTATGGACCAGAATCTTAGGCTGTCAACCAACAACATATTCATGGGATGTGTAGTTGAAATGGGGATGTTGAGATGGATAGGTGTCAAGATGAGGAATGACAGATATAGAAATGAATGCATTCGAGGGAACTTTAGGATATCATTCATAGGTAAAGTAGGCATTGATGCTTTGGTCATGTGAGATGGAGACCAAGAACAACACCAATTGGGGGTGAGTTGGCTTTAAGTTGAAGGTTCTAAAAGTATAAAGAGAAGGCCCAAAAGGATGTGCTTGGAGGCAAAAAGAAATTATTTGATCATCTATGGTTTAACTGAGGATGGTCCTGGATGGAGTGGAATGGTGGAACATATGAACTTAAATGTTTTCTTTCCTTTGTGGTCCTAGATTTTATTATTGTTGCGATCCTTTGTGTGGCCTACTAAAGTACTTAGTAGCAATAGAGATTCGGTCTGTGGTGGTGGTGAGATTGGGCTGTAGCTGGGTATATGAATCTCAACAAAACAAATTAGAAGAACTGTAGACTAAATTACAATATTCAGTCTCGCCTGTCGGTGAAACTTGGGATTCTAATGTGGTTTCTAGATTTCATTGCCCCCTTCCTAAGTTAGAGTGCGTTAGTGTGAGTTGTGTTACCAATCCAAATCATGCTCTGATACCATCTGTAACATCTCGAAAATCCGGGGGTTGAGCATAAACTCCACTCCCGAGTTCCAGAACATCACTTATGCAACATTTTCAATGATGGATGAATGTTGTTCAGATTAGTGCAGAAAACATGAGCGGGATTAGACCAAAACAACATATCATACTCCAAAGGCAGTTAAGTTTCTCAAGCGGAAGACTGTGATAAATATATAAAATGTATAATTGATTATAAGTCTCCAGAGTGTGAACACGTTACCAGGTTAACTAAATACATGTATACTCCAAAAATAGAAAGAAAAGAATATACATGGGTGTTTAAATAAAAGGTAAAATACCAAGTGTATTGGCATCTAATCAGTAACACTGTAACCCCATCGATCAGAACCTGCATATAGGAGGAATCCTCCTCATCATCATCAAGTCCGGCTCTGCTTCACAAGCATCGCCATCATCTGAAACTAAAATAGGGACTGGTTGGTGTGGACAATACCATCCCATAATGTGGGAGTGAGTGATCAACTCAGTGAAACCTATATACAGCAAAGGTTAACATGTTATCAATCCAATCAAGCAGTAATAATAAGGCAGTACAATCAAACAGGTCCTAGATACTCTTGCTAATGCAAGGATGATATGAAGAATGATGCATGCCCTCACCACAAACCCCTCTGCGACATCATCTAACGATCGCGGCATGACTCACTTCCTCAGTTCTCTATCACCAACGTCGTTAGCAGATGTAATGCGGTGTTATGAATATGCTTACCAAGTTCTTATAAGTCCCTTTCATACAACAGGATTGGGAAGCTAAGGTACCTCCATTGTATCATTACCCAAATGATGATCCATTCTTGGGTCGTCAGTCCGAGATAATCTCATACGATGTTACGGTTCTAGGTCACTGCAAGGACTATCAGGGCTGTTGCACGCAATCGTTGCTCATCTCCCCCATCACCTTATCAATACAGGCCTACATATATCTTTAAGACTGCATCAGGACTCGTCGCCCTTATGCGGTGTCAGGATAAACTCAAGGTCACTACAGAGGGCTTATCACTAATCAGTGTAGGCCGATAGCAAGAATATAGTGTCCCATACCACCATAATCTGCTCAGAGTATAGGTGCTCATTGGTCACTACGGGGAGGTTTGTGGCCCCAGCGTAGGCTAACAGCTCGACCACGGTGTCCCATACCACCATGTCCGGCTTATGAGTCTTAGGAGATCATGGTACCACGGTTAACGGGAATTTTACTGGTAAGCTCGGTGTCTTAGATTCAAACAGTTACGACCAAACATCAGTCAATTGGGTTAGTTGATAAGCTCAACTAGGCCAAGCGTACATTGAGTTGAACGACAAGGAATGCATAAGCACTCCGTGTGGCCTAACCACTGCCGAACACCCCAAGCACGACTCAGATTCCCTAAACTCATCCTGTGGGGCGTAAACAACCTCAACCACTATTTTCAGAATGGTTTTCATTTGCCTGGACTGTAGCACAGCCCCATTCACATACACATACAATAACTAGCATATGATTCATATCCTGCATTCACATGAACAATAATGAAGTATAGCTTGAAATGTAAATAGTACATGCACGAATTTATACACACATTTAACATGATTCAACCATGCACATAATCCATGGCACAAACATTATGGTTGAAATCCATATCCCAACCATCTTAGCAAACACATTTTCTAACCATTATCTCATTTAGACATTTAAACAAACACTTAGCTTACACTATTCAACATACATCACGTATGTTGACACCGTCACATATTAGGGCAAGTCCTCTTACCAAGGAGTTGCCGTATACATATCAGGCATATAACAGCGATCATTAATCATGGCAAGCATATCAACAGATTTCATACGCATACGTGTATTCTAACATGTACATGAAATACGGTATTTACAATATAGAGTATACGTATACGGAAGACAAAATAGATAACACATTTGGCATGTGTAATTGTATTCACAACATGAATAAATCATTAACTATCATTGAAAGTGTTGAAAACCATAACCTAAGCGCATATAGTCCGCACCTTAAACTAGAAAAGATGTAGTCAAGATGATTCAGATGACGTGTCTTCGTCAACGGTGTATACGCTACCTATGGCATGAAACAGGTTAGATAGACCTCTACTACAGCTAGTCTAATCTTCAAAACAGGTTAGGGTTATCTTAACTTACTCAATAATGGAATCAGAAATGCCATAATAGCGATACAGTAGTAGTGTTGAAGCACATGGAGCTGCAGGGTAGAATCCCTAGGTGAATCTCCTACTCTCTCTCTCTCTTTCTCTCTCTTGGAAAGCTAGCGTTTGGAAATTCGTATGGGATTTGGGAATGGGGGTTTTAAGCCTTTTTATAAGCCCAAAAGTGATGGAAATAGACTTAAGGCCAAGGTATACTTAGGTTATAACCAAATCGGGTCTGTTCCGATCCAATGGAGCATTTCTGGAGGTCTTGTTACTAAATGCAGTCGGACTTGAGCTCTCTAATATCAGATCTAGGTCAAGCTAAGTTTTCAGTCCGATCGGGTTTTCGGATCGACCGTGGCGGACCAGTTTTAGTTTAACGGTTACGGGAATGCGATCAGAGCTACAAGTACTATGACATGTAAGGGCCACCTATCCTGATCCGAGGGTGAATTTGGGTCAAAATCTAACGGTCAGAATGCTTAGAAATAATGCGCAAGTGAACCGTTCCAAATTTCTTTAAAATATATTTAATTTTTTAAAAATATTCATTTTCTCACTCTCTTCACTCCGGACTCAAGGAAATGGTCCCAGGACATCGTTTGGGCTTGATTTTTGAGATGATAGTCAAGTCCAACTAGGCAATCGAAATGGTCTAAGTTCATCGTTATCGGACTTTCGACGTGCGGTCCAAGTCCGATGCGAAGTTTTCAAATGATCTCGAGGGTAACTGGACTTAGAGATTGATCCTAGATTTCAGGGTAATATAGCGTCAATGATTCTATAGGTTCTGGGTCTTACAGATCGTATTGAAAGTTATTAGTGCTAATTTTGTAGGAAATCTAGTGTAGCGCTAGTTAATACACTTTAAATTTCTAAAGAATTTAGTTCTAAATGGTCTCTTTGGCTTTGGAATCGCGTTTTGAGAAGTTACCAAGGTGTTATAGTTGACCCATTGCCTAAGGATGTCTAATTCTAGGTAGCCAAAAATATAGGGTGTTACATTAAGATAGGAATGAATGTTGCATAAGGCTAATACAGGGTTGGACAAAGCTACTTAATGACTAAATAACTGGGTGGACGGGAGTGTCACAAGGACTAGATCGAATGGCTAGGATTGAAATTGGATTTACTCAAGCGGCTAGGACTTAAACTAAGATAGGATAGACCAAAGGTAGTGTCTCTTTCTCTCACTCCCATTCTTCCTCTCCTTGAAGGAGGAATGTGATGACTAGATGGTTAACGCCCTAAGGGATGAGGAGGCTTTATCACTCTACTTGATGATTCTTGGATCTATTAGATCTACCAGGTCTACTGAATCTACTCGATTATTAAAATGTGAAGGCATGGGTGCTATTTATATCCTAGCAGCCCAATTTTCTTGTAATTCCAAGTATGTTCAAGGTTGAAAAGGGGTTGGATGGATCAGATTTAACATCACCATGTGGCACCATCTTATGACTTGGATTGAGTGGTAAAAGGTTAATTTTGGCTCAAAGCTAAAGGCATCAGAGTAAAGTCACATTGCTGCATAACCGGAGGTTGTAAAAAGGGAGAAGGCCACGTGCTTGGAGGATGCATCCCTAGAGGGGAGGGGTTTCATGTGGCTAGCGGTACCTAGGGTGCCACCACCCACTCATGGGACCTCCTATCTTAGCAGAATGCCTCCCACTAGCATGTAGGGGTTCTTTCTTCCAGTTTGCCTAGTTGTTACTCCACCTCAAATTCTATTTGGGCTTAGTTTCAGGCTTCAGTTCAAACTTGGTTTGGGTTGGGCTTGACAAGGTGGGTTGAGTGGGTTGCTGGACTAGGAAAGTTGACTAGGTTAGTTGACTTGGCGAGTCAACTCTTTGAGTTAACTCAAGGCTCTAGGGCTTAAGGTCTTTGGGGTTTTGGACTAGATTGAATGAGTTGATTGGGTTGAGTTAGGTTGAGTTTAAGGTTTAGGATTAAGATTTGGGCTAGGGTTTTCACTAAGGTTTATATTAGGTTTTGAATCTAGGGTTTGGATTAAGGTTTGGATTAGGATTTGGATCTAGGGTTTGGATTAGGGTTTGGGTTAGGGTTTTAGTTTTATCCATCGAATCAAATTGAGTCTAATCGCTAAACCCTAATATCTGATTGGCCTGGGTTGGATGTCTATAGGTTCCAAACTTTGAGATCGCGTATGTTGTACATAACGAGAAGGTTGGGAAGGATGCATATTTCAAATTACATGGAAAATGACTACTATTTGGTTGCTATAACAAGGCCTTCTACAATGAGAAGAAAATGGGAGGGATGCAGATTTCACTCATGTAGGAAGAGGTTGCTCCAAAAGGCTGGGAAGGTTAGGTGGGGTCTACTGTGATGGTTATGATAAGAAATCGAAGCCATTCATTAGATTTGTTGAATCGATTTTAGGCGTTATTTTGAAAATCGAGCGTATTTAAATCTTAAGTGAGTCACATGATGAGAAACCACGAGGATTGAACGCTAGCCATAGAAGTTCTATGGGTTAATAATGGATGGTCTAGATTGACAGTTAAGTGCTATAGATGGACGACTGGGAGCAAAGAAAGGAGGAAAGTGTCATGCCCCAAACTCGGTGACCAGACTTATAAGGAACCCGATAGCCAATTCCAGCCACAACAGCCCCCGTAGTATCCCATTCTCGATTCCTGGCTTAGGTTCCGATCTAACGATCCTACAAGGAGGATTTCTATATCATAAATCTGATTCAATCGAGCATACCCAAGATCATAACACTGTAATCTCATAAAGTAACTATAGGAACACATTGCAAAATCCACTAGAAAATTACACTTCTACAGGTACATAAGGCTTAAAAGGAAATACATAAGTTAAGAAAGGAAGAGAAAATTCTATAACAGGTCCTCAGCATGCTCCAATCCAATGCCCCACCACTACTGCGCCGCCCTAGGATCACCTGCACGCATCAATCGTGCATAAGCTTATGGAAAGCTTAGAGGGCAGTGAAGGTGTGTGACAATGGTGCTCAGAAGAAGGTTGGGGAGAATCACAAAATCACCGATGCATCAATCCCAAGCATTCATCGTGCTCAAGAGGAAAAACTCTATCCCTTGAGGAGATACCAACATGTCCTACAAAATGGCATAACCATGGCCAATCATACCTCAACTAAGCATGCATATGATACGTATAGGAGTGGGTGATGAAGATGAATAGGGGTTCCAATGAGGTGAACATTGTAAGTTCTATGGTTTCTAGCCCTATGATTGTCAAATTTTATAGTGCCAAAACATCTTGGAATCTGTGTCTTATGCAGCACATTGATATATTCAAAACAGTGTAAGAACAATTGTCTTTACTTCAAGATCTTCAAATGCAAGATTACTTGTTCATGTTTGAGTACACCATCAAGTGTGAATTCAATGTTTCAAGATTCATGGTACAAGCTTCAAGTCAAGACAAAGTTCTTATAATTTGAACCTCAAGCACATGCTTCACGTCAAGACTTTGAACCTTAAGCTCAAGCTTCAATGTTAGTCAAATTCAAGGTTCAATAGGTCTCAAGTTCAAGCTTCTATGTATGTCAAGATCTCAAGCGTCATAAACTTTAAAGAACATCTATCAACTGAAGGAAAAGAAGTTTAAATGTTCATACATTATGTATAAGGTATGAATGACCCAAGATTGACCATAGGGTAGGTCATTTTGTATACATGATTTAAATTGAGTCACTTTATAAGTGCATTGACTATTTCTCGACTAGTCTTGGACTATGTTTGACTAGTCCTAGCACGGGCTTGACCAGTCCACGAATTCCTCGACCAGTCCTAAGTTAGTTACTGATTTTTAGGAATTTTTGTTAAAGCCTCGACTAGTCCTGGAGACTGATCGACCGGTCGTGTGAACAGTGCTCGACCTATGTTCGATCAGTCCTGCAGCCTCAACTCAAAGTCCAGCAACTAAAAATGGTTCCACACGACCAGTCGTGGACAGGACTCGACTGGTCGTGGAGGCCACTTGACTGATCAAGTAGAACCTACGACCGGTCGTTAAACGACTTTATCCTAATCATGCTCAAAATTTCAATACTATAAATAGAGCACGAATTTTAGAGTTTGACATTCAATTCAACCTAAATCAATTCGCAACTCTGAAAGATAAGTTAATGATATACTTAAGCTATCTATTACTCATTATATATTCTCTTTAATTAGTTTTCTTTGTATTTGATTTTGTATTCTGCATTCCAATTATATTTGAAAGAGGGATTGAAGTATTCCCATTTCTTGGAATCAAAATCAAATCAAGCTAGCCCAAGGTGCTTTAAATCTAAATTCAATCTAGACCTAGAACCATTTCATGAGTGAGTGTGAACATTGAACTTTTACGTTGAACTTCTACTCCAATTTGGTTCTTCTGGGTTGCATCTAAAGGAGAATATCCAAGTATTTTACATTATTTTAAATTTCTACTTTTTGGTTTCATTGAGATTGTGCCAGAAAAATCTCTCTGTTTTGGTTTGTCTGAGGTGATCTAGAAAACACAGAGTGTAGGGTTTTTCAATTATATAAGCCCACTTGAAAGACACAATTGTGAGGTGTTCACTCCCTAAGTGCAGGGTTGTGATGTAGTAATAAACTTGGTAAGACCGAGGACGAATCCCAATGGACTGAAACTTGTACGTTATCTAAAACTAACTAGAACTAGAACTAGTATGAGATGTAATCTAAATCAAATAGAAAATAAGGAAATAATGATGGAATAATTATCAAAAACTTAGGAGAAATCAGAGATAGGAAACTAGGGATTCAGAGGTCCACTTGTAGAGATCAGGGAGATCTTATGCCTATTCAAAAATCATGAAAATTAACTGAACTGTCATTGATCTAGTTTTCAAGAGATGAAAGGTGTATGAATTAGAGTGGATTCCATTACCAAACCATGCCCATGAGACTATGGCAAACAACAGAATTAAACTAATTACCAACCAATCACATGCTATGAAAGTTAGGAAGAGTACCGTCATCCGACCATGCCCAGGAGACGATGGTGAACAAGAGGACTTCCTGACGTCATAAACATAAAAGAGAAAAGGACATGCTCAAAGCCATTGCAGACCCATTGTAATTTTAGTCACAACAGACCATTAAAAACTAAAAATATTCCCATTAAATAACTTAAATCAATATCAATTCAGTTTCAAACAAAAGGCACAAGTAGAGGATCTCCCATCATGCTACAAGCTTCACCTCTTAGCCCAAGCTAAGAGGTTTAGCCAGACATGATGTGGCTAATATCCTCGGGAATCATAGGAAAAAAAATAGAAAAAGAAAAAAAGAAAAAAGGAAAAGAAATAGAAAAAATTCAACTTCTCCTCTCTCTCTGTTGCACTTCACGTCCAAACTTCCAGCTCTAGCCGTCCAAGCCCAGATCCCCTCGAATCTCTCTCTATCTCTCTTTTTTATAGCACCAAGAGGGTTGGTGCGAAATTCTCTTTACGCACTGTAATGTGCGTGCATAACTTTTACGCATTCAACGATATGTACCATCAGCCTCTTACGCTCAAATGGTGGTGGGACCCATTATTGCAATTCCCTGAGATATCACCCCGTCCAACAGCTTCTCCTTGAGAAACCCATCAAGAATAACGTGTTCTGGCTTAAATTTGGCATGGCCCATAGAGTTTTTCATTACATCGTCCATCCTTAGTTTGAATGGTTGAAACCAGATATTCCTTATCTCCTGCAATTCTATCACCTAGGCTCTGATGAGAGGGACTGTGGGCTCCTGATGGACGGTCCAGATCAAACCAATGATGCCCGATGGGGGCCCACAAGGACCGAGCGCAAGCTCTGTTGTGAAAAAGGGCCAACGCACGTCGACCCTGTGAAGTGCGATGGCCCACTGACTGCTGTCAGATGGAAGATCCACATCATCCATTGAATTCAGGATGAAAAACCATCAGGGGATGGCAATTACGGTTTGATTTCAGTATGTCCCACAAGTTATTTCAGTCCACCGTCCATCTTACTATTAATGGGCTCAAAACCCATATTTGTAGTCTTTTACAATTCTGCCACCTAGGAATGCATTGTTGGTACCCCATAGGACAACTGAACGGTTCAGATCATCAATTAATATGGTGAGTGGGACCCACAACTGAGAAACAGATGGCTCTTTTCAAACGCTGTTCAAAAACAGCGATTTCTATTTTTGTTGCTGGAGTTGCAGGTCACAGTCGGTTTGACCCGACTTTGACTTACGGTGCACGGCAAGCTTGTGTACACTATGTACACACGCTGTATATATGGAGTCCACTATGATGCTTCTCAGAAATCCAATCCATCCATCCTGTTTCTAATCTTATTTAAACCGTCGAGTCCAAAATTGAGGCACATACAGAAATTAGGTGGGCCCCACGTCAGAATTTAAGGGGCTGATCTGCCCATTGGGCCACTTTCACAAGGATCCGGGAGCTAAAATTCAACATGTACAGTTCATTTATGGTCCTCATGCCATGTATGAAGTTTCATGTCAATCTGATGGCGGCAACCTTGTGATCTTGCATTCTACACCAATTTCGGGCCATTTAAAGGTGAATGGTTGGAATTTCTTTGTTTTCTTGGATCTCTGGCATTGATCTTGGTCCTTACGAGTCCGTCCACTGCCTTGGTGATCATCAGACCATTAAATCTCAGCTTTTAGCCTCTTATTTTAGCCCAAGCTCATAATTACACCTTACAGCACAAACACGATTAAATCGGCCGTTAAACAATATTATGTTCATAAATCCAGACAATAACTGGGGTCTAATGTGTAATATTTGACCCTCAACACAACCCCCAACCAGTATTTTTCTAGTCCCGAGCAAAGTATGCGAAAAATAAGTTGAGAATTACAGGATAATTTCCATGAACTCAAGTGTTTTTTGAAGGGCAATCCAGATACTAAAATTCTAATGTTCATGAATGTTGGGCATTACTTTCTCATGGAATCAAGCACACGGTAAATTTCATAGTCAAGTTCAAAGTATTAATCCATCAATTCGAAAAATTCTAAACATTGAGTTTCATGGGTGTATAGTGTAATATCGGCTTATCAAATTCACTTCTCTATTTTAGGATATCATCGGTAATCAATAAGAGAATTCATGATAACCAAAACTTGCCTCACAAATCATCTTTTTATTCTTTCAGTTTTTGATTTTTTCAGTAAAAGTAACGCTAAGAAGGGGAATCGAATCCTCACCTATAAGGAGCAAACCTATGGTGAAGACCATACACCCAGACCTTTTTCACATATCATTCATGGGGAATTAACTCCACACCTATAGGGAGCAAACCTATGGTGAGGATTATTCGCCCAAATCTTTTCAAAAGTATCTCTTTTTTTGTTTTTTATTTTTTTTCATATCGATCTAGTTAGGCAAATGTTCTAGGCTAGTTCCTTTCATACTTAATGATTGCCAAATTATCCCTTTAATATCAAACTGAAAACTTAATGTGGAAGCAAGATGTGACATGTGAACTCATGGCTCAATCAATGTTTACAACTTCTAATTATGGATTAATAATTCGATCTTAATTGTGAAATCTAACAAATAACTGAATTCAAGAGTCATACATTACCAACATCACGTATCTTAAAAATCTAAATTAGGAATATCTGTCAAAATCACTTCGAATTCACAGGAATTTTCAAAAAAAATAAAAAAATTTCACAATTTTTGTTCAAGATCAAGAAAACACTGATTAGGAACTCAAGACCAAGAAAATACTAATTAGGAAACCTAATCTCCCACCCCCAACTAAAAATCTACATTGTCCTCAATGTTAAAGATATAACATGCAATGCACATGGGACAGCGAAAGTAAATGAGAAGTGATGGGAGGATAGTACCTGGATAACGAATCGAGAGAGATTTTTCAAGAGATCGTTGGGAGAGCACAGGGCAGCACAAGAGAGAAAGTAAAACAGAAATAACAAAAAATAAAATCCTACCTATACCACTTTCGCAGGTGCTCTCGATTGCATTTAGCGTATGCAACAAGCCTTTAAACCCCTAGGTTACCCCTAGTGGACGAGTTGTAGTCTCGTGAGGGTTTGCAGTAACGTTACCCACAAACATTGAATTAATCATGCAGCAAGGTTCTTCTTTCAGCCAATATCTTGATAAGTTTCTCAGTAAGTTCCTCAACAGGATCATCCAAAAGCCCTTTTTGCAATAGGCTTGGGCGCCCTGGAGCATGACTTTCCAGAGAGACTTATGTACCTCATATAAAATCTTCCATTGAATTGTTTGAGGTATCCGTAATAGATATGATTCACCTATAACAGAAGAAGTTTCAACGTTAGTATCGCATGGTGAATCATAGACTATAAATAAATAGAGTGTAGAAAACTTCCTAAGAAGTGATGTAGTCTCCACACATTCCGAAGCTCCAAACTTCAGTTCAATTTTCAACTCCTCTTCCTTTATTGGTAAACGTTTAGGATCAGGGGAAGAGAGGGTTTCAGAATAAGGGCTCTCTCGGTCAGTGATGACTACCGAGATGTTGTCTCGCAAGACATCCGCTTTGTCTCTTGACATGGGATCGTTTGAAACTACAAAGTGTGTCAAGAAATCCCAAGAGTTAGGAAGTTCAGCTGAGTGTGACTTATTGTGGCTTATGATGATCTGCGCAAAGAATCCATTGTCCTTGAAAGTGGATGGAGGTACGCTCTCATGCTCCAGTCCTGCACAAACTGATTGAAAATTAGTGAGGCATTGATGTGAGTACTCTATTCATTGAAATTACTTAATTGAGGCGTTAAATTGTCAAATGTGTGTAGCTCAGATGGTGGCCTCAACTGAGTGGTTTCAAATTCCAGAGTCGTAGCGGACAACACCTCCTTCTCCCGAATCATATTATCATTCAATTCAGGGGAGTGGTCTAAATATGTTTCACAAGAGTTAGAAGAGTCGGTCGTAAGGGGCTCATCCTTCGCCTTTAAATCAGACATGTCAGGTGAGGGGAGTGGCTCATTATGACCGACCACTTCGTGTACGTCTTGATCATTGATCTGGACCAAACTTGAGAGGGATTCCAGGAAAACTGTGGCTGCACATTCAGGATCATCATCCCAATATGCATCATCATCTAGTTCCATGCAGTGCACAGTTGGGATGGGATCGCCTTCCTCACATTCTATTCCTAAATTCAGTTGAGGTTCGAATAAGCTAACCTCTTCATCATTGAAATCATGTGTGTCATGTAAGGAAGGTGTGTCATCATCAATGTATTTAAATGACACCCATGTATCTTCACCATTCTTTTGAACAATTATCGAGATCGACTCATCGAGAAATTGAACCGTATGCTCATTAACGGAATCCAACTCCTCATTTCAAATTCCAGATTCTTTCAAAAGTGAGTGTGGATCACTTTCCTTGCATTGTATTTCTGGATTAGGTTGTGGTTGGGATGAGCAAGCCTCCTCTATTCTGTCGAGGCGTGAATTGAGTGTTTCCATTATTTTTCTCATTTCCTCAAGACAAGCCGAAATATTACGCTGATATGAATCCTCTTAGATCGTTTCTGGTTAGATCTCAAAGGTAGCGGATCCAAGAGAATAATCATTGTAATATGTTGTTGGTTCATTTTTTCAATTTTGATATTTCCACTAGTTATAGTCATACTGATCATAGGTGGGAGAATCTGCTGGTTAGTAATACTTATTATCACTCATGATACAATTACGCATTGTTTTCTTTTTATCGGATGGGTGATAATAATTCTCACAACCATAGTTATGATAACCCCAACACTCGCGCACTGTTTTATTAATCCGTGGGGTGTAATTGTTCTCCTGCATATAATCATGTAAGGACTTCTTAACCGGTGGATCTTTATATTCTGATCGGTTCTCAATGATAGTTTCAGAAAGGTTTTGAGACATAGGTTGATTTATATCATCTTCATCCCAAAATAGGTTATTCTTCTCAGCATACTGACGTTGCCACTCATACATATACATAATGAAACCCTTAACTTGAATTTAATTCTATGAAAAATAGAAGAAAAAGTCCTACAGCAAAGTGGAAAGTAAGAGTAGAAGTTAGAAAGAATGTACCAAATGAGCAATTCCTATGTTGAGATCCTAAAAAAAGAAAAACAAAAGAAATTAGTTTCTAAAAATAGGAAACCTAAAGTTAGAAAGTTCTAAATTAGAAATCCTAAGATAAAAAAAACAATGTTAGTTTCTATAAAGGAAAAATTCCCAAAACTCCTAATTCTAAAAATAGAAAAAGTAGAGAATTTAGTAAGGGATTACCAAATTAGACGTTTATATCAGGATCCTACAAAACAAGAAAACAAGTTAGTTTCTATAAATCAGAAAAACCTAAACCTAAAGTACCTAAAGTTAAAAAAATTCTAATCTTAAACTAATCCTAAAACTAGTTAATTTCAGAAAACGTAACTATCAGTCCCCGGCAACGGCGCCAAAAACTTGTTCACTCCCCAAGTGCAGGGTTATGATGTAGTAATAAACTCGGAAAGACCGAGGTCGAATCCCAAGGGACTGAAACTTATACGTTATCTAAATCTATCTAGAACTAGAACTAGTATGAGATGTAATCTAAATCAAATAGAAAATAAGAAAATAATGATGGAATAATTATCAAAAACTTAGGAGAAATCAGAGATAGGAAACTAGGGATTCAGAGGATCCACATATAGAGATCAGGGAGATCTTATGCCTGTTCAAAAATCATGAAAATTAACTAAACTGTCATTGATCTAGTTTTCAAGAGATGAAAGGTGCATGAATTAGAGTGGATTCCATCACCAAACCATGCCCAGGAGACTATGAAAAACAATAGAATTAAACTAATTACCAACCAATCACATGCTATGAAAGTTAGGAAGAGTACCGTCATCCGGCCATGCCCAGGAGACGATGGTGAACAACAGGACTTCCTGACGTCATAAACATAAAAGAGAAAAGGACATGCTCAAAGCCATTGCAGACCCATTGTAATTTTAGTCACAACAGACCATTAAAAACTAAAAACATTCCCATTAAATAACTTAAATCAATATCAATTCAGTTTCAAACAAAAGGCACAAGCAGAGGATCTCCCATCATGCTACAAGCTTCACCTCTTAGGCCAAGCTAAGAGGTTTAGCCAGACATGATGTGGATAATATCCTCAGGAATCATAGGAAAAAAATAGAAAAAGAAAAAAAGAAATAAGGAAAAGAAATAGAAAAACTTCAACTTCTCCTCTCTCTCTGTTACACTTCACGTCCAAGCTTCCAGTTCTAGCCGTCCAAGCGTAGATCCCCTAGAATCTCTCTCTATCTCTCTTTTTTATAGCACCAAGAGGGTCAGTGCGGAATTCTCTTTACACACTGTAATGTGCGTGCATAACTTTTACGCATTCAACGATATGTACCATCAGCCTCTTACACTCAAATGGTGGTGGGACCCATTATTGCAATTCCCTGAGATATCCACCCCGTCCAACAGCTTCTCCTTGAGAAACCCATCAAGAATGACGTGTTCTGGCTTGAATTTGGCATGGCCCATAGAGTTTTTCATTACATCGTCCATCCTTAGTTTGAATGGTTGAAACCAGATATTCCTTATCTCCTGCAATTCTATCACCTAGGCTCTGATGAGAGGGACTGTGGGCTCCTGATGGACGGTCCAGATCAAACCATTGATGCCCGATGGGGGCCCACAAGGACAGAGCGCAAGCTCTGTTGTGAAACAGGGCTGGCGCACGTCGAACCTGTGAAGTGCGATGGCCCACTGACTGCTGTCAAATGGAAGATCCACATCGTCCATTGAATTCAAGACGAAAAACCATCAGGGGATGGCAATTACGGTTTGATTTCAGTATGTCCCACAAGTTATTTCATTCCACCGTCCATCTTACTTTTAATGGGCTGAAAACCCATATTTGTAGTCTTTTACAATTCTGCCACCTAGGCATGCATTGTTGGTACCCCATAGGACAACTGAACGGTTCAAATCGTTAATTAATATGGTGAGTGGGACCCACAACTGAGAAACGGACGGCTCTTTTCGGACGCTATTCAAAAACAACGATTTTTATTTTTGTTGCTGGAGTTGCGGGTCACAGTCAGTTTGACCCGACTTTGACTTACGGTGCACGGCGAGCGTGTGTACACTATGTACACACGCTGTATATATGGAGTCCACTATGATGCTTCTCAGAAATCTAATCCATCCATCCTGTTTCTAATTTTATTTAAACCGTCGAGTCCAAAATTGAGGCGCATACAAAAATCAGGTGGGCCCCACGTCAGAATTTAAGGGGCTGATCTGCCCATTGGGCCACTTTCACAAGGATCCGGGAGCTAAAATTCAACATGTACGGTTCATTTATGGTCCTCAAGCCATGTATGAAGTTTCATGTCAATCTGATGGTGAAAACCTTGTGATCTTGCATTCTACACCAATTTCGGGCCATTTAAAGGTGAATGGCTGGAATTTCTCTGTTTTCTTGGATCTCTGGCGTTGATCTTGGTCCTTAGGAGTCCGTCCACTGCCTTAGTGATCATCAGACCATTAAATCTCAGCTTTTAGCCTCTTATTTCAGTCCAAGCTCGTAATTACACCTTTCAGGACAAACACGATTAAATCGTCCGTTAAATAATATTATGTTCATAAATCCAGATAATAACTGGGGTCTAATATGTAATATTTGACCCTCAACATGAGGGTTTTAGGTGAACCTTGAAAAGCATATTTTTATAGTGAATGTTAATATCCACTGTGTGAGGATATTAGGAGTGGAGTAGTTTTGTGGTTGTTGTTTAACATTTGGTGTACACATAAGTGAACCACTATAATTCTTTGTGTTTGGTGGATTTGTGGTTTATTTTCTTTATCTTTTGTGATTTGAGATTGGGGGATGTATTTGTGGATGTCAATGTTGTAATCTTTACATTTCAACATTCTGTGGTGAATGTTGTAATAGCTTAGTTATTTCCTTTGATATTTCATTTCTTTTATATCCTCTTCAATTTGAGTTTTTGATACTCACCTACGTTCTAGTAAGGTTTTCCTACCATAAACTATTGGTTTTTGGTGTCAGGTTGTCCTTAAAACCAAGTTTGTATCAACCTCTCAATACTAGATTTTTTATGTCGTTTTACATTTCCGCATTGTGGATTGTTTAAAGTGCTATCTTTATTTAATTATTTAAATTCCGCTGTTAAATTTTTAAATTTGGCATAGTCTTATTCACCCCCCTTCTATGACTTAATAGCTCAGCCTTTTCAAGTGGTATTAAAGCCTAATAGCTCGTTTTAATTATTATTTCTTTTGGATTAATTTTCTGAGCTAATCGATCTGAGCTTTGTAAGATGTCAAATTTTGATAGCCTTTCAGTCATTAGGCCTCCACCATTTGATGGCTCCAACTATGCCTATTGGAAAGTCAGAATGAGGATTTTCTTAAAATCTATGGATGAGAGCATATGGAAAGCTACAGTGACTGGATGGACCCCTCCTACCACTGAAGTAACTGGTATCAAGGGATCTAAATATATGAAAGTCACACCTTATTTTTCTTAGACCACTCTTCAGAAAAATGAGAGTAGTGCCAATGCAAAGGCTTTAAATGCCATAACTTGCGCACTATCACTGGATTAATTCAAAAGAATTATATCCTATGATATTGCAAAATAAGCCTGAGATATTTTAGAAATGACACACGAGGGAACAACAATCGTCAAAAAATCTAAAGTTCAAATCCTCACAACCAAATTTGAGGGAAAACGTATGTAAGAAAATGAAACCTTCGTGTACTTCTATACTAAATTGAATGACATTGTGAACTCCTCTATGTGGGGCCTTAGTGATAAAATCCCAGAATGTAAAGTCTGTGCAAAGATACAATGCTCACTCCCTGAACGGTTCAATTCAAAGGTAACCGCGATCCAGGAACTTCATGATACGGATAATATGAGGGTAGAAGAATTAGTTGGTTCTTTACAAACCTACGAGTTAACTTTTAAAGCTCCTAAAGGTAAATCTATCACCCTTAAATCTTCTAAATGTATTTCTCAAGAAAATAGTAATTCTGAAGATATGACCCTTTTAGCTAAAAAGGTTTATAAGATTTTCAAAAGTAAAAAGAGAGTTGATTTTCAAAAACCTAATGAAAAGAAAATAACTAAAACTAAAACTTGAAAATCTTTAAAAGACAGTCAATGTTATAACTGTCATGTATATGGGCTTTTAGCGAATAAGTGTCCTAAAAAGGATAAACCTAAAAAGAAAGGTATACTGGCTACTTGGGATGAATCTTCTAGCTCTAAAGCCTCTTTTGAATCAGAAGATTCTGAAACCAAGTCGGTTAATGAAGTCAAAGCCCTTATGACTCTAGCCAAGTTCACTTTTTCAAATCTTGATGATTCAACTAGTGAAGAAAATTTGAATAGTGATCATGAAAATGAAGAAGATCTTTAAGATGTTTATAACACTACACCAAAATAACAAAAAAAGGACGGTTGAAAATCGTCTCAAAAGATAATAAAGGATGGTCTTGGACCGTCGCATGGGCCGTCCTATTTTAGGGCATCGTATTACTTAGAGGACGGTCATGAACCGTCATTTCTCTGGACATTTAAAGGACGGATATAGACCATCTGTAAAGAAGGATGATCATGGACTATCAATAGCTAGTCTCTGATGAACCTTAAAAGGATAGTTTGGAGGGGCATTTTATGAAGGAGGTACATCTTTTGGGGGGTTTCAAGGTATGGCCCGCATACCATGGGGCTACCTTAGCCCCCAAACTCCTCCAGCCCAAAGGCCAGACCCAACGAAAGAGTTTGACCGGCGATGCATCGCCGAATCGGCGATGACATTGTCGATGAACTTGAAAACTGGCCATGGAGGCCATATGGGATGGGTTCCCCCTGCCCTAGGGACCCCAAAAAAGTATGGTTCCCACTTTGTTTCATTGTAGATTGCCCTAGGGGGCCCAAACATGCATTCGGGGCTTTCCAGGGCCAGTCTGCAAACCCGAATACAAAACCCTATCATGCAGCATATAATTTTAGGGTAGAAGGAGTTAGTACATCCATCTAGCCTATTAATTGCTAAAGAAAGCAAAGTTAGAATGGCCTTATGTCCATTTTTCATGAAATTTTACTATTCACTGTAAAATTTTGTCGAAGTATGATTTTATGTCATTTTCACATTAGGATCAATGCTTAACATGAAATGGATAAGAAAGAATTGGAGAATGGAGTGGTGAGAGGAAGAATTTTAAAGATTTTAGGTGAAACAGGGTTTTTAAGCCCTTGCGATTGAATACAGGGGTCGTGGTTGTCCCACGGCCTAAGGATTCACATTTACGGGTTTAGAATCATTCAAAGAATGTCTCAACCCACCTACCTACAACCTAGGAGCTACTCAGGTTGCTTCACGCGACCCTAGATGCGTTAAGGACTCGATCACGCGATCGATTCGAATAGACTTCGCCTATTGGCGAATCTGCGATCCTACGAGTGTTTCTAAACCCTTCTCGCACCAACCTAAGTCAAAAGAAGCGACAGCGTACGTCGCGTGACCATAACCCAGGCTCGGTTTAATCCAAATCATGCTCTGATACCATCTGTAACATCCTAAAAATCGGGGGGCCGAGCAAAAACCCAACTCCCGAGTTCCAAAATGTTATTTATGCAACATAGATATGTATGATTGAATGTTGTCTGTGATAATGTATTAAACATGAGTGAGATTAGGCTAAAACATCATATCACGCTCTAGAGACGGTTAAATTTACAAGCGGAAGACTGTGATAGTATGTATAACATATATAAACTATTGTATGTCTCCAGAGTGTGAATATGTTACCAGGTTATATACATACATGTATACTCCAAAAGCAAACCAAAAGAATATACGTGAGTGTTCTAAAAATATAAAATGACAAGTGTCAAGGTATCTAATCAACCTCCCTAAAATTCCGTCAATCAGATCACGTATAAAGGAGGAATCCTCATCATCATCATCAAGTCCAGCTCCGCCTCGCAGGCCGCGCTATCATCTGCAATCACAATAGGGACTGGTGGGTGTCCGGAAACACCATCCCGTAACGTGGGAGTGAGTGATCAACTCAGTGGGATAAGAGAGCAGAGATTAGCATGTTATCAAATCAATCATGCGATAATAGTAAAGCAGTAAATCAAACAATCCTAATACTGTTGTTAATGCAATATGACATGACGTGATGTATGCCCTCACCGACGATCTCCCTCATACGGCACCATCTTACGACCGCGGCATGCAATCAACCCTCAAGTGCTCCACATCTTTTAGGCACATGCAATGGTATGCTGATATGATTTTCGAGTTGTTATTAGTCCATTCAAACAGCAGGATTGGGAAACTAAGGTACTTCCCTTATATCAATCCCAACACAGATCCTGTCTAGGGTCGTCACTCCTAGTAATCTCATACGATGTATATTTTGTAGGTCGCTGCAAGGGCTGCCAGGGCTGTTGCACGCACTCGTTGCTCCGCTCCTCCATCACCTTATCAATACAGGCCTACTGTACTCTACTGCTACTGAAGGGTCGTCGCCTCCCGTAGACTCAGAATACGCTCGCGGTCACTACAAAGGGCTGTCAGGGCTGTTGCACGCACTCGTTGCTCCGCTCCCCCATCACCTTATCAATGTAGGGCGACAGCAAAAATGTAGTGTCACATACCACCATAATCTACTCACGAGTCATAGGTGCTCACTGGTCACTACGGGGAGGTTTGTGGCCCCAGCGTAGGCCGACAGCTCGACCACGGTGTCCCATACCACCATGCCCGGCTCATGAGTTTTCGTGGATCAAGGTACCATGGTTAACAGGGTTTACAATGGTAAGTTCAGTACCCTAGGTCCAAGCAGTTATGACTCATGCAGGGTGAACATACAACGGCCAGTCTGGTTACTTGACGGGCTCGACTAGTGCGATCGCATCTCAAGTCGAACGACATGAAGTGCGTAAAACACTTCGTGTGGCCTAACCACTGCCGCCAACTCCAGAACACGGTTCGCGTTCATCGATGCGTCGTTCGTGGCGAAGATAAGCCAACCACGAATTTGTTCGGTTGCCGACTGCGTGGACTAAGTATAGTCCCAAACAATTGTGAATCCACATCAGCAATCAGGTAAGAGTATTGGAAATGGAATACAAACATGTGAGCATGTTAACACATGTTATAGCGTACAACTTAAGTAAATCATCTTACACATGTCTTTCACACATATAATGAAATTATGCATATCGCCAACATATAAGAAATCATCTCCATCAGCATATTAATTGAGAATTCAATCTCAAACTAGATCATAAGGAAATCATCAAGCACATGTTATAACATACCACTTAAGTGAAACATCAAGCATATGCATTTCATACATATAATGAAATCGTACATATGGCTAACATGTAAGAAATCATTTACATCAACATATTAATTGAGAAATCAATCTCAAATTAATTCATAACACCATTTAATTCAATACATACTAATACAAGCATTCATACAAACACTTACACTACACACTTAAGTCTACATATAGTATGTCGACCCGAAGTGCGCATTTAGGCGAATCTCTTCGCCAAACTAATTATGCACATATTCCTAATATTCTAATGCGATAATAAACTATGTCAATCACATCAGAAAAATATGCATGAAAACAGTACTTCCTAGAAATGACTAAAATGCCCTAAATCTCATATTCTTCGCCAGTTTACGAAACAGGAAATGGACAGCATGTTGTACATGTCAAACGGTGTTGCCATCGATAATCTACTATTAAATGACATTGAAAGCTTTGGAAACAGTCAATCAAAGCGTCTAAAATCCGCACCTTATCTCTTATAAACGTATCGTTTCGAACGGAGCGTATACGCTTCGTCTACGGCGACTAGAGAACCTGTTTTACAAGATCCGTCAGCTATCTCGCTACAGATACGAAGGAACACTAAATCTGCAACTTTTAGGATATTTCCTTACCTGAAAATGCAGAGAAATTACCGGCCAGGTGCTTGAGGCGTGTCGCTAAAGCACTTGCAACAGGTGGTGCAACGGCAGGAAAATTCTCTCCTACTCTCTCTCACAAACTCTCACCTTTTCTCTCTCCCAAATTTGGGTTTCTCTCAAATTCGGATGGGAGAGAGGAGTGAGGGTTTCAACCCCTTTTATAAGCCCAAAAATGCTGAAAATAGGCTCCAGTACAAGGTTCACTTAGTGCATATCCAAATCGGGGCTGTTTCGGTCCAAAAGATGCTTTCTGGTGGTCTCCTGGCCGAATGCGCTCGGACTTAAGCTCATGCATACCGGATCTAGCATACATCAAGTTTTCAGTCCGACAGGGTTCGCAAATCGCACGTAGCGGTCCAGTTTCAGTTCTGCGGTCACCGCAAGTAGATCAGGCCTACAAGTCTCATGATATGAAATAGAAATTTTTCCTGATCCGAGGGTGTAATTTGGCTGAATTCTGACGGTCAGAATGCCTAATACTAACGCGTCAAGTCGTGTGTCAGATTTGAATTTTAAATTCCAAATCTGTCCCTATTCACACTCTCTTCAGTCCGGCTCAATGAAATAGCCTGTGATTATCGGTTGAACTTGATTTTTGAAATGATTATCAAGTCCAGCTAGGCGGTCCTAATGGCCTAAGATAGCAGATATCAGACTTTCGACGCGCGGTCTAGATCCAATACAAAGTTTCAAAGAGGTCCAGAGAACAAATCGGCTTAGAGTTTGATCCAAGGTTATAGAGTATTATAGAGTCATTCATTCTACTCGATTTGGGTCTTGTAGAACGTATTTAAAGTGATCAGGGACTATTTCCTAGCTACTCAGTGTTGCACTAGCTAACTATGCTTAGTTTCTAAAGGAATTAATCCTAAGTGGTTTCTTTGGCTATGGAATTGGGTTCTGAGCGATTTTTCAGGTGTTTTAATTAACCCATTGCCTAATGACGTCTAATCCCAGGTTGGCCAAAATCTGGGGTGTTACATTTAGGTTTTAGGCTTAGGTTTAAGTTATAGGTTTAGGTTTAGGTGATAGGTTATAGCTTTAGGGAATTGAGAATAGGTTAAGGTTTAGGTTTAGAAAATTGGGATCGGGTTTAGGTTTAGGTGATAGGTTATAGCTTTAGGGAATTGAGAATAGGTTAAGGTTTAGGTTTAGGAAATCGAGATCGAGTTTAGGTTAAGGAGTGGAGATTAGGATTAGGTGTAGGTTTAGGTTTAAGGATTTGAGAATACATTTAGGTTTTAGGTTTTAGGTTTAGGTTTTAGGTTTAGGTTTTAGCTTATAGGTTTGGGTTATATGTTTAGGTTTAGGTTATAAGTGTAGGTTATAGGTTTAGGTTTAGGTTAGGTTATAGGTTAAGGTTTAGGGAATTGAGTTTAGGTTATAGGTTTAGGTTATAGGTTAAGGTTTATGTTATAAGTTAAGGTTTAGGTTTAGGTTAAGGTTTAGGTTATAGGTTTTGGGAATTGAGAATAGGTTTAGGTTAAGGTTATAAGTTTAGGTTTAGAAAATCAGGTTCGGGTTCGGGTTTAAGTTTGGGTTTTTAAGTTTAGGTTTAGGTTTAGGTTAGGGAGTTGAGGTTAGGATTAGGTGTAGGTTCAGGTTTAGGGATTTGAGAACACGTTAAGGTTTAGGTTGAGGAAATCGGGTTCGGGTTCGAGATCAGGTTTACGTTTGGGTTTTAGGTGTAGGTTTAGGTTATGGGTTATAAGTGTAGGTTTAGGTTTAAGTTATAGGTTTAAGTTTAGGTTTAGGTTATAGGTTTTGGGATTTGAGAATATGTTTAGGTTATAAGTATAGGTTTAGGTTATAAGAATAGGTTTATGTTATAAGTATATGTTTAGGTTTAGGTTTTTTGTTTAGGTTAAGGTTATAGGTTTAGGTTTAGGTTATAAATGTAGGTTATAGGTTTAGGTTTAGGTTAGATTATAGGTTAAGGTTTAGGGAATTTAGTTTAGGTTGTGGGTTTAGGTTATAGGTTTAGGTTATAGGTTAAGGTTTATGTTAAGTTTTAGGTTTAGGTTTAGGTTATAGGTTTTGAGGTTTGAGAATAGGTTTAGGTTAAGCTTATAAGTTTAGGTATAGGAAATCGGGTTCGGGTTCGGGTTTGGGTTTGGGTTTTCAAGTTTAGGTTTAGGTTTAGGTTAGGGAGTTGAGATCAGGATTAGGTGTAGGTTTAGGTTTAGGGATTTGAGAATACGTTAAGGTTTAGGTTTAGGAAATTGGGTTCGGATTTGAGATTGGATTTACGTTTGGGTTTTAGGTTTAGGTTTAGGTTATCGGTTACAAGTGTAGGTTTAAGTTTAGGTTTAGGTTTAGCTTATAGGTTTTGGGATTTGAGAATACATTTAGGTTTTAGGTTTAGGTTTAGATTTTACGCTTAAGTTTAGGTTATAAGTGTAGGTTATAGGTTTAGGTTTAGGTTTAGGTTTTAGGCTTAAGTTTAGGCTATAAGTGTTGGTTATAGGTTTAGGTTTAAGTTAGGTTATAGGTTAAAGTTTAGGCAATTAAGAATAGGTTAAGGTTTAGGTTTAGGAAATCAGGTTCGGGTTCAGGTTTAGGTTTGGCTTTACAAGTTTAGGTTTAGGTTTAGGAGTTATGATTAGGATTAGGTGTAGGTTTAGGTTTAGGGATTTGAGAATACATTTAGTGTAAGACCCCGTCCATTCCGTACCATTTCCTATGCATATGTATAGATGATTGATGCCCTTAGCTAGACCTGAATTAGCCATTCATAGTACACACCCAACTGACCAGAATTCCAAGACCTTGAAACCTATCTCATATCGACTGCCCCGTCGCTGCGATCGCGTAGGTATCACCCATGCGTCTATATGATACTCCATTTGTGAGATACGCCGTGAAGAATAATTAGTGTATCATGTGCACAAGGCGCCATGTACTCCATTCCACACATGTACACAACACATGTGATACACACATGCACATGCCACATATGGGTGAGAGAATCTCTACCCATGTGTGTGATGTCACACACCCATACCTCCCATCTCTCATGTACACCTTAAGTCAACTCTCCTCCATGCCACACCTCATAAGTAACATCATCACACCATGCCATCCCATGCTCCTTTAATCCACCATTAATTACAAATCATAAATTAATTTTCACAATTCTAACCTAAGCTAATATTAATCACATTAGCCTAACATAACTAAAATTTTTATCCATTCTCTACAAATACCCCTCCATCACTTAGCATTTCACCATTTTTCTACTCATGAGAGAGAGAGAGGAGTGATCTTGGTGGGCCATCAACTCCATTAATCCCATCCCTTCCATCCATCTCAACCAGTGCATCTAATCCATCAAGGTGAGTACACCCACCCTACTTATTTTTATTTTGTTTTTGTTGTGTTTATGTATGATGGAGATGATGTTGATGATAATGATGTGATTAATGGTGTGGATGTATATGAGAATATATACAAAACTTAAATTGTCATAGGCTTCATGTGGGACCATCAATTGTGGGCACTACCAGAATTTTGTAGGCCATCCAACCATTCAAGCATGGCCCATTGGGCTGACTAAACTCTCACACCCACCCAACCATGCACACACGTGCACAAAAAAAATATTTAAACAAAAAAAAAGTACCAGACGTTGATGTATGTATCTGATCCACACCGTCCATCCTATCTTCCAGCTCATTTTAGGTATTGAGCCGAAAAATGAAGCCAATCCAAAACTCTAGTAGGCCACACCATCAAAAAGACCATTTTATTAGTAATAAACTATTAGGGCCAGTTGTGATCTTCTGTATGCCAAAAAATATCGAATATTGGACTCATTAGGCCTGTCAGGAATCAAGGAACCTATTAGGCAGAGTGGATCATTGTGATGTTGACGCCACCTATGAAAAAAAAAATGTATAGCAAAGGCATCAGCCCATTACTGATGTGCAGCGTCCTCTTATAACGGGCAAGGAAATGGGCCCCACCATAGGCCTCACCTTAATGCTTGTCGATCATCAATACCGTGCATTTGATGGGTCCCCTTTAAAAATGGGACAACCCCAAAAATCAGCCGTACACGAATCTCAAGTGGCCCACACCATCTAAAATCATGTGAAGACATGTTAAAACATATAAGAGCACTCATTGGGGCCCACCTAAAATTTGGACTTCCCCCAAGTAGGACACACACAATAGATGGATTAGATCTCTTAAGTGACCCACCTTAATGAGAAATATACAAAAATTAATCATAAAATAACATAAAAGAAAAGGTCGTGGAGGAGTTTTTGTGGGGCTGATCATAGTCACACCATGATGTATGTGCTAAATCCACACCATTCATCCATCTTACTTGCCCCATTTATTGCATGGTCCAAAAAAGCAGGCCAATTAGAAGTTCATGTAGGCCATGCCACTTAGACGGTGAGAATTGTACTCAAAATACTTAGATTTTTTTGGGGGCCACCTTGGTGATGAAAAGTATATCTAGGCCATTCATCCACTCCTTCAGACCATTTTAAGTCATGAGTAAAAGAATGAGGCAGATCCACACCTTAGGTGCACCACACTATAAGAAACAGTGAGAATAAAAATTCCTACTATTAAATCCTTCGAGTTCTACTGTGATGTGTGACTGCCACCAAAGTTGGGTCAGTGATTAAACCATGGAGTCAACTCATTAAACGTATTATCCAAGTCATCCATCATTTAGACCATCCATGTGTTATGAGTCCCACCCGACGGATGTACCTTATATCCATGCCATTCATCTAGTGGGTGGTATTAGCTATGATGTTGTTTGTTGTACAAATTGTTCATGGGGTGAACCCCACCATGTCAATGGGACCCACAATTATATAAAATATAATAATAATAATAATAAGGAAAGGGAATTGCATGCTTACCAATGAAAGCTTCCTTAGACATAATGTGATACATGTGAAGCACACCTACGTGCATGTGTTATATACCCACACTGCCGATATATTTTCCAGTCACTTGGGAAGTGAGCCCACCTCCTGTTCACTGACACAAGATGAAGATTTTAGGTGGGCCATGCTATAAGTAGAAATAGTAGTAATAACAATTGGAAATTCTTAGGCTCTAGTATGCCCGTATATGTTGGGATGCTTACTTGACCATGGACTCAACCTTATAGTATGATGCAGATCCATGCCATTCATTGGTTTATCCTTATCATTTTAGGGTATCGTCCCATAGACTAGTCAGATCCAAATCTCATGCCACGAGAGCAATATTGATCACTTGTCCACCGTTAAATATTTCATAGAGCTGCAACAATGTTTGTGAGAAATCTATCCATCTATTCTTTTTAATCGATCATAGACCACCTAATATACATGTTTTACCGGCCATTCATCTATTTTGATTAGATCATTTTAGAGTGTGGAGATGCCTATATATTTACTGCAATCAAAGTTGTTTTCATGGCGCCCATTGTAATAGTTATTCCTCATTTAGTCCGTCAATTGGTAGGAATCATGTGGATCACTATACTATAGGAATTTGGGATCTTGGGTGGCCCAACTAGTAGTGTGGATTGGTGGAAGTTGTGTGGACCACCACATGTGAGTGCTTAATTTTTATAGGTCATCTAACTGTATAAAAATTGGGGCAATTGTGTGACTATTTGTATAAGTAGATTTATGATTGTTGTGACCCTTAACCACATGATCACTGACGGGATGAATGATAACTAGATTTATGATTGTTGTGGTCCTTAACTACATGATCACTAATAGGATGAATAATAACTAGATTTGACAAAATGGTGCGGAATATGTAGCTCATAAATCTTGTGATCATGCGTGACATGGATTGCCGTGAATCATTTGGATATGTGGGGAATGTGTGAGCCAACCATATGATCAAGTGGTGCATTGGTGACTGATAAATTATGTGAAATTGTGGTACTGGCCGCCTGACTATGGAAAATTTTAGTAAAGTGGTTACCCCATTATGTGAATTATGGTATAATAATAATAATGATAATTAACTATCTCACCTTAAGTCTCTTATTATGACAAGTAGAGTGACATTTGTGTGGCTACTTAACCATACGGACTTCTGATAATGGAGTGGCCATAAGACCATTAGTGCATATGAGAATTGTGTGATTACTCAGACTCATGGACTATGCTGATGGTGTAAACTCTTCTGTATGTGAACTTAGGGCATGTGTCAGATTGATTATGTACCCTACCTTGATGTGAGTATTGGATATTTAACCATTTATCCATCAGGCTAGATAATTCTAGAATATGATTTCAAAAATAACCTAGATCCAATTCCTAAATAAGTCAGACGACATGAAATAGTGTTAATTGAACGTATAACTTTCGAACACTTGTGAACCCACTCAATGTACATATTTTATCTGCACTGTTCAATTGTTTTACTAACCAAATAGTTCGATCATGAAGCCCGCTGTCATGTGCCTTATGAATCTGAACTGTTCTTCGTTATACTACCTTAATGTATGTGAGTTATCATACTATCTACTTGTTGGGAACCACCGTAATGATTTGTGTGTGGACCTATTTGCTTGTAGTACCACTTGGAAGAAGGACCCACTGCGTTATATGAAACAAACCCACATTATCCAATTGTGACTAACTCTTATGTGCATATTATGTACCCAATTTAGAGCTCATTGTATCTTATAAGGTTTACCTGTGCCATTCAAACTATTGTAGAACTACTATGATAATTATTTGTAAATCCAACCCACTTGAAAGTGAAGCCCTCTACATTATATGAGTTTCACCAGCACCATCCATCATGTGGCTCATTTACTATATGTTATAATTATGCCTTTTATCTCATAACCACTTGGTGAATGTACTTTGCATCATCACCACTCATTAACCATAAGGACCAGTTAGGGTATAACCATGTGGTCCCAATAGAAGAAAATCATGTCGGGCCAAAGCCACTAATGGAATATCTATCCTGTGAAGGATATGGTGTAATTCTGAATACAATTAATGCTCGTGATTATGATAGATATGGATGATATTGGTGATGCAAGTGATTAGGGTTAATGGACGTATGTGATTTAATATCTTGATTAATGTTGTTCCATTTCCTAGCATACTAAATTCATTTACTTGACCATGTAGTTATTGATCATACTCATGCACCATGGAATAATGATATGTGTAAGTGTGCTTCAATACATTTGTTCATGTGTAAGATATGTACTCTTTAGTTTAGTCACATGACTATGGATTGATATAGTTAGTATTGGCACATGATGATTGCATGTCATTTTGGCTTAAAGGTTATGCAGACTCTAAACTCATGGCATTTTATGCATACCACATGCACTTGAACGTATGCCTTATCATAATTGCTTGAATTCATATATAATCATGACATATATGATGATCGAAATACCACAGTCCTGTCGTATAACATGAGTTGGATCTTGATGATGAAATGTGCATCTATGATGATGATTTGGGTTCTCCATGAAAATGAATGGGACACTGGAAGTGTGAAAATAGTAGGGGATGATGTGCCCCTTGGGTTGAAAGTCCCAAAACCCCTATGCTAGCTAGGGTTGCGTTACCGTCGGGCCGAGTGGATACATGGGTCATAGGTTTGACTCCCACTAATGAGGTTGGGTTGAGAAGAGGTGGGTCTAACCTACTTAAGGGCTGAGGTGCAAACAGGGACTGGCCTGACTCGCCCGCGAGGAGAAGCACGAATGAAGTCCGCTACTAGCATACCAGGTGGAAGTCCACTGCAGGGCGGGTATGTGAGGTCGATTACTGGTGTCTGGTGCATGGGTATCGACTACAGCGTTTTTCATGATATACAATTAGTAGAAGTCCACTACAGGGTGGGTATGCGAGGTCGATTACTAGTGTCTAGTGCATGGTATTGACATAGTGCTTCCCGAGATATACAGTTATGATATGGTACAACAATATGATGATGATGATTATGGATGCGTGTAATATAATTATGGTCGTGGTATAGGAGAAATGAAAACATGACTTGGTGATACTGGTAGTATTGACTCGGAGTATTACATGCTATACGCCTTTCACATATATGATTTTCTTGTAACACATTTTATCTTGCTTGCATGTAGGACACACTGCACACACGTGTGTACTCAATAGGCTTTTTGCCTAAGCTTCCTGTAGCTTGGAAGACTTAGCTTTCTCGATGCATTGTATTTATTTTTCGATTTGGCAATGTTGACGTCGTGTACCTTTGGAGAGCATTGTACTTGTAACCATCAGAATTTATAATGGAGGGTGTTGCTTGGTATTTTAATCATAGATCTTCATGCTCAGGTATTATTATATGTATATACAACAACAAAAAAATTCAGTTAAAAATCTTCCTTGTGGTACGCCGAACTCGGGACTTGGTGTATGAGAGTCGAGTGCCGGATTCGGGGTATCATGGAAGCTGTCCGTCTCTAGACTTGGGGCATGACAGAAGATGGTATCTGAGCATAAGATTTGGGATCAATTACGAGCAAAGTCAGCATCTGGAAAACATAGAAGAACTTAAATTAGGTCTCCCACCGTCATTGATCGAGAACGTAGATGCTATTTGTGCCCCAAATTTATATGAATTTAGAGACATGAATATAGGATTCCCAGTTTGAGAACCTAGTCAAAGCAAGATTCCCTAGTTGAGAACATAGAGACTATACTGTCAACAATACCCTTTAGTGTTTGATGGATGATTGTTTGATATATATGGTGATATGTATGTTTAGATTCCATATTAAGAGTTTGATAGTGTGCTTGGAACTAGAAATTTTGAGGATGAAATTTTTATTAGGAGGATAGATTGTAAGACCCCATCCATTCCGTACCATTTCCTATGCATATGTACACGATGATTGATGCCCTTAGCTAGACCTAGATTGGCCGTTCATAGTACACACCTAACTAACCAGGATCCCAAGACCTCAAAACCTATCTTATATCGACCGCCCATTCGCTGCGATCGCGTAGGTATCACCCGTGCATCTATACGATACTCCGTTTGTGAGATACGCCGTGAAGAATAATTAGTGTATCATGTGTGCAAGGTGTCATGTACTCCACTCCACACATGTGATACACACATGCACATGCCACACATGGGTGAGAGAATCTCTACCCATGTGTGTGATGTCACACACCCATACCTCCCATCTCTCATGTACACCTCAAGTCAACTCTCCACCATGCCACACCTCATGTATGACTCATCACACCATGTCATCCCATGCTCCTTTAATCCACCATTAATTACAAATTATAAATTAATTTTTAAAATTCTAGCCTAAGCTAATATTAATCACATTAGCCTAACATAACCAAAAATTTTATCCATTCTCTACAAATACCCCTCCATCCCTTAACATTTCACCAGTTTTCTACTCATGAGAGAGAGAGAAGAGTGATCTTGGTGGGCCATCAAATCCATCAATCTCATCCCTTCCATCCATCTCAACCATTGCATCTAATCCATCAAGGTGAGTACACCCACCCTACTCATTTTTATTTTGTTTTTGTTGTGTTTATGTATGATGAAGATGATGTTGATGATAATGATGTGATTAATGGTGTGGATGTATATGAGAATATATACAAAAACTTAAATTGTCATAGGCTTTATGTGGGACCCATCAATTGTGGGCCCCACCAGAATTTTGTAGGCCATCCAACCGTTCAAACATGGCCCATTGAGCTGACCAAACTCTCACACACACACACCCATGCACACACGTGCACAAAAAAAAATATTAAAATAAAAAAACTGCAGGACGCTGATTGCTGCCAGCGTCCCTGCTGCTTGAGACTAAGAGAAGGTAGGGCTGTGGGCCCACAACAGGCCCCACCGTTGATGTATCTATCTGATCCACACCGTCCATCCTGTCTTCTAGCTCATTTTAGGCATTAAGCTGAAAAATGAAGCCAATCCATAACTCTGGTAGGCCACATCATCAAAAAGACAATTTTATTAGTAATAAATTGTTAGGGCCCGCTGTGATCTTCTGCACACCAAAAAATATCAAATATTGGACTCATTAAGCCCATCACGAATCAAGGAACCTATTAGGCGAAGTGGATCGTCGTGATGTTGACGCCACCTAAGAAAAACCATGAAAAAATAAAAAAAAACAAAAAAAAATGTATAGCAAAGGCGCCAGCCCATTACTGACGTCCAGCATCTAGAGGATGTTAGAGCTTGTAACTTGCAGGGAAATAGGCCCCACCACAGGCCCCACCTTAATGCTTGTCAAGCATCTATATCGTGCATTTGATGGGTCCCCTTTAAAAATGGGACAACCCCAAAAATCAACCGCACATGGAATTCAGGTGGCCCACACCATCTAAAATCATGTGAAGACATGTTAAAACATATAAGAGCACTCATTGGGGCCCACCTAAAATTTGGATGCATCTGAAACTTGGACTGCAACCCCCCCCCCCCCCCCCCCCCCCAAAGTAGGACACACACAATAGATGGATTAGATCTCTCAAGTGACCCACCTTGATGAGAAATATATAAAAATTAATAATAAAATAAAATAAAATAAAAGGGCGTGGAGGAGTTTTTGTGGGGCTGATCCATGTCACACCACGATGTATGTGCTAAATCCACATCATTCATCCATCTTACTTGCCCCATTTATTGCATGGTCTCAAAAACAGGCCGATTAGAAGTTCATGTAGGCCATGCCACTCGGACGGTGAGAATTGTACTCAAAATACTTAGATTTTTTTGGGGCCCACCTTGGTGATGAAAAGTATATCTAGGCCATTCATCCACTCCTTCAGACCATTTTAAGTCCTACGTAAAAGAATGAGGCAGATCCACACCTTAGGTGGACCACACTATAAGAAACAGTGGGAATAAAAATCCCTACTATTAAATCCTTTGAGTTCTACTATGATGTGTGACTGCCAGCAATGTTGGGTTAGCCATTAGACCATGAAGTCAACTCATTACACGTATTATCCAAGTCATCCATCATTTAGACCATCCATGTGTTATGAGTCCCACCCGACGGATGTACCTTATATCCATGTCATTCATCTAGCGGGTGGTATCAGCTATGATGTTATTTGTTGTACAAATTGTTCATGGGGTGAACCCCACCATGTCAATGAGACCCACAATTATACAAAATATAACAATAATAATAATAATAATAATAATAATAATAATAAGGAAAGGGAATTGCATGCTTACCAATGAAAGCTTCCCGAGGCATAATGTGATACATGTGAAGCACACCTACGTGCATGTGTTGTATACCCACACTGCCTATATATTTTCCAGTCACTTGGGAAGTGAGCCCACCTCCTGCCCACAGACATAAGATGAAGATTTTAGGTGGGCCACGCTATAAGTAGAATTAGTAGTAATAGCCATTGGAAATTCTTAGGCTCCAGTGTGCCCTTATATGTTGGGATGCTTCCTTGACCATGGACTCTACCTTGTAGTATGATGTAGATCCATGCCATTCATCGGTTTATCCTTATCATTTTAGGGTATCGTCCCATAGACTAGTCAGATCCAAATCTCATGGCACGGGAGCAATAGATCACTTGTCCACCGTTAAATATTTCCTAGAGCTGCAACAATCTTTGTGAGAAATCTATCCATCTATTCTTTTTAACCGATCATGGACCACCTGATATACATGTTTTACCAGCCATTCATCTATTTTGATTAGATCATTTTAGAGTGTGGGGCTGCCTATGTATTCACTGTAATCAAAGTTATTTTTGTGGTGCCCAAAGTAATAGTTATTCCTCATTTAGTCCGTCAATGGGTAGGAATCATGTGGATCACTACACTATAGGAATTTGGGATCTTGGGTTGTCCAACTAGTAGTGTGGATTGATGGAAGTTGTGTGGACCACCACATGTGAGTGCTTGATTTTTATAGCCCACCTAACTATATGAAAATTGGGGCAATTATGTGACTACTTGTCTAATTAGATTTATGATTGTTGTGGCCCTTAACCACATGATCATTGGCGGGATGAATGATAATTAGATTTGACAAAATGGTGCAGAATATGTCGCTCATAAATCTTGTGATCATGCATAACGTGGATAGCCATGAATCATGTGGGTATGTGGGGAATGTGTGGCCCAACCATATGATCAAGTGGTGCATTAGTGACTAATAAATTATGTGAAATTGTGGTACTGGCTGCCAGACTATGAAAATTTTTAGTAAAGTGGTTACCCTATTATGCGAATTTTGGTATAATAATAATAATAATAAGTAACTATCTCACCTTAAGTCCCTTATTATGACAAGTAGAGTGACATTTATGTGGTCACTTAACCATATGGACTTCTGATAATGGAGTGGCCATAAGACCATGTGCGCATATGAGAATTGTGTGATTACTCAGACTCATGGACTATGCTGATGGTGTAAACTCTTCTGTATGTGAACTTAGGGCATGTGTCAGATTGATTATGTACCCTACCTTGATGTGAGTATTACATATTTCACCATTTATCCATTGGGCTAGCTAATTCTAGAATACGATTCCAAAAATAACCCAGATCCAATTCCTAAATAAGTCAAACGAAATGAAATAGTGTTAATTGAACGTATAATTTTCGAACACTTGTGAACCCACTCAATGTACATATTTTATCTACACTGTTCAATTGTTTTACTAACCAAATAGTTCGATCATAAAGCCCGCTGTCGTGTGCCTTATGCATTTGAACTGTTCTTCCTTGTACTACCTTAATATATGTGAGTTATCATACTATCTACTTGTTGGGAACCACCGTAATGTTTTGTGTGTGGACCTATTTGCTTGTAGTACCACTTGGAAGTAGGACCCACTACGTTGTATGAGACAAGCTCGCATTATCCAACTATAACTAACTCTTATGTGTATATTATGTACCCAAGTTGTTCAATTTAGAGCTCATTGTATCTTATAAGGTTTACCTGTGCCATTCAAACTATTGTATAACTACTATGATAATTATTTGCAAATCCAACCCACTTGAAAGTGAAACCCTCTACATTATATGAGTTTCACCAGCACCATCCATTATGTGGCTCATTTACTATATGTTATAATTATACCTTTTATCTCATAACCACTTGGTGAATGTACTTTGTGTCATCACCACTCATTAACCATAAGGACCAGTTAGGGTATAACCATGTGGTCCCAATAGAAGAAAATCATGTTGGGCCAAAGCCACTAATGGAATATCTATCATATGAAGGATATGGTGTAATTCTAATACAATTAATGCTTGTGACCATGATAGATATGGATGATATTAGTGATGCTAGTGATTAAGGTTAATGGACATATGTGATTTAATATCTAAATTAATGTTGTTCCATTTCCTAGCATACTAAATTCATTTACTTGACCATGTAGTTATTGATCATACTCATGCACCATGGAATAATGGTATTTGTAAGTGTGCTTCAAAACATTTGTTCATGTGTAAGATATGTCCTCTTCAGTTTAGTCACATGACTATGGATTGATATACTTGATATTGGCACATGATGATTGTATGTCATTTTGGCTTAAAGGTTACGCAGACCCTAAACTCATGGCATTATATGCATACCACATGCACTTGAACGTATGCCTTATCATAATTGCTTGAATTCATATATAATCATGACATACATGATGATCGAAATACCACAGTCATGTCGTATAACATGAGTTGGATCTTGATGATTAAATGTGCATCTATGATGATGATTTGGGTTATCCATGAAAATGAACGGGACACCGAAAGTGTGGAAATAGTAAGGGATGATGTACCCCTTAGGTTGAAAGTCCCTAACCCCTATGCTAGCTAGGGTTGCCTCACCGTCGGGCCGAGTGGATACATGGGTCATGGGTTTGACTCCCACTGACGAGGTCGGGTTAAGAAGAGGTGGGTCCAACCTGCTTAAGGGCTGAGGTGCACACAGGGACCGGTCTGACTTGCCGGAAAGAAGAAGCGCGAATGAAGTCTGCTACTGGCATGCCGGGTGGAAGTCCACCATAGGGCGGGTATGTTAGGTCGATTACTGGTGTCTAGTGCATGGGTATCGATCACGGTGTTTCCCATGATATACAGTTGATGGAAGTCCACCACAGGGCGGGTATGCGAGGTCGATTACTAGTGTCTGGTGCATGGTATCGACCCCAGTGCTTCCCGAGATATACAGTTATGATATGGTATGCCAATATGATGATGATGATGTGATTATGGATGCGTGTAATACGATTATGGCCATGGTATAGGAGAAATGAAAACACGACTTGGTGATGCTAGTAGCATTGACTCGGAGTATTACTATGATGCATATGCATTGCATTGGCATTGACATCATACCTTACGTGCTATACGCCTTTCACATATATGATTTTCTTGTAGCACATTTTATCTTGGTTGCATGTAGGAGACTACACACACGTTTGTATTCACTAGGCTTTTTGCCTAAGCTTCCTGTTTCCCATTCTTTTCAAGGCAGGAGTAGCTTGGAAGACTTAGCTTTCTTGATGCATTGTATTTATTTTTTGATTTGGCAATGTTGATGTCATGTACCTTTGGAGAGCATTATACTTATAACTATTAGGATTTATAATGGAGGGTTTTGCTTGGTATTTTGATTATGGATCTTTATGCTCAGGTATTGTTATATATATATATATATATATATATATATATATATATATATATATATATATATATAAAATCAGTCAAAAATATTTCTAGTGGTGCGCCGAACCCGGGACTTGGTGTATGGGAGTCGAGTGCCGGATTCAGGGCATCACGGAAGCTGTTCGTCCCCAGACTTGGGGAGTGAGATTTAGGTTTTAGTTTTAGATTAAGGTTATAGGTTTAGGTTTAGGTTTAAGTTTTAAGTTATAGCTTTAGGGAATTAAGAATAGGTTAAGGTTTAGGTTAGAGTTCAGGATCGGGTTTAGGTTTGGGTTTAGGTTTTAGGTTTTAGGTTTTAGGTTATATGTTTTAGGTTATAGGTTTAGGTTATAGGTTAAGGTTTAGGTTTAGGTTTAGGTTTAAGTTTAGGTTATAAGTTATAGGTTTAGGTTATAAGTTAAAGGTTTAGGTTTAGGTTATAGGTTTAGGGATTTGAGAATAGGTTTAGGTTATAGGTTTAGGTTTGGTTTTAGGTTTTGGTTATGGGTTTAGGGATTTAAGAATAGGTTTAGGTTATACGTTTAGGTTTAGATTTAGGTTAGGTTATTGGTTATAGGTTTAGGTTTAGGTTATAGGTTAAAGGTTAAGGTTATAGGTTTAGGTTTAGGTTAGATTACAGGTTTAGGTTTAGGTTTAGGTTTAGGAATTCGGGTTCGAGTTCAGGTTATATGTTTAGGTTTAGGTGTAAGTTCAAGTTAAGTGAATTAAGTTTAGGTTATAGTTTTAAGTTTAGGTTTAGGTTAGGTTATAGCTTATAGGTTTAGGTTAAGGTTATAGGTTAAAGGTTAAGGTTATAGGTTTAGGTTTAGGTTTAGGTTTAGGTTTAGGAATTTGGGTTTAGGTTCGAGTTATATGTTTGGGCTAAGGTTATAAGTATAAGTTTTGGGATTTGAGAATAGGTTTAGGTTAAGGTTATAAGTTTAGGTTAAGGTTATAAGTATAGGTTTAGGTTATAAGTTAAGGTTTAAGTTTAGGTTATAAGTATATGTTTTAGGATTTAAGAATAGGTTTAGGTTAAGGTTATAAGTTTAGGTTAAGGTTATACGTTTAGGTTATAGGTTTAGGTTTAGGTTTAGGTTTAGGTTATAGGTTATAGGTTATAGGTTAAGGTTTAGGTTAAGTTTTAAGTTTAGGTTAAGGTTATAGGTTTAGGTTTTAAGTGTAGGTTATAGGTTTAGGTTTAGGTTAGGTTAGGTTATATATATTATAAGTTTTTTATTTTCATTTACATTCGCAGATACATTCATCATCTATCCAAGAAAATTGAAATAAGTACTGTCACTCTATGACTAACAGTTGAAAATGAAAATCAAGCATCTTATCTTACCGTCGCAATTAACGGCACGTCGGACTGGCTTGGGGAACCATGTGATACATCCATCCCTAGGATGATTGTGGGAACTCCAGAAATCAGGGGAATGGAAAGTGAGCATCCAACCGCAAGAAAGGAATTCATTCCACCATGAATTAAACATCCAGTGCTCAGCCAAGAGTCCAAATAACAATATAAGTTTTGGAGCCATATTAGTCAAGGAAATGCTAAAGAAAATTCATATGGATGTTGGACTTGGAAAACAACTAGTTATTCTGTGGATTAGGCAGTTCTAGAAGGAAAAAAAAAGTTATCACAGTAATTCTTAAGACGGGTAAAGAAAACAAATGTAAGAAGTAAATATGAATCTTTCTTTACCTGTTGTCACCAACAAAGTCAGTGGAAACCACGTCATCTTCAGTGTAACCCAAGATCCCTTTCAGCAAATAAATAATTGGTTGGAGAAAAGCAATAAAGAACTAGTGAGTAGGATATCCCAGAATGAAGTGTATGACCTCTCCGAACCATTTTTGGTGGCAAAAAGTAAAAGCTGATGAAGACACAACAAATATGTGGAAAAAAAAAAAAACTAATACAAAAGAACTTGTTGACATGTATCGTATTATCAAGGAAACATGAAAATATGGGCCACATCCCAAAGATCGAACAGGTTGGACAGTCCAAGCCACTTGATTTGAAAGAAAAGAAAAGAATCATTTGACTCATTTCCATTAATGTCACGCCCCAAACTCAAAAATCGGGCTCACAAAATTTCCAATCACCAAATCCGGCACCGACAGCCTCCGTAGTACCCCATTCTCAGCTCCCGACACCCATATACCAGGTTCTGATCCTGGGATGCTACAAGGAGGATTTCTAATATCTATTTGATTCACAATGAGCATAACATAAGCATAACCTATAAACAATAACCACAAGAACACCACCACAAAATCCACTATGATCAAAAACTTTTGAGTACAATGCGTCTGAAGGGAAATACAAGATAATACAAGTACGAAAACTCCAAGAGCTCGGCTTCACGCTCCAACAACGGTGAGACTAAGGCTGCGTCCTGGCGTCACCTGCACGCATCAATTGTGCATAAGCTTATAGAAAGCTTAGAGGGTGGTGTAAGTGTGTGTGCAATATAAGCGTGCTCAGAATGCAGGGTTAGAGTAATGTGGAATCATGCTGATGAATACATGAATGCAATCAGCCGTACCAAGGCTATACAGTGCAAGATATGAATGCGATCAGCCATATCCAAACCATGTGATGCGAGATGCAACTCAAGCATGCCAATCCTCATCATATATCAATACAGTTCTCATTCTGAATAATCACCGGGGTCTAGTACACTCTAGCCAGCTTGTCGTCCCTATCCGAACGCACAACTGGGAGAGCGGAAGAGACCTCACTATCCGCCTACCAATATCAAACCCAGCTCGTCGATAGCGGACTGATTCCTCAAGCTGGTCAAACTCAACCTAGAATTGCCTCCGCACTCAGGCGGGTAAGGTCACACCCCTTTCCAACCGACCACGACACAGTGGGAGATGCGGCCTACTGGTATACGGCCCTCTCGTGCTCATGTATCCACTCAGTCTCGACGTTGGAGTCATCCTCTGGTACCATCGAGTTTAGAGATTTTTACCCAGGGACATCTATGGCGCCCGTATGCTAGAATCTAAATATTTCTGATATCCAATCCAGCCACCCATGATGCACCTGTAGAGGCTATGGCCCTGATGTAGCTAGGGCATACAGTAATCATGTCATACAATGCAAAATGCATGAATCACACTATCAAATCATGCGGCAATTCCTGCGCGTATCGTGCGCTTATGTATGGCAACATCGCCTAATCGAGGTCCCATAAACAGCCTGCTCAGAGGCATATGTTATGATAAGTCACTTCTCTTATCAAACATACATATGATGCGTATGATCATGAGTCATGGAATTATACTAAACATGTTATAATGAGATGAACTACCCATACAATGCAGATGGCCTGGACAGCGTATACACAATAAGTACGGGCCTAATAATGGGTCCTAAGGAGAGTCGTAATGTGGACATCCAACCAGCATTACACTCGCAATGTGGACATCAAACCAACATTGTCCCCCCCAAGGCACGATCGTCGTAAACATCGTTACATAATCCGAGTTGGGTTTACACATTGCAATGGAACTTAGGTTTATCCCATTAGGCCTTAAATATATCAAATGGGCCATATCCTATGGGCCTTATATTCATTAAGTGGGCCACATCCATGGGCCACACCAATGGGCCGTAAGTGCATTGCAATGGGTCATAACCCATGGGCCTTAGAATGCATCAAATGGTTCTCGACCCATGGGCCTTATACATATCAAATGGGCCTAATCCCATGGGCTTTAAAATACATCAAATGAGTCTAATCCCATGGACCTTGGAACACATCAAATGGGTCCACTCTATGGGCCTTAAATTACATCAAATGGGCCTAATACCATGGGCCTTGGAACACATCAAATGGGTCCACTCTATGGGCCTTAAATAGTTCAACAACTAGCTAGATTCATGGACCTAATTAAATTCAACTGGGGTGGGCCTCAAAAGTGCATTCATTAAGCCTAAAATTTAAGAAAATAAAGGTATAAATCATTTCCTGTAAGATCTTTATACTATGGTGGGCCCCACTCCTCAAAATTTCAGCCCAAGGCCAGCATAATTATAACATGTTGCTGTCCTAAATTTAGGCACTCCATTGGAGTGGGTCCAAGGCCTCTAAAACTCTAAAAATTGAGGGTCAAGGTCCATCATCATGCTTATAATGAGAGGAAACCCAAAAAGGTGGCCCACCATCAGAAGAAATATTTTTGAATTATGATTTTTTTTTTTTTATCAAGGCATATTGCTGGACTACACAACAGAAAAAATATGGGAGTCCAACCATGTTGGCCCATTATTTTGGATACCCAAACGGGGTCACTTGAGGCTAAAATTTCACAGAGTGATACTTCCATAGGTGGGCCACACCCCCACAAAATTTTATAATTTTTATGTATCTCTAAGTATTTTAATTAATTTAAACAAAACAGACTATCCAGAAAAATCAGACAGACCTGGACGTCCCAACGTGGTGGGCCAGTCTGGTACTCACCACGGTGTATACAAGGGTCCATTAACCCTGAAATTTGGTAGGTGGGTTCTAATATAAGTGGACCATACTCCTAAAAAATTTTAAAATTTTTAAACATCTGTAAATATTTTACTTCATTTACATAAATCAATCTGTCCTGAAAATTGGACTGATCTGGACACCATATTATAATGGGCCGATCCCGCCATCACTATGGTGTGTACAGGCATCCATTGGCCCTAAAATTTTGTAGGTGGGTCCTACCATAAGTAGGCAACCCCCCTAAAAAATTTTATAATTTTTAAACACCCATAGATATTTTAATAAATTTCAAAAATCCAACTGTCCATAGTGGAATGTTGCTGGAACAATGTAGAAAATCCAGACTGTCCACCTCACTTGGACCACACCTTTGGGACCCCAATGAAGGTCAGTTGGGATTGAAAAATGGGAGACATCAAGATGAGATCCCCACCTTTTAGAAAAGTATATTTAATAGGTATGAATAGTTCCCCAAACAATCCCAAAATCTGGTCCAAAAATAACCAGAAACTGTCCAGAAAATTCTGGACCGCAACATGTACTTAGATAAAATTTATTATATAAGTTAAATAAAAAGAAAAATACATTAATGGGCCATATATATTAGGAAATAAAATGAGGGAAAATAGAGATAGAAAGACAATCCGGCCATAGGGAAAGGGGCTCCGCCACTATTGAGCCCTCCCAAGATCAATCACACCCGCACATCATACCTAGATTTACATTTACAACATGGATCTTGCACATGCATGGCCTATAATTAAAATGCATGGTGAGGATGACATCCTCTCCATGGTTATAAGGTCTAGATGACCCAAACATAATATGATATGAAATAAAACTACCATGATGGGGCCCATAGAGAAAGGCCCCATGCATGGATCATGCATGCATAAGGTAGGCCATTAGGCCATAACCATGGGATCGTGTGGGATCTCCATCATTGATTGGTGGGTCCTACACTTCCCTCATGAAAGAAAGAAAACATCTAAGCTATAGAAATCAGATTATTTTTTTACATCTAGAGGAGCACCCACCGTCCGATCTTCTTGCTCCAATGGGTTTCTTAGCACCTTAGCTTGGATTTCAATGGAGGAGATGAGAAATGGATGGTTGAGATGAGAGGTGATGGGGTAGGAGAGTGGGCCATCTTAGAGTTTTTTTAAGAAAGGGAGGGAGAGATCATACGTATGAAGCTCTTGCTTGGAGAGAATGAGATGAGAAATGAGAAAGAGAGAGTGTTGTAGAGAGAGATGGGTGATGGATGGATGTGGTGAATGATGGGTGTGTAAGAAAACCTTGACTTTTGTGGCCATTTGTGTAAGAAAGGCATGGTAGGTGTAAGAGATTCTTGACTTTTGTGGCCTTTTGTGTAAGAGAGGTATGGGCTTTGTAAGAAAAGCTTGACTTTTGTGGTTGCTTGGGAATGGGTGAAAGGTGATGTATACTTGACAAGTACTTGACATGTGATAAATTAATGGATTGATGTGACACCTCGTAGAGATTCTCTTGGGTTTCGCAACACGCAGCATTTTCCTCGCATCGAACGTCGGCCTACAACTCTTGACCAGGGTATCGTCGCAAGTCGCAGCATCGGAACCGCAGCGATGGCGTGGTCGCTATGGTACAGATCTTGGGTTGAGTTGACTCGGGTTGACGGCATATAATTCAGGGTCGCGCGTAAATATCGGTTAAGGGTCGAAGGTTGCCGGAATTCGACTGGTAAGACCACGGAAGTCTATGGAACGGTACGGTCTAGGATACGGGTCTTACAATTAATAACCCATTCCACAAAAGTATCAAATAGAAACAAGTGGGATGAATCATTTCAATCGTGAAGAATGAAGATATATCTGCCACCTACCTTCTCAGTCACTCATTGATAGTAGTCCAGAAATTGATGCCTTATCTTACAGCTTATTGAAAGCGAATGCATTCCAGCAAGGCGAACACCCATCTGATAGAAAATTTTAGATGGGCCACAGCGTGTGTAATTGTCGACTTGTATCGCATTATCAAGGAAACATGAAAATGTTAGCAGTGGGATGTTGCTAGGCATTAGTGATTTTTATCAATACACATCACTAAAATACAAATTTATCTTTAATGGGAACGCAACTTGAAACAAAAATGGAGAAGTTAAATTAAGAACCTGAAACTTGAAAGGTTTTGCTGCATTTTCTAGTCTCAGGTTTTGATCATCAAAATCTAAAGAAACAAAAAGGAAATTGAATTCCATGAAATGGTAGACAAGTAACCACTGCAGACTTTCCGACCATGTTACACTTGTAAACAACAACCAAACGAAAAGGATAGTAGATGATCAGAGTCTTCAGAAACAAATGTGGATGGCAACTTTTAGACAAAAAATCACAACAGTTATGCAAAAGAATAAAAACTGATAAATAACACGACATCCATTTTCAAATAGATATCTCAATGACAATATATATGAAGAGAGGCCATGAAGCAAAATGAGAATAATAAAAGAAAAGGTGCGGGAAAACTGCATAAATTCAAACTAGAAATTTCAACTAGTAACCCAATAAAGAAAGGATATAGACCTTAAGAGAGTGATCTACCTTCCCTGACATTCAATAAAAAAAAATAAAAACAAAAACATGTGAATAGATTGAAAGAACAATAATCCACTATCAAAATAGTGTGAAAAGTATACTAAGGAGCAACGGAATGAGAATGCCCATTCCACCGTGTATTCATATGATATCAACCAAAACAAAAAATTAAGAAGAATCAAGTTCTTGTGCTCAATCAGATTTCTTTCAAATCAACAAAAGAATCCTCATTCTCAGAAGTCAACAAATATAAAAATAAAATCCACACTATTTTACCATCACACATTCAACCAAAAAGAAAAAAAAAAGGAAAAAGAAAAAGCTGATCCAAATATAGCTCAACACAAAAGATTGAACAACTCTGTTTGAGTTTTAAGTTTTTATAAGTGGAGCCCATGGTTCACTGAATTCAAATAGGTGGATGTCATCATCCTTTCATGGGGGTCACCAAATAGATGTCTAAGAAAGAAAAACAGGATACTATTCACACATCTCTGTCAAGGAAGTGTGTTATGGATGAGACATGAATTACCTTCAGTTCAGACCCATACTTCAGTCTTAAGCATGTCCCAACTATGGAATGTTCAACACTGCATTCCCTTAAGAAGCATCCATATGAAATTATGGAGTCTAAAATCTGTAGTAATAATAACTAAGCATAGGTTCAGAAGTGCAGACCTCTACATACATCTATAGTAAGCTACACGAACGCCTACCCTTAATTTTCATATGGGCATACCTGAGTTGTAAAACAGACTAATTTTTTGCCTGAACTTTCATCTAGCCTAAGTGGTTTGACCAGACTGGATTCTATATAAACAAAAGGGTAGGGCCCCCCACCCTAATCAACTGAGAGCATTCCCTTTCAATATGTTTAATGTGCTATGGCGCACCTAAGTTTTTGATTGGGCTGATTTTGGGGAGCTGACGTTCTTTTAGTTGACAAATCTGATGGATAGGTTGGACTCTGAGAACACATCTTACCTTGCAACTAGCCAGTACCAGGTAAGGCTACTAGGCTAATGTAGTAACTTTTAAAATTTTACTTAGAAATCAGCCAATGTGAACAAAAAAAAAACAACAACTCGTTGCTGTATATGAAAGGGAACGAGAGAATAAATACAAACAAAAAAAAGATGAGAGAGAGATTCTACCTACCAACAACAGCTTCGATCAATCCAATGACCTAAAAGAAACATTGGATAAAAAGAAGGCCCCTGCTAGAGACTGCATTTTTACATGATGGCTAATATAAAGATCTATTAGATTAAAGAGAGGGGGAAAAAAACTATTACCATCTTAATTAGACAAGATGAGAATTGCAAGAAACAGTAGTAACCTCAAAAAAGGGGTCTGCGAGGACAAAACTAGGGGTGTGGCAGCCGAGGGATTATGGGGAGTCCTCCCAGCAACAACCGGAGATACCGCACAGCCCCTAAGGTTGCTCTGTTGCTCATTCGTTGGAAGTGGAATTTAGGATTCCTACTAAACATAATGATGGTGTTGTAAGTGGATTGTCTTAAGATCCATGAGATTGGGATCAGATCACCAACTCTATTTAGCACACCTGACCAATCTTGGGATTTAACTTCCAATCCCTTCCAATACCATCCAATCCGACTAGCTAAACTATGAGACATGACCCGAGTTCGCATGTGTGCTTGTGTATGTGAGTATACATTCCGTCCATCTTGGTCCCGTAGTCCTACCGGTCGAATCCCGGTGAGTCGTGACCCTTGGATAGTGTTTGTGGTCATCCGTAAGTCCAGTCATGAAGACCCGACTTGGATTGAGTTGAAACATATGCCATTGTGACCGCATCATCGCCACGGTTCCAACGCCACGTCTCATGCATAAATCCGTCGTGTCCATCAAAAGATGTAGGCTGAGCAATTTTTAACCCTTGATCATGGTCATGTGGTCCACCTAGGGATTGTGCATGGATTTCTAGGTAAGTTCCATCTCTTAGCACTATTTTCAACACACACTACCTAAGCCCTATTCCTACACCACCTACCTCTAAACACTTCCCACAAGCCTAGAAAACCTACCAACCCTATAACTTTGGTTGTATCTCCCTATAGCAATCATCATTCTTTTCTAACCAAGGTAAGAGAGAAATGATTACTTAGCTTAAAAGAGGTTCTCTCTCTTTCTCTCTCATTTTCTCTACTCTACTCTCCTCTCCCTCTCTCTTCTCTCCTTCTCATTCCCATTTTCTCCAAGTAAGAGTTTCAGCCCCATTTTTCCTCTAATCCTCTAAATCTAACCATCTAAATTCAATCTCACTCATTGATATGGATCCCTTGGTGCATCAGGAGCTAGGAGGTCCAAGTTTGGAGTAATCTGAGGTGGGTGTATTCTAGGATCTAGGATTTCTATTTTCATGTTCTTAGACCTCTTTTCTTTTTATATATGGGATGTTTAGGACCCATCAATCAATAGTGGAGATCCTACATCATCCATTAGTTGTGGCCAAATGGCCTATTTGATGCATGCATTCCCATGCATGGGGTTTTCCCTCTATGGGCCCCCATCATGGAGGATTACTTGGATTCCATGGCATGATAGGTTATCTAGACCTTAGAATCATGGGTGGGATGACATTCAAATCATTGATCTTGAATCTAGGACATGCATGTGGTGGATCTTTGTTATATCATATAAATAGAAGGAATGTATGGTGTGATTGATGAAGGGGAGGGCCTCAATGTGACGGAGCCCCTCCTCTTGTGACCGATTCTTTATTTTTCTTTATGATAGAATTCTGATCTTGTATATGTGGCCCACCTTATAGGCCAACAAAAATCCAGACCAACCATGGAGCTTGGACGGCCACAGCTGTCCATCCTTAGACATGTGACCCCAAAATCTAGCAAAATGGGGCACATGCAAGGGGTATTTGATGATGGGGAAAGTCTGGACATCTGTGGAGCCCACTTGGGTGGTCCACCACATAAATTCCTGGGGTTAGATCCCATGAAAAATAATGTTTATATCTTAATTCTTTCTATTACATGTTGTTGTCCAAATTGGTGGAATTATTTCTTTTATGTTGTAATGTATGGGTTGTAAGCATTGTTTATGGCTTCTTTTTCCCTGATTTCTTAAAATTTTCTTTGAGGTGTGGATCCTAACTAAGAGTATGGTAAACCTCACCCTCACCCGTCCATGTTTGATTACCCAAAAGGGTGGGCCAAGGAGGTTGGACGGTCCAGATTTTTTGGACTATCTAGCCACTCTACTTGCTGGAAAAACATAAATGTCAGCTGGTTTTTGAAATGGTGGGTCACCTTTGTAGACCTTACCTTATTGTATACTTATACAGGGATGTTGGCCTTACATTTCTTCAAATTTTTGCAGACCTAGGCCCACTCTAATGGGGTACACAAGTCAGGGACAGCAGCATTGCTGCAGTAGGAAAATAAAATCTGAACCTTGTTGTCCATAATTTGTATGAAATAAATAAAATATTTATACTATCTCAAAAATACTAAAATTTTTCAGTGAGGTGGCCCACCCATGGTAGTATCTACTTGAAAAATTTTAGGGCTAATGGATCCCATTTGGGCATCCAAACGGGTGGGCCAACATAATGGACTGCCAGAAAAATTCTGTTGTGCAGACCAACAGTATAGTTCCATAAAAATAAAATTTTAAAAATATTTTTCTCAGATGTGGGCCATATTTCTGAGTCCCATATTGATGTAGGATTAATAATTGACATTGAGTCCAAATTTCAAGAATTTTGAAGGCCCAGAACCTACCCATTTGGATGGCCCAAATTCAAAACAGTTACATTCCAGCAATAGTTCACCCTGGATAGATTATATTCTTAAAATTTATTAAAATACTGTTGAGTATCTAAAAATTGTAAACATTTACAAGAATGTGTTAAACTCATGTTAGGACCTACCTGCAAAATTTTGGAGCCATTGGACGCCTATACACACCATGGTGGTGGCTGGACCAACCCACTATAATATGGTGTCAAGATCAGTCCGAGTTTCTGGACAAATTGTTTTATTTAAATTAATTAAAATATTTTTAGATGTCCAAAAATTATAAAATCTTATGGGGGTCTGACTCACCCATGGAAGACCACCTTATAATTTTTTAGGGCCATCGGGCCTCTGTACCGACCGTGGTGTGCCCTGCAATTTGTATCAGTTTTGGGCCAAATACCCAGGCACGCCCCTACTTTGGGTTACTGGGCCTGCATTCTAATGGCATAACCCACTTGAAGTAAGTGTTGTATATCTCTCTTTTATCTGGTGGGGCCTACTATGATATATGTGGATCACCATGGGTCAGTAATCCATCTAAATTAAATAAATCTCTGAACTCCAGCAGGCCCAGGAAATGGGTGGGCTGGAATTCCAGCAAGGGGCCAAAAATTTGCTACATGGTTGATTGTTTAGGGACTATTGTGGCACACCAGATTTGAGAGAGTGTTGCATACACTCCTTACTTTCCTTCCTTAGATATTTTTTTTGGTGTAATTAGTGCCTCTTAAGGCCCATCTTTGAAGTGATAATATGGGCTAGCCTTAACCAAATTTTTGGTAGTTTTATGGGACATTTGGGCTAGAAACCTATTCCTTGAGCCTAAGACTGTATAGGGGCTGACCTTATTATTTTACGGGCCCAATGGGCTGTCTATAAGCTGATCATATGTATTTATTAGCCTTGATGCCCTCATAAAATGCTTAATTATGCGCTGACTTGCAAGGCCCACATAAATGTATATTGTTAAGTCTTTGGGTTGATGTGGCAAGGCCCACACTATCAATATAGGCCTTATCCATGTGTATTCTTAGGCTTATAGGCTGACCTCTAGTCCACCATAATGTATGAATTGGATGACTTTTATTTTGGGTCATTTTCTTAGGGCCCATTATGTAATATAGTATATGCATGGCCACCCATTTTGCGGTAGTGATTAGGTCTTTTAGACTCACTTCTTTTGGATAGGCCCATTTATCTTGGGGCTATACTCTCCCATTTATTGTGATGGGCTTAAGGGCAATAATATGCAAAAAGTTGAGCTCTTGGCTGGCCACTAAATTGACCCTGTACTTGGGCCAAAAGTGAGGCCCAACTCACTTGTGTTAAATGTAAAACTTTCCCATGAAAATGAATTACTAGGCTGCCCATGAAGCCCACCACAATATGTGGAATTATGACCTTTATGGTTGGGCCCAAACCTTACTTGAGGGTCTACTATTTGGCCCATAAGTTGGGCTTGATGTATGGCCCAGTAGGCCATACATTGTATGGGCTTTAGACCTTATATTATATGAGTAGTGGCGGGCTACCTCTTGGAAGCCAGTTGAGGTTGAATATCCTCCTAGGTGATCCTAAGGTAGGCCTATAGGTTTCTCTATGGATAGTTAAACGCCCACCATAGATCCTACGCCATTTGTTTAGGGCTTAATGTGTATGTATGTGGAACCTACCTTTATGCATGTTTGGTCCAGGCCATCCAAGCCTTGGATCGCCCGATTATGGATGCACTCTCTATCTTGGGTTACTACTAGACTCACAATCTAGTAACAAGCCCACTTGACCTTTTCATAATATACACGCACTCTCCATCTGGTGGGGTCCCTTCGCGAATAGAGTTGGCTTTCATGAGATTATCTCCGCATAGTTAACTGATTTCTGGACCTTACCAGGTATAGGAAGTTAAACTGGCCAAAAGTTTATCAAAGGGCCTTAAATGTAAAATTTTATGGTTAAAACTTTATTTGACTGTGGGGCTCACCATATTAAGAACTTGTGTACGTGTTACATGCTTATGTTTTCTTATAATCTTTGGGCTTAATCAGTGCATTCTTTTGGATCACATTTAGTGATCAGATGAGGTCTCCATCTTAGATCAGATTTTTTTGGGGCATCCCATGGGCCCAGAGTGGGCAGGGTCGTCCCAGCTTGGCCCAACCATATATTGGGCCAACTTTCACCATTTTAATAGACTTGTGGGCTAAGATAATGATAGTATTGGACCCTTGGTTGCCCACTTAAATTGCTTAGTTATTGGGCAGATGTAGTTGGGCCCATTACATCCAAACTTAAACTTATTTAGTCGAATATTATGTACGCAGGCTGTCCACCACGTCCAACTTAATGCATGGATTCTATGACCATTAAAAATTGAGCCTTGGGCCTTAATTCCTCTCTTGGGGTCCATGTTGTTAAAAGTGGTATTTTATCTTTTTATGGCTTATTATGAGGAATATATATGCATATGGTTAGTTACATTTATTTTTATCTTTAATGTAGGCCTTGGGCCTTCTATCCACATCATTCATGGTTGATATGCCTTTTTGGAGAATGGTGGTTAAATTTTCCCATTATGAACCCCTCTAGGCCTGGTTGTATTTAAGAGTGATTGGATACTCATCTTAGACTCTTGCTAGGCTCATTTCTATATCGCCTAGACCCATAGTTTGTATACTTAGTCTCGTGGGTTACCCCAGGTAAATGGGCCCCCACTAGAGGTGAGATTCCTTATGGATATTCTCTAAATATCTAGTCTTGGTCCCATCTTAGATAGGAAGAGTATACTACTTTGTATATCACCGCATAATGCATCTAGACCCATTTTCATGGCCCATATACATCATTGTATGCTTAGTTGACACTATGTGTGTGTGGTCATATTATGTCATTGGGCATTGCATGATACTTTCCTCGAGGGACATCGTACCCCCTCTTGAGCATGTTGGATGCTTGGGATTGATGCATGGTTGATTGTGTGATTCATGCATCTGTCATTGTATAGCATATGAGCATTATCGCTCTTACTTCATCAGGGCTGTAGCCTCCACAGATATATTATGGATGGCCATGTTTGGACACTGAAAATATTACTTGAGCATACCGGGTGCATAAGATGCCCATCGGTGAAATTTTTAAAACTTCCATGGTACCAAGGATCTGCTCCAGCACCGTGACTGGGTGAAATATATGAGCGCACAAGGGCCTTATACCGTTAAGCCATGACTCCCACTGTCATGTAGTCAGTTGGATAGGGGTGTGGCCTTACTTTCCTGATGTAAGAGGGCATTGCTAGGCTGAGTCTGACCAGCTCGTGAATGGGTCTACTACCTTCAGGCCTTGCTGGTGATTGGCTATCCACAGGGGGGTAGTGAGGTCTCTTACGCTCGTTTGACTGTGCGGAGTCTGTAGAGCGACAGTCATCCAGCAGTGTAATGGACCCCGATGATTTACTTTTGATGGAAATGTACTTGATATGTAGATTGGATTTGAGCACTGACATTACTTTGCATTGCATTTGCATCGGCTGTGTAAGCCTCATAATGCAATGCTTTGGCATGGCGCCCAGTACTCATTACATTACATTACTCATTGCACTATATAGCCTTGGTATGGCCTCCTACATTATCATACTACCTTAGTATAGCTTTTTATGTTCATGATCTCCTTGGTAAGGCTAGTGGTATTAGTATTGATCGTGACTCCTTTCTGCATTCTCTATCTTCTTCTGAGCACCATTGTCATACACTTTCACCACCCTCTAAGCTTTCTATAAGCTTATGTACGATTGATGCGTGCAGGAGATTGTAAGTTGGCATCTTAGCAGCCGAGCTTGGATAGGTGTGAGATCTGAAGACCCAGTGTTGTATATTTTCTTCCTTCTTTCTTTTGTTATCTTATGTATGTCTTTTTGGACCTGATGTAAGCTTGTAAAAGTTCAAATTCATAGTGGATTTTGTGATGTGTGCCTTTGTTATTCTCAGATTTACTTGTGATCTTGGGTATGCTCATATTGGAGATGATTACATTGTTATGGAAATCCTCCTTGTAGGATCCCAAGATCGGAACCTATCTCAGGAGCCGAGAATGAGGTAGTACGGAGGCTGTTGCGGCCAGAACTGGTCATCGGGTTCCTTATGAGGTCTGGTTATCGAGTCTGGGGTGTGACACAAATGGGCCCAATCAAGCCCTAAACCCACAAAACTGAGCAAAATCGAACAAAAAACTGATGAGTCCATCAGGTTGATCTAGAGATTTGAGGACATGAATTTGTAGAGATCAAGGGTCAAGATTCGAGGGGGAGAGAGAGAGAGAGAGAGAGGGCAGCGAGAGAGGACGGAGGGCAGGGGTGAGAGAGAGAGAGAGGGAGGGCGGTGAGTGAGAGAATGGAGGGAGATTGGGCGCGGCTCTGTTTTGAGCATGCGCCCAATTTTGGGCGAGACCATGGACGGTGCTCTGTGGGCCCTACCATGATGTATGTGTTTCATCCATTCCGTTCATCCATTTTTAAAGATCATTTTAGAGCTCTATGCCAAAATTAGAGGGATATAAATCTCAGGTGGTCCACACCACATGAGAACAATAGTGATTAGATATTCACTATTAAAATCCTCTTAAGGCCCACTATACTGTTTATTTGACATCTAATCTGTTGATTTGGTCATACAAGACTAGATGAAGGGAAAAAATAAAAATCAGCTTGATCCAAAACGTTTATGGCTACCAAAATGTTTTTAATGGTCGACACTCATTCAACACTATTTCCTATAATGTGGTCCACTTAAGATTTGGATATATCTCATTTTTAGTCTCATATTGTAAAATTATCTGTAAAAATATGTGGACGGCATGGATGAAACACATACATCATGGTGGGGGCCATAGAGCACCGACCACCAATCATTGGCTGGTGTTAGGGGGAGTAGCCAATCCATTCCCAAGCGTACTGAGTAAATCCTATGGGGCCCACCATGATTTATTCATTTTATCCACTCGATCCATCCATTTTAACATATAATTTTATTATATAAGCTCAAAAAAGAAGCCTATAAAAATTCGAAGTGGACCACATCATAGGAAATAGTATAAACTGAACGTCAACCATTAAAAAAATTTGGGAGGCCACTGAAGTTTTGGATCAAGTTGATATTTTAGTTTTCCCTTCATCCATGTATTTGTGATCTATTGAACAGGTTGGATGACAAATAAAAATCACTGTAGGCCATAGGAAGATTTCAACTGTGGAAATCATTATTCCCACTGTTTCCTGTGGTGTGGTCCACTCCATCCACGTCATCCATCTGAGAGAGAGAGAGACAGGATAGAGAGTGAGAGTGTGAGAGAGGACGTGAGAGTGAGAGTGAGAGAGGTCAGAGAGCGAGAGAGACTTCAAGTCTCTCTCACGAGTGGTCATGGGTCACGTGGTCGGTGGTCTATGGGCCCCACCATGATGTATGTGTTTCATCCTTGCCATCCATCTATTTTTTCATTTCATTTTATGGTATGAGATAAAAAATGAGGTATATCCCAATCTCAACTGGACCACATTATAGGAAACAGTGTTGAATGAGCGTCAACCATTAAAAACCTTTTGGGGGCCATATAAAGTTTTAGATCAATCTGATATTTTTTTTCCTTCATCTGAAGGCCTGTATGACCTAATCAACAGATAAGATGTCAATTAAAAAGTACAGTGGGCCTTAGGGTTTTAATGATGGATATTCAATCACTATTGTTTTCATGTGGTGTGGTCCACTTGAGATTTATATCCCTCTCATTTTTGGTATCAAGCCCTAACATGATTTGTAAAAATGGATGGAAGGCATGGATGAAACACATACATCATGGTGGGACCCATAGAGCACCGACCAACATCTACCAAGTTTTGTGGGCCCCACTATGATGTATTTGTTACATCCACATCATCCATCCATTTTGAGATATCATTTTACATCATGAGCCAAAGAATGAGGCAGATAAAAATCTAAAATCTCAAGTGCACCAAACCACATGAAATCAATAGTAATTGGATATCCATCATTCAAATCCTTCTAAGGCTTATTGTACTATTTATTTGACATCTAAGGTCATACAGGGCCAGAGGAAGGGAAAAAATAAAAATCAGCTTGATCCAAAACTTTTATGGCCCCAAAATGGTATGACATCCAATATTGTACTGTTTATATTTTTTTAGATTTCTTCACATAGTTTTAGATGGTATGGCCCACCTGAGTTTCATATACGGGTGATTTTTGAGATATCTCATAAGCTAAAGGGGAGACATCAAATGCACGGTGTTGATGTTCGACACACATCATGATGGGCCCATTTTACGTGTCTGTTCCATTCACTCTATTTTACTGATCATTACCATCAATTAGACTAGTTACTCACCTCGATCATACTACATATGAGAAAAATATTGGGCAAACAAGATTGATCAACAATTTGAGTGAATTTTGATTTAAACATCTGAAGTTATTTACTCTTCAATTTAAACTGATTAGATTGTCCAAAAATGGTTAAAGGTTGTTCATAATATCAAAAATGTATGAATGAATAGAAAACACAAACATCAGCTTGATCCAAAACTTTTATGGCCTCTAAGAAATTTTAAATGGTAGAAGTTTAATCACACTATTTCCTATGTGGTGTGGTCCACTTTAGCTTTGGATATGCTTCCTTTTTGTTGTTTAGACCTCAAATTATCTGTTAACATGGATGAATGGAGTGGATAAAATAAATAAATAATGGTGGAGCGCACAGAGTTTACTCTAGTAAGGGTAACGTGTAACTAAATGTAGTGGAGAAGGGTTTCCTTAAAACATTCATAACTAAATGTAGCCCACTATGATGTATGTGTTGTATCCACACCATCCATCCATTTTGAGATATTATTTTAGGGCATGACCCAAAGAATGAGGTAGATAAAAACATGTAGTGGACCTCACCATAGAAAATAGTGGGGAGAGTGATTCCCACCATTAAAACTATCCTAAGGCCCACCATAATTTTTATTTAAAATTAAACTTGTTCAAAAGTTAAAAAAGACATGAAATAAGGTAAAACACAAATATTAGCTTGATCTAAAACTTTCATGGCCTTTCGAAGTTTTTAATGGTGGGTGTCACTATCCCTATTATTTTCTGTGTTGGGGTCCACTGGAGCTTTAGATTTATCTTTTTTCACAATTTTGTTTAATTTTTAAAATTTTCTTTTTCAAAATATCATTTTTTTTATCATTTTTTTTTTTTCAAAATTATCAACATTATTCAAACTTCTTAATTTTTTTTTTTTCAAAATCTAAATTTTTATAAAATCACAGTTTTGGTTTTCTTAAACATTGTTAATTTCTTTTCTTAAACATTGTTAATTTATATTGTTAAACATTGTTAATCATTTTTTTCTTAAACATTATTAATTTTTTTCTTAAACATTGTTAATTATTTTTTTAGTTAAACATTGTTAATTATTGTTAATCTATTCAAATTTTTATTGTTAATTATTGTTAATTATTTTTAATTATTGTTAATTTTTTTTTTATTCTTAAACATTGTTAATTTTTATTGTTAAACATTGTTATTTTTTTTTCTTAAACATTGTTAGTTATTATTTTTCTTAAACATTGTTAATTATTGTTAATCTATTCAAAAAAAAAAAAAAAATTTTGAATTTCATAATTTTTTTGAACTTTTCAATTTTTGACCTAGATACATAATACATACATGAAGGTGGCCTCCACAGTAACCCCACATTAAAGCAAGGAAGGGTAAGACGGTTTACGACCGTCTCTAATGCAGACGGTCTTTGACCGTCTCATATGACCGTTTTAAGACAACTAAGGACCGTCTCTAATGCCGATGGTCTTTGACCGTCTCATATGACCGCTTTATGATGGCTAAGGACCGTCTCTAATGTAGACGGTCTTTGACAGTCTCAGATTACCAGTAAAAGACAACCAATGACTGTCTCTAATGCAGATGGTTTTTTACTATCTCAGATGACTGCCTATAAGACAGCTAAGGACCATCTCTAATGCAGACGGTCTTTGACAATCTCAAATAACCGCTATAAGACAGCTAATGGTCAACTTTAATGTGGACGGTCTTTGACCATCTCAAATGATTGCATATAAGATGGTCAAAGACTGTATTTTATTCCAGATGGTCAATAGCTGTCTTTTCTCCGTAGTTAACGACAGTTTCTGACCATCTTAAATAATTTGTAGACATTCAACGTTTTTAAGACAGTTTTGCTTCATATTAAGGACGGTCAAGAGCCGTCTGAAATTTAGAGACAGTTTGTGACCGTCTGTAAACTGTCTTTAAACCAAGGAATTTTGCAGGCGGTCCACAACCATCTCAAAATGCGTCTTTTTTTTTTTCCATTTTTTACGTAGTGTAATGCCCTTTATAAGGAGAGTTGTAAAATTGTCATAAAAGTAAAACTTTACAAAGAAAAGTTTTTGAAACTTAAAGAAAATTTTGATACACTTTTTTTAGAAAAATCTCACATTTCAGATTGTTTTGAAAAAACCAAATGCGATTTAGATTTCAAAACTTTTCTTATTGAAAGTCTAAAATCTGAAAATGAAAAACTAAAACTTGAAGACTTCACTATTGAGTTTAAAAGACACATGGAGGTATGCCCAAGGTGATCCTAAGTTGAAAAAACTCTTATCCGGATCTAGAAAATGTGGCAACCGATCTGGTTTAGGCTACGAAAAAAGTATTCCTCCCAAACATAAGAATACACCTCCTGAGTTTGTAAAAGGAGAGTCTTCAAACTCAAAAGGAAAAAGCCTAAATCAAAATCATTCTAAAAATGCTAATACTTTTCAAACCTTAAAACCTAAAAGCAACCATATCAACTATAAAAATCAGAATCATAATCCTTTAGCTGAGAAAATTGTTAATTTACTTAAGGAGCTATTAAAATCTAACTCAGTGGGTCGGTCTTATAACAACTACAAAAATAAGAAGACCAACTATACTCCTAAACCCAAGACTGTAATGAAATGAGTTCCTAAGTTTACCTGCTTGGTTGCCTACACTGCTTTCAAAGCTTTAATATGAAATTGCGGTAATGACTGCTTTAGTTAAAGTGAAAATATGCCAGTATGTCCAAGAGGGGGGTGAATAGGACTTTTTAATATTTTATGGTTATTTAAAATCCTATCAATCTAATCTTGAGTAAATATGCATGCACCAGGATTTTCTTCAGAGTAACTCTAATGGCTTCCAAGCCAAATAGAGGATTCAATCATAAAACTACTTGAAGGATAAGCAAGATGTAAACACAGTTTATGAAAGAAGTGGTTGTGTGTGAGATGAGATTAACTATGAAAGCATTTAAGAAAATCATATAAGCAATGAAAGACAATAGCAATATCAAACACAATCATTTTTATAGTGATCCGACTACTTTTCTACTCCACTTTCGACAAACGCAATCAACCCTTGAGTGTACCGGATCTCACTAAAGGAGGTTTTACAACAGCTTCACCTCAAACCAGAGGTTTTAAATTAGGTGCACCTCTAACTAGTACAACCTACACTTAGGATAACACAATGTGTCTATGCGACACTGTTTATGCTCCCATGAGTAAGGGTCAACACATAGCACCATACTTTTAGGCCACACCGGCCAAGGACCTACATAAGGACCTGAGAGTTTATGCTCTCCACAAAGAAAGGGTCAACACAAAGTACCCTACGTACACTCTCACCAGAGGCCTCCTAAGAGGACTTGCAAGGGGTGAGAAACACCTTAGACCCAATCCTGTAAAGGAATGATCACAAGGGTCCTTTAGACTCTAATGACTTACATATAAGTAGATATGCCCCATTCAGTGCGTTGTCAAAGATCTCCTCCTTTGATGACGAAGAATCTTCTGCTTCCTTGAACCGTAACTCAGAAGATGTACTAATACATGGTGACGGGTTGGGTCAAGGTTATAATGGAATCTTGCTCTATTAAATGTTTTCCTATAAGGGAGATAGAGTGATTCCAACCATCTATGCATTCAAGGCATGCTAGCTTAATAATTTGTCATTAAGGTAGTAGCTGCAAGATCCTTAAATGAGATCAATATTTGAATATCGATTTTATCGAGTGACCCTCGATCTTAGAAAAATAATCCTGAAAAAACTTGTTGAATATAAATGTGTCTCAATCTGATATCATTGAAGGTCTTCCGATATCATCGAGATTTGAATTCTGAGGATATTGAGAAGCGCTTCGATATATCGAAGATTACATGATTTTTCTTAGCAGAACTTTGGACACAACAGACCTGATATCGATTTTATCGAGTCTACTCAATGGACTCAAGATTTAAATTTCGATGATATCGAAACATCTATTGATACATTAATAATTCTGTCCAAAGATTTTTGTGGTTGCTGGACAACTTATGTCCTCATTTCGATAATATCGAGTGAGCTTCGAGGACATCGACAGAAGGGTTCGATTTCATCAAACCACTTTTCGATAAATCGACAAAGACAGAAAACCTAGGGATTTTTCTGAGTATGAAAAAAGTTTTCTAACCATAATTCCTTATGGTGATCTATCTAATTTTAAGGAGTTTAATTACCTGGTGTTTTGGGACATGAGATGTGAGTTTAAGATTTACCTGTGATGAGTTCTGGCACACTTCCAGTTGAGGCAGACGCTTGATCAATCTTCCAGTGGGGCTCTTCTGTCTAGCTGACTCAACGCTCACGCTAGTTGACAAACTAGGTCACTTTCAATCTCCCCCTTTGTCAATTACGTGACAAAAACACCAAAACACCCTAGAACAACGTCTAGAGTAACACTCTAAATTGTCTATACATGAACTTTACACAAGTTTATCTAGTTTGCACATACACACATTCAGTAGCTTCTCCCCCTAAAAGCAATCTCCCCCTGTCTCCTTGCAGCTGCTCCCCCTAACCCTAGCACCACCATCCACATACAAATACTTACAATTTTCCTTCTGGGTGTGGATTTGTTCTCCCCCTTTTTGTCAGTCATTGGTAAAGGATAACATAATAGTTGATATTAACTAAAGTGTGAAGTAATTGGGAGAACCAAAATGCAAGATGAAAGCAGAGTAAATATAAGAGAGCATTCCTTGAAGGTATATCAGTTCAAATAGAACCTCTAATGGTTAATAGTGGAAGCATAGATAGCAAACATCATAGTTAAAATAAACCACTGATAACAGGAAAATAGGGATAATGTTCACAAATGATAGTAGCATTCAAAGTAGAGTAATAAGTGAACAAAACTAAAAGGGCAGTAATATATATGAGATAGTCATAGCCCAAAATAATCAAAAGTATGTATATAAATATATACTACCCAAGATTGGTAGTGATATGATCATTCATCCCATACCAAAATAACATTCAGCCCACCCATGAGCACCTAAAAAAAAAAAAAAAAAACCACAAGTATTGAGCCTCTCCATGGGCATATCAACAATAACAAAAAATACGACAGACTTTGTAGGTTAGTAATGTATCTCATACACTCATGGGATTGTAGGGCATTCAAAAAGATCTGAATTCCCATACACAGATATAAGAGAAGAGTGTATGAGACAGATCCCAGGTGTCAGCACTAAGGCGGAGGAGCAGAGGAAGATGATGTTGTGTCGTCGCAATAATAGGTAAGCAGATCAACCAATTGTTGTACGGACTGCTGCACCCCATGCACCAAACATTCTCGAACATTGAACCATGCAATTGTTGACTCTTCATCAGAATGACATCTTGTTGTATTGTGCCAATATGATCTTGATGTAGTTTGAACCTCTTTACATGTCCAGGGTCAGACGGGGGTGAAGCCTGTTGAGATGCACGAGGGTCACCAACAGCCATTTCAGTGCCCTCTACTGGAGCACCATGTTTGGCTTCTTCTTGGATCCCTTCCTCCGGTTGATCTTCTGGAAATTTATGAAACTTCAAGTCCATCGTTTGAATATTGTTCTTGTTGAAGTGTTGGAGGGGAAGTTCCGGATCGTTTGTTGTGGGAAGACCAATCATATTGCACACATTTTGAATAATCCAAGGATAGGGCAACTAGACATCCCTAGATGTATGGATCACATATACAAGCTGGTGTACAAATAGAGTTAGGAGGCAGATTTTTTCCCTATGGCTACCGAATAGACTATCATGGCCATGAACCCAGTGAGGTCGACATGATTTGTACCATAAGGGTATACGTTGGAGGCGAAGATGCATGCAGAACGCGATACTGGGGTTCCATAAACTTTGCTTTCAGTGCATTCCCTTGGTACCAGGGAATATCACGACCATGACAGAGAAATTTAGTAACCATGGATTGGGTTTCAACGCTTTTAATGTCCAAGTTCAGAAGACCAACAGGTGATAATGTTAGCCCAAGGATGTTTGCAACCGCGGTAGGAGTAATCTCTACATCATCACCATCAACAGAAACTGTGATGGACAGAGGATCAGACACTGGCGAATGACAGGAGGCAAAGAAATTGTAGGTCGGTTCATAGTGACAAGGACCCCCAAAATCGAGTAGAGGTAGCCATCCGATTTCGACTAACAGGGATTCCAGATTATAGGGTTGTCGGGATTCTCTATCGATTCTTTCAAAAACTAACTTTCACCCAGTGTACTTTGTTAGCGCCAAATTCACCCTGGTAGGAGGAGGGGCCGGTATTTCAGATTGGGACCCGCCACGTGAAGTTTGTCGTGTTCGCTGGCAAGTGGGAGTCTCATGTTCAGTAGCTCTTGCTTGTTCCCTTGGTGTAAGAACTTTTTGTCAGGAGGATCGTGAAGATTCTCAAGGGCCGGACGATTTCCCTTTGTCCTTCCCCATTTTTCGATACTCTCAAAAATGGATTTGAAGAGATTTGAGACAAAGGGATAGAGTTTCTTTTGAAAAAAAAAATACCCTAAAAAGAGCAAGATGGAATCTTGATGTGAGGAGGAAATGGAAGGAGTATTACCGGATTTGAGGAACGTCTGAAACCCACCAATGAACCTCTGGCTGAAGGGGACAAGCAAGGAAAAAGAAAAATATTTTTTAGAATAAAAATATGATTTTTCCCAGTCGACCACCTTTTATCGGGCTGCATTCTTTGGCATCATCGAACGAAGTTTCGATGATATCGATGGACTCCATTCGATGTCATCGAGACTGGCTTCGATAACATTCTCGATCATGTAACTTCCCAAATTCCAAAGAGGTGTCGATGATATCAATCCTTTGTCGATTTAATCGATAGTCCACATGATTTATCGACAGACATATCGAAGGTGTATATTTTTCATTTATCAGCATATCAACAATCTTCTATGTATAATAAAGTATTTCTTTATATCAACTGGTATACTCAGTAAAATTTTGTATAAGCATTGTACAATCCAAAATTATAAACATCAAGATGTTTATATACAAAAGTTGAGGTGAGAGACCTCAGATATACCATTAAGAGTTCAGTGAAATTGCATCATTTCAGTAGTTATCTAGACCTAGATGCATGACCTGGACTTGTCCTATGCTCAATATTTCATGGCATATGAATTGAGTGAGTTACTAGGAAATTTTTCTTTTCTTTCACTATCCATTTTGTAGAAGGATTTTTAATTGTGGTGCTTTTAGTTTCTTTAATCAAGTTTGGCAACTGAATCATGTTTCCTTATCTTACAAATTCATTAGTTTTCTTGTTTAGTTCAGCCACTTGATTCAATAATTCCTCCTTCTGTTGGTCATTCTAGGTGGTGATGGATGTGTTTTTCTTCTATTCATATCCCTAGGTGGACTCTTGACATTTTGTATTGTTCCTCTGGCTGGTCTGTATTTACCGATATGATTTTGACCAGAATTATGTTAAGTCTTCTTAGGTGACATGCATTCAAACTTACAATGACTAGAATCACCACATAAATGACAGACATGAGTGGTTCTTGTTTTACTATCTGAAGCAGCAGATTTTTCAATTTGTGCTGTATTTCCAGTTTTTGTTTTAAATTTTTCATATCCTAAACCACTCTTGTCCTTTCCAGGTCTTCCCATACCTAAGAGTTTTTCTAATTTCTAACCACTTTGGGAAAACTTTTAGTTTATCTTAGCAAGTTTTTTGGATTCTTCTACATCAAACTGGAGTGTGTGATTTTCATTTTGAAGAAGCATCTTTTTATCTTTTAATAGCTCAACCTTTTTGTTTAGTTTGTCAAACTCAGATTTAAGGAAGTTATTGATTCTTTCTAATCTATCATTATCTGAATGATATTGATGTAAATCATTAATTATAAGTGTATTAATTTTTAAAGTTTTATCCAGATCTTTTTACAGCAATTCCTTTTTATTTTTAAATATTCCAAGTCTTTTAAGGATGTTGATGCTATGAATGTAGAGTTGATTGTAAGCATCCTGTAGTTTGTCTTGTTCTTCTTCTTCCTTCTCAGTTTCCTCTTTATCCGATGGAAATGATTCATTGGCTTGCAGTTCTTTCACATTCTCCGTTTCAGTGGGAATAGTTAAGGCAGTGGAGACCATAAGAATTTTCAAAGATTTCTGGTCTCCATCGATCACTGAGTCACTAGATTCTGAGTTTGACTTTTCTGTATCATCCCATGTGGCAACCATTATTTTTTCCTTAGTTTTTCTATTTGGGCATTCAGTATACAGATGTCTAAACTTTTGACAAGTATAACATTATGGTTCCTTGGACTTTTTACCATATTTACCTGTAGAATGTTTATTGTTCATCTGTCTTCCTTTAAATGGATGGCCACAACTTTTTTGGAAGAACTTTCTGAACTATTGTGCCAACAAAGCCACTTCCGCATCTTTGTTTTCTCTTTCACTTTCAATGTCCTCGGTTGTTGTATTCTTTGAGGTTTTGTGGATAGTAGTTTTGGATTTTGGGGTTTGTTTGAAGTGTAGTTCAAAGGTTTGTAAGGAACCTACTAGTTCTTCTACTTTCATTTTATCTATGTTTCTACACTCCTCAATGGTTGTTACTTTAGGATTGAACCGTTCCGGTAATGATCTTAGTATTTTACTATAGATTTTTAGGACCGGAACTTTCTCACCCAATCCACCCATGGAGTCGTAAATGATGTTTAGTTTTGTCAAAAACTCCATGAAGGTCTCATGCTCTCCATTCTGAGACTTTCAAATTGTGATGTTAGGGATTATAGTTTGGATCTCTTCATAATGCCTGTTCCTTCATGGGTTGTTTCCAACAAATCCCATGCTTATTTGGCTATCCCACACATACTGATTTGATTGAAAATGTCTTGGGACACATCACAGTAGATAGCATTCATTGCTTTAGCCTTAGTAGTTTGAATTTTTTTTTTCGAATGCTATCCACTTTTCTTTGGCTTTAGGTTTAGTGATAGTAGTGTCATTCTCAAGTGCTATTTGTTCGGTTGGTGGCACATATCCTCTTTCAACAATCTCCCAAACATCATGACCCAAAGATCTCAGAAAGTAATGTATTCTAGCCTTCCAGTATGCATAATTTGATCCATCAAACACTGGAGGTCTAGTGACCGATCAGCCCTCTCCTTTGGCCATATTACCAACTTCAATCAAGATCATTCTCCAGGCGGTGAAGCCCTTAAGAGAGACCCTCTCTGATACCAATTGAAATTGTGATAATGATAGCTTTAGTTGAAGTGGAAATATGCCAATATGTCCTAGAGGGGGGTGAATAGGACTTTTAAATATTTTATGGTTATTTAAAATCTTATCACTCTAATCCTGAGTAAATATGCATGCACCAAGATTTTCTTCAGAGTAACTCTAATGGCTTTCAAGCCAAATAGAGGATTCAATCATAAAACTACTTGATGGATTTGACTGTGTGTGAGATGTGATCAACTATGAAAGCATTTAAGAAAATCACACAAGCAATGAAAGACAATAGCAATATCAAACACAATCATTTTTATAGTGATCCGACTACTTGTCTACTCCACTTTTAGCAGACGTAATCAACCCTTGAGTGTACCGGATCTCACTAAAGGAGGTTTCACAACAGGTTCACCTCAAACTAGAGGTTTTAAATCAGGTTCACCTCTAACCAGTACAACCTACACTTAGGCTGACACAATGTGTCTACACGACCCTGTTTATGCTCCCATGAGTAAGGGTCAACACATAGCACCCGACTTTTAGGCCACACCGAGCAAGGACCTACACAAGGACCTAAGAGTTTATGCTCTCCACAGAGCAAGGGTCAACATAAAGTACCCTACATACACTCCCATCAGAGGCCTCCTAAGAGGACTTACAAGGGATGAGAAACACCTTAGACCCAATCCTACAAAGGAATGATCACAAGGGTCCTTTGGACTCTAATGACTTACAGATAAGTAGATATGCCCCATTCAACGTGTTGTCGAAGATCTTGTCCTTTGATGATGAAGAATCTTCTGCTTCCTTGAATCGCAACTCAAAAGATGTACTAATATATGGCGACGGGTTGGATCAAGGTTATAATGGAATCCTACTCTATTAAATATTTTCCTATAAGGGAGATAAAGCAATTTCAACCGTCTATGCATTTAAGGCATCCCAGCTTAATGATTTGTCATTAAGGTAGTAGTTGCAGGATCCTTGAATGTGGAAGTTCATTCCTCAATCCACTATTGAATGTCAATGATGAGGGTGGATTAGAGGATGAACTCTCATAAGAGAAAATGCTTAAGGTATATGATTTATTTTAAAACACACAAAATCACTCTCTATTTTCTCTATCCAACAACAAAGAGCAAGCTCTCATTAAATTGGTAAAAGGTTTCAACGGATATAAAACAGTCACATTTTTGACTCAGTTCATTATCATCAAGCAGGATCGATATTATCGAGTGTATACTCTCAATAGCATTAACTGGCCGCTCAATGACATGAACTCAAATGTCAAACGCTTTTGAAACCTTTTGCAAGATGGTCAAGAAATTCAAACATGCGTCAATGTCATCAGATTTTGAACTCTGATTTCATCGACACGAGGTTCAATTCCTCGAGTTTCAAGAAAAATATATGATCAAGCATCACTCGATATCATCAGAATTTGAATATCGATGATATCGAGGACAGTGTCTATTTCATCAATAATTCTAAGGAATTTTCATATAAACTTGCTGGACAGTTTGTGTCCATCTTCGATGATGTCAACTATGCCTCGATATGATTGATATTTGAATATCGATTTTATCGAGTGACCCTCTATCCTAGAAAAATAATCCTGAAAAAATTTGCTGGATATAAATGTGCCTCAATCTGATATCATCGAAGGTCTTCCGATATCATCGAGATTTGAATTCCGAGGATATCGAGAAGCTTTTGATATATCGAAGATTACATGATTTGCCTTAGAAGAACTTTGGACACAACAGACTTGATGTCGATTTTCTCGAGTCTACTCGATAGACTTGAGATTCAAATTTTGATGATATTGAAACATCTATTGATACATCGATAATTTTGTCCAGAGATTTTTATGGTTACTAGATAACTTATGTCCTCATTTCGATAATATCGAGTGAGATTCGAGGACATTGACAGAAGTGTTCGATTTCATCGAACCACTTGTCGATAAATCGACAAAGGCAGAAAACTTAGGTATTTTTCTGAGTTTGAAAAAAGTGTTCTAATAATAAATCCTTAGGGTGATCTATCCAATTTTAAGGATTTTAATTTCATGGTGTTTTGGGACATAGGATGTGAGGCTAAGATTTACATGTGGCGAGTTCTGGCACACATCCAGTTGAGGCAAACGCTTGATTAATCTTCCTGTGGGGCTCTTTCGTCTAGCTGACTCAACGCTCACGCTAATTGACAAACCAGGGCACTTTCACAAGCCATTCAAAGTGGTACCTAAACAATGGTTTCTCTAGACACATGACAGGTGACAATGGTCTATTCACCAATTTTAAAGACATGACTGATGGTTCAGTCACATTCGGTGATGGTAGCAACTGCAAAATTGTTGGCCAAGGTACGGTCCAACTTTTTAACCTCCATTTATTTGAGAATGTTTTATATATAGAAGAGTTAAAAAACAACTTATTAAGCATTTCTCAAATATGCGATAAGAATCATAACGTAAAATTTACCAACCTAAGGTACAAAATTTTAAATAAAAATGGTTCTGTAATATTAACTGGTCGCAGAACTTCTGAAAACTGCTACATAGTACGTGATTCTAGCTCATCTAATTTATCATGTTACATGGTCCATACCGATGAGACCGATTTATGGTATAAATGCCTTGGACATGTACATTATCTCAACTTATATAGATTGAGCAAAAGAGAGTTAGTAAGAGGCTTACCCAAAATAAAGAAAATAGATAAAATATGTGGCGAATGCCAGATTGGCAAATAAACTAGGAGTTCTCACAAAAAAGTGGACTCCAATGCCACATCTAAACCGTTCGAACTCCTCCATATGGATCTTATTGGACTAACTAGAACGGAAAGTCGAGGTGGTAAGAAGTACATTCTAGTAATTGTTGATGACTTTACCAGATATACTTGGGTAGTCTTCCTAAGAGACAAATTAAAAATTCTCGATGAAGTAAAAAGGGTACTTAGACGTATCCAAACTGAAAAAGAGTTTCAAGTCTATAAGATCCGCAACGATCATGGATCAGAATTTGAGAATAACGGTTTTGAGAAGTTTTATAGTAATCAGGGAATATCACATGAATTCTCTACGCTCAAAACACCACAACAAAATGATATAGTAGAAAGAAAAAATAGAGTGCTTTAAGAAATGGCAAGTGTAATGTTAAACAGTATGAAGTTCCCTAAAAATCTATGGGCTGAAGTCATAAATACTGCATGTTATATAATTAATCATGTTTATACAAGAAAATTAAATAGTAAAACGGCTTATGAAATGTGGTTTGATAAGAAGCCTACTATCAAATACTTTCGAATTTTTAGCAGCAAGTGTTACATTTTACGTGACCAAGAAAATTTGAGTAAGTTTGACACCAAAAGTGATGAAGGAATATTTTTAGGGTATGCTCTGAATAGTCAGCATATCGGGTTCTTAATAAGAGGACCGGTGTTATTTAAGAGTCTATTAATGTGGTTATTGACGATCACTTGAATACACGTATCTCATGTTTAGAAAATGATGAAGTACTTCTAATTGATAAACCAGTTTCTTCATCAAGTCAAAATAACTCTGAACTAAGAACTGTTAAAGACCATCCAACTAATCAAACTCTTGGAAACCCTCTCACTGGTGTGTACACGCGTAGATAACTAGAAGATTTGTGTAATTATGTGTGTTTTACATCTCAGATAGAACCGGCTAACGTAAAAGAAGCAGTTACTGACGAAAACTGGATATTACGATGCAAGAAGAGCTTAATCAATTTGTTAGAAATGATGTTTGGTATTTAGTTCCTAGACCGAAAGATAAACATATTATCAAAACTAAGTGAATTTTTAAAAATAAGTCTGATGAACTTGGTAATGTAATTAGAAACAAGATTAGACTAGTTGTACAAGGGTATACTCAAATTGAAGGCATTGATTATGATGAAACCGTTGCCCTAGTAGCTCATCTTGAATCAATCAGACTATTTATATCCATTGCATGCTTTAGAAAGTTCAAAATATACTAAAAGGATGTAAAGAGTGCTTTCTTAAATAGCGATTTGCATGAAGAAGTATATGTTGAACAACCAACGGATTTTGAAGACCCTAAGAATGCTGATCATGTCTATCGCCTACAAAAGGCTCTCTACGGTTTAAAACAAGCTCCCAGGACATAGTATGAAAAGTTGACTAAGTTTTTCTTAAGTCATAACTTTCTAAAGGGAAGTGTTGATAAGACTTTGTTTGTTAAGAAACATAATGATCACATTTTAATAGTACAAATTTATATTAATGATATAATTTATGGATCTACCTATACTAACATAACTGCTGAGTTTGCAGATCTTATGAAATCTAAATTTAAAATGAGTATGGTTGGTGAATTGAATTATTTCCTAGGGTTGCAAGTTAAACAGTAACCTGATGATTTTTTTATTTCTCAAACCAAATATGCTCTGAACTTAGTTAAAAAGTTTAAATTTGAGAATGAAAAAAATTTTAGTACTCCTATGAGTACTACTTTGAAACTCTCAAAGGAGTCTATAGGTAAGAGTGTAGATTCTAAACTATATCGCAATATGATTGGAAGTCTGCTTTATTTAACTGCAAGTAGACCTAATATTGCATTTAGCATAGGAATTTGCGCTAGATATCAATCTAACCCTAAAGAGTTACATTTAACTGTTGTTAAGCGGATTATGCGATATGTCGCAAGCTCTACAAATCTGGGTCTTTGGTATCCACATGATACTAGTGTTCAATTAGCTGGTTACACTAATGCTGATTGGGCTGGTAACGTTGATGATAGGAAATCAACCAGTGGTGATTATTTCTATATTGGGAACTGTTTAATTACTTGGAAAAGTAACAAATAAAGTTCTGTATCGCTTTCAACTATTGAAGCTGAATACATTGTGGTAGGTAATGCATGTACTCAGTTTGTATGGATGAAAAAGATGTTAAGCGATTACGTAATTGCACAGGATTCTATGGTTTTATATTGTGATAATTCTAGTGTAATTAATATATCTAAAAATTCAATCCATCTTTCACGAACTAAGCATGTTGACATTAGATATCACTACATTCGTAAATTAGTGGAAGAAAAGATAATTTCTTTGGAATACATACCGATCGAGACTCAGCTTGCATACATATTCATGAAACTGCTTGACAATAGTAGGTTTTCTAAATTGAAATTTGATCTTGGTATGTGCAATTTGAATTGATTATTCATACATTTCTATATCATAATATATATATTTGTTATTTTATGTTTAAAATTTAAAATTTCAAGAAAATTGCACATTTTTTATTGTGCATGACCAATCAAGTACATACTTGACCAGTCGTGGCACGACCAGTCATGTAGCACGGGTTGATGCTTTATTTGGGGGAAAATCCCTTTTTCTTCATTGTGGGTTTCTTCTCCAACAAGTCCTAGGTCGACCGGTCGAACTCAACTCCTAGTTCTTCCAAGTTAGTACTTTATTTCCATTTTCCTTGTAGATTCAAGTTCTTATCACTCCTTTTTCATCATTAGTGTGATTTATTTCTTGTTTCATTGAGGTTTTTGGGGTTTTCTTCTCTAAAATCTGATTTTGAGAAAACTCACTCTACTTCTTTTGCAACCCCTTGGTTCCTTGATTTCTTAGTTGCAAATGGAAGGTAGAGGCAAAAAGAAAAGTTCTCATGGTCCTTCATCTTCTAGATCGGCACCTATCATAGTGCGCCACCTTCGATCACCCGAAAATGATCCTTCCTATGTGCCGGATATACGGTTGTGCAATGTTATAGTTAAATGACCTATTCATGTTGAACATTTTACTCTATTTGAAATCCTTCCTCTTCTTAAATCTATAGGATGGGATAAAATTTTACATTGGGGTGGGTCGGCATACCGGTCCATTACACAAGCTATATATACATGTATCTCTGATTTTTCTACTGAAAATCTTACATTTATTATTGCAGCTAGAGAAGGTCCATTTGAAGTAGACCGTCATCTGATCTCTGGTCTAATACAAATACCTGTCATTAATGAAGGTATTCTCATTATCACTCTAGTAGTTAAACTATCAGAATCTGAAAAATGAATGCTTACTAGAGAATTGTGTAATATAGATGCGTAATGGAGCACTAATGGAAATGTGCTTGCTTCGAAGTATTTGTTACCTAGATACAGAGTCCTTCATAAGATATTCATTTCCAATGTTTATCCTCGTTCTGGTAACAAAACCGAACTCATCACATTCATGGTATTCTTCATGCCATTGATTCCAGAACCAATGTATGTCTTCCTTCTTTAATCTGTTATTGCATCATTCAATTCCATCTCCATCCTAGACACAGTGATATCCCTTTCGTTTATCTTATGATTGTGTTGGTCACCCAAAGATTAGTGGTTATGCCTGTTGGAGAGGCTCTCATTCAACACCTAATCTTCAACAACTCCAATATAAACAAAATGAATTTGAGATTGGCTGATGGCCAAGTCAATGTGGGTGTTGGAGGAGCTGCTGCAGTGAGTGACGTCCCAAACTCGAAAATCAAATTCATAGGAATCCCGATCGCCGAATTTGGTGCCGACAGCCTCTGTAGTACCCCATTCTCGGCTCCTAGCATTCATATGCCAGATTCTGATCCTGGGATCCTACAAGAAGAATTTTTTTTGTTAATGTACATTTAACTAGTAATAAGCATAACCACAAGATTACCCAATTCACAAAGGCAACATCATCATCATATATCCACTAATATAATCATTTGATTATAACAGTGAAAGGAAAATACATAAATAGAAATTCAAGCTCCAGAAGACCACTGCACGCTCCAAGCTCAACACTGTTGCAACCTAACATCACATGCACGCATCTATCGTGCATAAGCTTATAGAAAGCTTAGAGGGTGGTGTAAGTGTGTGCACAAGGTAAGTATCAAGTATTCAATACAATGTCATAATTATACAATACCGAAAAACTGATAATCCACATACCATACAATGTCTGAATAAGCAGAAACACTGACAAGAGCAGGAATTATCAGAATAAGCAGAAATACTGACAAGATATAAATCATACGATAACAGAGTAAGTGGAAGTATGAACAAGTCTATAAGTCAATCAATATCAGAATACGCAATATAGAACAGTTATGCGATAAGGAGTCATAAAGAGCCAAATATCGGATGCCGAGAATGCAATGCAATATATAAATCCTGCTAAATCTGTCTAGGCCATATAAGTACAGAAATAGCAACCCAAGATGCCATATGCCTGCGGATGTAATGCAATATGTGATGCGAATGAAATAACCATGCTGGAGTGTGAAGTCGAGATGATAGTACGTAGTATCGCAGGCTATGGTGTCCACCACAAGCAACTTCTATCCAAACCAGTCCCATACCTAAATTTGGATAGTCATACTCAGCGTGGTAAACTCCTGATTTCAGGTTAGTCGTGCGCCCAACCGAAATCCTTGCCATAACGAAGGTACACAACAATTAGTTGCGCACCATCAACCCGAGTGAATAGTGAATAAAATGAATTCATGAGTATGCAACTCCCACTCCATAATCCACATATCAGTACAGTTCCTCTCTGGGATCATTACCGGGGTCTATTACAATCCAAACCAGGTTGTCGCCCCATCGCGCGCAACAAGGTGAGTGGAAGAGACCTCACTATCCGCCTACCAATATCGGGCTCGGCTCGTCGATAGCGGACCCATTCCTCGAGCTGGTCAAACTCAGCCTAGCATTTCCCCCTCATCTTGGGCAGATAAGGCCGCACCCCCTCCAACAGACCACGACATAGTGGGAGACGCGGCCTAACGGTATACAGCCCTTATGCGCTCATACATCCACTTGGTCTAGACGTTGGAGCAACCTCTAGAACCAAGAGGGTTTAGGGACTTTCACCCAGGGATATCTATAGCACCCCATGTAGAATAGATTTTTGGTGTCCCATCTGGCCATCCACGATACGACCCTGATGTCGCTAGGGCATATGGTGGTTATGTCACACAAATACGAAATGCATAAGTCACACAGTCTAATCATGCATCAATCCTGCACATACCGTGCACTCATGTGGGTCAACTCCGTCTATCAGGGAGCCCTATGAACAACCTGCCCTATAGCATATGCAATGGTCAATCACATCTCATAACAAACATGCAGATGATGCGTGTGGGCATGTATCATGATGCTATACTATCACATACTCATAATCGGTGTCAATAACCGGCATCATCAATCGACATCGACAATCGACCTCGACAATGTGGACATTTAACCAACATTTTCCCCAAGGGGTGACCCACATAGATCCTAACATATAGTGGACTCATGACCTCACACAAGGCCCAAATATACAACACAATGGGCCTTACTCAAGAGTTTAATATACGTCATGATGGGCCTCTCACATGGGCCTAACATACATGACAATGGGCTCCATCACCTGGTCCTTAAATGCATCACAATGAGCCTCATCACATAGGTCTCGACAATCAGCCTCGGCAATCGAAATCGGTCTCAACAATCGGAATCAACACTCAGAATCGGTACTCGACAATCAGAATAGGCCAATACAATTAGCCTCAACAATCAGAATCAGCCTCGATACTCGACTTCGACAATCGAAATCGGCCTATACAATCAGAATCGGCAATCAGTCATGACAATCGGAATCGATCGATAATCAGAATCTGCAAATCGGTCATGTCAATCGAAATCGGTACTCGGCCACGATAATCAGAATCGATCAATAATCAGAATCGGTAAATCGGTCATGTCAATCGGAATCGACAATCAGCCACGACAATCGGTATCGATCGATAATCAGAATCAACAATTTGGTAATGTCAATCGGAATCGACAATCGGGATCAATCAGTAATCAGAATCGATAAATAGGTCATGTCAATCGGAATCGGCACTCGGCCACAACATTCAGAATCGATCGATAATCAGAATCGGTAAATCAGTTATGTCATTTGGAATCGGCAATCGGCCACGATAATCGAAATTGATAATTGAAATCGACAAATCAATCACATCAATCATAGTCGATAATCGGTCATGACAATCGGGATCGATCGATAATCAGAATCGGCAAATCGATCACGTCAATTGGAGTCGGTAATCGATCATGATAATCAAAATTGATCGATAATTAGAATCGATAAATCGGTCATGTCAATCGAAATCGGCAATCGGTCATGACAATCGAAATCGACAATCGGTAATAATGGGCCTAATAAGGCCTAAGGGAAGGTTACAATGAGGACATCTAACCATCATTGCCCATCAATGTGGACATCTAACCAACATTGCTCCCAAGGAGTAGCCTACATAGGGCCAAACATATAGTGGGCCCATGGCCTCATACAAGGGTCTAATATACAATATCATGGGCCTCATAAAAGGGTTACATACACATCACTATGCGCCGCATCACATGGGCCTCGAATACATCACCATGGGCCTCACTCATGGGCCTCATATACATCAGGCGGGCTACATTAATGGGCCGCACTAATGGGCCACTAGTATATCAAAGTGGGCCTCATCACATAAGCCTCACATGCATCACATTAGTCCTCACACAAGGCCATATTAACATCATAATGGTCCCTATATACGGGCTACATGTACATTATAATAGACTATATCCCATGGGCCCCGAACACTTCGTAATGGGCCACACCCCATGAGCCTCTCATACATAATATCGGGCCTTGCTATCTGGGTCAAAAATACATCACAATGGGCCACAACCCATAGGCCCTAATACACAATGGGTGGGCCCTACACATGGGTCTAATATACATCACAGGTGGGCCCAGCACATAGGCCTCGAATACATGACATGTGGGCCCTACACATGGTTCTCATATGCATAAAATGGGCCACGTATCTGGGCCTCAAGCACATCAAATGGGCCATGCGTCATGGGCCCAGTACATATCATAATGGGCCTTGCACCAATGGACCACACTAATGGGTCTCATACACATCAAGTGGGCTTCAAATACACAATAGGTGGACCCCGCATATGAGCCTCAAGTACAGAACAGGTGGGCCCCATCACATGGGCCTCCTACAACAGGTGGGCCTCATATATATTAAGTGAGCCAAATGAGGCAATTCATGGTTTAGCAAAATAGATGGAAAGTGTGGTTGAAACATACTCATCCTGGTACGGCCCACATGCCGATGGGTGGCGTGGTGAATACATACATCAACGCGGATTCCCACACCACCCTGGATAGATGGACGGCTGGAGAACCATATACATTCAAGTGGGGTCCTCGTCCTTAGGTGGACGGAAGATTGGATATAACAATACATTATGGTGGCCTCACGCCGTTCGTTCAGATGGACGGATGGATATAGAGCATATACATCGAGGTGGGTTCCACCTGCCATGGACGGAGCGGATATTCAACACATCATCAAGGTGGGTCTCATCCCAAGCGTGCAGCACGTGTGGGGTGGGCCCCACGTCAGCTGAAATGGATAGACAGTGTGCATAAGCACGTACATTACCGTGGAATCCATTCGACCATCCAAGTCATATGGACGTAATGGATATACAATACATTCACCAAGGTGGGTCCCACTCCCACACGTGCCACACATGTGGGGTGGGCCCACACCTCCAAATGGAAGGACGGTTTATATATAAAACATATACATCACGTTGGTGCCACAACGGCTGCCAATGGATGAGCGGTTAAGTACCTCTCGGTGCCCCCCCCCCCCCCCCTCCCTGCTTGCACGGTCCAGAAATGGACGGTGTGGAAAAATGATACATACATCAAGGTGGCCCCACACAACACGCCCAATGACTGGACGGTGGAGGAAGGTGGGTCCCACATGCACGTGGCCCACCACTTATATATAATAATATTTTATATTTATTATTATTATTATTATTATTATTACATATGCAAAAAGGTGGGTGGACGGTGTGGTAATACACACATATTGTATGGGTCCCACCGTCCATATCTGGACGGTGGATTGCATGGATGGAATGCATACATTTAGTGGGCCCCACCTCCCCACGTGCAGCATGTGTGGAGTGGATCCCACGACTGCCCAAAAAAAAAGGATGAACAGTTTGATATAACACATACCGCCTGATGGGGTCCGCAACATTTACTGACGGTGTGGATTAAAATCCATTGGTGGGCCCCACCCTCACACGTGCCACGCATGTGAGGTGGTTCCCCACGTCCTATGAATGGACAACATTAATGAAACACTTACATCAGGGTTTGTACCACCGTCCAGCTGCTGGACAGTGGATACCACACATTACAGTGGTTCCCACAACACCATCCAGGGATGGCGTACATCTAATGGGTCCACACGTGTGGCCCACCAGCAACTGCATAGCCGTCCAGGGCTGATAGACGCCTGGACGGTCTGGATAACATATAAATATGATGGTGGTCCCACATGGGTGGGCCACACGTTTTAGATCAATATAAATTTGTGTTTTCTCTCTGTCCAGGTGTGTTGGACGTGCTGCCTACGGACGGTCTGGATTGACACACCGTCAAGGTGGCCCCCTGTTCTGGACAGACTGGATGAATACATCATCAAAGTGACCCTGGGATCTGGCAAAATGGATGGACAGTATGGATACACGCATACCTCAAGGTGGGACCTAGAACTTGCCGGTATTAATAAAGCAGCAATAGCTGCTGGTCGTCCAGTAGATGGAAAGCCCTGATACAAGTACACACATTCAAGGTGGGTCCCGCGATGTCAAGGTGGGTCCCGTGATGGATGGTGGGATATAACACATACCTCGGTATTGGATCCACCGTCCACGTGGCTGGACGGTGTGGATCTAATATATACTTCATGCGTGGGTCCCACAAGACCGTCCAGACACGGACAGTCCTGAATATAAACACATATATCATGGTGGTTCCCACCTGTCTAATTCATTGGCGGTGTGTATGGTGGAACCCACAGCACTTGCTAATGTCAGTGGGACTGACAGTGCCTGGTGGCGCCAATACACCAGCCATATAATTGGTGTGAAGTATCCAACCAATCCGTTCAAGGTGGGGTCCATCTTGTGGACGGCATGTATCAAGGTGGGCCATAAAAGGGAGAGAGAGAGAGAGAGGTGAGTAGTGGAGGGACGTCGCCACTACGGGTCCCTCTTTGAACCATGCATGCATCAAGACAGGTCCCACCATATGTGGGCCCTTAAATCATAAAATCACAACATAAAATCACTCACCTTAGATCTTTTCGTCCTTCTTCCATCAACGCGTTCTATAGCTCCAAAGAATGTGATCTAACGGTTGAGATGAGGCTTTGATGGTGGAGATGGGAGGTATAAAGGTGGGCCACACATGGCTTCTCTCATGAAGCTTGGACGTGGGTTGCTTACGAGGTGGGTTTGAGAAATGAGAGAGAAAGGGTTGTAAGAGAGAGAGATGGGAGAGTGATGGTTGAGAGATGGGTGATAGGTGATGGATGTGTACTTGGTTGTAAGAGAGTGTTGACTTTAGGGTTACTTGGGGATAGGTGAAAGGTGATGTGTGATGTGGTACTTGATTGATGGGATGTGATGTGATTAATTTGAAAGATTGTCTTGAGTTTGTAAATGCGCGGCGTTTCCTCGAACTGAATGCGGGCCCACATCTCCTGGTCCAGGTATCGCCTCGACGGGCAAGACGCGACGTTGGAACCGCGGCGACGGCGCGGTCGCACTGGTACAAGTCTCATGTCAAGCTGACTCTAGAATACAGGATACAACTCAGGATCGTGCGTAACTGTTGTTTACCCGTCGTGGGTCACCGAAATTCGACCAAGGGGACCGCGGAAGCCTACGAAACAGTACAGGCTACGATACGAGTCTTACAGAAGAAAAAAAGATGATTTACCTCCATATGACATTAACATGGACAATATTTTTCATGAGATCAAATCCGACTCAGCAGATATTCCTGACTATCAGCCATCTGACTTCGATGCGCGGTTGCGCTCACTTGAGGAGAAGGTAGAGAATATGAATGTGTCCTATGATTTTCAGTTCAAATATATGCGCAAATATCTTAGGCGCTTGAATAATGGGCTTCATAAACTTGATCCTACCATACCTGCTCCTTCTTCAGGATCTGATTAGTGTTTTCTCATATGGCTTGTAATAACTCTTATGATACTTAGCTTTCTTTCGGTTTGTGGGATTGAATTTGGTTGAACTTTGTTGATGTTAGTTGATTATGCTTGAACATTACTTGCTTATGAATTTAATATCTTGACTATCTTAATCCTTTATTCTTCATTGCTCGTCTTATTCTTCCTTGTTTATCTATATCCTGTTTCATGTATTGATTTCTTCCTTTATCATATTGTGACAAAAGGGGGGAGAATTTTATCATGCTTGATATATGGTATATGGCGTGTGGATTGTGATTGCAATGGATTGTGGACATGTAAGCCTTCTTTGTAAGGGGGAGGAGTAAGGGGTAGTATTGTTGGAGGCATTGATGCGAATTAATTAATGCTTTGTTTTATAACCGGTGCATGATTCTTTAACCAGGTTGACCAGTTTATATTGATAACTGGTGCATGATTCTTTGTGCGTATAATGCTTATATTATTATGAAGTGTGTTTTGTCACAAATTTAACAAAGGGGGAGATTGTAAGTGTTATGGTTTCTAGCTCTTATGATTATCAAATTTTGTAGTGTCAAAACATCTTGGAATCTGTGTCTTGTGCGGTGCATCGATATATTCAAAACAATGTAAGAACAATTGTCTTTACTTTAAGATCTTCAAATGCAAGATTACTTGTTCATGTTTGAGTACAACATCAAGTGTGAATTCAATGTTTCAATATTCATAGTACAAGCTTCAAGTCAAGACAAAGTTCTTATACTTTGAACCTCAAGCTCAAGCTTCAATGTTAGTCAAATTCAAGGTTCAATAGGTCTCAAGTTCAAGTTTCTATGTATGTTAAGATCTCTAGCGTCGTGAACTTTAAAGAACATCTATCAGCTGAAGGAAAAGAAGTTTCAATATTCATACATTATGTATAAGGTATAAATGACCCTAGATTGATCATAGGGTTGGTCATTTTATATACATAATTTAAATTGAGTCACTTTATAAGTGCCTTGACTGTTTCTCGACTAGTCTTGGACTATGTTCGAGTAGTCCTAGCACTGGCTCGACTAATCCAAGAATTCCTCGACCAGTCCTAAGTTTGTTACTGACTTTCAAATTTTTTTATTAAAGCCTCAACCAGTCCTGGAGACTGCTCGACTGGTCGTGTGAACAGTGCTTGACCTGTGCTCGACCAGTCCTGCAGCCTCGACTCAAAGTCCAGCAACTAAAAATGGTTCCACATGACCAGTCGTGAACAGGACTCGACCGGTCGTGGAGGCCACTCGAACGATCGATCAAAGCCGACGACTAGTCGTGAAACAACTTTATCCTATCGCGCTCAAAATTTTAAAAATTTGTTAGTCCTATGACCAGTCGTGCCGACCTTGGGACCAGTTGAGAGTACGATTTCTACAACTATAAATAGAACACAAATTTCAGGGTTTAATATTCAATTCAAGTTAAATCAATATGCCACTCTGAAAGATAATTTAGTGATATTCTTAAGCTATCTAATATTCATTATATATTCTCTTTAATTAGCTTTCTTTGTATTTGATTTTGTATTCTACATTCCAATTATATTTGAAAGAGGGATTAAAGTATTCCCATTTCCTGGAATCAAAATCAAATCAAGCTAACCCAATATGCTTTAAATCTAAAATCAATCTAGACCTAGAACCATTTCATAAGTGAGTGTGGATATTGAACTTCTAGGTTGAACTTTTACTCTGATTTGGTTCTTCCGGGCTGCATCTAAAGGAGAATATCCAGGTATTTTACATTATTGTAAATTTTTATTTTTTGGTTTCATTGAGATTGTGCCAGAAAAATCTCTCTGTTTTGATTTATCTAAGGTGATCCAAAAAACTCAGAGTGTGGGATTTTTGAATTGTGTAAGCCCACTTGAAAGACACAATTGTGAGGGTTTTAGGTAAACCTTGAAAGACCTATTTTCATAGTGAACGCTAATATCTACTGTGTGAGGATATTAGGAGTGGAGTAGTTGTGTGACCGTTGTTTAACAGTTGGTGTACACACAATCGAACCACTATAATTCTTTATATTTGGTGGATTTGTGGTTTATTTTCTTTATCTTTTGTGATTTAAGATTGTGGGAAGTATTTGTGGATGTGAATGTTGTAATCTTTACATTTCAGCATTGTGTGGTGAATGTTGTAATAGCTTAGTTATTTCCTTTGCTATTTCATTTCTTTCATATCCTCTTCAGTTTGAGTTTTTGATACTTACCTATGTTCTAGTAAAGTTCTCCTGCCATAAACCATTGGTTTTTGGTGTCAGGTTGTCCTTAAAATCAAGTTTGTATCAACCTCTCAAAACTAAATTTTTGAGGTTGTTTTACATTTCCGCATTGTGGATTGTTTAAAGTGTTATCTTTATTTAGTTGTTTAAATTTCATTCTTAAATTTTTAGATTTGGCATAGTCTTATTCACCCCCCCCACCAAGGATTTAATAACTCGGCCTTTTCAAAGATTAACTCGGCCTTTTCAAAGATGAACTTTCTACCCTAACCATGAAGGGTCTAGGTACTTAACCAATTCCTCGTAAGGAATATATAACCTCCAGTGGGGGCCCATTTCGTTGAGGTAACCCACGAGACTAAGCATACAAGTTACGGGCCTAAATAATATAGAAATGGGCCTAGTAAGAGTCTAAGGTGGGCATTCAACCACACTTAGATACAAACGGGCTTAGAGGGGTCCATAATGGGGACATTCAACAACCTTTTTCCAAAAGGCATAATCAACCATAATCCATATAACTACAAGGTCCAAGGCCCGCATTTAAACCACATACATAAGCCCCACATAAAGGCATAAGAAAAAGGGGCCAACACTACCTTCAACAACATGAGCCCAAAGAGGGGAATCAAGGCCCAAGGCCCAAGTCCCAATAATCATAGAATCCATGCATTAAGTTGGACTTGGTGAGCAGCCCATGAATACAAATACATGGCCAAAAAACAAGTCTAAGTTGGGTGAAATGGGCCTCACAACATCAGCCCAATGACTGATAATTTAAGTGGGCACTCAAAGGCCCAATTCCACGCTCACCTCAGCCCACAAGTCCATCAAAAAGATGGAAGCAGCCCTTACATATTGTTGGGCCAAGCTGGGACGTCCCAGCCCAATTTGGGCTTACTGAAAGTCCCAAAATCTGGTCTATATTTGGGTCCCATAAATGATCATCAATGGTAACCCAAAAATGCATTAATTAAGTCCAAGAATATTTTAAAATATGAGGGAGCAACAAATACCCAAATTCCTTAATATGGTGGGCCCCACATCCAATAAAAATCCAAGAATAAGAATGTTTATTTGGGGCCTTTGCTGGACTTTCAGCCCACCCAATATCCTAAGCCTGCTGAAGTCCAAAATTTTGTCAAATCATGTGGGAATTAATCTCATAAGGGCCATTATTACTCATAGGGGGCCCCTATCAGATGGAGGAAGAGGATTTGGCACACAAATCAAGTGGGTCTGCTGGTGGACTGTAAGTCCAGCAACAACCCAATTGCAGTGGACGTCTCATGGGCCTGGGTGGTCCAAGGCCTGGACGGCCTGGGCTAAGGCATACATCAAGGTGGGCTCCACATAAACTAAGGTAGGCCCCACAGGGGACGTCCACCATGGGTGGATCTTCCCACATGGGCCACCCAAATGGGGAACGACATGGATGAAACACGCATTATGGTGAGCCTGCATGCTGGACGGCCAGCCATGCTGGACGTCCAGCAGGGGCGTTCGTCTAGCTCAATGGCCCCATAATCATGGCCCAATGGGCCCTCTATAATATCAAAGGTGGGCCCCAAAATTATACACCAAGTCCAATGGGCTGGGGCCTAAAAATTTATACACAACAAAGGGGACAACAAGGTTTGGAAGAAAATTCTGCTACATACATGTTGTTGTCCTTAATTTGGGCACTCCATTGGAGTGGGTCCAGGGGCTCTAAAATTCTGAAAATTGGGGGCCAAGGTTCCTCAATCTGTATATAACAAGATGGAGTCCAGAAAAGTGGCCCACCTATAGTAGAAATATTTATGAATTAAGGCTCTTATTAGACTACATTCCGCATGCGGAGGCCAAGGCCGGCTTAGGACATGTATGTGTCGTTCACAGTGGTCGAGCCTAGGCATGGACATATCACATGCCAAGGCTGGAGTCAAACCCGTAGTGACACATCGAATGCCAAGTCTGGAAAACGACCTTGATACAAACGTGGCCGACGATCTCACCCAAAGATATGTGCCATTAAGACACGATACACCGCGTAATTCCAAGATAACGGATAATATCTCTATGATCATAATATCTTGTTAATTGAGTAAACCACGCCGAGATTAACGGACGTGAATCATCCAACTCACAGGTATAAATACCAAGGGAAACCATTACTATAGGTACACAAGATCTCGCACCCTCTTTGTACACCCCACTTAGACCCAGATTCCCTAGCCTGACTTAAGCATCAGAAGGTCTCCCGGCTTAGCTAAGGTTTCCTTTGCTTACTCCTTTATGCAGGATAGGGTTCGTCGAAGGCATGCTGCATTGAGTAGAGGATAGTCCAAATTTTGACCTCAATAGTAGCTAACAAAAGTTATGAAAAACTAATAAAATATGAGGATTTACAATAACAACGAATTAATAATATAATTATATATAAATTATTTATTTATACCAAAATATTTACAAATACCTTATTATTTAATACAAGCCTAAATAATGTTGGAATTTTCTTTGAGCCCACCTTGATTATTATTATTTTGGCATATACACACTCACACACATACTCTACATGGTCCGTAGATGTCACGATCTGTGTTGAAATAGAGTCTGTCTACCGGTGCCATGCAACTCCTTTATAAGGTAATTTCCACGTGGATGTGGGGAAATACAAATATCATCCCCATCCAAAATTTATATGAACTCAAATAATGTTTCAATGGCGTTCAATTCCCGTTTCCTTTGCAGCTCGCATGCTAAACGGATACTGTGAAACCGATGAAAACAGTGGATGTCACAGAGACAGGGGGACCCACACGACCATGGTTGGTTTATACGGTCTACTGCACGCAACTCGCCTCTGAGAGAATTTATGCACCTGGCGCCGTTCCCGAGCTGGCGTGACCTCACGAGACTGGAGTCGTCTGCTCATCTGTTTTTAAGGCAGTGAATAAAATGCCCAGTCCATGGGGCCACCATGTTGGATACGTAAAATCCACTCAGTCTATCAGGTTCTAGCTTCGATGTTAGGTCGACAGGCCACGAATTAGTTAGATCCTCAAATCAGGTGGGCCACATCAAATGTAACAATGAAAGATGGTATGCCAACCGTAGGCTTGTGTGTAGACCACCAAGCTGTGTATTTTTCATCAAACCCTTTAATCAGGTATAAATTACCAGTAAAAAAGAAAGAAAAAAGACAACAATCAGCTTGGTAAAAAGTTCAGACGGGCCACACCTCGTGAGTATTGCAGTTTTGATAGCAATTTTACATTGTTCTTATTAGGTGAAGATCCCAGTCTACTCAACTCTGAGGTCTGATACCATTTAGATTCAATTGGAGACGTAGGAGTAAGACAAGAATGATGAAAACAATCAAAGAAAAAGACTCTTAACTCGGCCTAGTTAAACTTTTACTTTGAAGCTATCGGTTTAGAGTAATACGAGGTGGAGGCAATTAGAGTAAAGCTCAGGCCGCTGCACGATTAAAAATAATTATTCAACCAACCACGTCCGCACGAGCAAACAACAGCTGGGCGCAGCAAACTCTTCTGCGGAAAGTGAAGTGTACCGAAATACCCCCAAGTTATATGGACATGCTCTTTCCAAGTAAAAGAGTATAAATAGGATCTCATATTGAGAAAACAGGTACTTAATATTTGATACTCTTCCTCTGTTAATCAACTGAGATCCGGATTCCTCTAACCTAACTTAAGCATCAGAGCCAATGCCTCCTTTGCTCACTACTGTTGCGTAGGTTTATGATGTCAGAGCGGCTTAGACTTGGTTGGTCTGAACCGAGAGTCATTCAGGTTTTGCCAGCAACAGTTCTCATTAGCATAGCTCACCAGAGTTTTAATCAGGCTCATATTACACATGTACGGTGAAAATAATGGTTCTCAGCCGATTAAGGGAGTGGATTTTACAATTTCATCATGGTGGACCATACGTTGTCTGGTTGTTTCACGCGCTGCTGCCTAGATCAGGCGATCCTGTTTCGGCTCCACGCGTACAGAGGTTGACAGAGATGACGGTGGCTGACGTTTGGAGATAGTTCCGTACGGCAAGGACATTCTGTCGTTCTTGATCGTCCGTCGCTGCAATCGCTACAAGCACAGTCAGCCGTCGTCAGCAGTCATTGGACGGTCAACATCGTGATTCTCTATCCGTCCCACTGATTCTTTGTGCGCCACATGCCCACTTGCTCCGACACGGATTTCGCAGGGATATCCCTCGTGACCCGACTGTGGGGCCCACTGTGATGTATTCGTTTCATGTATCCGAGCAAACTTAGATGTAGGCGTTTTATCGATCCGAGCGCGGATTTCCTGCCAGAGCCTTTTTCCACGAAGTTAATGCGCTGGCAACTTAGGTGCTGCCCATTTCGTTGTTTGTGAGAAATCCACCCCGCGCGTCCATCCGTTTTGTAAATTCATTTTATGACATGTGGCCAGAAATAAACCGAATCCAATACTTAGGTGGGATGAAAACGTGTGGGTTGAACTTCCGCAGTTGATATATTCGTGGGGCCACGAGTTTTCAATCGAGATATTATTTGTGTTTTCAGTTCATCCAAGCAGGAATGACGTTACGAACGGTATGGATGGATGGCATGACCCGGGAGTTTCAACTGTAAGAGTTTTCCTACCTACATTTTCCTTTAGTGTGGCCCACTCAAGTCTTGCATCCTGCGCACATTAGTCCCAATTACTGAAATTAGCCGAAAAAACGGATGGATGGGGTGGATTTCTCAAAAACATCATGGTGGCCCCACCTATGTTTCCAGCGCAGGAAATCTGCATCCAACTTTGCAAGGAAAACTGCACTAGTTTACATAAGTAGGCACTTACTAACTTCTGCTCACCAAGAGCCGCATGGATTAAACTATATGAGATCCAGCTCGTCCATCCGGTGCACTTCATCATTTTAACGGTTGGGCTCGAAAATCATGATAATTGAAAACTCAGGGAGGCATGGACATAAGAAATAGTTGGGACAAAATGCGAGCCACTAATTCTGTGTAGGGCCCAGCATGGTGTTTATATGCCAAGCAGCCGATTAAGGCGCATGCACCTTAGCAGGATGAAAGGAGGCACTCTCACGTCCATATCCGGTTGGACTATATCTCAGGTCCAAGCACTTTGGATTATTTATTTTCATTAAAATTTGTTAACTGTAACCCGACAAAAGGGGAGGGAGATTGCTGGTAACCGTAGACAGGGCCCACTGTGATATTTGTGTTAAATAAATTCCATCCATCTATTTTGCTAGTTCATTTTAAGACACCTGAAAAATAAAACAGATCCAAAACTCAAGTGGGCCACACGGAAGTGATAGGTAGAGCAAGAAAAGCTTACCATTTGAAACCTTCCTAAGGTCCACCTGGTGTTTTTATGTCATCTAAACGTACAAAATGTCTCTGAGTAATGCTACTCAGATGAACTGAAAACACAATTACTAGTTTGATACCAAATTTTTGTGACCCCGTGTTTGTTTCAACGGCCTGTTTTTTACTGAGATCATATTCTAACAAGAACAGGAAATGTGTATGAATAGGGTGGATTTCTCGTAATCGTCGTAGTGGGTACCAAATAGGGGTCACAGGCATTCTGCCTCTCGGAGCTAATTTACGTACACGGACTCCCGTGATGTGATTCATAGTAACCCCTCCGGTTGCAACATCGGTGCTGTAAAAGTTACAAGAGTCTGTTTTTAATCCATGCCATCCATCTAATTTTCCAGCTGATTTTAAGAAATAAGCTCAAAAATATAATAGATCCAAATATCAGGTAAATCACATTATTGGAAACGATGGTGATTGAATGGCCACCCATAAAAACATATTTGGGACAACAAAAGCTATGGATCAAGCTGATATTTTTGTGGTCCCTCGTCTAGATTTATATGACCTTATCAACAGGATGGTGTGACCTTATCAACAGATGGATGGCAGAGAAACATTTTAGTGGCCAACAAAAAGTTTTTAATGGTTCACGCGCATTCAATCACCACTCTTCAGTATAGCGAGTTCCACATTAGATTTGGATCTGCTTTAGTTTCAGGATCATGCTTTAAAATGTACTTTCAAAATAGATGGACGGCTTGGATATATGGCATGTCTATCGTGAACGTATCAATAGTGTAGATTTCTCAGGCACTCCCCCTCTCGCGCGGATTAGGTACTGCGCCTGCATGTGGAGCTCGGGACACGCCGAGGCTCCAAGGGCCACCGGATGTATGAATTCTATCCACACAGTCCATCCATTTTTTTTTTTTAACATTTTATCACACTAGATAAAAAAATTAATAATAAAAAAAATAAAATAAGACATCTAATTTTTAAATGAGCCGCACCATAGGATGCATCAGTGCTAAGAATGCCCACCATTGAAACCATTTTAGGGTCTCCCATGTTGTTATTTACCATCAGGTTGGATATGGTCATATACACCTGGATGAGGTGAAAAAAGCAAATATCATCTTAACTTCTGTGTCCCCCAAAGAATTTTCAACGGTAAGAATTTAATCATCACTTTGTGGTCCATTTGAGCTCGGATATTGATTTTTTTGGGTTCATGACCTAAAATGATGGGTAAAAATAAATGGACAGTGTGAATAAAATTTAAACATCATATTGGCCCTTCTGCAGCCCGTCGACCTCCGCGCCACTCCCCCTCTCAGAACTAATTCACGCACACAGACTCTCATAATCCGATTGGGAAATTGACCGTACTCACCTCGAAGTTTGGGTCAATTACCTTGAACGCTATGAAACTCCATATATTCCCCAAAGGGCCTTCTAACAGCTTTTGAACCTTGTTTCGGATGAAAACGCCCCTGACCTTAGTTTAGGAATTGTACGGTCCTGAAGTGAAGCAAAAGTAACCCCTTGTTATAACCCCTGAGAAACTGATGGATTGGCTACTCCCCGGGACACCGGCCAATGGCTGGTGCTCGGAAATTTGTGGGCCCCTCCACTACATACTTGTTTCATCTATGCCGTCCATATATTTCTCCATATCATTTTATGGTAGGAGACAAAAAACGAGCATAATCCAATCACGGTGTGCCCCAGGAGGATTTTAATGGTGGATATCCAATAATTATAATTTCCCCGTAGTGTGGTCCACCGGAGAGTTATACCACTTTCATTGTTTGGTTCAAGCCATAAAAGGATATTTTAAACTGGACGGACGGCCTGGACGAAGCATATACATCATACTGGGGTCCACAGACCACCGATCACCTGCACACGAGCTTCGGAAGGGGCAAACGTTGCACTTATGTACATTTGAAAACCCTCTCCCTCCTCTTCTTTTGTTTTGTTTTCCTACAAAAGCCAAGATCTAGGGACCAAAGGCCGGAGAGCGACGTTGTTTCTCCTCGTCATTTCGATCGTCTAAAAGCCTCTTCCACTACGAGGTTTATATTTTATTTTGTTTCAACTGTAGGTAGACATCTGCCAAGGTAAAGGAAGAACAGAGTCGACAAGCTGTAGTACTTTGGTGGTCACGCGAAAGGGAGTGTAACATAGGACACACCTTGATCAAACCTCCACCATTGGATGATAGACAACCACGGCATCATGTTTGTGACGGTATTTGAATCGTGGGTACCACTTGTCACGACCGCAGTTGTGATGTTATATGGATCGTGCTCGTCAAGGATATAACACTGGATATAACTACCACCCAGTGTTCTTCATTACCATGATCCAACATATATGAGAACCACGATCCAGTGTGTTTCATTACCATAAGATTACAACCCAGTATACTTTATTACCATAAGATTACGAAGACTGCATCGATTGAATTCGATTTGATAATTAAAGTTGTGTACGGTGATGCAACTCAAAAATGCATCACCTCATGAGGAATGACCGATGTAGTGAATCTAAGAGAAATGAAGTGTACAGGCGGTCAGTTTACACTGTGCTTCACAAGACACAATGGGACATTTCAAACGAAATAAAGGTTTTATGTGAGAATATGAAGCTTCCAGAAAGTAGAAGATCTGATGGGAGATCGGGTTTGAATTACATGCCAGTGAGAAGATAAGCCAACACCCAGATGCTCGAGATACAAACGAATAGGTGGCACCTTCGTCCCTACTAGTTGAGGACGAGGCCAAGACTGATGATGACTTATTATTTTTTTTATTACTTGTGATAATGTAATGTGAACTGTAATATATATATATATATATATATATATATATATATATATATATATATATATATATATATATATATATATATATATATATATATATATATATATATATATATATATATATATATTATTGATTGATTCATCAACTTTGGTGCATGTTAACCACTTTCCAATGTGTATACTAACCACGATCCATTGTGCATTTGAACCACGACCCATATAGGAAAACATGAACTCAACAATGGGCCGTGGTTGTCATGACAATACGATCGCGATTGAAATGTCATATGGGTCGTCTTTCTTATTAGGTCGCAGTTGTCAGTACCAGATCTACAAGGACGACAACCACAATCCATTACAGATGTAACCACGACCCATTTAACATTACAGCCACATCCCATATCAGCTATGGCTAATGATTCATGTATTCCCCGACCCATATAACACGACAACAACAACCCACATATTATTCTAGTCAGGGTCCATGTATCATGACAACCACGACCTACACAACCTCACAACCCTTACCCATATACAATGACAGTGGGGACCCATGTATCATGATAAACACAACCCAACGTGGACAATAATCAAGAGCTTTTATGCATATGAACCACGAACTCTAAGATCTGAATAGTATACGTAACATAAGTCGTAGTTTTCGTGATATATGGATCATGGTTTTCATGATAATTTGGCGTGCTTTGCTCAGTGCAGTGGTTGTCAACAACGCTCCGGTACGGATGACAATCACGATCCATTACAAATAGACAACCACGACGCATGCGCATCGTCAACCACGACCCTTATAACATGACAACCATGAATCCATACAAATGACAACTATGATAAATGCTTCATATCAACCACGAACCATATAACATGACAATCAGGATCCATATTTCATTATAATCATGACCTATACAACATTACAACCACAATCCATATTCTAGTCCAATGTGAAATGTCCTATTCTGGTTTCCAGGAAAACGAACTCGATATTTTGAAACATGACAATAGCAATCCACATAACATGATAATAGCGATCCATAAAACATGAAATCCATTATCCATATAACATGACAACAACAATTTATAAAATATGACAACAACAATCTATAAAACATGAAGACCACGACCATGTAACTCTGACAACCTACGATCCATATATATCATAACAACCACAATCCATGTTATATGAAAAGCACGATTAAAAAGATTTAAAAAAAAAAAAACAGATAGAGTCAACAACGATCCTTTGCCTCGATCGTGTATTGACAACATGAAGGATCGTGGTTTGTCATCTACAAAGTGTCATGGTTGTCATTGTGCAAGGTAGAGGATGACTTTGTTCAAGTTGGGACAACGAAAGCCCTCACCATATCTAGTTTGAAGCTCAAGTCTCTAGCCCACAACTCTGTATCGTGGTTATAATGTTATATGGGTCATAGTAGTAATGTTCGATGGGTTGTAGTTAACATGACCATATATATCGTGGTTGTCATTATATATATATTGCGTAGTTGATCACACCAAAATTAACGGTTAGAAGGTGTCAAGAACTACGTGGGCCGTACATCCACCTGACAAATCTTATTATTATTATTTTTATGATATACCTTTATATACGTATATTACATGCGATGGTCAGTTTAGATGACATTTATATATATATATATATATATATATATATATATATATATATATATATATATATATAGTATCACTGTGGACCCCATATACCTTTGTTTGTACGGAAGTAATATGTCGCATGTACATACACTAAAGATGGTGTGCTAAAGGCAGGAATCTTTTGCCTGAAATGTTGTGGTCCATTGGATTCCAATATTTTGATCATTCTTTGGGTTTCTTAATGTTAAAAATAAAATGGACGGTGCAGATTAGAGAAAAGGCACTTTGATGTGACTTATGGAACACCGACTATAACATCCCAAACGCAGAACATCAACGGACACTTTTACGGACGCTTACGATTCCATTCAAAACGCAGATCATCAACGGACGCTCTTATGGACGTTTATGATTCCAAATGCATAACTTCAACCACTTGTCCCTATACGGAACGCCGACTATATACCGCTGCTTCTTCTCTAGGACCCCTTCACTTTTTATCTATCCCTAACCTAACAATTTTCCTTTTTTTTACTGGTTTTGAATCTTTTTCACTGGGCCCCTCCATTGCCACTCAGCGAGTACATCTACAAGTTCAGTGCAGCTTAATCAATATAAATGGAAAAGCAAGGTAATGGTTGACAGGGACGGTGTATGGTGGTTATTATGTTATGTAGGTCTGGGCTGTGAACCATGACCCGATGTATATGACTATAATGAGATGTATAGCATGATAATCATAATCGTTGTTGTGATCGGTGATGATATGCTGAATTGATTGTGGTTGACAATGTCAGTGTATCATGGCCCACGTGTTATGTGGGTTGTCGCTGTGAACCACGACTCAATGCAGATGACATCAACGATATGTATGGCATGGCAACCACGATCATTGTTGTGATCATGTTTTGTTGTATAATGGGTCGTGGTTGACAGTTGAACTGGATCGTGGATCACATCTTCTATGGGTCGTGCCCGTGAACCACGATTCATTGTAGACGACAACAATGATCTGTATGTCATAACAACCACGATCGTTGTTGCAATCGTGGTTGGTTTGCCTAATGGATCGTTGATGACAGGCACATGGATGACTTCAACGAACCTTGTAACACGACTGTCAACCACGATCCAGCACAAATGACAACCATGATCCAGCGTAAATGACAATAACAAACCGTTTAGCATGATAACCACATTCCCTTAATAAGTCGTTATAAACACGATCCTTTGTGGATTTCAATCCCGATCCACTGTGTAGTACAATTACGACCCATGTTAGATTTTGCAAGACCATCCTATCATTATTAATTAACAATCCACAACCATATTGGAATGCAGGTCGAAAGAAGCCAACCATGACCACATGCTTAGACTTTGAAACGACACAGGTATCTCCCAAGTGCTCCATCAAGTTTTTGAAAGTCTTGGTTGAAGGTATGGAGAAGAAACCATATAGAAAGAAACTATTTAGAGACACCTATTTTGGATTTCTGCTAGACATTCCACTGGCCTAGTGGACAGCACAGTCTCAGATCATGCATTGCCTGATGCAAAGGCATGTTGGTGATCTGAAATTCGATGTTCAGGGCACCAAGATAAGATTTACAAAGCTCGACTTTGTGCCAATAATGAGTCTTAAGTTTAGACCACTTAGCAAAGATGTTGGCAGTCATGCCGAGGCCAGAAGAGCAGAGGCAGGAAAAGGCATTAGGGAGACCTACCTAAGAGCTGGGGGTGTTAGTAAATAAAAACTGAAAGAAACCTATTTGTCACTCACTGATAAAGATGAACATATGGACGCGATGAAGTTGGCTCTAATAATTTTCATTGAGATTCTATTGGTTGGATCTCTGCAAAAGAATAACTGTATTGATACGTTTATAGACATGGATGATAACTTAGAATATTTTAATAACTACCCCTGGGGCAGTGTGGGGTATAATTACTTGAAGAATGGGGTTAACATTGCGTCTGGTATTATTCTGGGGGAAAGGGCGACTGGCCAATACCCCAAACCATACAACATATGCGGATGCGCATATGCCCTACAAGTACGACATTCTAGTCCTGATTCATACTTTGAGTTCGAATTATTCCCTTTATCCTCCATACATGTCAAGCAATATGTAATGCATGATAATTATTCTTATACAGATTTGGGCCTATGAACGGTTCCCTCAACTCATTGGTAACCGTAGGTGGGCCGTTAGAAGACTGCCTACAAGAATTCCTCGAATCCTAAATTGGGTTTAAAAGAAAATAGACAGATATGAAACCATATCCGCCATATTCACAGTTGTGTCGGTAAGATTTTTTCAATTGGTATTATAATTTGAATCATGCAGTATGTTTATAATTAATAAATCAATTTTTCTCTCGCAGGTGGTGCTAGCTTCAGAGCTTTGACCAACGGTCGAAGAAACAGAGACCGAGGTTACCAGGAGTATAACTGCGACAACATTCATACGAAGGATAAGGCTTTGTGGTTAGCACCCACGACAGAGACAACGGAGGATGACGAAAGAAATAAAGCTGAGCCTGATCTTACAGCCTCCCTCTTAAAAATGAAAAAAACAACGGAGCTTAATGGGAAATTTGCCCATTTGCGGAATGTATTGAAAGATAATAAAAAAATAAGATCCGCACTAAGGAAATCTAATAAGTAGATTGATTTCCTCGCCACTGAGGTACAAGGAATAAAGGGTGAATTGAAGTGGATTAATGAGTTTGGAGTAGAAATAAAGAGCCACAGGGAGGATTATGCTTCTTTATGAGAAGTGACGTCAATGAGATATGATATGAATACAAAATACGTACGTGAAATCTCCTCGCTTCATCTAACATATTTGTTAATAGCTCACTGTAAAGGAAACTGAAAAATGGATTGTGGTTGTCATCCACACAGGATTGTTATGATTATACAGGAAGGGTCGTGGTTTTTATGTACCTAGGGTCCATGACCCAACATTGATGGCCTAAGGTCGCGGTTTCTATGTAACATGGTTAGTGGTTTAAATGAAATATGGTTCACTCTTATCACAGATAGTGGATCGCGGTTTTTATCCATGATGGACCACGTGATTGAACTACGACCTAACATGGATGACAACCACGACCCATTGGCTATAATAACCATGACCCTATTCCTGATCGTAGTTGTCACCCACATATCTTTCAACCACAACCCAATACGGACATTGTCTCTTCGATCAACCCTCTTAGTGCAGAAAATTCTTCACTGCAGGAGAAGGTGAAGCTGCATAGAGAGGAGATCAATGCTTCACTGCATGAGCAGGTGAAGCAACATAGAGAGGAGATCAATGCTTTACTGTAGGAGAAGGTGAAGTAGCATAGAGAGGATATCAATGCTTTACTAGAGGAGCAAGTGAAGAAACTCAGGGAGGAGATCAATGTTTCACTACAGGAGCAAGTGAAGCAAATTAGAGAGGACATCAATTCTTCACTGCAGGAGCTGGTGAAGCAATTCAGAGAGGAGATCCATGCATTGAAGGTACATGAAGTTGAATCTATCATGAATCGTTGTTATCATACACCAGGGGTCATTGTTGACATGCACACTGAATAGTAGATGAGTCGCAATTGACATAACATGATAGTCTCCTATCTAGACAATGGACGTGGTTTCTACGAGATGTGGATCGTGATTATCATTCAGTGTGGATTGTTATTATCGTCCGTCGCGATCATTATTTCCATCCAATGTGGATTATGATTATCATACATAATGGATCGTTCATGACATCCACGAACCTCCATGGATGTGAACCACAACCCACTATGGACCACAACATGGCTCCAGTGGCTGTAATAACCATTTCAGATATATGATTTCATTACAGGATAATTTTCTTTCAACCAGCCCTTTGATCGTAGAGAATGCTTCATTGTTGAAGCAAATAAGGCAGTGGGGGGGAAATACAACAAATAAAGGTATATAAAATTGAAATTTTTTCCTATCATATTTTGTCATTGTTGTGTTCCTTTTTAGGTAGTTGTCATGATCTAGTGAGGATCGCTGTTACATGCAGTTGCCCATTCAACGAGTCCTCTTAGACATGAGAATGCTTGCTTGAATGAAGCTTAAAGATGAGGTAGAAGCAATAACTGTATATGAAATGAAAAATTGGTTGTTGTTGTGTTCCACCTTGGATCGTAGTTAATGTCAATAGTTCCAATTTTGAGGCTGGGATCAGCCAGGTCTCTAGTTTTGAAGCTGGGACGACCCATCTTAAAGATGAGAATGCTGCACTACAAGCGCAATTGTACGTGAAATTACATTTGGATCGTGGTTTAAATTGGATATTATATTATCAACTTCATATATAATATGTCATTTTATTACAGCTCAACATCGTTACCCCACAACTGAGTGAGGAAGGGAGACCACGTTGCGATATAACACTACGTGAAAAATAAAAAATAAATTAAAAAAAGACAGATTTTAAGACGGTTGTGGACCGTCTTTAAAATTCTTTGGTTTAAAGATAGTTTAGAGACGACCATAAACTTCTCTAAAATTTTAGACGACTCTTGACCGTTCCTAATATTATCTTAAAATGTTGTATGTCCACAAATCATTTAAGACGATTTTTTACCATTTTATATGTGGTCATCTGAGACGGTCAAAGACCGTCCACATTAGAGAGTCTTTGACCGTCTTATATGCGGTCATCTAAGACTGTCATTGGCCGTCTACATTAGAGACGATTATTAGTTGTCTTTTACTTGTAATCTAAGATTGTCAAAGACCGTCTCTATTAGAGACGATCCTTAGCCGTCTTATAGTCCTGTCAAAGACTCTCTATTAGAGACTGTCAAGGATCGTCTCTATTAGAGACGATACTAAACCGACTTTAATGCTCAGGTCAAAAATTAAGAAAGCTCAAAAAAGTTATAAATTTAAAATAAAATAAAATAAAAAAAAGTTGAGAAGCTTAGAAAAATAATTAACAATGTTTAAGAAAAATTTAAATTTTGAAAAAAAAAACTGTGATTTTATAAAAATATAGATTTTGAAAAAATAAATAATAATAACTTTGAATAATGTTGATAATTTTGAAAAAAAAAAATATTTCAATAAAAAATGACATTTTGAAAAAGAAAATTTAAAAAATTTAAAAAAAAATTGTGAAAAAATTGACAACTTGTAAAAAAAAATATATTTTAAAAAAGAAAACTAGATTTTGTATTTTGACAAGAAAAATTAAAAAGTTATATAACAAAAGTGAGATAAAAAAATGATATTTTGAAAAGGAAAATTTAAAAAATTAAACAAAATTGTGAAAAAATTGACAAATTGTAAAAAAATATATATTTTTTAAAAAAGAAAATAAAATTTTATATTTTGACAAGAAAATTTGAAAAGTTAGATAATAAAAGTAAGATTTTGATGATGTGTTGTATATCCTTGCCACCCTTACATTTCTCCAACCCATTTTTGGGCCGGGTATAAAAAATTGTATAAATTTAAATCTTAAGTGGACCACACCACTGGAAAGAATGATAATATAGTACCTCGCCATTAAAAATTATAAAGAGCCCATCGTAAGGTTTTAGTAATGTTTATTTGCAATCCAACTTGTTGATAATGTAAAGAAGATCTAGATGAAGGTAAACTACAAAGATTAAATTGATCCAAAACTTTTGTGGCATTCAAAAAGTTTTTAATAGTTATTCATCATTGTTTTGATTAGTATGGCCCACTTGAGATTATTTAGTTCTTATGATTTGAAATCACATCCTAAAATATGATGGAAAAATATGTGGATGGTGTCGATATACATAAAATATATCAAGGTGGGCCCTACACGGTTAGAGTAGCACCCATGAAGGAGTTACCTAAATAGTGACATGGTACGATAAGGTCACCTCATGGGAACTTCCCATGATGTTAATCTATGTGGGCCCTACCATGATGTGTGTAGAACATCAACACCATGCATTTGATGTCCCCTTTAAGTCAAAAAATCAGTCATATACAAAACTCAGGTGGGCCATAGCATATAAAACTATGTGAAGACATTTCTAAAACATATAAAAGCATTTGGTGGGACCCACATTGTTGAAGGTCAAATATTGCATATTAGACCCAGTTATTGCCTGGATTTACGAACATGATACCGTTTAATGGCCCGATTTAATCATATTTGTGATGCAAGGTGTATTTACGAGCATGGACTGAAAAAAAGGTGCTTAAAGCATAGATTTAACGCTCTGATGACACCAAAGGCAAGGGACAGACCTCAGGGGACTAAGATCAATGGATGTGCACGCCAGAGATCCGAAAAAATTGAGGAACTGAAGCTCAAGTGGCCTAAAAGACGTCCAAAATACAAGATCACAGGGTTCTCGCCATCCGTTCTGCTCAAGACTTCATATATGGCCTGAGGACCATAAATTAACCATACACGTAGAATTTCAGCCATTGGATCCTTACTGAAGTAGCCCAACAGACAGATTAGCCCCTAAAACCCTGATTTGGGGCCCACCTGCTATCCGGATATGCTTCAATTTCAGTCCTCATGGTTAAAATGAGATAGAAAATAAGATGTATGGTGTGGATTTCTCATATACATCAAAGAGTGACCCATATGTACAGTGCATGTGCAAGGTGCACAGTTGCACCGGACGTGCACCAAAAGTCAGAAAGTCGATCAGCATGCGCTGACTGACTCTTCTTCTCAAGAGGGCGAAATCACACAGTGGACGGGCAAAATTTGCCGGGTGATCATAGTGGGCCACCACCATCGTCCAAACAGATGATCTGAACCATCCAACTATGTCATATGGTGGCCAAGACCCTCACCAAGGTCTCTTTTTCGTCCCATGCACGCACGCACAGGTAAATCGCGACCAAAAAGAAAATGGACGGTGCCATGGAAAGTGTTGTGGGCCACACATAATCCAAACCAAATTAATCCATTTCTCAAAGGTTTTTCGAGAGGATTCCAATGTCCGTAATGGATTACCCATCCGACATCAACCACGGGCCCACCATCTCTCATAACGCAAAATTGTGCAGGCTCTGTTTAGCTAATAGACCTGCGGTCGATCCAGGTGGACCACCACCGTTGATCGAACCAAAGATCTGGACCGTCCAGTAGGAGCCCACGGGCCCTCTCATCCAAGCCTAGGTAAAGAAATCTCAAAAAGCAACGGAGATCGGTTTTAACCATCTAAATGGAGGACGAACGGTAGAAGCACAAGTCCTATGAGTCATGCCGAATCCAAGCTAAATCAGTCCATCTTCGAGCAAAAAGATGACGTGAATCCACTGGATGGAGTGGATTTTCTTGCTAAGCATTGATTATGGACCGCCAATCATCACATATGTGTAAGATTTTCTTAAAATTGCATAAACAGTGTGGATTTCCGACTCTGTTACAGCAACCACTCCAAACCGACTTTGGCTGTGCACCGATCTCTCCCTTGCTGGCTATAAAAAGAAAAGAAAGAGAGAGAGAAGGAGATCCATCAGTTGCTGGAGCTTGGACGTGGAAGAGAGAGAGAGACGGTTCAAGGTTTTAACTATTTTTTTCTAATTCTTTTCTTTCTTTCTTCCTTTATGCTTTCTTTTTGTTGATAGATTTAAGCTTCACCATGTGCATGTGTGGCTAAACCTCTTAGCTAGGGCTAAGAGGTGAAGCTTGTAGCGTAATGGGAGACTTTACTTTATGCCTTTAATTTAATTATGAACTGAAATTGATATTAGTTTGATTAATGGGGATGTTTTTAGTTTTTAATGGTCTGTTGTGACTGAAATTACAATGGGTCTGCAATAGCTTTGATCATATTCCTTTCCTTTATGTTTAGAATGTCAGGAAGCCCTGTTGTTCACCATCGTCTCATGAGCATGGTCGGATGACGGTACCCTTCCTAACTTTCATGCATTGTTGATTGGTTGGTGATTAGTTTAATTTTGTTATTTACTTTGTCTCCTGGGCATGGTTTGGTGATAGAATCTATTCTAATTTATATATCTTTCATCTCTTTAAAACTATATCAAAGGAAGTTCAGTTTAATTTCCATGGTTACACCTTCAATTGGATAAAGATGGACTCTAAGTCCAGTTGAGTTTTTGAAACAGGCATAAGATCTCCCTGATCTCTACATGTGGATCCTCTAAATCCCTAGTTTCTTACCTCTGATTTCTCCAAAGTTTTAGATTAATACTTTCACCATTATTTCTTAAATTGATTTGATTTAGATTTCATCTTAGTTTAGTTCTAGCTCTAGTTAGTTTCAGATAAACGTATAGGTTCCAGTCCCTTGGGATTTGACCTCGGTCTTACTGAGTTTATTACTACATCACAACCCTACACTTGGGGAGTGAACAAGTTTTTGGCGCCGTTGCCAGGGACTAATGGCTACGTATTTTTGAAATTAATTGGTTTTGGAATTAGTTTAAGATTAATATTTTTCTAACTTGTTTCCTGTTTTATAGAATTCTCAGATGGGCTTCTAAATAGGTAATTTCTTTCTTAAGTTTTTCCTTTCTATTTCTAAAGTAGGATTTGTCTTCCTTTTTAGCAAGTTTCTAATTCTGACTCCTTTAGAATCTAACTTTGTTTCCTATTTTATTTCTAGAATTTTTCTATTTATAGACTTTCTGTTTAGAAACTAACCTTCCTGTTTTATAGGCTTTAAGATCGAAACTTTTAATTCGGTAAGCTCTTTCTAACCTTTACTGTCTACTTGTCAGATCTCTTTTATTAAGTTACTTTCTAGTCTAGGACTTTCCTAATTTATTTTAAAAAATTTCTACTTCCTTCTTTTTAAGATTTTCTTCTTTTAGAAACTAACTTGTTTGTTTTGTTTTCCAGGTTTTTAGCTTAAGGACTCTAATTTGGTAACTTCTCTCCAAACCCTCTCTTTCCTTCTAGATTTTTATTTCCTTTCTTAGGATTAGGTTTAGAATTTGATTGAGGGCTATGAGTGTTTCATGTCCAAGTGGGCTCGTGATAACACTCGACGTCTCTTGACTGAAGGAGGATTGGTTGAGGGGTTGACTGTCCATCGCAGGACTAAACACCACTCGAATTCCCCTGAGTTAATTGAGGTTATGGTTAAAAATCAACCTCAAGCACTACCCCAACCTAAGGTTGAGGAAGTACATGATGAGAATGAGGTACATCAAGCACCCCCGCCTCGTACCTTACGAGATTATTTACAACCAGTAGGGGTGAGTATGCCCTCATGCATAATTTTTCCTGAGAATACGGGACATATGGACATCAAGCTAGGAGTTATCCAACTCCTTCCTAAGTTTCATGGGCTTGAGTCAGAAGAACCGTATCTACATCTAAAAGAGTTCAATGAGATCATTGCCATTTTATACTTCCCTAATGTATCTGAGGATACAATCAGGTTGAAACTCTTTCCATTTTCCTTGAAAGAGAAGGCCAGAAGTGATTACATTCACTGGATCCTAGATCCATTGGCACATGGAATGATATGCAGAGGGAATTCATAAAGAAAATTTTCCCACATCCTAAAACGATTACCCTCAGAAAAGCAATCATGAACTTTGCCCAAAAGGAATATGAAACATTCTTCCAATGTTGGGAAAGGTTCAAGGATTTGGTCAGTTCAAGCCCACAACACAGCTTTGAAATGTGGCGCATTACAATTTTTTTCTATGATGGACTGACATCTTCCCTACGCCAAATGGTCAAGACAATGTGTAATGAAAAATTCATTAATAAAAATGTTGACGAGGTATGAGATTATCTCAATAGTCTTGCTGAAAAAATATAATCATGGGACTATTACCCAAAGTCGAACACCACGTCTAAGCCGACTTAATCTAAGGAGAAAGGAGGATTGTATCTCTTAAAAGAAGAGGATGATCTCAAGTATAAAGTGACTATGCTCATAAGAAAATTTGAGGCCATAGAAGGAAAGAAGGATAAGGTTAATGAAAGTGTTTGCCGCATCTATGATTGTAACATTCATACAATTAAAAATTGTCCTACAATACCTGCCTTTTAAGAAGTATTGAATGAACAATCCAATGCCGTAAATAACTATCAAAGACCTTTCAATGGACCGACCTCTAACACGTATAATCCTGGTTAGAAAAATCATCCCAATTTTAGTTGGAGTAATGGACAAACTGCTACCCTTCAAGGTTTCTTCAATCAAAATCCAAATCAGGGAAAACCTTAAGAAGAATCGGTTCAAATTTTCATACAAGAATTGGCTCAGGAAATGCGAGGATTTATAGATTTTATGTAAAAAATAGATTCACGTATGACGGTTATAGAAAAGGGGATGCTTCCTGCACAACCACTCTCCAATCCTAAACTGCAATACAAGATAAGTGATCCCAGCTCTTCAAATCAAATGAAGCACGCTAAATCCATTACCACTCTTAGGAGTGTGAAGATTATTGATAAAACTCATCCGGTTAGGCCCGAAAAGCCTCAATAACCAGAAGAGGACAACAATTATGGATCCAGTGATGCCCCATAAAAATTAGAACTGAAACTTCTAGAAAAGCCAGTTGTTCCATTTCCCCAATGGTTGGTTGCACCAAAATCTCTCTCTAACTCTCAGGATATCATAGAGGTGTTGAAATAAGTGAAAGTCAAAATTCCTCTACTTGATGTCGTAAAACAGATACCTTCATATGCCAAATTCCTGAAGGACCTATGCATAACCAAACGACGGTAAAGTGTTCAAAAAAATATTTTCTTGACTGAGAAAGTGAGTGTCATCCTAAAACAAGATGTACTACAGAAATTCAAAGATCCCAGTGGCCCAACTATATCATGTGTAATCGGGAACTATCAAATTGATCACGCACTTCTTGACTTAGGAGCGAGCGTCAATCTGATTCCCTACTCAGTATACAAATAATTAGGTTTGGGTGAATTAAAACTCACTCAGACCACATTACAACTGGCTGGTCATACTATTCATGTACTATGAGGGATAATCAAGGATGTGTTAGTCTAGGTCAATAGATTTTACTACCCTGTAGATTTTTCATCAATAACATGAACACTCAGATTCCCATCATTCTTGGTCACTCATTCCTTGCCACTTCAAATGCAATTATCAATTGCAGGAATGGTGTCATGACTATGTCTTTTAGAAATTTGACATTAGAGTCAAACATCTTTTTCAATAATGGTAGCAACTTAGAGGATGATGACGATTTTCACGACATTAACATAATTGATTCTTTCATGGAAGATAGAACGCCTCTTACTTTATCTTCTGATCCTTTAAAGACGTGCCTAGCCCACTCCCGTGATTTTGATGATGACATGATTAGGGAGACGTGTGTTGTAAGACCCGTATCTTGGTCCGTACCGTTCCGTAGACTTCTGCGGTCTTACCAGTCGAATTCCGGCAACCTTCGACCCTTAAACGATATCGACGCGCGACCCTGATTCATATGCCGACAACCCGAGTCGACTCAACCCGAGACCAATACCATAGTGACTGCGCCGTCGTTGTGGTTCGCGCGCCAAGGCGATACCCTGGTCAAGAGTTATGGGCCAACGTTCGGTGCGAGAAAACGCCGCGCGGTGCGAAATCCAAGGGAATCTCTACGATGTGTCACATCAATCACATCAATCCCATCAATCAATCACCCATCAATCCATCACATGTCAAGTATACATCACTTCCATCCCTTTTCCCAAGCAACCACAAAAGTCTTCCAAACCCATACCTCTCTTACACAAAAAGCCACAAAAGTCTTCATCACCCATACCTCTCTTACACAAAAGCCTCAAAAGTCAAAGATTTCTTACACCCCCATCATTCATTCATCCATCCATCTCTCTCTACATCACTCTCTCTCTTTCTCTCTTTCTCATCTCAAAAATCCCAAGCAACAAAGAGCCCCACGTTTGGAATTTTGCAAGAATTTCTAAGCTCCAAGTGGCCCACCTTCCTACCCCATCATCTCCCATCTCAACCTTCCATTCTTCATCTCATCCATTGAAGTTGAAGCCAAGGTGCCAAGGAACCCCTAGGAGCAAGAAGCTTGGACGGTGGGTGCCTTTATAGGGTAGTTTTACTTGTTTTTATGATGGACCAAGTGAGGCCCACCGATCAATGGTGTGGATCTCACTTAGGACCCTAAGATAAGGCCGATGGCCTACTTGGATCATCATGATCATTCCATGATGGGGCCATTCTCCATGGACCCCATCATGATGTTTATTCCATTACAAAAAGGTCATCTAGACCATCCATATTGGTGGGGAAAGGATCTCCACCGTTGATTTTAAGTTTGATGGTCCCTCATGCTTTAAGGCGCACTTGATTTATGATTCATTGTAAGGGAGGGCCCATAATGTCGGGGTCCCTCCATCACAAGCCGTGTCCCACTCTCCATGTCTCTCTCTCTCTCTCTTTTATTTCTTTTTATTTTATTTTATTTTATTTTATTTTGTGTTTATGCAATAGGATTGTGTGGCCCACTTGAATGGATCCCATCTTGATGTATTTATTTTATTCAAGTGGGGCCCACCTTAGACGTTATTCCCATGCCACTCATCAGTGGTGGCCCACTTCATCAGGGCCCACCTTTTTTTAAAAAAAATACTAATATAACTGTCCAGCGTCTGGGACGCTGGACGTTTTCAAAGGAAAGAATAAAAGGGAAAGAAGAAAGAAGGGCTTTTTGGTGGCCCACTTATATAGGCCCCACCCTGATGTATTGCTCTAATCCAAGCCGTCCATTCCTTTCACCATCTCATTTTAGGCATTGAGCCAGAAAATGAGATTGAACGAAGCACCTGTTGGGCCATAGCGTCAAAGATCGCACCCTCACCATTCAAACTCTATTTTCTTATTTTATTTCACTTCCAAGCATCAAAAAATTCAAACTCTGGACTCATTTGGACGGCCTCGAGCCGCTGATCGCAATGGCCAGGACAGATTTTGGCGCAGCGGGCCCCACATGCGAAAAACCCCAGAAATTCAGATTTTTTCAAATTTTTGCAAGGGAGTTGCCCCCCTCCCTGACAACGTGCAGCGCTGCACACTGCTGCGTGCAGCCATGCAGCGGCGGCCGGACGTCCAGTAGGGGCCCACGGCCCTGCGTCTGGGCCCCACCATAATGTTTATTTGTGATCCAACTGGCTCATGAGGTGGGCCACCCCAGTGGTGGGCCCCCCTCCAAAGATCAGCCTGATCCAATACTCAGGTGGCCCACATCATAGGAAACAGTGTGAATGAATGTCTGCCATTGAAATTTTATTTGGGGCCCACAGAAGTTTTGAATCATGCTGAAATTCATGTTTTCCCTTCATTCAGGCCCGGGGGACCTGATGAACGGGCTAGATGGCGTCTGGGAAGTGTGGTGGGCCCCACATGGGACCCACATTGATGTTTGTGTCAAGTCCACCGTAGCGGACGGTGGGGCCCTGGGTGATGTATGTGCCTTACCCGCGTTGTCCAGCGGTAATGGGACCCACCCATGATGCATGGGCTACATCCAAACCGTCCATTCATTTTAAGAGTCCGTTTTATAACATTGGCTTAAAGAATGAGTTAGATCCTTAACTCATATGGACCCCACCTTGGCCTGTTTTGAGGACCATCCTAATGCAAATACAGTAGTTCATTGGGGCCCACTTTGATTTATGTAAGGCCATGGGATTGGGCCCAAATTGATATGTTCTAAGGCCATAAGACTAGGCCATTTGATATATTGTGAGACCCATGGGATTAAACCCATTTGATTACAAAAAGGATCCATGGGTTTAGGCCCACTTTGTTATGCATGCAAGGCCTATGGGTTAGGCCCATTTGGACTATTTAAGGCCTATGGGCTGGCCCATTTGCTTTGTAAAAGGCTTATGGGTTTAGGCCCACTTGTTATGTTTTAAGTCCATTAGACTAGGCCCTTTTTGATGTATTCCAAGGCCATTGAAATTGGACCCATTTGTTGCATTTTTGAGCCCATGGGATCAGGCCCATTTGATTGTTTAAGGCCTATGGGTTTAGGCCCATTTGATGTACCATAAGGCCTAGGGGTTTAGGCCCATTGAACTCATATAATGCCTAAGGGTTAAGGCCCATTTGGCGTTCATATGGGATTCAATTGGTGTGACCCATTCGACCCATGAGTTAAGCTCATTTGATGCAATCCAAGGCCCATGGGTTTTGACCCATTGCAATGCACATAAGACCCATTGGTGTGACCCATTTATGTCGCCCATCTGATAAATAAAAGGCCCATAAGATATGACCCATTTGATATACATGTAAGGCCCAATGGGAGGAACCTACGGTCCATTGCAATGTGTAATTCCCATACAGATTAACTAGCAATGTTTACGGCAATCGTGCCTTGGGGGCAATGTTGGTTTGACGTCCACATTGCGAGTGTGATGTTGGTTGGATGTCCACATTATGACTCTCCTTAAGGCCCATTATGGACCGTACTTATCGTGTATAGGCCGTTCAGGTCCATCTGCATTGTAAAATAGTTCATTTTATTATAACATGTTTAGTCCAGTTTCATGACTCATGTTCATACGCATCATATGTATGCTTGACGTGGGGATTGTCTGATCATAGCATTTGCCTTCGGGCAGGTTATTTATGGGCTCCTGGTTAGGCGGTGTTGCCCTACATGAGCGTACATTATGTGCATGATTGGTTGCATGACTGGGTAGCGTGATTCATGCATTTCGCATTTGTGTGATATGGTTATTGTACGCCCTAGCAACATCAGGGCCGTAGCCTCCACAGACGCATCGTGGTTGGCAGGATTGGATACCGAAAATCTTGTTCTACATGGGGTACTATAGATATCCCTGGGTGAAAGTTTCTAAACCCTTATGGTACTAAGAGATTGCTCCAACGTCTAGACCGAGTGAATAATGAGCGCTGAGTGTCGAATACCAGTTGGTTGTGCTCTCCACTGTGTCGTGGTCGGTTGGAAGGGGGTGCGGCCTTATCCGCCCGAGAGTAGGGGGCAATGCTAGGCTGAGTTTGACCAGCTCGAGGAATGGGTCCGCTATCGACGAGTCGCGCCCGATATTGGCAGACGGATAGTGAGGTCTCTTTCACTTACCTTATTACGCGCAATGTGGCGGCAATCTGGTTTAGAGTGTACTAGACCCCGGTGATATTCCATATTTTGAGCTGTATTGATGTGTGGACATAGATGAGGACCTGTATTCTTGAGTTGCATTGCACATCGCATGGCCTTGGGATGGCCGATACATTCATATCTGGCATTGTATAGCCTTGGTACGGCTCATGATATCATGGTTCCATTTACATATTCTGCATTACTCTGTCATTGCATGTTCATATTACTACCTTGTGCACACACTTTTACCACCCTCTAAGCTTTCTATAAGCTTATGCACGACTGTCGCGTGCAGGTGACGTTGGATCGCAGCAGCGCTGAGGCAGGAGCACGTTGCAGAGCGTTTTGGAGTTTTTATACTTTACCATTGTATTTCCCTTTATGCTCATTGTACTTGTAAAGTTTTTTATCATAGTGAAAATGTAATGGAGTGCTTGGTTGTTGTTTGTAGGTTATGCCTTTGGTTATGCTTATTACGAATCAAATTGATATTTAAAATCCTCCTCGTAGCATCCCAGGATCGGAACCTGGCGAATGGGAGCTAGGAGCCGAGAATGGGGTTCTACGGAGGCTGTCGACGCCGGATTCGGCGATCGAAAATTTTGTGAGCCCGGTTTCTGAGTTTGGGGCGTGACATGTGTCATGCTTGATACTGCATTGGTACTTGAAGTTAACCGGTGGAGGCCACAATTTGAAGAATTACCCCAAACTGATGTAGTGCCTCTACCGTCTAACCTCAAGCTACCGAAGCTTGACCTAAAACCTTTACCCTCTGATCTAAAATATGTCTATTTAGGTCAAGATGAGACATACCCAGTGGTGATCTCTGCCCACCTGGAGAAAGAATAGGAGAGTATGTTCCTATCTACTCTCATTGAGCATAAGGGAGCTCTTGGATGGACGATAGTGGACCTCAAGGTAATCGACCCATCGATTTGTACTCACCACATATATCTTGAGGATAATGTAAAGAATTCTTGGCAATCACAACGTAGACTAAATCCAAACATGAAGGAAGTGGTTAAGGCTGAGGTTCTTAAACTATTGGATGTGGGTATCATCTATCCCATATTCGATAGTCAATGGGTGAGTCCTACTCAGGTGGTTCCTAAGAAGTCCGGGATCACCATCGTAGGCAATGCCAATAATGAACTCGTGCCGACCAGAGTTACTACTGGTTGGAGAATGTACATTGACTTCAGGAAGCTGAATACCATCACAAGGAAACACCACTTTCCTTTGCCCTTCATTGATCAAATCTTGGAAAGGCTAGCTGGTCATTCCTATTATTATTTCCTTGACGGGTATTCGGGCTACAATCAGATTGAAATTGCCCATGAGGACCAGAAAAAGACAACATTTACATGTCCCTACGGCACCTTTTCTTACAAAAGGATGTCATTCGGGTTATGTAATGCCCCTGCCAACTTTCAGCGATGTATGATGAGTATTTTTTCTAACATGGTGGGAAAATATCTAGAGGTCTTCATGTACGATTTTTTTATTTTCAGTTCATCCCTCAGCGAGTGCTTAGAGAGTCTTAAATGTGTGCTGAAAAGATAAAAAGATAAAAATTTGGTACTTAATTGGGAGAAGTTCCATTTTATGGTTCAGAAGGGAATTGTCCTTGGGCATATCATCTCATCTAAGGGAATCGAGGTAGATAAGGTAAAAATTGATCTTATCTCTAACCTACCTCCACCCATGAATATCAGAGACGTGGGATCCTTCTTAAGACACGTAGGATTTTATAGGCTATTCATAAAGGACTTTAGTCTCCTCTCTCGTCCTTTATGTAATCTTCTGCAAAAAGATGCACTATATGAGTGGACTGAGCAATGCCAGGAAGCTTTCACCAAGCTTAAGGGCATGTTAACCACTGCACCTATCATGTAACCACCCGATTGGAGCCTGCCTTTTGAGCTAATATACGACGCTTCTGATTATGCTCTTGGAGCGGTTCTAGGCCAGAGAAAAGATAAGAGGCCCTACGTCATTCATTACGCAAGTAGGACTTTAAATCTTGCCCAAGTGAACTACTCGACTATGGAAAAGGAGCTTTTAGCTGTCGTGTTCACCTTGGACAAATTTAGGTCCTACCTGATCGGATCCAAGATCATTATCTACACAGATCATGTGGCACTCAAGTTTCTTCTTTCTAAGAATGATTCTAAGCCCCGCCTAATACAATGGATCCTTCTACTCCAAGAATTTGATTTGAAAATTAAAGATAAAAAGGGAGTAGAGAACATAGTGGCTGATCACCTTTCTTACTTAATACCTCTGATTCCCTTGAGACAACCCATATCAATGACATGTTCTCTGATAAACAACTATTCAGAGTCTCCCATTCACCTTGGTTTGCTGATATTGCTAATTATCTTGTTACAGGTTCCATACCGACATATTGGACTGCACAAGATAAGAAGAAATTCTTTACCAAGGTGCGTAACTTTTTTTAGAACGATCCATATTTGTTTAAATATTGCTCGGACCAAATCCTAAGGAGATGTGTGCCAGACGATGAGCATCAAAGTGTCATCTCTTTTTGTCACTCACAGGCCTGTGATGATCACTTTTCAGCTAAAAAGACCACGGCCAAGATTCTACATTGTGGCTTTTATTGGCCCACTATGTTCAGGGACACATGAGTTTTGCAAGGCCTATGAGCGTTGTCAGAAATTGGAAGCATTGTACCGTCGAAATATGATGCCTTTGAATCCCATCCTTATCATTGAAGCATTTGATTACTGGGGCATCGATTTTATGAGACCATTCCCCCAATCCTTTAGAAATTTATATATTTTTCTCGCTGTAGATTATGTTATTAAATGGTCGAAGCAATTTTATGCCGAAACAATGACCATCACACGGTCATTAAATTCTTAAAAGAGAATATCCTTTCGCGATTCGGGACACCTCGAGCCATCATTAGTGATGGGGGCTCACATTTTTGTAATAGACCATTCGAGAGCTTAATGAAAAAATATGGTTTCTCTCATAAGGTGAGCACCCCATACCATCCACAAACAAGTGGACAAGTTGAGATTTCTAATAGAGAGATCAAACATATCCTAGAGAAAACGGCTAACCCTGATCGTAAGAATTGGTCAACCCGATTGATCGATGCCTTATGGGCGTACCGTACTGCTTTTAAAAACCCTATTGGAACATCTCCCTTTAGACATGTCTACGAAAAAGCTTGTCACTTGCCTGTGGAGTTGGAACATAAAGCGTGTTGGGCGATCAAAAATCTGAATTTCAATCTGGACAACGCTGGCTCGCTACGCAAACTTCAGTTAAATGAACTTGAAGAAATCTGGAACGATGCATACGAGAACTCGAGAATTTATAAGGACAGGATGAAGGCGTTTCATGATCAACATATTCTACGAAAATCATTCATGTCAAGTCAGAAAGTCCTTTTGTATGATTCTCGACTATATCTCTTTCCGGGTAAGCTTCGATCTCGTTGGACCGGTCCTTACATTATTGTTATTGCTTATCCTCATGGGGCCGTTGAGATAAGAGATCCCGACAATGGTAAGGAGTTTAAAGTAAATGGACATCGATTAAAAATATTTGTCAAGAAATTTGATTCAGAGGACATGTCCATGCCTCTGACTGCTCCTATTTATAAGGATTGATCTTCTAGTCTGATGGAAGTATAGGTAGGTTTATCGCTTTCATAGGACTAGGGTAGTTTGCTTTATTTGTCTGGCTGAAGATGGTAAACTTAACGCTCCTAGGAGGCAATTCAGCTTTTCATTTCATTTCATTTTCCTAGTTAGTTAGTTCAATGTTTATGGGTAACATTGCTGCAAACCCTCACGAGACTAAAACTCGTCCACTAGGGGCAACCTAGGGGTTTAAAGGCTTGTTACATATGCTAAATACAATCGAGAGCACCTGCGAAAGTGGTGTATGTAGGATTTTATTTTTGTTATTACTTCTGTTAGTTTCTCTCTTGTGCTGACTCGCTCTTACGTAGATATCTTTGGAAAGTCTCTCGATTCGTTATCCAGGTACTATCTTCCCATCACTTTACTTTCGTTGTCCCATGTGCATTACATGTCATATCTTTTACATTGAGGATAATATAAATTTTAGGTTGGGGGTGGGAGATTAAATTTCCTAATTAGTGTTTTCTTGGTCTTGAGCAAAAATTGTGAAAATTTTTAAATTTTTCTAGAATTTCTTGTGAATTCGAAACGATTTTGAGGGATAGTCGTGATGTTAGAATTATAAGATAGGTGATGTTGGTGACTTATGACTCTTGGGTTCAGTTATCTTTTAGCTTTCACAGTAAGTTTGAATTATTAATCCATGATTAGAAGTTTCAAACATTGATTGAAACATGATTTCACACGTCACATCTCGGTTACACATTAAGGTTTCAGTTTGATATTGAAGGGTTAACTTGATAATCACTAAGCATGTAAAGAACCAGCTTGAAAAATTTGTCTGTCATGATCAATTGAAGAAAAAAAAATACCTAACTAGAAAAAAAAAATTACCTTTGGGAAAAGTTTTGCGAATAATCTTCACCATAGGTTTGCTCCCTATAAGTGTAGATTTAATTCTCCATGGATGATATGTGAAAAAGGGTTGCGTATACGATCTTCACCATAGGTTTGCTCCCTGTATGTGAGGATTTGATTTCCCTTCTTGGCATTACTTGTAATGGAAAAATCAAAAGCTGAAGGAATGAAAAGATGATCTATGAGGCAAGTTTTTTTTATCATGAATTCTCTTGCTGGTTACCAATGATATCCTGAAATAGAGAAGTGAATTTTAATGATGATAAGTCGAGATTAGACTATACACCCATGAAACTCAATGTTTAGAATTATTCTAATTGATGGATTAATACTTTTACTTGATTATGAATTTTATTGTGTGCTTAAGTCTAGGAGAAAATAATTCCCAACATTCACGAATCTTAAAATTCTCATATTTAGATTATTTTACAAAATTCACTCGAGTACATAGAAATTATCCTGTAGTTCTTAACTTATTTTCTGCATAATTTGCTCGGGACTAGCAAGATGTTGATTAGGGGTTGTGTTGAGGGTCAAATATTGCATATCAGACACAATTATTGCCTGAATTTATGAACATGATACCATTTAATAGCCTGATTTAATCGTGTTTGTGATGCAGGGTGTATTTACGAGCATGGACTAAAAAAGGGTGCTTAAAGCATAGATTTAACGCTCTGATGACACCAAAGGCAAGGGACAGGCCCCAGGGGACTAAGATCAGCGGATGTGCGTGCCAGAGATCTGGAAAAATTAAAAAACTGAAGCTCAAGTGACCTGAAAGACATCCAGAATACAAGATCACACGGTTCCCACCATCCGTTCGGCTCAAGACTATATATGGCCTGAGGACCATATATTAACCATACACGTAGAATTTTAGCCATTGGATCCTTACGGAAGTATCCCAATGGACAGATCAGCCCCTAAAACCCTGATTTGGGGCCCACCTGCTATCCGGATATGCTTCAATTTCAGTCCCCATGGTTAAAATGAGATGGGGAACAAGATGGATGGTGTGGATTTCTCATATACATTAAAGACTGACTCATATGTACAGTGCATGTGCAAGGTGCACAGTTGCACTGGACACGCACCAAAAGTCAGAAAGTCGATCAGCGTGCGCTGACCGATTCTTCTTCTAGCGAACGGGCGAAATTTGTTGGGTGATCATAGTGGGCCACCACCATCGTCCAAACAGATGAACTGAACCATCCAACTACGCCGTATGGTGGCCAAGACCCTTATCAAGGTCTCTTTTTTGTTCCATGCACGCACGCACAGGTAAATCGCGACCAAAAAGAGAATGGACGATGCCATGGAAAGTGTTGTGGGCCACACATAATCCAAACCAAATTAATCCATTTCTCAAAGGTTTTTCGAGAGGATTCCAATGTCCGTAATGGATTACCCATCCGACATCAACCACGGGCCCACCATCTCTCATAGCGCAAAATTGTGCAGGCTCTGTTTAGCTAATAGACCTGCGGTCGATCCAAGTGGACCACCACCGTTGATCGAACCAAAGATTTGAACCGTCCAGTAGGAGCCCACGGGCCCTCTCATCCAAGCCTAGGTGAAGAAATCTCAAGAAACAACGGAGATCGATTTTAACCGTCTAAACAGAGGATGAACGGTAGAAGCACAAGTCCTATGAGTCATGCAAAATCCAAGCCAAATAGTCCATCTCCGAGCAAAAAGCTTACATGAATCCAATGGATGGAGTGGATTTTCTTGCCAAGCATTGATTATGGACCGCCAATCATCACATATGCGTAAGATTTTCTTGAAATTTTACTGCGTAAACAGAGTGGGTTTCCGACTCTGTTACAACAACCACTCCAAACTGACTTCGGCTATGCACCGTTCTCTCCCTTGCTGGCTATAAAAAGAGAAGAAAGAGAGAGAGAGAAGGAGATCCATCAGTTGTTGGAGCTTGGACGTGGAAGAGAGAGAGAGAGGCGGTTCAAGGTTTCAACTATTTTTTTTTTCTAATTCTTTTCTTTCTTTCTTCCTTTATGCCTTCTTTTTGTTGAGAGATTTTAGCTTCACCATGTGCATGTGTGGCTAAACCTCTTAGCTAGGGCTAAGAGGTGAAGCTTTTAGCATAATGGGAGACTTTACTTTATGCCTTTAATTTAATTATGAACTGAAATTGATATTACTTTGATTAATGGGGATGCTTTTAGTTTTTAATGGTCTGTTGTGACTGAAATTACAATGGGTCTGCGATAGCTTTGAGCATATTCCTTTCCTTTATGTTTATGACATTAGGAAGCCCTGTTGTTCACCATCGTCTCCTGGGCATGGTTGGATGACGGTACCCTTCATAACCTTCATGCATTGTTGATTGGTTAGTAATTAGTTTAATTCTGTTGTTTACTTTGTCTCCTGGGCATGGTTTGGTGATGGAATCCATTCTAATTCATATACCTTTCATCTCTTTAAAACTATATCAAAGGAAGTTCAGTTTAATTTCCATGGTTACACCTTCAACTGGATAAAGATGGACTCTAAGTCTAGTTAAGTTTTTGAAACAGGTGTAAGATCTCCCTGATCTCTACAAGTGGATCCTCTGAATTCCTAGTTTCTTACCTCTAATTTCTCCAAAGTTTTAGATTAATACTTTCACCATTATTCCTTTAATTGATTTGATTTACATTTCATCTTAGCTTAGTTCTAGCTCTAGTTAGTTTCAGATAAACGTACAGGTTCCAGTCCCTTGGGATCGACCTCAGTCTTACCGAGTTTATTACTACATCACAACCCTACACTTGGGGAGTGAACACACATGAGTTTTGAAAGTGTATGAAACTTGGCCTAACTCATCATCCAAGTGGGACACACATAATGAATGGGCTGGATCTATGAACCGCATTTAGGTGGGCCCAATAAATGATTATGAATGTTTTAATGGGAGGCCCACCATGGAATGGTGCATCTTACTGAAGGGGCAGATCCAAAGTTCAAGTGGACCCACCATAGAAAAGAGTGGGATAGTGACACCCACTATTGAAACCTTTATAGGGCCCACCACGATGTTTATTTGAGATCCAACCTATTTATAAGTTAATACAGACATGGATGCAGTTGAAACTTGGTCTGAACCCTCATTCAAGTGGGACACACATAATGAGTGGGTTGGATATGTGAATCACATTTAGGCAGGCCCAATATATGATTATGAATGTTTTCAGGAAACCCCTCTCATTATGTGGTGTAGCCCACATTTAGGCTGATGTTTATGTTTTCCCTTCATTCATATCTTTTTGATATTATGAACATGTTGGATGACAAATAAACATTACTGTGGGCCCAAGGAAGGTATCAACGGTGGAAATCATTATTCCACACTGTTTTGTGTGGCATGGTCCACTTGAGTTTTGGATTTACCGAAAATTTGGGATAAACCCACACCGTTCATCCATTTTTCAAGGTCATTTTATAGAATTATCTAAAAAAATGAATCATATCCAAAGATTAAATGGAACACCATAAATAAGGAAAATAGATTGGCTCCTCCCCCTACACCATGCAATGGCTGGTGGTTAGTGCTGTGTGGCCCCACCTGATGTATGTGTTTAATTGTGACATCCTAGATTTTCACTGTTTTCGATTTTCAAAAATTCTTGAAATTTTTTTTATTAACTTATATTATCACTTACTGACCATTATTATTCAACGATAGCTTATACACGAGTGGTCCAGTCTGGTCACGATCAAACCGTGTGCAAGCCATCAAGTCAGATGATCGGTTTGTACTCTACGACAGCTTGTGCAGGTCGTGCAGCAACCGAGGAAGGTCAAAAAATTATAAAAAATTAGAAAACCATAGATCTCACTGGGCTTATGGTCCATCGCAGACCACAGATTCATTGGACACCCGGAAGTTAATTATCTGAGCCATTCCGACGGCACTTGTCAACCCACCCAAGGCCAAAGTTGAAATCTGACGCTAGTAAATGAAACTGAGACTCTAGAATTTTCAGCCGTTAGATTTTTTCTAAATTTATAGTGAAGGTCTAATGTATTATCTTACACCCGTCCACAAAATCTGAGACCCGATCGTGGCACGGTAACCGTTGATCGTAAATTAGACCCGTATGATCAAACCCCATATCCGATCGTTCCTAAATTTTTCATAGCCCTTCATCGGGCCATGAACCACTTATCTTATAAGTTTCATGGCCAGGGGGCCACCAGAACTGGCCCAACAACCCGAATGGTCCCCATAGGGCCATTTGAAGATCGGAACCGTATGATCAAACCCCACCTTCGTTGATCCGTTTGTCCCCAAACTTTGCATGACCCCTCATCAGGTCATGAGACACCTAAACACCAATTTTGGTGGCCAAGGGGGTGTTAGGGCCACCCTTACACCAATAGTGGGTCCTAAAAGACTATTTTGGGCATTTGAGGAAACTTAAGGCCACTTGGCCCAACTCTAGGAAATAAAATCCCTAGCCCCTTTTCTCTTAACTCCCACCACAACCACAATTACAAAGGGAGAAAGAGAGAGTAAAAGATCAAGAGGAGAGAAGAAAGAGAGAGTGTAGGAGAGCAAGGTGGACTTTAGATCGAGGTGGGGGCCCAAGGGAATCAACCCTTTCAACTCTTTATCCTTTCTCCAAGGAAAACTCTCCACCATAACCTCAAAAATCATCCATGGGACGTCTAGGTAAGAACCTTCACCTCTTTTTCTTGAAACCTATATATTGAGAAAATATTGACATGGATTTCTCACATGTAAGAGCTTGTTTTAGGGATTTCGGCCGTCTGACCCCAAAGCCCTCATTCTTAGGTCATTTCCCGAATCTCCAACGATCTATAGGTGTGGACTATTGTTCTTATATGGCCTAGCACCAATTTTAGTATGAGCTTAATGATTTTGATTGCTTGGATGTTATATTTGAAATTCTAGAGAAACCCTAAGAATTATATGTTTGTTGAAATTGTATAGATGTGCATGATTAGCTCTCAAATTTGGTGTTAATCTTGCCTCTCACATGATATTATGTATGGATGATTGTATGCTCATGTTTGCTTGATCCTTTTCCCCATATGTGGTGCTTTAATGTGTGTATAATCTATTACCCTTGTGCATACAATTTCTTAAGAAGGAGGAAGTGCTTCACATCCTCACATACCCATACACTCACACACACTTGTTCTTGATAATGTTTGCTTACTTGTAGGAGTATTTATTTTGTATGATTGAAATGCATGAGAACATGTTATTATTATGCTACTTAATAACCTAGAGAGTTGCCATTAAATCCCCTCACACTCTTGGGTTGGTCAGGAACCTGAGGAGAGACAGTAGTCCCATTGGTAAGACTATACTATGGCCAAACCTGCAGGTTTGGGCGGGTGTGTTCGGGTGGCTGTAGTTCGACTACATGGGTCCCTTTTGCCCTATGTCACTCGTCTCGCGTTCGCCCGACTCGTGCAGTCTAGCCTACTGCCTGATCAACCTTGTTTGATTAACCCTGGTTGCACACATATGTATGGAACCTGAACCACCTTACAACCGTTGTAGCCTATCAATAACCCACTTGAAACTGGTCCACAGCCTCGTGAGCTGAGCATGGTGGAATGAGACAATGTGTCCGAGCTGTCGGCCTACGCTAGGGTGTCGCACTTCCCCGTAGTGACTGCGAGCGATCCCTTTCTCTTGGCACTCTTGTGCTTGAAGTCAAGGATGAGGAACCCGACGGGATCATGGATCATGGAGTCTTAACCTCTTAGGGGGCCTTGGCCTCGAAACCCGTTTAGGGCATTAATACGTGGGGTGTATCAGATTCCCCAACCTGTTAGATGAATGGACTTAACTAATAACTCAGCTAACACGATCGCAGCATCACATTAGTTAGGGTGGCGACTCGAAAGTTGAGGTCGCTCTGAGAGAGTGCTAACATACACGATTATTAGATGGAGTCGCTTGAGGGAGCGTTGTGGCGAGGGCATGCATCATATCTTTCCGCATGCATGAATTTTAATAAGAGTTGCTAGGTGTTAATGATTAGCTGTGTTTCATTAAATTCATACTATAATTGATGCCTGTTATAACTTAAGACTAATAGCACCCACTGAGTTAATCACTCACTCCCACTCTGAGACAGTGTTTTAAAACACCAACCAGACTCTTTACTAGATGCAGGTGAGGCAGAGCTCAACGAGCCTAGCAAGGTGAGCAAGGATAGGGAAGAAGAGCTTTCCTACTTCCAGACTTTCGGTGGATCTTTTTAGTTGAGTTCGGGCCACCACGAGGTATGGACTAGGGCCCTAGTCGCCTTGGGTCATGTATGGGTGAGAGTAGTTCCCTATTTAGATGATTTTGAATTCACTGTTTGGATATTTTTAATTTAGTAGCAATTGATACTGTTTTATGATGTATTTATACTCCATGCCTTGTTAAATCCTTCATTGTTTATGAGATCATTTAAATGCAATCAAAATATAAAGCCCATTAGGGCACCCATGACACCTGAGAATTCGGGAGCCGAGTTCTTACACGGCCCCTGAAGTGTTACATTAATCCATGTTGTCCATTTATTTTTAAAGATCATCTTATGACATGAGACAAAAAATGAGGCATATCCCAATTTGAAATGGACCACATTACAAGAAATAGTGTTGAATGAGCGTTAACCATTTAAAATATTCTAGGGGCCATAAAAGTTTTGGATCTATATGATTTTTGTTTTTCCCCTTCATCTAGGCTTGTATGACCTAATAAATAGATTGGATGCCAAATAAACAGTAGAGTGGGCCGTATGAGGATTTTAACTTTGATCTCCTTTAAACTGTTCATACAACTCGAAGCTCGAGGAGCGTCAGCACTCTCTCCCTCTTAGAAACGGATTGGCTACTCCCCCTACTACCAGCCATCTGTGGGACCCAACTATTTCATCCATTCCGCTCATCCATTTTTACTGATCATTTTAGGGCTTGATCTAAAAAATTAGAGGGATAGAAATCTCAGGTGGACCACACCACATGAAAACAATTGTGATTGGATATCCACCATAAATCCTCCTAAGGCACACTGTACTATTTATTTGACATCTAATCTATTGATTAGGTCATACAGGCCCAGATTAAGGGAAAAAACAAAAATCAACTTGATCTAAAACTTCTATGGCCCCCAAAATGTTTTAAATGGTCGACGCTCAATAGTGTTTTTTGATTGTGTAGTCCACCCAAAATTTATTTCAGGCTCATTTTTTAGGATAGTTCACAAAATGATGTCATGAAATGGATGGACAGCGTGGATGAAACAAATCAATCATTATGGGGCCCATAGAGCGATACCAGGTCCAAATTCAAGTTAACGTTTTCAATCTATTGTTTTTTCATTGCGAGTCTTGCATTTTATGTAAAATGGTGATGACTTGCCCATAACAATAGTGGCTAAGATATAGAGTTATCCAAACCATCCAAATAATCATTCTAGTTGTAAATAGTGAATATATATAATTTTATTATGCAAAAAGATCTTAACCACCCATAAAATGGTTCCATGCATGTACAAATGTTAATAGATTTGGTGTTATAAATAATGATAAACTCACAATATACGGATTTGAAAATTTTATCTTCTTTAAAATATGAAAACCATCAAATGCCCGCTCCTCCTTTCCTATTTTCCCTCTTTTCCTCAACGATCTAGAAATTGAAATCCAGGCCTCTAATTCTCCCCTTCTAGCAATTAACCATTAGATTCTCACTGGAACGGTACAAATCCCATCTATTTCTATGAAAAATCCACTTTCACTGCAGTGATCTAGGGTATTTTCGCAAAATGCCCGTCGAATCCTCCTCCTCTATTCTTGATCTGTGTAAATAAGTGCGGAATTCCGTTGTTTGAATTTTCTAGGGTTTCAGATGAGGATATGGACTGGAATTTCATGTCTTAGGGGCATTTAGGGTTTTTGTTTTCCTTTTGGGGGGCGAATTTTCTGAAATGCAGACTGAGGAAGGGCAGAGTAATGGAATTTCTCAATCATTTTCAGACGATTTGGTCAATGAGAGAGCAATCGATTTGACTATGATGACTTCGTTGATTCTTCTATTGGCTCCATCATCCAGTGTCAATCACATTGAGCACCGTTTCTCGAAGATGGATACGTTGGCTGGCGTTGCTATAAAGTATGGAGTCAAGGTAAATGGATGATATTCGTTTAGATTTCTGTTTGAATTTTGATTTCTGCATTACATTATTTTTATGTATGATTCTTCAAAGCATTGCATGATCATAGATTTTTTATTTTTATTTTTATTTATATATATTTTTATTTTTTTCATTTTTTTTGTATATTTGATTCATTGGTGGATTGAAAGAAGTACATGCATGTACCCACCATGCACATGGCATGAAGAAACTGGCCGTCCAGATTGTTGGCCCAACATGGATTGAGTAATAGTGTAAAAACCTCATTTTGGTCAGATGATGCTATCCAATCGATGAACATTTTCCCTGTCGAGTCGGGACCTTTCTCCATCCTCCCCATCCCTTTTTGTTGATTGGGTGGTTGGAATTTTCTAATTCATGTGGCTTTTTGGGTTAAGCTTGTGTCCAGTGGGCTGGCTAATTAGATCATCTAGATTGAAGTGCATGTATTACCCTTGCATGGTAGATTCATTCATTGAAATGACCAAAATACCATGGCATACTACCTTGTAATTCATCTTTTGATGAATAATGCATTCGTCTTGATTTTAAATTTGTGAGGTTGCTGTTTTGTTTATGAGTTGCTTACACCGTGCTCTCTCTCAATGCTTGGATACTTCAGGAAGAGAATGAGGTTCACTTTCTACTGAAGAAACTAAACTTTGATTTGGAAAAGAAACTTGCTTGAATGGTTTTAAGCCGAAAGGTTATAAACCATTCAAAATTTAGAAAAAGGGACGGTGTGGATTTCTCACCTCTCATATGGCCCACTTGAGTTTTGGATCCACCTCATTTTTGGTCTCATGTGCTAAAATGATCTCTCAAAATGGATGAATGGTGTGGATTTCTCACAAAAATTACGGTGAGCCCCACCTAGCATCCCAGTGCGTGGACCACAAACCATAACAATAAAATGCATTGATGGTGTGTTTGAATTCTCATATTTGAGATTGGACAGAATGGTCACGTAGGTAGATTGCCATTGAGCTTGTTGCTTGACCTACAAGGAACAGTCTCAATGGCAATTAGAGGTTGCCTCAGCAGAAAAACCTCTCTACCAATATTTAGTGCCAATTTGAAAAAAATGTTGTTAGACCAATTGAAAAGAACAATGAAAAAAAAAAATCTTGTCTATCATTGACTTGGCCAATTTGAAAAGAGAAGCTACTGAATTCTCATACCCTGGCTAGACCAATTTATTCTTTATGATTCTTATACATTGGGTATTGATATTATCGTTATTATTTTGTTTAATACCATTTTTATTTTTGTTTTTGGTTTAAAAGGATGGATTTTCCAAATGTAATCTATCTATACAAAAAGAAATGCTTGCTTCTACTGTAAAGCCTTCTGCCTTCTGCCTTCTTCCTTCAAGCCCATACATGCTGTCTTTTCTTTTTCTTCATTAACTTTTCTTCCTAGCTTCATTTTAGAACTCATTTAACTTGTCAACATGTGGGTGTAATGTGCTTTATTTGAGAATGTGCTTAACTTGCAACTGGAGTTAATCTAAAATCAGCTCAAAATACTTTTCCCCAATTCATTTTCTACTCAACTACAGTTCTTTTAAATAAATAAATAAATAAAGAAAAAAAAAGAAAAAAGACCACCCACATTTGTCTTCTTTGTTATGGCTTACACTCAATGACAACGTTGTTGGTCTTATAATATCTGCGTTCACCGTCATGATTTACACATTTGGGAAGCTTCTGCCATTTTAGAAAATCTTATCTTGTCACCTTTATGGGCAGTTTTCTTTTTTCTTTTTAATCATTGTTGCTTAATTTACATAAAATGGATCTATTTTTAATTTTGGTGTATGCTCGAGTTAGTTCTGTTCCAAGTCACTTGGGAATCTGGACTCTTGGAAAGGTCTTTCTCTCGTATCTTGTATACAATCACCCTTTTTTTGGAGATATAAGAATCTGACTTGATCCATTTCTGTCATTGAATATGCCAACTGCACAACCTGTTCTCCCACTTACCATTGACTACCATTAACATAATATATATACCTTACTCTGCCACACATTTTTACTTTTCATGTTAATATAGTCTGTGTTGTAAAATCCCAAATGAGTGGATGGTTGAACCACCACAAAATTGGTAGAGGTCTGGTATAATACATAAATTTCAATCTTCCAATCTTAGAGATATTTGAGAAATCTCTCACCCATATTTGTCACGAAAAAAAATCCTAAAGTGCCACAAATATGGATCTAAATCTCTACCCTTCTTTATTTTTCTTGTGCTTATCTCTTTCTGAGGATATGCTCCTTAATAGAGTGGAATGTCGTGAATGGGATTCATGTAGCCGACCCCAGTTTTTTGGGATACGGTTTAGATTATGAAGATGATTATGATGATAGATTATGTTGGAGATTTTGTTTGAGTTTCAGTACATTTGAGTATGGGAAAGTTTCAAGTTCTTTTATTGGTAGTTCCACATGTTGTATATCAATTGGGTTAGTTTAAAACAAAGAGACATGGTGATAACCCTCCTGCCTATGAGTTGATAGTTTTGGAACTCAAAAGAGTTGTATGCATTTGGGTTCTAGTTAAAATTGCCAAGGCCACAGTACAATTATCAGTCACCTTTGTTTCATGAACCAAGTCTCCAACATGCCTTACATGGGTCAACTCGCAGATACATCTTGATTTTTAAGTTGGTATTGCAAAGGGTGAGCTAATGTAATACTTCGGGTTCCAAATACCTTAACTAAAGATATATATATATTTTTTAAACCTCATTTGGGTTCCTGAAAAAATTACAATGGTTAGGCTAAAATGGTCAATCCACCTTACTCTTATGAACCAATCTCCTACATGTGTGACATTTGTCGACCTACAGGTGCATTTTGTTTCTCAAGTTGGGTCCTGAGGATGAGAAGGAGACAATGTTGTGGGTACCACATGCCTTTAACCATTTGTGTGTCAATGATTTGATTCTTATATATTCATGTGATGGATTTATGTGGATTACGTATTTTTTGGCCTCTCATTTGGTTATTCTTTAAAAGATTCTATTTTTTCCTTCATGCTTAGTATTTGTTTTGTACCATACATGTTCCATGGTAAGGTTTGGCATTTAACGTACATGAAAAGTAGACATATTTGCAATCATGCTCGATGATGGGGATTTCTTTAACATTTTGATTTTTTATCAATTTTATTTTGGTGGATATAGCTAGAACTTTTCTCACATGGTCATGATTACCTCATTCCACTTAATTTTGTGTGGTATGCCTTCCTTAATTGAACCAACGGTCAACAGTTTGGCTAGTTTATCTTACTATCATGATTGTTTAAGACTCATGGCTTTATCCAGCGGAGAGGAATTTGGATTGTGGTTATGTTCAAGTTTGGTTTATGTGTTTATAAGATTGGGAGAATGTCCTTTCATCTGCTATTGGAATGTAGTTGTATAGGCACCTCCACATTGTAACTTTCTCTATTTGAGGTCCCACCTCCTCATTGTAAGTACTAGCAAATTTCTAGATGTAGCAAGTTTTATAGTTCCCTTGAAAACCAAAATTTTGTAGGTTCTTTATCAGTCATTTGCTTGTGGAGGAAGATCTCTTTTTAATTACCTACTTGCCTTCTTTTCTTTTCTTTTCTTCTTTCTTTCTTTCTTTTAATATGAACGCAATCCTTATCAAAATCCACACTTAGGGGAGCGCAAATAAGAGGATTGATCTTAACGGTATGGTCGTCATGGACAAAAAATGCTTGCAATGAATGTTTATGAGTACTTGGTAATTTTGGAGTCCTTGGTTAGGGTTTGGGCTGATAGTACAAGTGGTGGAGCCGACGCTTTCGGAGTCCAAACTCATTCTTTTGAAAAATAGAAAAATGAAAATGTTAGTAAATATGGATTTTCTTGTTAAGAAGAAAATGGAAGATGGATTGAAAAAACATAAAAGAGATTTTTATTTTTATTTTTGTCTTCTTCTTCTTCTTTGCTTCAAGAGAGAGATGAAGATGACGTTTGAAAATAGCGTGTAGTTTGGTTTGAAAATGATGTTTCGCATGTGTGGCGTGCATTTCTTTTAAGACAGTAATTTGATTTTATTGAAGACAATTGAATTACATAGGCAAGTGTTTAATGTAGGAAACTTCTCTGGAAATGTTATTCTGATAAATAACCTGATGAGCCTATACTTATAACCTAAAACTATTCTCAAATCCCCAAACCTAAACCTAAAACTTAAATGTATTCTCAAATCCCTAAACCTATACCTATACCTAATCCTAATCTCAACTCCCTAACCTAAACCTAAACCTAAACTTGAAAATCCAAACCTAAACCTGATCCCGAACCTGAACACGATTTCCTAAACCTAAACCTTAACCTATTCTCAATTCCCTAAACCTTAACCTATAACCTAACCTAAACCTAATCCTATAACCTACACTTATAACCTATAACCTAAACTTAAGCCTAAAACCTAAAACCTAAATGTATTCTTAAATTCCTAAACCTAAACCTACACCTAATCCTAATCTTAACTCCCTAACCTAAAACTAAATCTAAACTTGAAAACCCAAACCTAAACTCGATCCCGAACCCAAACCCAATTTCCTAAACCTAAACCTTAACCTATTCTCAATTCCTTAAACCTTAACCTATAACCTAACCTAAACTTAAACCTATAACCTACACTTATAACCTAAACCTAAACCTATAACCTAAACCTAAGCCTAAAACCTAAACCTAAACCTAAAACCTAAATGTATTCTCAAATCCTTATACCTATACCTACACCTAATCCTAATCTCAACTCCCTAACCTAAACTAAAACCTAAACTTGAAAACCCAAACCTAAACCCGATCCCGAACCCGAACCTGATTTCCTAAACCTAAACCTTAACCTATTCTCAATTCCCTAAAGCTATAACATATATACTATAACCTATAACCTAAACCTAAACCTTAACCTAAACCTAAACCAAAACTTATAACCTAAACCTTAACCTACAACCTATAACCTATAACCTATAACCTATAACCTAACCTTAACCTAAACCTAAAACCTAAACCTAAACCTATAACCTAAAACCTAAATGTATTCTCAAATCCCTAAACCTAGACCTACACCTAATCTTAATCTCAACTCCCTAACCTAAACCTAAACCTAAACTTAAAAACCCAAACTTAAACCCGATCCTAAACCCGAACCCGATTGCTATAATAATGTAGCCCAATCACATGGCAACAAACAAGAATGATTTTTATTTTTTTTGTTGTTTCTATTAACTTGAATTGAAACACTTTTTTTACATTATTTGCTTGCCTTAGTTATATTTTAATAATCAGTTTTATTTTAACCACTTTTTTGGAAAAAAAAAAAGTGAATGAAGTTTCTGGAATTCTTCATGATTCTGAATTATAATGTTTTGTTGGTTAAATATTTTTTTATTAGATGAAAGACACAAAAAGAAAATTGTTGCTGATTTTCTTTTTATTTAAAATTTTAATGAAAGAAATTTTCTAACGGCTTTTAAGCCGTTCATATTTTTCTAAATATTTAAATCTGAGACAGTCCATAACCGTCCTCTTAAGGTTCATCAGAGACTACTCATGACCGTCCTTTATAAGGACGATCCATGACCATCCTTTATAAGGACGATCCATGACCGTCCTTTTAAGGTTCTTCAGAGATTGCTCATGACCATCTTTTTTAAGGACAGTCCAGGACCGTCCTTTTGAGGTTCATCAGAGACTGCTCATGACCATCCTTTTTAAGAATGGTCCAGGACCGTTCTTTTAAGGTTCATCAGAGACCTTATTACCTATATATTTATTGACGGTCCATGACCGTCCTTTACAGACGATCTATAACCGTCCTTTAAATGTCCATAGAAATGACGGTTCATGACTGTCCATTAAGTAATACGACGGCCCAAAATAGGATGGCCCTTGCGATGGTCCAAGACCGTCCTTTATTTTCTTTTGAGACAGTTTTCAACCGTCCTTTTTTCACTATTTTGGCGTAGTGCAGCGGATCTAGACATAGCTCTAACTGTAATGAGCATTGTCAAGGGCTCAGTGAACTCCACCGATCTTTGACTGATGTCGAAGAGGATGAGTTGAGAGTTTCAGAGAGTCAGGTTCACTCGTCTGGTTGAAAAGTGTCTATGACCCAAATTCATGGGTCGACTCTGAGGTAAGTTTATACCCTTTCTCCTTCATTGTTTCATATTAATGTATGAATACTATAGTTACATGAGACATTTTCCACGTTACATAGGCCATAGACCTATACTTAAGATACCTATCAGCGCGTCAGGACCATTGACCATGAGGTAGACAGGACTCTGCATTTGTCTCATCGCTATTTACGGTAATGTGAATTTGATCAGGGCCATAGCTGTCTTTAAAATGACATTAATAATTTATGTTTCTAACAATATTCAACATATCAATAGCAATATACAGAACAACAACTTGACCTGCTGCGAACTTATGGTGCTGGGAACCATCAGGATCGTGGTACCATGAAGTCTGAAAGGTTATGTGAAGTGCTTATAGAAATAGTCGACTGTAAATCGAAATGTCAATAGAAGTATGATGTGGTAAGATCTTAGTTTCTTGCACATGAACTTAAATGATTAAATCCATATTTGGAAGGGCAATACTTTAACTGTAGTCGTATTTCTTATGCCTCAAAGGTGTACATCCCTCTTAATGTGAGGGGGCAGAACTGGCTGATGGCTGTTGTTTATCCGATGAAAAAAGAGGTTACTTTGTACAATAGCTTGAGTACCGAATTGGAAGAGAAAAATGAGCTGGTCGTCGCATAGGTAACGGACGAACTGAGGTGGTTATTCCATGTTCTTAATGACGGATTAGTTAAGTGGGAGAAGCCGTGGAATATGAAGCCATCTGCTGACAGTCCTAAGCAACCGAACTCGGATGATTGTGGTGTATACATGCTGAAATATATAGACTTCTTATGCAGTATGAGTGTAATTGACTTTATGCACGCAAGTTTTTCTATTAAATATGAGTCTACATTTGAGTTTAACTGATTTTTAATTTGTTTTAAGATTAGCACGTTCTGATTTTGTGGGAGGAAATTTTAAAATTTAGAAAAATGATTGCATATGTCTGTCTACAGCAGATAAAAGTAGATGGTGCTGCCTTCCCAAAAAATAAGGAGATGAGGCGTCAGGTAGACCAACGAAGAGAGTCAAACACTGATTTGATGTTGAATGATGAATGGATTGGTGTATTTGATGTTTATTCTTCTTATTATGATCTATAATGAGTTGGTGAATGGAGATGGGTAGTAATTGTCCGTGAACAATTCGAAGTTGTATTGCACTTCAGCTGTCAGACACGTTGGTTGACATGCACATGGATCGTTGTTCTATATGTGTGGTTAAAGGCGCATGCCAAACTTGATCCATATATGGCGAAAACCACAAACCCTGTAACACTAGAACCACGACGCATATCATCTTACAACCATGATCCTTCTTACATCATAACCACGACCGGTCTAAAACAATGACCACGGTCCATAAGAACAATGACACGGTCTCTACGACAACCACGAAACTGTCATGTGATCTTCACTGTGGTTCACATGTATGTTAGATCGTGATTACTGTCCAGTTGGATCGTAGTTATCATGCATGTTTGTTTGTGGTTCACATCCACGACCCTACTAATCCGGACCCCTGAAAAGCCTACATGATATATTTACATTATGGGAAGTAATGGAACTGCGTGCAGTACCACGACCCCTAAGCATGAAAACCACGCCTCATATTACATGAGAAAGACAATCAATAACAGCCTTCAAACCATGATCCATATACCGTCACAACAGCGGCCCATGTAACCGGACAACTACAGATTATGCACACAGCATGGCTCATGGATGGCTCGATACTTATATGTTTCATCCATGGCATACATAATTCATTCCATGCCGTATACGTTTGTAACGCCCGTGAAAAATCCGTACTTGGGCTCGAGTACCAACTCGACCCGAAATTGCGTAGAATTCATTCCTTTAGAAAATATGACTAGGTTAGCTAGTGCAACGTTAGAATAGCTGGGAAATGGTCCCTGATCACTTTAAATACGTTCTACAAGGCCCAAAGCGAGTGGAACCAATGTTGCTATAATGCTCTAAAACCTCGGACCAAACTCTAAGCAGGTTTGTTCTCTGGACCACTTTGAATCTTTGTATTAGATCTAGACCGCACGTCGAAAGTCTGATAGCTCCTACCATAGACCGTTAGAACCGCCTAGCTGGACTTGACACTCATTCCGAAAATCAAGTCAAACCGATAATCACAGGCTATTTCATTGAGCCCGGACCGAAGAGAGTGAGAATAGGGTTAGAATTGGAATTTGAAATTCAAATCTGGCACACGATTTGACGCATCAGTATTAAGCGTTCTGACCGTCAGAATACAGCCAAATTACACCCTTGGATCAGGAAAAATATCTATTACATATCACGAGACTTATAGGCCTGATCTTGGTGCGATGACCATTAAACTGAAACTGGACCGCCACGTGCGATCTGCGAACCCTACCGGTCTGAAAACTAGATGTGTGCTAGATCCAGTATGCATGAGCTTAAGTCCGACCGCATTTGGCCTAGGGACCTTCAGAAATGCTCTTTTGGACCGAAACGGCCCCGATTTGGTTAGGCACCAAGTAAACATTGTTCCCAAGCCTATTTTGGGCATGTTTTAGGCTATAAAAGGGGTTGAAACCCTCACTCCTCTCTCCCATCCGAATTTGAGAGAAACCCTAATTTGGGAGAGAGAAAAAGGTGAGAGATTGTGAGAGAGTGGGAGAGTTCTTCCTGCCACTTGTGCTACGTATTGCACGTGCTTAAGCAACACACCTCTACCGCTTTCCCGGTGATTTCACCGCAATTCTAAGTAAGTAAATATCCTAAATAGTTGCTGATTTGAGTTTCCTTTGTTTCCATAGCGATGTAGCTTATGGATCTCGTGCATTAGGTTCCCTATTCGCCGTAGACGAAGCATATACGCTCTGTTTCAATTCACGAGTCTACAAGACATAAGGTGCGGATTTTAGACGCTTTGATTGACGGTTTTCAATGCTTTCAATGTCGTTTAATAGTAGATTCTTGACGGTATCGCCGTTTGACATGTACAAAATGCTCTCCGTTTCCCATTTCGTAAATTAACGAAGAATATGAGATTTAGGGCATTTTAGTCATTTGTAGGAAGTACTGTTTACATTCATATTTTGCTGATGTGATTGACATGGTTTGTTATCGCATTAGGAAGTTAGGAATACGTGCATAATTAGTTTGGCGAAGAGATTCGCCTAATTGCGCACTTCGGGTCGACATACTATATGTAGACTTAAGTGTGTAGTGTATGTGTTTGTATAAATGCTTGTATTAGTATGTATTGAATTAAATGATGTTATGAGATGGTTTGAGATTGATTTCTCAACTAATATGCTGACCTAAATGATTTCCTACATGTTGATTATATGCATGATTTCATTACATGCATGAAATATATGTGCTTGAAGATTTACTTAAGCTGAATGTTATAACATGTGTTAACATGCTCACATGACTGTATTTCAATTCCAATACTCGTACATAATTTGCTGATGTGATTCCATAAGTGTTTGGGACTAGACTTAGTCCAGGCAGTCGGTAACCGAGCGAATTCGTGGCTGACTGGTCTTAGTCACGAGCGACGCGTCGATGAACGCGAGTCGTGTTTGAAGTTGGCGGCAGTGGTTAGGCCACGCGAAGTGTTTTACGCACTTCATGTCGTTCAACTTGAGATGCGATTGCGCTAGTCGAGCCCGTCAAGTAACCCGACTGGCCGATGTATGTTCACCTTGTATGAGTCATAACTGCTTGAACCTAGGGTACTGAATTACCATTGTAAACCCTGTTAATCATGGTACCTTGATCCACGAAGACTCATGAGCCGGGCATGGTGGTATGGGACACCGTGGTGGAGCTGTCGGCCTACGCTGGGGCCACAAACCTCCCCGTAGTGACCAGTGAGCACCTAGACTCGTGAGCAGATTATGGTGGTATGGGACACTATATTCTAGCTGTCGGCCTACACTGATCAGGCGACGAGTCCTTTGCAGTGACCGCGAGCGTATTCTGAGTCCACAGGAGGCGACGACCCTTCCGTTGCAGTAGAGTACAGTAGGCCTGTATTGATAAGGTGATGGGGGAGCGGTGCAACGAGTGCGAGCAACAGCCCTGGCAGCCCTTGCAGTGACCTACGAAATATACATCGTATGAGATTACTAGGAGTGACGACCCTAGACAGGATCTGTGTTAGGATTGATACAAGGGAAGTACCTTAGTTTCCCAATTCTGCTGTTTGAATGGACTAATAACAATTGAAAAATCATATCACCATACCATTGCATGTGCTCGGAAGATGTGGAGCACTTGAGGGTCGATTGCATGCCGCGGTCGTAAGATGTTGCCGTATGAGGGAGATCGTCGGTGAGGGCATACATCACGTCATGTCATCTTGCATTAACAATAATATTAGGATTGTCTGATTTACTGCTTTACATTATCGCATGATTGAATTGTGAACATGCTAATCTTTGCTCTATGATTCCACTGAGTTGATCACTCACTCCCACGTTACGGGATGATGTTTGCAACACCCACCAGACCCTGTTGTAGATGCAGGTGAGGCTGAGATCCAGGAGGTGGAGCCAGACTTTGACGAGGACCAGGACGAGTTCTCGTACATGCAGTATCACGATGGCTTCGCGTAGGCGACCTGGATCGATGGGACTTCAGTGGGACTGTTTTGGACATTTAATTTTGTTCATGTATATGTATATGAGACTCAGTGATGTATTTATACTTAGAGACAGATGAGATTTACTTTGTTTTCCATACAGTGATATATATATATTGTTCAGTCTTCCGCTTACTTTTATCACTGGATCTGAGGTATGAATTACAGTTTTGTTATACTTTTACTCATGTGAATGCTTTAAATCAGACAACATTGAATCATAATCATTTTTGTTGCATAAGTGACGGTCTGGAACTCGGGAGTTGAGTTTATATACGACCCCCGATTTTCAGGGTGTTACAACGTTGAAGCAATATTAATAGATCCAAGTAACATGACAAACATGATTCGTATAACATGGCAAATACAGTGATATATAACACATCAATGGGTGGAGAGTTTTCAACCCGCCATCGTATTTATCTATAGAGACATGTGGTTGAGAAATTATCTTATGAGCTATAAGTGCATGGAAATCTAGTCATCCACAAATATTGATCTGTTCTTGTTGTAGTGTATAGAAATCTGTCGATCAACGTTAGAACATTGCATATGTAGATATTAAAAATCCCATGTATATATATATGTTTCATGGTTATGAACATGTGGAGAACATGTTCGTGGGTGAATTTATTGTTGCCATGAGAGTAGTTTTTAAGAGATTTGCAAACAGAACAACTGGATCATTGGTCGTGCTAATATTGGTCGTTGTTGTGTGTTAATATTTCCGTGGTTCATATATGTAATAAATCATGGTTGTCATCTATGTTCGATTATTGTTAACAAATGTTCTTAAGAGAACAACAATCCATACATCATGGAAGCCACGATTTATACGTAATGACAATTATGAATCCCATGTCATGGTAACCACGACCCATTAAAGTGGTTGTAATGGTTGTGTCTTCTTGTTATATTGTAAACATCAGTGGAAGAAACTTGCAGAGTCTTGCGCATCACTTAGCTTCTCTTTTGGCATTTACTGTGTTCTATGAATCATGGTTGTAATGTTATAAGGGTCGATATTTTCATATTACATTGTTGTGATTATAATGTTATATGGGTTGTAATAGCCATGTTGTACGAATCGTGGTTGTCATGTTGCCTGGATCATTATTGTGATGTGCATGAGTCTTCAAGTTGAATGGTTCGTGGTTGTCATCAACAATGGATCATGAATTAACCATGGGTCGTGATTCTCATGACATGTAGATCATGGTTTCCAGGATGTATGGGTTGTATTCTCATATGGTCGTGGTTATCTAATATGTTTCAACATGGATGAGAACCACGATCCATTACATGGACAAGAACCATGACCCATATCAAATACGAACCATTCATCCTGTATACCATGACCCATATAACACGACAACAACGACACATATATCATACCATTCATGGTCCATGTATCATGACAACCACGACCTATACATCCTTACAACCACAACCCATATACATTGACAGTCACTACCCATGTACCATGTTAATCGCAACCCACATATTGATGATAATCGTGAGCCTTCATGCATTTAAACCACAGCCCAAGTATGAAAATAGTGTATGTAATAATATGTTGTAGTTCTCTGGATTCATGTGTCGTGATTGTCATATTAATATTTCTTGCTTTCATTCAGTGCCTTTATTGAACCATGACCTAAACAATGACAACAACGATGCATTCTAAATATTGGAATACAACCCATGTAATATGACAACCACGATCTGTATAACATGATAACCATATCGAATGACAACTGCAATCAATGCTTCACCCCAACCACGAACCATATAACATGACAACTATGACCCATATATAATTACATTCAGGATCCATATTTCAGGACAACCACGACCTATTCAAAATTACAACCACGAACCATTATCAATAACAGTCACGACCCACATATCGTGTTTCGAGCGCGATCATAGGGCTTGTCTCTGTCTCACCACAACCTTATAGTATGAATCCTTCTGTCTTAGCTCTGCTGAGTTCCAGGTTGATGTAAAAGCCCTACAAAAGAAATTGATATTTTGTGGATGAGCACCTACTTGGATTGGAAGACCTGGTGTGTAATGGCTTCTTCAGGATTTCATCCTAACAACAACGATCTGTATAATATGAAAAAATGAGAAATTTTCATCATATTAGCAAGAAAGATAAACTGTATGGAAATAATCCAATCACTTTCAAGAGACAATGAAAACCTTTTGAAAAATTTTATCGAGGTCTTGCAAGGGTTTTGTCCATATGAAAAAAGATATCAGATATTTCAACACAGGCGCGAAATAGTCCCCATAATACCTATAAACACAATGCATGCAATACGCTGAAAAATATTAATGTAATAGTGATTATTATAAAAGGATGCAGTGGACATGCAGAAAGTCCCTAAAAACATTCAGTTGTTACTATGAAAGTAAAAGCCAGATGATTACTTGGCATGACAACAACGATCCATATATTACGACAACAACGATCCATAAAACATGAAGACCACAACCCATAACAACCGACACCATGACCCATGTAACTTTGTTAACCAAGATCTATATATCATAACAACCATGGATAAATTTAAATGAATCCTTCCGCCTTAGCTTTGCTGAATTCCAGGCTGATGTAAAATTCCTTCAAAACAAATTGATATTTTGTGGATGAGAAACTACTCAAAGTTGGCGGACCTAGTGTGTAATAGCTTTTTCGTGATTCTAGGCTAATGTAACCTGGCTTCTTTCGGGTTTCAGGCTGACGTCAATGCTCTACAAATGAACTCATTATTTTGTAGCATGATAACAACGATTCCGTAAAATACGACAACAACGATCCGTAAAATACGAACCGTGACCAATAGTAACCACGCATTGTTATAAGAAAGACCGCAAAATGCCTTGAAATGACCGTGAATTAACACGGAATTGTTTCGGATGACCGTGAAATGCATGAAAGTGATCATGAATTGAAGCGAATTGACCGTGAAATGCATGCAAATGACCATGAAGTGAAGGGAATTGACCGTGAAATGCCTCGAAATGACCGTGAATCAACACAGAATTGTTTCGGATGACCGTGAAATGCATGGAAGTGATCATGAATTGAAGCGAATTGACCATGAAATGCATGCAAATGACCGTGAAGTGAAGGGAATTGACCGTGAAATGTGCTGAAAGGACCATGAATCAACACGGAATAGGCGAGAATGATCGTGATATGCATGAAAATGACCATGAAGTAAATGAAATGAATGAAATTGATCACGAACTAATTGAAATTGACCGCAACGTGAATATGAAATGGATTTTCAACCACCGACCTGATGAAATCTTGGAAAATAACTAGGTTAGTTGGCTAAAGTAGCTTCTCCTACCCCAAAATCATATAGGGTATATCAAGTAACCAATTTTGGTTTAGAAGATATTCTTGTTAAATGAATAAAGAAAGAAATGAAAAAAAGAGAAAAAAAAATTTTATATGCTTATATATACATATTTATATAAATATGTATTAGAGGAAATTGTAGGTAAAATAAAGTTCTCCATGTAAAAAATAAAATTTAAAATTTTTTAAAAAATTGCATAGACTTTTATGGACTGCAGTTATGGCTACAGCTATAATTCGTAGATATATCTTTGATAATATCGAGTACACTTCGATATGTATCGAAAATTACAGGATTTTTTATGCAAAGTCGCTGGACAGTTCTGGACCTTTTTCGATTAATTGAAAGACTTTTGATTAATCGAAGACATAGCAAAGGACATATCGTAAAAGCATGGGCTGCACTTATGGCTACGGATTATATCTGTAGCCATAGATTTCAGGCTTTTTTTTTTTTTCCTTGTGGTAACCCCTACGCCTTTGTGGGTCCTTTTATGAGGTATGTGTTATATCCAAACCGTCCATCTATTTGGTGAACTCGTTATAAGTCTTGAGAAGAAAATTAAGATAGATTTAGATATCAAGTGGACCACACTGTAAAAGGCAGTGGAGGATTGAACGTTTACCGTTGAAACCCTTTTAGGGGTCACGGAAGTTTTGGATCATTACGAAATTTGTTTTTCCTCTTCATCCAGGTCTTTGTGACCTTATGAATAGATTGGATGAAAAATAAATGTTACGGTGGGCCCTACAAAAGTTTCAACGGTGAAAATCAATTTTCTACTGCTCTTTGTGGTGTGGTCCAGTTGATCTTTGGATATGAATTTTTTTTTTTTGGATAATGGTCCAAAATTATCTCAAAATATGGATGAACGGTGCGGATATAATAAATACGTAACTGTGGGGGCCATGTAACTTTGATATCTTTTTAGCCGTTCGTACAACTTGGAGTTCCAGGAGTGTCAGCGCTCGTCTTCGAGCAGCGGCCGATCCGTTTGAAGGAAAAAGCAGGGGCATTTTCGACCTTTGGCAAAGCGTCCGTACAGCTGGGGCGTTTTCTCGCAATGGAAATTGAGGTGGGCTTAGCCTCCTAATTGGGCCATAAATGGGTCGTACAGTCATAAATTTCCCCGGAGAGAACCGATGGTCCAATCGTTACTAGTTTGATCATCAATGATTATTTGAGCTTCTAGTCTACCCTGAAAGAATTTCATTGGCTTCTTGTTTTTGTAATTAAGTGATCTCACCCCTGAGATTAGGCGACAATTAAGTGGAAATGCCTCTCAGGAGTTTCAACTCCCGATCAAGGGTTCGAGTACCCATATGTGGTGAAATTCCACCAGCGTGAGTGTGTGGGGTGTGCGTGCGTGTGTTTAAACTAAATAAATAAATAAAAGTGGAAATGCCTCTTGCCCTCGTGTCAGACATGTGATTCTATTAGGGGTTGTGATGTTATTTATTCCGTTGGGTTGCATCCCTGAGCTACCTAGTGATTGGTTAAATAGTTGTGTAACGATCCTAATCGTATGGTATAAGTTATTTTCTAAGTTCAACGGTCATATTGAAGTAGAGAGGTTAGATTGTTTCAAGATTGTTCGTTGATAATCCATTTTCTATATCAATGGTCAAACTAGAAGTGAAGAGGTGCTCTCAGGGAAGCATTCATGGTAACACTTGAGTATTAAAATTTATATAAGTAAAAAATCAAGATAAATTACTTGTTTTATAAGGTGCTTCTCTAAAATAATTAATTTATTATCCAAACTCCCGCTTGTTGTTTCAGGGAGGTTTTGTCAATTTAGGCCAAAATGTCATTCACTTTAATATATATAGCATTGCATAGGCTAAAGCATTCAGAGAATAACACTAGCCTACTTACCATGGGTAACTACCTGACACTAGCCCTGCTTAAGAATTTACCAGATCCACGTGGGTGGAAGTTTCATGAGATCCACTCCATCCATCAGATAGACTGCCTCCTATTCACCTTCGATCACAAAAATCATGGTAATTCAAAACTCAGGCAGGCCACACCATAAGAAACAGTTGGGACGTCCATCATGATGTTTGCGTGGAGCCAACTGTGGTGTCTAGGCCATCCTATCCATTCATATAACGAGGGGATGAAAAGACTAGCAAAAAATCCCAGTATTCTAAAACTCAGACGGGCCATACCGCGAGTATTCCAAGGTTTTCGAATAATTTAAACTATTATGAGTGTTGAGTCAGCCTAATTTTTTGGGATCAAGGCCAGACAAATATGGTCCACCGGATGGACGGGGTGGATTTCCTGCGCCTTAAATTGTGTCCCGAGAAAGTAACTCCTCTGAGTTTTCCTCGATAAACCAAGGATGTGTTTGGATGCTAAACCGAACCGAATTACAATTCACTCTCCTGCAAACGGGTAATAAACTAGATCTCGAACTCCAGCTGGCTCTGACCACGCTGGTGAATTCCCCTAAAGGGATAAAGCGGAGGACTAGTGTGTTCACCGGTTATGGAGAAAGAGCGGTGCTGGTTAACAGTCATTTATACGGGACGGGCCCAACGGATTATGGGACAACAACAAACTGGCTTTCCTACCGTCGGTTGCTCCTGTTCATGCATTTGTAACCGTTTCGGCTTCATGCACAATAGGAAGGACCGGAATTAGTGGTGACAGCGGGTTGGGTTAGGGCCGGGCGAAGCTGTGTTAAAACCCGCCCGCATAGTCAGGCTAAAACCCAAACTTGGCTTGGGTCGTGACGGGCCAGAAAAGTCCAGCCCGAGACGAGCCGAAACTTTTACAGAGGATTGGCCCGATGAGAATTTTATAAATCAAACGATGCACACCCTTAGTTTTTTAAGGGCCGTTGAGGTTCAAATCTGGTTGGCCCTCCCCTCCCAACTCCCACACATTGGTGTCCACGTCTTAAACCTACACAATGAGAACAAGTAAAGGTGACCCTGGCTAGGCCGGAGGACCCTCTGATGCCTAAGTCAGGTCAAGGGAATCTAGGTCTGAGTATGGAATGGAGGAGAGAGTGTTAGCTTTTTCGTACCTGTAGTCATGGTGTTATGATCCATTTATACTAGATGATATGACGGTCTGGATCCGTCAATCTCGGCACAATCAAGGGGATTCCCAGATCATGGAGATATTGTCTACAATCTGCTGATCGTGTAGCGTATTAGGCGTGTAATGCGTATCTGCGAACGAAGTTATCGGTCACGTTTGGCTATGACAGTTTTCGAATTTGGCGGACGGAGCATACGCCTTCAAATATATGCTCGGCTCGGGTCACCCGACCATCGTTTACCTTTGTGGTCATCCGGTTTAATAAGGATCTTACAGATCTGTCTTTAAGTAGGGAACTTGGCCTTGCCGAGTCGGATTTATTATAGTTAATGATATTGGCGGGCAGACCACTCGCGGGTGAGGCGCTAAGTATGTAACTTTCAATATCCGATCGGATTGCGAGAACTGTTCCGACCCATAACTCCGACCCACAGCTCTGTAGTGAAGCTGTTTCCACACTGCTTGTTCTCTTCCAAGGATAGTCACATCAGATCGGACGGGCACTGTCTCGGGCGCTCATGTGCTTAGCTGGCTCAGCATGGTGCTTTACTCTCGGCTCTCGTATGAGCTCGGATCTTCCCATAACAGAAGCCTCCTAGTCTTCGAGTTTATTTGTGGGCTCGGAGAGTAATCATGCAGAGAATCTCTCGTCCATACTGAGTAATAATGGCTTTCAGTTTTGGAATGTCACGTCTCGGGATTTCGCGCATGCGGGCTATTTTCGGACGGACACCTGGCGACAGTTACGATTCCAAATAAATACCAACCTATGAGGGGTTGCCATATAAGCCCAAGGAAGAATGTATGTGACAGCTCCCTCTGCTCGGGCGTCACTTCGTATATCGTAATGTGTCGTTCGATGTCAGAAACGTATCGTCCGATGGGAGCTTGACCAAGGGGAAAGGGCCACGTGTACTCGGGAATCGGCTCGCGACGATTTGGCTGCGGCCATTATGGCTTGCCATTAATGTAGAGATTCCCTGTAGATTATATAAACGGCCTTCAGAGTCATTCTCGTTACTTGCATTGCGAATTTGAGTGTATATCGAAGGAGGCGATTTCCGGCGAAAGCAATTTTGATCAGCTTAAGATTTTCGGTGGGCAATTCCGACCGGTCATACTTTTCCTGGAAAAGGTAATTTTCGGTAACCACTCGGTGAGTCTTCCTCGTCAATCTTCAATTTTCTTTCCATAATGTCGTCTGATCTCGAGACCGTGCGAGAGTATGGTGAGGACTCCGAGCCGGGGAGCTCGGATGATGGAAGAGGGGCCTCTGAAGGCCCCTTTGAGGCCGTATCATTATATCCCGCACCTCGAAAACAAAAGGGGACGGGGGCTCGGACTCATCGGCCCGGCAAAAAGAAGGCCACTCGAGCCCCCCAAGTTACTACCACCAAGGCCGCTAAGATGCCTGCAAGTGAGCGGACCTCGGAGGTAGTACCTGGAGGCTCCATTCTGTCGAAGTCTCAGATGGGGTGGATTCGTTTGGAGTTCTAGATTCTAAACTCGTTTCGGATAAGAGCCCCTGGGCCCCTTGATGCCCCTAACGCCTCGGCCGAGGGAGAAGTAGAAATCTTTCTCTGTGCGCTGCAATGTGAGCTTAGGCTCCCCCTTCACCCTTTCATCTGAGCGGTAACCGCTTATCTCGGCCTTGCTCCAGGATAATTTATCCCTAACAACTGGAGGGTATTGATCTCGGCCTTCATCATCTAGTGCCAATTCGGGAACCCGGAGCTGACCCCGCAGGAGCTGATGAGCCTGTACCTGGTCAAGTACGACAACCAAGAACCATGGAACTATTTTACGACCCGAGGTAGCAAAGGGTCGGGGCTGGTGATGAACCTTCAATCCTCCAATAAGGATTGAAAAAATAAGTGGTTCTAGGTAGCGGGCGAGTGGGAGGCACCAGCAGCGAAACTTGGGGCTCTGTCGACTCGAGTTCCAACCCAGTTTGCGAAATCAGGTCAGATTTTGATCAATTCTGTCTTTTGACTCTCATTCACATTTTCTTCAATCGGAATAAAGCTCTTCTTTCTTTTTTAGATTTCGCAAAGGGCACGCCGTTCCTCGATTCGGCCCATAAGAACCGCATCACCAAGGCCAGGGCGCAGTCAAGGGAGCTTTGCTCTTGGACAGACCTGATCATAGCGTCCAACCTTCACTGGTCATGGCTGTGCAAGTCTCATCCACTGCCCATGTCCTTTAGTAAGTTGTCTTATTTGTTTTGGTAAGACTGGTTTCGCGCGCTTGGTCATTGATCTGCTATTTCTTGTATAGGCATGGCCGAGGCATCGGGTACCCGAAAGAGGAAGGCTGCTCTGACAGTGGAGGAGATGTTGAGGGCTAAACCTCGGATGAAGACTGTTCGGAAGAAGCAGGTCCCGCCCCAGGGGGAGGTTGCTGGGGCCTCATGTACAACTCCACTTCCTGCCGTCACAGCTGCTGCTGCGCCAGTTACTGAAATCCTCCCGAGCACTATTTCGGCCTCAGCAACAACCGTTACTCCTTCCCCTGCCACCACCATAACTCATATCCCTCTCCCCCCGCTGCTCCTCTGAGTGCAGGGGCTCAGCCCGCAGTCCCCTGCATAGTCGTCGCTTCATCCTCCGAATGAGAGGAGACTATTCGGATGGCTGATGTCATGATATCCCCTATTAAGGTAGGGAATGCTCTTCCATCCGAGAATCAAGGACGAAATGCCCTTCTATCCGAAGCTCAGGCATTGGCTGGGAGCGAGATAGGGGCTACAGAGGAGGGAGCCTCGGCTTAAGTGGGGACGAGCGAAGCAAGGTATGAGCCAGGCTTTCATATGGCCTGCTTGACTAACTGCACACCCAAGCATGCCCCGGAAGAGGAGATCGTCAATCTGCATTTTAAGTCGGATGACTCCTTCCTGAAATATCTGGCGGCGATTTTTTATAAGGTATTCCTATCCCCTCATATTCACCATTTTTCATCTTTTAAACATACTTCCTCATTTCCTTATTTTTATTATTATTTTTTTTTAATCTGTTCTGAGGCTCCTCCTAGCCTGGGAAAGGGTGCGCGAGCGTCAAAAAGTAGACGCTGAGGTGGAGACTCTTAGAACTACAATAGAAGTCTTACAGGACGAGGCGACTCTCTCCCAACTGGAGCAAGGTGAGCTGCGCCAACAACTTGAGGATGAGAAGACCAGGAAGCTCCAATTGTAGAAGGCAACCGAAGATTAGGAGGCCCGACGTGAGGTGGTGGAGACCGAGCTGACGCGAGCTAAGGCTCACGCGGACTCACTGGCTAAAGAGACTTCTCGGCTGGGAGAAGCCCTAGAGCAGGCAAAGGTCGAGGCGGCAGAGGAACAGAGTCAAGCCGTTGCTTAAGCGGTGGAGGCTCAGCGGGCTGAAGATGAGGCCTTAATGGCGACGGTTGTTGCTGCTGCGATCGACGCCTTCAAGACTTCTGAGGAGAGAGACATTGAGGCTGCTAAGTTTATGACTATAGTTTCAATGCTTGTATCGATGCGGTCCAAGATTTGTACTCGGATCTTGACCTCAGTTCTCTGCTACCTGATAATGGTGGAGAGGAGCCCCTCGAAGATGTCCGTCCGGATCAAGCCCCCTACTCCCAAGCACCTTCGCCCACATGAAATTTTGACTCTCTCTCTTTTTTTTTTGTAAGAATGATGTATTCTTCTTTGCCCCTGTGAGGAGGGTGAATGAATGTTAATTTTTGAGCATTTGATGGTAGTTTTCGATTATTAGGTTGATTTGTTGTCATGTCGATTTATTCCGAGACATGGCCAAGCTATCCTCTCGGAGGGTTAACTATCTTCATTGCCATTTAGCAGACTTTTTGAGCCTCCTTGGCTTAGTCGACTCCAACCCTTAGAGGAGTCGGCTCGTCGCACGATTAGCGAGAACCTTTGATTCCATTGAACAGTCGTATGATGAGTCGATTACTCTGTCGGTGAGTCGAGTCATCGTTAGGCTTTTTCCCTAGTTTAGGGAGAATGTCGTGTCGAATTTTCGTGGGATTATGCTCCGACCCCTTCTTTAAGGGATCTGACCATCTAGTTCGCCCCTGTATCAATGAGACAACTTACTAAACATTCATTCACGTAGAAGTAGAATCGAGACTTTTATTGAAAGCCTTAAAGGCTGGTCGCTCGGAAGTATACACTTTATTGGGGGTCTTAAAAGGCCAATTTGTCATGGATAGTAGATCTTTAAGTGTTTGGCACTCCAAGGATGAGGGAGTTGGTGACCCTCGAGGTCTTCTCGATGGTACGAGCCCGGTTTGATTGACCTGACCACGCGATATGGCCTTTCCCAGTTAGGCCCGAGCGCCCCTGCTCTCGGCTCGGCTGTGTTCCGGAATACCCGACGAAGGGCTAAATCCCTAGGACGAAATTTCCTGACCTTGACTTTTGAGTTGTAGAAGCGGGCTACTGTAAGTGCTATAGTTTATAGCCTCTTGTGATTGTCAAATTGGTGGTGGCAAAGACACTGCTTTGAAGCTGTATATGTGATGAACAAAAGTCTTCAAGAAGCTTTCAAGTTCAAGAAGCCTTCAAGTTCAAGAAGCTTTCAAGTTCAAGATCTCACGCTTAATTATACTCAAAGGTCACTTGTCTTTAAGTTTCAATGTCCTTGCTTCACTATTGAGGTATGACTGACCTTAGGTTGACCTTTAGAGTAGGCCATTTTGAATACATAATCCATATATTTTGTATAAGTGAATTTAGTCTTTTCTAAGACTAGTCCTGAACCTTGTTCGACTAGTCCTAGCACTGGTTCGACCAGTCCAAGAAATTTCATGACCAGTCCTAAGTTGTTGAAGATTTTTAAAAAAATTTGGTTACTGTACGACCAGTCATAGGAACATTGTCGACTGGTTGTTCGACAAGTCGTAAACCTTCGATTCAAAGTCCAGCGTTGAAAAACTTGGGTCTACGACTAGTCGTATGCAACCTACTACTGGACGAAGGTGACCTACGACCAGTCGTGAAACCATTAGATCTTATCGCACCTGAAAATTCAAATTTTTGTTGGTTCTTCGAGCAGTCATAGAGGTCCTAAGACCAATCGAATACGTGTTTTTCTCAGCTATAAATAGATCACGAATCTCAGAATAATTTACACAATTTAAGATAATTAATTTGGCCTTCTGAGAGATAAGTCTGTGCTCTATTTTAAGTTAAGTGTGTGTATTTAATATTCTCTTTCTTTAGCTTTATTAATTGATTTTGTTCCTTATATTCCAATCTAATCTAAAAAGAGGAATTGTTATTTCCCTTTCTTTGGAATCAAAATCAATTAAAGCTAGCCCATTTTGATTTAATTTAAAATCAATTAGAACTAGAACCATTGTAATGTGAGTTTGGACATTGAACTTGGACATTCGATCATCTTCACTGACTTGGTTCTACGGGGCTGCTACAATGAAGGAGAAAATCAGGTATTTTATATTTAATTGTAAATTCTTTTCTATTTTCATTTCTTTTAGGATTTGTCAAAAAAATCTCATTGTTTTGGTTATCTGAGGAGAGCTAGGAAAACTCAGAAGTGATTTTTTAATTGTGTATACCCATAGAGAAAGACACAATTGTGAAGGTTTTGGGTGAACCTGTGAAAACCTAATTTGATAGTGAACGCTAATATCCCTTGTGTGAGGATATTAGGAGTGGAGTACCATTCTGTGTGGCTGTTGTTTAACAGTTGGTGAACACACAGGCGAACTACTATAATTCCTTGTGTTTGGTGGTTGAATGGTTTATATTTCATATCTTTAATTATTCATTTGTGGGTTGTATATGTGGATGTGAATGCTATAATCATTTATTTCAAGCATTGTGGGAATGTTGTAATAATTTAGCATTTATTTCTTACTATTCCTTCATCAGCTTCCTTAATTGTTCTAGTAAGGTTGCCCTGCCATTTCTATGGTGTATGGTTGTCCCTAGAACAAAATATATTTGTAATTGCAGTTTATTCTTTGTGCAGTTTGTATTTAATTTTTTATCATTCCTCTTCGATTTGAGATTTGATACAAAGACCTTTCTAGAAATAAGGTTGTCCTACCATAAACTCTGATTTTTGGTGTAACGTTATCCTTAGAACAACATTTGTATCAACCTCTCAAGATCTGAATTTTGAGGTTGCTTTATGTTCTTGTATTGTGGTTTGTTTATTTTATTTGTTGGCTATCATATTTATTTAATTTCTGTTGTTATAAGTTTTATTTGGCATAGTCCTATTCACCCCCCTCTAAGACATATAGCTAGGCCTTTTCAAGTGGTATTAGAGCCTAATAGCTCTTTTTAATTCATAATTCTTAGATTTATTTCCTGAGCTAACGATTTAAGCTATTTAAGATATCAAATTTTGATAGCCTATCAATCACTAGGCCATCACCCTTTGATGGCTCCAACTATGCTTATTGGAAAGCCAGGATGAGAATATTCTTAAAATTCATGGATGAAAGTGTGTAGCTGGCCACTATTAATGGTTGGAATCCCCCTACCACTGAAGTAACTGGTGTTAATGGTTCAAAATCTATGAGAGTAACACCTTATTTCTCGTGGACTACACTTCAGAAAAGTGAAAGTAGTGCAAATGTTAAAGCACTAAATGTAATCACTTGCGCAATATCACCGGATGAATTCAAAAGAATTATATCCTATGATTCTGTAAAGCAAGCTTGGGATATATTAGAAATGACACATGAAGGTACATCAATTGTCAAGAAATCGAAAGTCCAACTCCTTACAACCAAATTTAAAAAAATTCATATGAAGGAAAATGAAACATTTATGGACTTTTATACATGATTAAATGACATTGTAAACTCTATATAGGGTCTTGGTGATAAAATCTCAGAAAGTAAAGTATGTGCAAAAATACTACGCTCACTTCCTGAACGGTTCAACTCTAAAGTAACTGTGATCTAAGAACTTCGTAATACGGATAATATGAGGATTGAGAAATTAGTTGGCTCTTTACAAACCTACGAGTTAACTTTTAAAGCTCCAAAAGGAAAATCGATTGCTCTTAAAACTTCTAAAAATAATTTTTAAGAAAATTCTAATTTAGAAAAGATATGGCTCTTTTAGCGAAAAAGTTTTATAAAATCTTCAAAAGTAAAAAGAGAGTTGATTGTAAAAAAGGAAATGATAAGAAAAGTTCTAAACCTAAATCTAAAACTTGAAAATCTTTGAAAGATAGTCAATGTTATAACTGCCAAGAATATGGGCACTTGGCTAACAAGTGTCCTAAAAAGGACAAACCCAAGAAGAAAGGTATGTTGGCTACTTAGGATGAATCCTCTTATTCTAAAGTTTCTTCTGAATCTGAAGATTCTGAAACTGAGTCGAGCAATGAAGTGAAAGCCCTTATGACTCTAGCCAAATTCACATTTTCAGATAATGATTCAACAAGTGAAGAAAATCTGAACAATGAATGTGAAAATGAAGATGATCTTCAAGATGCTTATAATGCCCTATACAAGGAGAGTTGTAAGATTGCTATGAAATTGAAACTTCAAAAGCAGAAATTTTTTAAACTCAAAGAAAATTTATGAATATCTTGTTTTAGAAAAGTCTCATATTTTAAACTGTTTTGAAAAGACAAAATGCAATTTGGATTTTAAAACTGTCCAAGTTGAAAATCTTAAATCTGAAAATGACCAATTAAAATATGAAGTCTTTTCTCTCTTGAGTTTAAAGGAAACTTGAAAATATGCCTAAGGTGATTCTAAATTAGAAAAACTCTTAACAGGATCGAGAAAATGTGGCGATCGATCCGGTCTGGGTTATGATAAGAATGGTTCTCCTAATATGAAAAATACACCTCCTAAGTTTGTAAAAGGAGAGACCTTAAACTCAAAAGGGAAAGGACAAATGTTTTCTAAAGACCCTAAATCTGTTCAAAAACCTAAAGGAAGTTATTTCAACTATAAGAAACATAACCAAAATCTTTTGGCTGAAAAGATAGTTGATTTACTTAAGGAGCTTCTAAAGTATAATTCAATAAGTCATACTTATAATTCTTACAATCAAAAGAAGACCAACTATCCACCTAAACCCAAAATGGTTATGAAATAGATTCCACAGGTCACTTTCTTGGTTGCCCATACCGCTTTCAAAGCTACAAGTCATTCAAAGTGCTATCTAGATAGTGGATGCTCCAGGCATATGACAAGCGACAAGGCTTTATTCACTGATCTAAAAGATATAACTGATGGTTCAGTCACATTTGGTGATGGCAGTAACTGTAAAATTATGGGCCAAGGTACGATTCAACTTTATAACCTTCCGTTGGTTAAGAATGTCTTATATGTTGAAGGACTAAAACATAAGCATATCTCAAATATGCAATAATAACCATAGTATTCGGTTTTCTAACCAAAGCTGTGAGATTCTAAACAACAAGGGTTCTATAATACTAACTGGACGTAGAACGTCTGAAAACTGCTACATTGTTAGTGAATCAGTTCATCTAATCAAACATATTACAGGGTCCATACAGGCGAGACTGAATTGTGGAACAAACGTCTTGGACATATACAGTACCGAAATTTATTTAGATTGAACAAAAAGGAACTTATAAGAGGTCTACTCAAACTTCAAATTTTAGATAAGATATGTGGTGAATGCTAGTTTGGCAAACAAATAAGGAACTCACACAAAAAGGTGAATTTCAATACCACATCAAGACTACTCAAACTTCTCCACATGAATCTAATAGGACCTACTAGAACGGAGAGTCGAGGTGGCAAAAGGTATATCTTAGTAATAGTAAATGACTTTACCAGATATACATGGGTAGTCTTCTTAAAGGACAAATCAAAAATCCTTAAAGAAGTAAGAAAAATTCTCAAAAGGATTCAAATTGAAAAATATTCTCAAATCAGTAAGATTCGTAGTGATCATGGATCTAAATTTGAGAATAGCGGTTTTGAGAAGTTCTGTAGTGACTAAGGAATATTACATGAATTTTCAACGCCCAAAAATCCATAATAAAATGGGATAGTGGAAAGAAAAAATAGAGTGCTACAAGAAATGGCTAATGTCATGTTGAATAGCATGAAGCTCTCTAAGAATCTTTGGGCTGAAGCAGTCAATACAACTTGCTATATTATTAATCGAGTTTACACTAGTAATGGTAATGATAAAACGGCTTACGAAATGTGGTTCGATAAAAAGCCTACTGTTAAATACTTTCGAGTTTTTGGCAGCAAGTGCTATATTTTACGAGATCGTGAAAATCTAAGAAAATTTGATACGAAAAGTGATGAAGGGATCATTCTAGGGTATTCTTTAAATAATCATGCTTATAGGGTTCTGAACAAAAGGACCGGTGTAATTCAAGAATCTATCAATGTGGTCATTGATGATCACTTAAACACACCAGTCTCAAGTTTAAATAATGATGAAATTCTTGTAGTTGATAAACCTGATACTTCATCTAATCAGACTGATTTTGAACTAAGGACTGTTAAAGATCATCCAACTACTCAAATTCTTGGAAACCCTCTCATTGGTGTTCGTACTCGTAGACAACTTGAGGATATATGTAATTACATATGTTTTACATCCCAGATAGAACCATCTAGCATAAAAGAAGCCCTTGCTGATGAAAACTGGATTGTTGCGATGCAAGAAGAACTTAACCAATTTATAAGAAATGATGTTTAGTATCTCTTACCTAGACCCAAAGATAAATACATCATTAGAACAAAAAAGATTTTAAAAAATAAGTCTAATGAGCTTGGAAATATAATTAGGAATAAAGCTAGGCTAGTGGTACAAGGTTACACTCAAATTGAAGGTATTGATTTTGATGAAACCTTTACACCAGTTGCACATCTTGAATCAATCAGACTATTTATATCCATTGTATGTTTTAGAAAGATCAAGATTTATCAATGAATGTGAAAGTTCTTTCTTAAATGGTGATTTTTATGAGGAAGTCTATGTTGAACAACCAATGGATTTTGAAGATTCTAAAAATACTGATCATATGTATCGCCTTAAAAAGAAACTTTACGGATTAAAATAAGCTCCTAGGGCATGGTATGAGAAACTAACAAAGTTTCTGTTAAGCCATAATTTTCAAATGGGATCTGTTGATAAAACTATATTTGTTAAAAAATATAATGATCATATTTTAATGGTACAGATTTATGTTGATGATATCATTTATGGATCTACTTATACTAACATGACTACTGAGTTTGCAGATTTGATGAAATCACAGTTTGAAATGAGCATGGTTGGGGAATTGAATTATTTCCTAGGGTTGCAAGTAAAGTAATAACCTGATGGAATATTCATTTCTTAATCTAAATATGCTTTGAATTTAATTAAGAGATTTGGATTTGAGACTGGTAAGAACTTCGATACTCCTATGAGTATTACCTTGAAACTCTCTAAAGATTCTGCAAGTAAAAATGTTGATCCAAAATTATATCAGAGCATGATTGGTAGTCTATTATATTTAACTGCTAGTAGACCTGATATTACACTAAGTGTTGGTATTTGTGCTAGATATCAGTCTAATCCTAAAGAATCACACTTGATTGTTGTCAAGCGGATTATGCGATATGTCGCAAGTACTGTTAATCTCGATCTCTGGTATCCACATTAGAATAGTGTTTAATTAACTGGGTACTCGGATGTTGATTGGGCTGGTAATCTTGATGATAAAAAATCAACCAGTGGTGGTTGCTTTTATATCGAAAACTGTTTAGCTTCTTAGTTTAACAAGAAACAAAGTTCTATATCACTTTCAACAGCTGAAGCTGAATACATCGCAACTGGTAATGCTAAGTGATTATGGAATTAAACAAGATTCTATATTATTATATTGTGATAATTTCAGTGCCATAAATATTTTAAAAAATCCTATTCAGCATTCTCGTACTAAGCACAATGACATTAGATTTCATTATATCCGTGAATTAGTAGAAGAAAAGGTTATATCTTTGGAATATATACCTACCGAGAATCAACGTGCGGATATTTTCACTAAATCTCTCGACAAAAACAGGTTTTGAAAGTGCACCTGCTAGTGCCCTGGTTTGTCAATTACCATGTGTGTTAAGTCAGTCAATCTGCAGATCCTCACAGGAAGAACAATTCAAGTGCCTGCCTTAACCGGATGTGTGGAAGCTCGCCATAGGTAAATCATAACCTCACATCTCATGTCCCAAAACATCAGGTGATTAAAACCCTTAAAAATAACTTAGAATATATGAGAGTTTTTGGGTAAGTGAACTTCTCCAAACATAAGAAAATCTCTAAGTTTTCTTGTCTTGTCAATTGTATCGATACATATTTTGATATGATCGACCTGCTCTATCGATGTCCTTGACACTTAATCGATACTATCGATAAAAGGACTAAAAGTGTCCAGTAACCGTATACTCATCTGGATGGATTTATCGAATATCGATACACCTATCGATATCATCAATATTCAATCATCAAGTTCATCGGAAATGGCTCGATAATATCGACAGGCAGATTTTCGACGCTCCTATTTTTCTTGAGAGAACTACTATGTGCTTCGATATATCAATACCTTTTCTGATTTAATCTGAATTCAAATATCGATCATATCGGAAGGTCATCGATCATATCAACAATGGGCGCGAATTTCCTCTAGCAAATATTTAAGGATATTTTTAACTTTGATCGGGGGCCACTCGAGGAAATCGATGTTCTTATGTCGATGCTATCAAGCCCTGGTCAACTGGATCGAAAACTGAACACAAATTGTCTAGCGTGCTTATAGGTAAAGCTATACGATTTATCGATCCCATCGACACGGCTTCGATATCATCGATATTCAAATTTCAATGACATCGGTTGACACTCGATCATATCCTAAAAAACCTGAAATATTTTAGGCTAGTCTCTCGCATTTTTCAAATGTTGATAGATCGATCCCAGTATCGATGGAATCGGAATTCGAAATCTGATAACATCGACACCAATATCGATCCCATCGACCAGCTGGCAAAAGATTTTAAAAGCGTATGACATTTGAGTTTGTGTTATCGAGCAGACAATCGATCCCATCGACAGTATACGCTCGATGATATCGACCTTGCTTGATGATATCAAACTCTGTCATAAATATGACCGTATTATATCCATTGGAACTTTTTTCCTATATATAGAGAGAGACTTATCTATATTGCTAGTAAAGAAAGTAGAGAGTGCTTTTGTGTGTTTTACCTTTAGATCATATAACCAAAGCCCTTTCTCTCATGGGAGTTCATCTCCCAATCTACTCTCATTCATTGAATAAAGTGGATTGGGAAATGAACTTTTGCATTCAAGGATCCTCCAACAACTGTTTTGACAACATATTATTAAGTTGGGATGCCTTGAATGAATAAATGACGGAAATTACTCTATCTTCCTTATAGAAAAATTCTAAGAGTATAGATTTTCGTCCTAACCTTGACCCAACTCGAAGCCAAGTACCGGTATATCTTTTGTGTTGCGGATCAAGGGAGTTGAAGACTCTTCAACAATAAGAAGGAGATCTTCATCATTGTGCTAAAAGGGACTCATCAACTTATTTGTAATTACCTAGAGTCCAGAGGACACTTGTGATCATTCTTTTATAGGATTGGGTCTTAAGTGTTGCTCACCCTTTGAAGTCCTCATACGAGGCCTCCGGCGGGAGTGTACGCTGTGAGTGCGTTGTGTGGACCCTTACTCTATGTGGGCATAAACATCTGGGTGCATTGTGTGGATCCTTGCTCTGTGGGTATAAACATCTGGGTACGTTGTGTGGACCCTTGCTCTGTGTGAACATAAACATCTGGGTGCGTTGTGTGGACCCTTGTTTTATGTGGACATAAACATCTGCTTAGGAGTGCACCAGTAAAACTCCAGGGTTGGAGGTGAACCGAGTAGAAACCTCCGTGTAAAGGTTGAAGGTGAACTTGATTTAAAACCTTAGGTTTGAGGTAAACCCTGGAAAACCTCCTTAGTGAAATCTAGTACACTCAAGGGTTGAGTGCGACAGCCGGGAGTGGAGTAAACAAGTAGTCGAACCACTATAAAAATGACTATATTTGAGTTTGTTATTATTTTTCATTGTGTGATATTCCTTACATGTTTTTATATTTGATTGTTTAAGATCACACCTCATATACACACACAGTCTTATCCATCACAATCTTGTATGCAACTTGTTTATCTTTTAAACAGTTTGTGATTGGATCCTCTACAAGGCTTGGAAGCCAATAGAGTTACATTTGAGTAATCCTGATAATTATATATCTGATAGGATTAGTGCAATAGGATTTTAAATACATCATAAAACTTTAAAAAGTCCTATTCACCCCCCTCTAGGACATATTGGCATATTCCTACTTCGACTGAAGTGGTCTTCACTGCTATTTCAATTGGTATCAGAGTGGATCTCTCTTTAAGGGCTTCACCGCCTAGAGAGTGATCTTGACTGAAGTTGAGGAATATGGCCAAAGGAGAGGGCTCATCAGTTACCAGACTTCCAGTATTTGATAGTTCAAATTATGTATACTGGAAGGCTAGAATGCACTACTTCTTGAGATCTTTGGATCATGATGTTTGGGATGTAGTTGAAAAAGGATATGTGGTACCATCTGAACAAATCGTACTTGAAGATGAAACTACCATCATTAAAGCCAAACCCAAAGAAAAGTAGACGGCGTTCGACAAAGAACAACGAACTGTTGAAGTAAAAGCAATGAACTCCATCTACTGTGCCGTGTCTCAGGATAAATTCAATTAGATAAGTATGTGTGAGACATCTAAGAAAGCATGGGATCTACTGGAAACAACCCATGAAGGCACAAGCACTGTGAAGAGATCTAAACTACAACTTCTGACTTCACAATTCAAAAATCTCAGGATGGAAGAGCATGAGACATTGATGGAGTTTTTCACCAAATTGAATATTATTTATAACTTCATGGGTGGATTGGGAGAAAAAGTTCCGATACCAAAAATATGTAAAAAAATCTTAAGATCCCTACCGAAACGATTTAATCCCAAAGTAACAACAGTTGAGGAGTGTAGAAATATTAATGATATGAAAGTAGAAGAACTAGTAGGTTCCCTACAAACTTTTGAACTACACTTCACACAATCCCTAAAATCCAAAAATATTGTCCTAAAAACTTCTAAGAAAACAAAACATGAGGACAGTGAGAGTGAAAAAGAAGATGAAGATGAGGAAGTGGCTTTGCTGGCACAAAGATTTAGAAGATTCTTTCAAAAGAATCGCAGCCGCCCCTCTAGAGGTAGAAAGGTGGATGACAAACCTTCTGTAGGCAAATTTAGGAAAAGAACTAAAGAACCACAATGCAACACCTGTCGGGAGTATGGACACCTATCTACCGAATGCCCAAACAGAAAAATCAAGGGCAAGGCAATGGCCGTCACATGGGATGATACGGAAGAGTCAAATTCAGAATCAAGTGACTCAGGAAGCAATGGAGACTGAAAATCTTTGAAAATACTTATGGTCTCCACTGCTTCGATCATTCCAACTGAATCTGAGGAAGAACAGCAAGCTACTGAATCATTTTCATCTGATAATGAGGAAACTGAAGAGGAAGAAGAAGTTGAAAAGGATAAGCTGCAAGATGCTTATAATCAACTGCATATTCATAGCATCCATATCCTTAAAAAACTCGGTATATCTGAAAATAAGAAGGAATTGTTGCAGAAAAACTTAGACAGAACCTTGGAAATTAACACACAGTTCGTCAATGATTTGTAACAATATCACTCAAACAATGACAAGTTAGAAAGAGAAAACCTATCCCTAAAAACAAAATTATCAAAACTTGTGAAGCAAGCTGAATTGTTAAGAGATGATAATGCGTAACTCAAGAATGAGAATCATTCACTCAACATTGACTTAGAAAAATCTAGGAGAGTTGCTGAAATCAACTACAAATTTTCTCAGAGTCGTGAAAAATTAGAAAAATTGTTAGGGTTGGGAAGACTAGGAAGAGACAAGAGTGACCTAGGGTATGAGAAAATTAAAAAGAGAACTGGAAATAAAGCTCCAACAAAACTGGCTACTTCAGGCAGCAATATGGGAATTTCTCCAGTTTGTCATGTGTATAGTGATGTGGGTCATTATGAGTTTGAATGTTTAACACCAATATGGACTTTATAGAACTCTGATCAAAACCACACTGTTAAATCAATCAGAGAAACTCAGAATGCTAAAAGTCCACTTAGGAGAAACACTTATCCATCACCACCTAAAGAAATAGACAGAGTAAAAAAAAAAAAAAACTGTCTTAAAATGGGTAATCGAAGAAAAGAAAAATTGTCTTGCTACTCACTCAAATCAGTTATCAAGCAATGACACCAAGGGGAACTTAGATAGTGGTTACTCAAGGCATGTCACAGGTGATAAATCCCTTCCGTCAAAATATTAGAATCTCCACAATGGGCTAGTCACTTACGAAGATGGAACCATTGCTAAAGTAATTAGACAAGGTATCATAAAAGGGATTAATCTGCTTATAAATGAGAATGCTTTCTGCATAAAAGGTTTAGCACATAATCTCCTAAGCATATCTCAGATCTGTGATAATGGGCATGTGGTCAAATTCAACAAAGAAGAATGCGAGATCCTAGATCAATCAGGAAAATCAATTATGAAGGGTCTTCGCACAAATAACAACTGCTACATTATTATAGGAAAAGAAAGGAGTGATATTGAGGAACACTGAGAATGAAGAAACTCGTTTAGATCATACATCAAGATCTGAACATGTGCTGAAATGAGAAATTTTTTTTGTTAAGCTTTCAATATTACATCTGGGGTTTTCCACCTCACCTTTTTATACATAAACATTTCAATGTTTATACTTTTTTCTTTGTACAGAACTTGTACAAAATTTTACCGAGAATACCCGTTTGTTGAAATTGTACTATTTTATATGGGAAAGATTGTCAAAATGTAGGACAACTTGAAAAATAATCACTTGCGAGATAACTAGCGATTGGTCATTTAGAATGTCGATTGCATCGATCAGGAATCGATACCATCAATGACCTCTCGGGTAACTGAAGCATCGAGGCAATCAATCTTCTTCCAAACTCCTATGTGAAACTCAAAATTCGTGACTATCAATGGCATCTAAAATCATGTTATCTGAAGAAGTACATTTGATCTCAGACTGGGATTCACATTCATCCTCTTTCAAGTTGCCCAAAAAGAAAATTTTGTCAGCTCTTCCTCGAAGCACTTCAATTTCGAATAAGAAAGGTAAGCAGAATGCGACAGCCTCTTCTTCCCTGTTTAACATCAACCTCGTGGGGGAATGAGCAATCCATAGGAGTGTTGAACCATTTAAGATCATCAACCTTTTGAAACAGATTGGGTGGGTCTTGGTGGAACATTTCAACACAATCTGGTGCATCAATTTCTGAGCCTTGTTTACAATGTTGAGAAGTATCCTCCACTCATCTCAGTCACAGTCATAAATCGGGTCAAAAACATCACGCCAAGGGTGATAGGTAGACTGATTGACATAGAACCCACTAGAATACTGGTATCTGATCAAAACATAAATGGTCTCGGTGTATGGGGAGAAGTTACTCGAGCATTATGCAATGGTGCCACAATTCTCAGGAATACAAAGAATATACTCCATATTAAGCACCTTGATCCTACCTATAAGATTCTTCACAGTATTTTCGGTACCAATGTCTATCCCTGTGAAGTCTCCGGCAACAATCTCTCTCCATACATTCTGAATGTGTTGTATGGTGTTCATTTAGGGATTCCAGTATGTCTACCCACTCTAATTTTACAACAGATAATTCATGTGTGTTCAGAAGAATCCATCACTATAATTTCATTTCCATGTCTTCTGTCTGAGCTTTCATGTCAATTCAGTCTGCCACCTACTCATGATCTTCTACATCCATGTAGCTGGTTCAATTATAAAGACATTCGTAATCTGAATCTCTATAACAAAGTCTCTTGTGCTGAAGGAACCAATCAAATCTCAAGCAATGGTGAGTCTATGCACATCCTCGATATCGCAATTCAAGATATCCCAGTGCAAGATATTTTATAAAATCTTTTGGATGCTCAATCGTGCATGATGAAGAAACTTGATAACTGTGAAGCCCATCTTTCAGAAATCCGACAAAGACTGGAGTCACTGCAACATGCTACGGAATAGATTCTGAACATTCTCCCTTCTTCATAAAGCATGTCTAGGCTCTCTTTTTAACCTAGAATCTTTCTGAAATACTTGGGCATAAGTATCTTTTTGAATGCCCTATGATCATGGCTATGTGTGTGATGAATTACAGACTTACAGACTATGATAAAGTAGTGTCTTGATTCGTTGTATCTCTACATGGGTTTGATATTTGTGTCTAATGGGTGGTAGTCTACTGCTGTCTGGGGTAGTACGTGTTTTTGAATGATGAAAGTTTTGTTGAATATGGCCGCATATAATTTTATTCTTACTGCCATAGTGATATATGAAATTCCCTAGTTAAATGGAGTTTCTGCTATGGAATGCATGTGATTTTCATGATTATCTTACCTGACCTGTTTGATATGCATTCATATTCTCTCAAGATAATGTATGGTTTAAAATGATCTCATCTTTATACATCTCTATCTGTAGTTCTCCCATATGCTTCTTTAACTTTAGTCAATATCTACTGCTTTATGTTTGTCAATGACTAACAAAAAGGGGGAGAAAAGTGAAAACACCCCATAAAAAATTAGAACTTTGCTCTTATATGTTGCAGGTGTTAGGGGGAGAAGCTGCACCAAGAAAGGGGGAGAACGGGGGAGTTTTACAGAAAGGGGGACCAAATATTGGTTGTGTATGTGGCTATATTAGAATTTGTAAAATTATGTAAAAGCATATACACACAATTTAGGATGTGTCTGTCTAGATATTATATTAGGGTGTTTTGATATTTTGTCACGTAATTGACAAGGAGGGAGATTGAAAGTGCACCTGCTAGTGCCCTGGTTTGTCAATTACCATGTGTGTTGAGTCAGTCGATCTGCAGAGCCTCACAGGAAGAACAATTCAAGTGTCTGCCTCAACCAAATGTGTGAAAGCTCACCATAGGTAAATCATAACCTCACATCCCATGTCCTAAAACACCAGGTGATTAAAACCCTTAAAAATAACTTAGAATATATGAGGGTTTTTGGGTAAATGAACTTTTTCAAACATAAGAAAATCTCTAAGTTTTCTTGTCCTATCAATTGTATCGATACATATTTCGATATGATCAACCTTCTCTATCGATGTCCTCGACACTTAATCGATAGTATCGATAAGAGGACTAAAAGTGTCCAGCAACCGCATACTCATCTGGACAGATTTATCGATATATCGATACACCTATCGATATCATCGATATTCAATCATCGAGTCCATTGGAAGTGGCTGGATAATATTGACAGGCAGATTTTCGATGCCCCTGTTTTTCTTAAGAGAACTACTATGTACTTCGATATATCGATGCCTTTTCCGATTTAATCTGAATTCAAATATCGATCATATCGGAAGGTCGTCGATCATATCGACAGTGGGCACGAATTTCTTCCAGCAAATATTTCAGGATGTTTTTAACATTGATCTAGGGCCACTCGAGGAAATCGAGATTCTTATGTCGATGCTATCGAGCCCTGGTCGATTGGATTGAAAACTGGACACAAACTGTCCAGCGTGCTTATAGGCAAATCTATACATTTTATTGATCTCATCGACACGACCTCGATTTCTTCAATATTCAAATTCTGATGACATCGGTTGACCCTCAATCATATCCTAAAAAACCTGAAATATTTTAGGCTAGTCTCTCTCATTTTTTAAATGCCGATAGATAGATCCCAGTATCAATGGAATCAGAGTTCAAAATCTAATAACATCGACACCAGTATCGATCCCATCAGCCAGCTAGCAAAAGGTTTCAAAAGCGTATGACATTTGAGTTTGTGTTATCGAGCGGACAGTCGATCCCATCGAGAGTATACGGTCGATGATATCGACCCTGCTCGATGATATCAAACTCTGTCATAAATATGGCCGTTTTATATCCGTTGAAACTTTTTGCTTATATATAAAGAGACCTGTCCATATTGCTGGTAGAGAAAGTAGAGAGTGCTTTTGTGTGTTTTATCTTTAGATCATATACCCAAAGCCCTTTCTCTTACGGGAGTTCATCTCCCAATCCACTCTCATTCATTAAATAGAGTGGATTGGGAAATGAACTTTCGCATTCAAGGATCCTCCAGCAATTATCTTAACAGCATATCATTAAACTAGGATGCTTTAAATGAATAGATGATGGGAATTACTTTATCTTCCTTATAGAAAAATTCTAAGAGAGTAGATTTCCATCCTAACCTTGACCCAACTTGAAGCCAAGTACCAATATATTTTTTATGTTGTGGATCAAGGGAACTGAAGACTCTTCAACAACAAGAAGGAGATCTTCATTATTGCGCTAAAAAGGACTCATCAACTTATCTGTAAGTACCTAAAGTCCATAGGACACTTGTGATCATTCTTTTATAGGACACTTGTGATCATTCCTTTATAGGACACTTGTGATCATTCCTTTCTAAGATTGGGTCTTAAGTGTTGCTCACCCTTTAAAGTCCTCATAGGAGGCCTCCGACGAGAGTGTATGTTGTGGGTGCGTTGTGTGGACCCTTGCTTTGTGTGAGTATAAACATCTGGGTGCGTTGTGTAGACCCTTGCTCCGTGTGGGCATAAACATCTGGGTGCGTTGTGTGGACCCTTTCTCTGTGTGGGCATAAACATTCGGGTGCGTTGTGTGGACCCTTGCTCTGTGTGGACATAAATATCTAGTTAGGAGTGCACCAATAAAACTTCAGGGTTAGAGGTGAACCGAGTAGAAACCTCCGTGTAAAGGTTGAAGGTGAACTTGATTTAAAACCTTAGGTTTGAGGTGAACCCTGAAAAATCTCCTTAGTAAAATTCAGTACACTCAAGGGTTGGGTGCGACAGCCGAGAGTAGAGTAGACAAGTAATCGAACCACTATAAAAATGACTGTGTTTGAGTTTTTTATTATTTTTTATTGTGTGATATTCCTTACATATTTTTATATTTGATTATCTAAGATCACACCTCATATACACACACACAGTCTTATCCATCACAATCTTGTATGCAACTTGTTTATCTTTCAAACAGTTTGTGATTGAATCCTCTACAAGGCTTGGAAGCTAGTAGAGTTACATTTGAGTAATCCTGATAATTGTATATCTAATAGGATTAGTGCAATCAGATTTTAAATACATCATAAAACTTTAAAAAGTCCTATTCACCCCCCTCTAGCACATATTAGCATATTCCTACTTCGACTCAAGCGGTCTTCACCGTTAATTCAGGTTTAACCAAATGAAATTTGATCTTGGCATGTGCATTTTAAGATGATAATTTATGCCTTTTGTATTATATTGTATATTCTTGCTAGTTTAGATTTTAATTTTTAAAAATCATGCTGAAATTTTCATAAAACTTTTTTAAAATTTGCATTTTTTGCTGGTCCTCGACCAATCTTGAATATACAGGACCAGTAGTGGTACGACCAGTCGTGTACATCTACGACCAGTCGTGAAACTCGTGAATCACTTTATTTGGGGAAAACATTTCATTTTCACTCACCAACGAGCCGATGTCCGACTAGTCGAAGCCAACCTTTGAAATCTCCATGGTTAGTGCTCTATTTATGTTTTTCTTGTAGATTTGTGTCTAGATTACTTCTAATTATCTCTTATGTTATCTATTTTGAATTTCGTTGTAATTTGGGGTTTTTCTTTTAAGAAATCTGATTTATAAAAACCCTCTTCAGATCCCGTGATCTTGAAATCTTTGTTACAAATGGCTTCTAGAGGGAGGAAAACAACATCCCATGGTCCATCTTCCTCCAAATCGGCCTCTATCACTAAGCATCATCTTAGGGCTCCCGAGGATGATCCATCCTTTGTTCGGAACATCAGACTGTGTAATGTTATTTTTGAACATCCTGTTGATATTAATCATATTGCTCCTTTTGATATCCTTCCTATGCTCCAAGCTGTAGGTTGGGATAACTTGTTGCATTGGGGTGGGCTAGCATACCGGTCCATTGCCCAATCCATGTTTACTTACATATGTGATTTTTTACTGAAAAATCTAACGTTTAAAATTACCACAAGAGAAGGATCATTTGACGTTGATCGTCACTTGATTTCAGCTCTTATGGAAATTCCTGTGAATGATGAGGGAGTTCTCATTCATGCACTATCTGAAAAACCCTTATAGACTGAAAAATGCATGCTAACTAAGGATTTATGCAATCTGGATGTTCAATGGATGCATAAAGGAAATGCGCTCCCCTCAATATTTTTGTTACCCATATACAGAGTTCTTCATAGGATATTTGTGTCCAACTTATATCTCGATCGGGTAATAAATCTACGTTAATAGCTTTCATGGTTCGTGTTCTTCATAATATTATCAGAGGTGCTAATATTTTCTTATCATCCTTGATTTGTCACTCTATCATTCAGTTTAGACTCCATCCTGGTCATAGTGATATCCATTTTGGTTATTTGATGACTGTATTGGCTTCGCATATGTTAGTCGATATGCCGGTTGGTGAAGCCCCTATCCATCATTTAATATTTAACAACTCTAATATCAATAAGATGAAGCTGGAATTTCTTCCTAGCTAAAGAGATGGTGTTGATACGGCTGAAGCTAAACTTGAGGAAGAAGCTGGTGATCTTCCTTTTGATGATATTAACATGGATGATATTTTAGAAGAACTTGATTCTGACTCTGCAAATGATCCAGATTTTGAGCCTTCTGCTTTTGATGCACGTTTGCATGCACTAGAAACTAAAGTTGAGAATATCAATGTTAGGATGGAAAACATGTCTGTTGCCCATGATTTTCAATTCAAGTATATGCGCAAGTATCTTAGGCGCTTAAATAAGGGCATGCATCAACTTGATCCTTCCATCCCTGCTCCTTCATCTGGATCAGATTGGTTTCTTTTTATTTTCTGGTCTGTAATAACTATCTTACTATTGTGCTCACTTAACTTGACTGGTTATTGTTTTAGTTGAGTTCGCTCTGTTTCTGAATTATGTGTGTTGCTTAAACTATGTTCTCATATCTTGTCTTACCTCTTATTTATCTACTTACTTATTACTCCTTAGTCATCTCTTCTTTGCTTCCTTTATAATATTGTGACAAAAGGGGGGAGAACGGATAAATGATTTGCCTATGTGGAGTGAGGAATGAGTAGCATTGTGTGTTGTGTGCATATTTTTTTGTGATATATTTTACACAGGGGGAGTATGTGGAGTGTGTGACAGTATGTGCAGAGGTGGATTGTATGTAGGTTCATGAATGTGTGCCAGTTGATAACAACTGGTGCATGATTCTTTAATCAGATATTATGTATCATATTTTGAAAATGTGTTTTGTCACTAATTTGACAAAGGAGGAGATTGTAAGTGCTATAGTTTATAGCCCCTTGTGATTGTCAAATTGGTGGTGACAAAGACACTGCTTTGAAGCTGTATATATGATGAACAAAAGTCTTCAAGAAGCCTTCAAGTTCAAGAAGCTTTCAAGTTCAAGATCTCAGGCTTAATTATACTCAAAGGTCACTTGTCTTCAAGTTTTAATGTCCTTGCTTCACTTTTGAGGTATGACTGACCTTAGGTTGACCTTTAGAGTAGGCCATTTTAGATACATAATCCATATATGTTGTATAAGTGAATTTGGTTTGTTCTAAGACTAGTCCTAGACCTTGTTTGACTAGTCCTAGCACAGGTTCGACCAGTCTAAGAAATTTCACGACCAGTCCTAAGTTGTTGAAGATTTTTAAAAAAATTTTGTTACTCTACGACCAGTCCTGGAGACTGTTCGACCAATCATAGGAACAGTTTCGACTGGTTGTTCGACAAGTCATAGACCTTCGGCTCAAAGTCCAACGTTGAAAAACTTTGGTCTACGATCAGTCGTATGTAATCTACGACCGGTCGAAGGTGACCTACGACCAGTCGTGAAACTGTCAGATCTTATCTCGCTTGAAAATTCAAATTTTTGTTGGTTCTTCGACCAATCGTAGAGGTCCTAAGACCAGTCGAAGACGTGTTTTGCTCAACTATAAATAGATCACAAATCTCAGAATAATTTACGCAATTCAAGCTAATTAATTCAGCCTTCTAAGAGAAGTCTGTGCTCTATTTTAAGCTAAGTGTGCGTATTTAATATTCTCTTTCTTTAACTTTATTAATTAATTTTATTCCTTATATTCCAATCTAATCTAAAAAGAGGAATTATTATTTCCCTTTCTTTAGAATCAAAACCAATTAAAGCTAGCCCATTTTGATTTAATTTAAAATCAATTAGAACTAGAACCATTGTAATGTGAGTTTAGACATTGAACTTGGACATTCGATCATCTTCACTGATTTGGTTCTACGGGGCTGCTACAACGAAGGAGAAAAATGGGTATTTTACATTTAATTGCAAATTCCTTTCTGTTTTTGTTTCTTTTAAAATTTACCAGAAAAATCTCATTATTTTAGTTATCTAAGGAGAGTTAGGAAAACTCAGAAGTGGTTTTTTAATTGTGTAAGCCCACAGAGAAAGACACAATTGTGAAGGTTTTGGGTGAGCATATGAAAACCTAATTTGATAGTGAACGCTAATATCCCCTGTGTGAGGATATTATGAGTGGAGTAGCATTCTGTGTGGCTGTTGTTTAATAGTTGGTGAACACAGGTGAACCACTATAATTCCTTGTGTTTGGTGGTTGAATGGTTTATATTTCATATCTTTAATTATTCATTAGTGGGTTGTATATATGGATATGAATGCTTTAATCATTTATCTCAAGCATTGTGAGAATGTTGTAATAATTTAGCATTTATTTCTTGTTATTCCTTTATCAGCTTTCTTAATTGTTCTAGTAAGGTTGCCCTGCCATTTCTATGGTGTATGGTTGTCCCTATAACAAAATATATTTGTAATTGTAATTTATTCTTCAGTGCAGTTTGTATTTAATTTTTTATCATTCCTCTTCGATTTGAGATTTGATATAAAGACCTTTCTAGAAATAAGTTTGTCCTACCATAAACTCTGGTTTTTGGTGTAAGTTTGTCCTTAGAAAAGCATTTGTAACAACCTCTCAAGATCTGAATTTTGAAGTTTTTTTACGTTCTTGTATTGTGGTTTGTTTATTTTATTTGTTGGCTATCATATTTATTTAATTTTCACTGTTATAAGTTTTATTTGGCATAGTCTTATTCACCCCCCCTCTAGGACATATAGCTAGGCCTTTTCAGCTACTTGTTGATGTCAAGCTGCTGCTCGAAGCCTTAAGATGTCTAAGACTTCCTCGAGTAGATCCAGATCGACAACAATCTGCTCGGAGTTCTGACTTTCTTGGTAGTTCTTTACTCTTGCAGTAGAAGGCCTATCTTCACTAGCACTACTGCTTCCGAGCCGTAGGAGAGCGAAAATGGAGTTTCCCCAGTTGAGGACTCAGCTGTAGTCCTGTAAGCCCAAAGGACGAATGGGAGCTCCTCGGCCCAATGGCCTTTTGCCTTTTCCAACTTTATTTTGAGATGATGTTTGATGATCTTGTTAACTGCTTCCACTTGCCCGTTGGACTGTGGATGCCGAGACGATGAATATGCATTCGTGATGCCGAGTCCTCGACACGTACTGCGGAACTTATCATTGTCGAACTGTCGGCCATTGTCAAATACGATTGTTCGTGGGATTTCGAACCGACAGATGATATTTTTCCAAATGAAATCGATTACTTTTCGTTCGGTGATTTTTGCGACGAGCTCGGCCTCGACCCACTTAGTGAAGTAGTCGACTGCAACAACGGTGAACTTGACTTGCCCCTTCCCTGTAGGTAAGGGACCGATGATGTCGATCCCCCACTGGGCGAAAGGCCGCGGACCTCTCATGGGAGTCATTTCTTCTGTTGGTTGCCTTGGCACAGCTGCATAACGTTGACATTTATCGCATTTTCGGACGTAGTCCTTCACATCTTGTTTGAGGGTTGGACAGAAGTACCCTTGACGAAGTATCTTCAGAGCTAGGGCTCGGCTTCCTGAATGGTTTTCGTAGATTCCCTCATGAATTTCTCGAATTACGTAGCCAGCTTCATCGAGTCAGAGGCATCTAAGGTAAGGCTGGGAATACCCTCTCTTATAAAGAACTCCGTCCAGGATGATGTATCGAGCTGCTCTAACTCTGAGTCGTTTCGCCTCCAATTTATCCGGGGGGATTTCACCAAACGAAAGGTTGTTGAAGATCGGATCCATCTAGCTCAAAATAGTATGCACGGGATTGACCTTCTCTGCCTAGCCGATGTTAGGATGTTTAATGAATTCGAAGGGAACGAATCATGGGATCTTCCCTTCCAAGGCCGAGGCAAGTCTTGCTAGGGCGTCGGCCCATGAATTTTCTGTTCTTGGAATTTGCTGGATAGTGCAGCTCTAAAATCTTTCAATCAGTTTTCTCGCTTCGTCGAGATAGGTGATCATTTTGGTTTCTTTGGCTCTTATTCTGAGGAGATGTGGTTTACCACCAACTGTGAGTCACATCAGACCTAGAGAGTCTGAAAACCTAAACTGGCTGCCAATCTGAGTCTGGCTAATAGTGCTTCATATTCAGCCTCGTTGTTTAAGGCTTTGAATCTGAGCCTAATCGCGTATTGGATTGTCGTAAAATCGGGTGCAACCAAGACGATTTCGGCTCCAGCTCCTCTGATATTGGATGACCCATTAACATAGAGAACCCACCCAGGATCCGTCATTGCCTCTTGGGCATTCAGAGGGCTAGGCGGGGTCATTTCGACTTTCATACTTATTTCCTCTACGTTCGGAGTAGTGAATTCAACGATGAAGTCGGCTACGGCTTGGCCCTTGATCGCTGTCCTCAGATGGAATTGGATGTCGAACTCTCCAAGCTCAATAGCCCACTTGGTCATCTGCCCCGAAACCTCGGGTCTCTAGAGGATTGTCTTAGAGGGGAATTAGTCATCACAACAATGGAATGAGCCTGAAAATACGGACGCAACCTACGAGGCGAGACGACAAGGCAGAGTGCTAGCTTCTCCAGAGATGGATATCTCATTTTTGCGGGTACCATTGCCTTACTGACATAGTAAATAGAATATTACTTGCTCCCAACTTGTCTAATCAAGGCCAAGATAACAGCTAAGGCCGAGACGGCGAGGTAGAGGAATAGGAGCTCTCCTTCTTCCGGTTTAGAAAAGAGAGGGGTGTGCCCAAATACTACTTCAACTGTTGGAAGGCTTACTCGCACTCTGGTATCCATTTTGTCTTCTTATAACCCTTCAGTTGTTGAAAGAAGGGGAGGTATTTATCTGTTGCCCGGGATATGAAGCGTCCGAGCCCTGCAACTCTTCCCATAAGGCACTGTATTTCTTTGACAGTCCAAGGCGAGTTCATGTCGAGGAACGCCTTAATTTTGTCAGGGTTGACCTCGATACCTCGCTGACCAACTTGGAAATCAAGGAACTTCCCTGATTCAACTCCAAATACACACTTAGCAGGATTCAGCTTCATCTTGTATTCTCGGAGGACGTCTAATGTTTCTCCGAGATCTGCGAGATGATCGGATGCCCTAGTACTTTTCACCAGCATATCGTCGACGTATACCTCCATAGTGCGTCTAATCTGTTTGGCGAACATCTGATTTACCAACCTCTGATACGTTGCCCCAGTGTTTTTCAGACCAAATGAAATGACCCGGTAACAGTAGAGCCCCTTATCTGTGACAAAAGTAGTCTTCTGCCTGTCTGGGGAATGCATGGCAATTTGTTTGTATCCGAAATAGGCATCTAAGAACGAGAGCAACTCGTATCCAGCCGTGTTGTCCACCAGTTGATCGATCTGAGGTAACGGGAAGCTGTCGTTAGGACATGCCTTATTCAGATCTGAATAATCTACACAGACCCGCCACTTCCCGTTAGATTTTCTGACTAGTACAACATTCGTTATCCAGTCCAGGTAATATACCTCTTCTATGAAACCCGCATCTAGCAAGATGGAGACCTCTTCAGAAATGGCTTCATATCGCCCACGTCGAACGGTCTTCATTTTTGCTTTACTAGCTTGTAATCTGGGTCCACATTCAGCCTATGGACCAAAAATCAAGGGATATCCCTAGCATATCCACATGTGACCATGCAAAGATGTCTCTGTGTTGCTTTAAGAAGGCCAACATTGCGGTCCTCTGCTCGGAATTCAACGACGATCCGAGCTGAACAGTTTTGCTTGGGTCGATTTCATCAAGGGGTACCTTTTCCAAATCTTCCATTGATGAGCTCTCTGTAGATCCTTGGGGGTCCAAGACATCTACAATGAGCGCTTGCTTGGCAACTCCTTTTTGGACTGCTATTGCATAGCATCTCCGACTCTCGCATTGGTCGCCTCGGAGGTAGCCGGTCCCACCCTCGGCTGGGAACTTCATCATTAGGGGATAAGTCAAGACAACTGCCCTCATCGCATTGAGGGAGGGCCAGCCCAAGATAACATTATGCACTGATGGAACGTTGACAACCAAAAGTCCACCAGGAGGGTGACTTGATGTTGTCCTTCTCCTACTGTTATTGAGAGGGAAATGGCTCCCTCGGAGATTACCCTCTCTCCGGTAAAGCCATGTAGGGGGGTCTTCATAGGACGGAGTCACGATCGTGGAACCCCCATCTTCTCGAAGGCTTCGGAGTAAATCGCATCAGTCGAACTTCCAGTGTCGACCAGGATACGATACACCTTATGATTTGCTACGGTCATCGTGACTACTAATGTGTCGTCGTGTGGATACTGAATTCTGCGTGCATCATCTTCCGTGAAGGTTAGGCTGTATAGGCTGGATCGGAGCTCTTTATTGGGCCGCTCTGCTAGGTGGACATAATGTTCCGACTCAGAGCTCTGAGAATAGGTTTTTCAAGCCCTGTTCGAATTCCCTCCTCCGGATGGGCCCCTAAAGATAGTGCGAATTTCAGCGGGCTCTTCCGTGAGGTTATTCGGCTACTCTTGCGGTCGTTCATCCCTCCGAGTGAACCTTTCTTTATTAGTGTATCGACATAGGTATCCCTTGTGAATGAGGGACTCAATTTCATCCTTGAGATCCATGCAATCATCCGTATTGTGTCCATGATCTCGGTGAAAGCAACAGAACTTTCGCTTGTCTCTATGCTCCAAGTCAGCCTTCATGCAGACTGGCCAATTCAGCATTTTATCACGCCGAATGTCCAACAAGATTTTCTCAGAGGATATATTGAGGGGAGTGTAGGGAAATTCTAGCTTAGTCAATGATCGCGGGGAGCGCGGTCGTCCGCACCTTTGCTGACCGGTTGGGATTCTTCGTTCCTAGGCCTCTTCCCCTTGCTAGTCGGGTCGGCTACTTGCACGCCTTTGCGAGTGTTAGTAGACTCCTCGGCATTGGTGTATTTCTCAGCTCGTGTCGCGAAGTCTGCGAACGTTTTCGGTGGGTTTTTCCTATGGAGAAAGTAAACCTTCCTTCCTTCAAACCACTAAGTATTGCGGCAAGGGCCATTTTATCATTATAGTCCTCGACCTGCAACGCTTCTTCGTTAAAATGAGCAATGTAGTCCTTCAGCGACTCTTTTGAACCTTGATTGATAGTGAGTAGATGAGTATTGGGTTTCCGACTTCTCTTATCACTTATAAACTGAGTAAGAAATAGCTGATTCAATTCTATAAAGGACTCGACGAAGTTAGGTTTGAGCTGACGATACCAACTCTGAGCGGACCCCATAAGGTGATAGAGAATCCCCTATACATCATTGCATCCGTTGCCGTCTAGATCTGCATCCATGATCAGTTTCGAGATGCTCGGATAGGTCTCCGGACCCTGAGTACTGGATGACGGGAGGTGTCCGAAACCTTTGTAGCATCACCTCACTCATAATAACAGAGGTGAAAGGAGGCTCTATCTGTTCCATCATTGCCTGAACTATGGCGGGAACCATTGATAACTGCTGCTTCTTTTCAAGAGTGAAGAATTTATCATTGAGTTCCACAAATCGCACTTCCCAGGGGTCTTTACTCTCAACAACAGTCTCTGGGGCATCCTCCATATCTGGAGTTCTCCTTTCCCTCCTCCACTCTAGCCGATGGCGGAGATCCGTCGATGTCAGAGCCGAGGTGACCGAGTTGTTTGTAGGAGCCTGAGTGGCAGTGTTCCGTGCCGAGACCCTAACCTGCACCGGAGGAGGATTCACACCCGAAAGTGACGCCCGAGAATGCTGGGGTACTTCGGGCCTCATACTCCTTGGCGCAGAATGAGTCTCTACGAACAGATCCACTGGCTCGGGAATTGGATCCTCCTGAATTGGGTGTAACTGTGGATCCCTTTGCTGCTTCATTTTGCTTATTTCTTCACGTAGGGCCTGGATTTCGTTTTGCATGGCTCGATATTTATTTGACCGATTGTGAGAATGCTGCGATAGCCCTGGTGCAGATTTAGCGTAAAGCGGTGATGACGATCGAGTTTGTTCATTTGGCTCCGGTTCCACAACTACAGCTTTCTTCTTTCTCGCCATTGGGTTAAACAATGGGAACCTGACTTTTTGTATCAGATTCCCACAAACAGCACCAAAAAATGTTGAGGTTCAAATCTGGTTGGCCCTCCCCTCCCAAGTCCCCACGTTGGTGTCCACGTTTTCAACCTGCACAGTGAGAACAGGCAAAGGTGACCCTAGCTAGGCTGGGGGACCCTCCGATACCTAAGTCAGGTCAGGAGGATCTAGGTCTGAGTATGGAATGGAGGAGAGAGTGTTAGCTTTTTCATACCTATAGTCATGGCGTTATGATCCGTTTATACTAGATGATATGATGGTCTGGATCTGTCAATCTCGGCACAATCAAGGGGATTCCCAAATCATGGAGATATTGTTTACAATCTGCTGATCGTGTAGTGTATCAGGCGTGTAATGCGTATCTGTGAACGAAGTTATCGGCCACGTTTGGCTATGGCAGTTTTCGAATTTGGCGGACGGAGCATACGCCTTCAAATATATGCTCGGCTCGGGTCACCCGACCATCGTTTACCTTTGTGGTCATCCGGTTTAATAAGGATCTTACAGATCTGTCTTTAAGTAGGGAACATGGCCACGCCGAGTCGGATTTATTATAGTTAATGATGTTGGCAGGCAGACCGCTCACGGGTGAGGCGCTAAGTATGTAACTTTCAATATCCGATCAGATTGCGAGAACTGTTCCAACCCGTAACTCCGACCCACAGCTCTGTAGTGAAGCCGTTTCCACACTGCTTGTTCTCTTCCAAGGATACTCACATCAGATCGGACGGGCACTGTCTCAGGCGCTCATGTGCTTAGCTGGCTCAGCTTGGTGCTTTACTCTCGGATCTCGTATGGGCTCGGATCTTCCCATAACAGAAGCCTCCTACTCTTCGAGTTTATTTGTGGGCTCAGATAGTAATCATGCAGAGAATCTCTCGCCCATACTGAGTAATAATGGCTTTCAGTTTTGGAACATCACGTCTCGGGATTTCTCCCATGCGGGCTATTTTCGGACGAACACTTGGCAACAGTTACGATTCCAAATAAATACCAACCTATGAGGGGTTGTCATATAAGCCCAAGGAAAAATGTATGTGACGGCTCCCTCTACTCGAGCGTCACTTCGTATATCGGAATGCGTCATTCGATGTCAGAAACGTATCGTCCGATGGGAGCTTGTCCATGGGGAAAGGGCTACGTGTACTCGGGAATCAGCTCGCGACGATTTGACTGCGGCCATTATGGCTTGTCATTAATGCAGAGATTCCCTGTAGATTATATAAACGGCCTTTAGAGCCATTCTCGTTACTTACATTGCAAATTTGAGTGTATATCGGAGGAGGCGATTTTCGGTGAAGGTGATTCCGATCGGCTTAAGATTTCCTGTGGACAATTCTGACCGATCATACTTTTCCTGGAGAAGGCAATTTTCGGTGACCACTCGGTGAGTCGTCCTCGTCAATCTTCAATTTTCTTTCCACAATGTCGTCTGATCTAGAGACTGTGCGGGAGTATGGTGAGGACTCCGAACTAGGGAGCTCGGATGATGGAAGAGGGGCCTCCGAAGGCCCCTTTAAGGTCGTATCGTTATATCCCGCACCTCGAAAACAAAAGGGGACGGGGACTCGGACTCATCGACCCGACAAAAAGAAGGCCACTCGAGGCCCCCAAGTTACTACCGCCAAGGCCGCTAAGATGCCCGCAAGTGAGCGGACCTCGGAGGTAGTACCTGGATGCTCCATTCTGTCGGAGTCTCATATGGGGTGGATTCGTTCGGAGTTCCAGATTTCAAACTCCGTTCGGATAAGAGCCCCTGGGCCCCTTGATGTCGTTGGCGCCTCGGCCGAGGGAGAAGTAGCAATCTTTCTTTGTGCGCTACAATGTGGGCTTCGGCTCACTCTTCACCCTATCATCTAGTATAAATGGATCATAACGCCATGACTACAGGATGATAGGACGGTTTGGATCCATTAATCTCAGCACGATTAAAGGGATTCCCAGATCATGGAGATATTGTCTGCAATCTGCTGATCGTGTAGCATATCAGGCGCATAATGCATATCTACGAATGAAGTTATCAGCCACGTTTGGCTATGACAATTTCCAAATTTAGCGGACGTAGCATACACCTTCAAATATATGCTCGACTCAGGTCACCTGACCGTCGTTTACCTTTGTGATCATCTAGTTTAATAAGGATCTTACAGATCCGTCTTGAAGTAGGGAACCTGGCCTCGCTGAGTCGGATTTATTGTAGTTAATGATGTTGGTGGGCAGACCACTCGCGGGTGAAGCGTTAAGTATGTAACTTTCAATATCCGATCAGATTGCGAGAATTGTTCCGACCCGTAACTCCGACCCATAGCTCTGTAGTGAAGGCATTTCCACACTGCTCGTTCTCTTCCAGGGATACTCACATCAGATCGGACGGGCACTGTCTCGGGCGCTCATGTGCTTAGTTGGCTCAGCTTAGTGCTTTACTCTCGTATCTCGTATGGGCTCAGATCTTCCCATAACAAGGGTCATTATAATATGCATACGATATCTACTCCAACCATTTGGATGTATACTCCTATCTTAGTCTATTGATTTAAAAAATTGGGTTTAATTATTATTTAAATAAGCTACATAAAAGGAAATAGTTGTTAGAGAAACTTTTACCCTTAATTATTACCAGGCCCCGCTGTAATGATTATGTAAAATCTAGCCCACTCTTTACTTTTTAAATAATTGGGTTTAATTATTATTTAAATAAGCTACATAAAAGGAAATAGTTGTTAGAGAAACTTTTACCCTTAATTATTACCAGGCCCCGCTGTAATGATTATATAAAATCTAGCCGACTCTTTACTTTTTAGAAGCCCACTTCGATGATGTGTACATTAAGCTATGGAAAAAAAATAAAAAATAATCATTCTTACCTATGCTTCAAGTGCAGGTGGGCCATACCAAGGGAAACAGTTAGGAGAGGGACATTCATCCCTGATATTCATAGTGACACCATGATAATCATATAGAATCCACTCCAACCATTAAATAGCACACCAAAACTTAAGCCTGTTGCCCAATAATCAATTACATATGTTGTTTAAGTGAGTCGTATAAATGGAAAAGAGTTTGGTGGGTGAGCATTATCCTGTACACTACACTGCAGTCCATAGAAAACAGGGATAAATCTGACATTTGGTCCTAGGCCTAGCATGGGTGAAACACCAGTCCAGTTGGATTTCATGGTGGCCAACCCAAGCCGGCAACCCTTTTTCGAGGTTTTCCATTACTCTTTATTAGCAGTAATGGCTAGAGTCCAGTCCCACGCGGGTGATGTGGTTGGCCTTGTGTTGACGTAACAAAGTTCCGATGTCCTCACTATGATGTGTGTTATATCTACGCCGTCCATCAATATTTCCAGATAATTTTAGATCATGGACCTAAAAATAAGGCAGATCCAAAGTTCAAGCAGACCACATTGTAGAAAGTAGTGGGACAATAAGGCCTAGCTCTGAAACCTTCCTAGGGCCCATCATAATGTTTATTTTCCATCAAACCTGCTTGCAAGGTTATACTGACCTAGGTGAATGGAAAACACAAATATCAGCTTGGTCTAAATATTCTGTGATGGAAAACACAAATATCAGCTTGGTCTAAATATTCTGTGGCCGCCGACAAGTTTTCGATGGTGGGCATTCAATACCCACTATTTCATGTAGTGTGGTCCACTTGAAATTTGGATCTGCCTCAATTTTTGTCTCATGCCTTAAAATAACATGGAAAAATAAATATACCGTATGGATATAATACATACATCATGGCAGGTCCCACGGAGCTTTGCCAGCGTTTGAAGTCCAGCCCATTGGAAGTGGAACGCGGGTTAGGTGAGGCAACTTAATAACTTAGTAGGTGAGGCCCAACGTATATGTCTTGCATATCCATGCCGTCCATCCATTTTAAAAGCTCATTTTAGGACATAGATCCCAATAATGAGGCATATTCAGGTGGACCATACAGTAGGGATTGAACTCCCGCCGTTAAAATGAGTAACATCTTTTGTAAACCCTAACAGGCCAAGCTAGGCGGATGGGCTCTTGGACATCCAAGTCCAAGCACGGCCCATTTAGAAAACGGGCTTCAAATGTAAGCCCGAGCTCAGCCCTCGAGCCTGATACTCCAGCCGAATCCCATCCGATGCGGGCCGGCCTGAGCCCCATCGACACCCCTTAACCAGAATCTTGCACAACACCTATTGAACAGTGAGTGCAACACCCAAACGCATGTTGCATGTGTAACATCTACTCCATCCATCTAGTGTGCCTCTTGATGTTAGGGCTTCAGGAAATATATCATCCTGATTCATAACTCATGTGGGCCACAGCACCGAGAACAATGGAGAGGGGAAACCAACCAGAGGTTTGAATCCGAGCCCACCATGGTGTGTTTATCTTTCAACAGCATGAAGGGATGCTCCAAAAATCAGCCACACTTTTGAGTTACTGTTACCAGTAGCGTGGCCACCTGAATTTTTGGATATGCCTGATTTTTGAGAAATACAATGGCATGGAGGGGATGCATCTGATGTCACACGAAAAACATAGTGGACCCACCAGTCACATTTTCTAACCACCCATTATTTCTCATTCAATTGTTGCCTTCCTCATGACGAATTTCCTGCATTGGCACGTGTAACAGAAAGTTCCCCTTGTTATCTCACATGAGCAAGTACGCTTATCATTCATTGCTAGTGTGAAATATGCAAAGATCCACTCTACTTTTTTATATTTACAATGACCACAGTGACTTGACTTAGGGCCTGTTTGGATACCACCGAATAAGTTACTTTTTCTATCTACAGTAGTAGATAACTTATTTCAGATAAGTTTGGTTATGATTAATTATAAGTAACTTTTTTACTTAAAAAGTACTTAATCACTTCAGTTAATTATTTTTTTGGCTTTCTATTTTTCACAAGTCCGGAGGGACGAAAGAAAAGAGAAGCTGATTAGTAGGCTGTTTCCCAAACATACTCATCTTCTTAATAAGTAGAAACTAAGATAAATACTTGCTGCATAGGTAACTTAAGCAACTTACGACCACAAAATAAGTTACATTTTCTACTTGCAGAAGCAGGTAAGTAACTTACTTGAGACGAGTAAGTTTGGTTTATGATTAATTATAAGCAACTTTTTCACTTAGAAGTTACTTGATCACTTCCGCTTAATAAGTAGAAATCAAGATAAGTTACTTGAGGCATAAGTAGCTAAAGTAACTTAAGGCATAAGTAGCTAAAGTAACTTATGACCCAAACGCCCCATTAATGTCCCTCGTAGAATCATCATAGTTAAGAGAAATGATATACCCAAATGAATTTGAGATTGCAATGAAAACTGAGCTATTTACAGACTGCTTATTCATGCTTGGCTGAATTAACATGGAAACAGGCAGACAACAATAATGCCAGACCTATGCTGATCAAAACCAAAGTTTTGAAATATGCAAACAGCTCAATCAATGCAAAATCCACTGTCCAAACTAATACACAAGTGGCCCATTTGCAACCCAGAATACATGGAAAGCACAGGGCCTTTAGGCGGGAATGGCTTCACGGAACTGCTCGTTCTCTGAGACTGCCAGACTATCGTAGTATTCAACTAACACCTTCCATCCACCAGGGCACATGAATCCGTCTGGTGGGTTTTCTCTATTCTTCGCAAGAGTCCGCATCTGTAGAACCAAAACAAGCTTAATTTTAGCGACTTTGCAACAGCCAGATGCTTCCACTCTTAGTGTAATTGTATAAACGGAATTTTTTGTATGCTGAACGGTTACCTTAGTGCCTGAAATGAACAGAAAATCTTGAGGCCGGGAGGGATCGAAGAAAGCCATCTTCATCTGCTTCTTGTCATAGGCAGCCACCTGCATTTATACTCACAAAGATCAATACCGAGCTTCTTGTAAGGAGCACAGATACAATGTCAAAAACTTGGTTCTCGTCTTAGATATTCAGGACATGACCGTCCACATGTAGCACACATTTATGAGATCTGGTATGTTAAGACTGTGGGCCCCACCCTGGATTACCTGTGACCCAAAATCATAATGGTCAGCTGATCCTAACCATCCCATTTTGTAAGAAGTCCGACTGACATCCTACACTTGGTACAAGTCCATTGGATTGGATAATTATGATCGTCTGATCGGTGAATTTTTGGGTACAGGACATCCATTATGTCCCACCAGATGAAAGGTCTGATGCTGTACTCAGACATACATGTGTGCCACATGTGCAGGTATCATGTCTGAGATTTTAAGCCTAATGAACAATCACGTGAGAACCTCTATGAGTGAGAGGCTAATAAGTTGGGTGGTTCACATACGCGGAAAGGAAGAATGTTGAGCCTCTCGAGTCCAGGAGCCATGCTGAGAACCTTCTTCCCATGATCAGCATCGTAGAGGTCCCGTTTCTCAACAGGGTGGGCCATACCAGCTGGGTCCCTGCCAACAATGTAGAAGTTGGCCCCTGCATTTATCCGTGATTTGGCATGCCACTGCACCTCAGTTGGGCCTGCATAATGCATGGGAGATGGGAAAATCGCAACGACTGTTGTATCTGGATTCAGAACACCCTCTTCAAGCACCTGTGGAATACATGCTTTAGTTACCGGAACTAATTCATAGTTTAAGTACATGTTATCATTATCAATTTAGCTGGAATAAAATCCCATTTCAATATTAGCATAACAGTAACAGAGAAATGCATAGGATATGCTGGGAACCAGCATTTCAATCCTACCCTCCCCTAATGTGACAGTGAAATTTTTATACAAGATCTGGCTCATTCATCAGGTTGGCCCCACCTTGTAGGCAATCTTTCCTAAAAAAGGATGGTAGAGAAATGCAATGGCTACTCTTGAAATTAGGATGTTGAATCCTACTCTTCCTACACATGCCAACACTACAAGCATGTGCATCAGGTGGGCCCACCTTGTAACTGTCATGGGACCAAAAATAGGCCGATTGGTCATCAAGTAGGACAACCAGAAAATTTTATGGTTAAAAAATGCCCAACGTACCACATTCAATATCCACATGTGATTCAACCAGCCAAATTCATGGATGAAGGCACATGAACAATCGGCCCACCTGAAATATGGCCTGAATCTTGCAGACATGCCACAATGGCTGTGAAGGGAGTAGGACACGATATTCATGTTTTTTGTCGTACAAGGAGAGTAAAAGTACCTTTTCATGTTGTTTCATCCTCCAACTAAGGGGTACATCATCTGCTTTTGTATAGCCTCCCAATGGATGAAGTAACAGGACGGGATTCTTGTATCCCATCTCTAGTAGACGTCTGCGTGTATCAGTCATAAGCAAAGCATGCCCATTGTGTACCGGATTTCTAAGCTGAAAAGCAAAAACGGCGTCTGCATCGCGCCGCTTGAATTCTTCACGTAGTTCTGCAGGAGACAGCCGGTACTGATCAAGACCATCATTGTATTTTATTGGCTCTATAACTTCCAAGTCCCCTCCAATGAGCCAGTTTCCTGCATTGGCAATGGCCTCCTCAACATATGGTAGTCCAGGGGCCGTTGTTCCCCAAGTTCTTGCAATCCGTTCTTCTTTATTGTGTTTGTAGATCTCAATGCTGAAATTACAAAAAGTAGAGCAAGGAGAAATGAGATTTCAATAAAACCAAAATGTGATGCTTGTAACTTCAATACATCCATTTCAACAATTGCCAGCATGAAAACACTTACTTTCACATTATGGAAATGTAGAATTTCATGTAGCAATATCAGACAGACTCATGCAATTTAGGTTGCATTTGGATGCACAAGTGAAGTCTAACATTCAACTTATTCGAACAGAAATAATAAGAACTCAATCATGTTTCTGATAGACATAACTTGATGTTTCTTCTTTTGATGGACGCTTGAGATGGGTCACACAAGAAATCTAACTACTATTCAATGAACAATTTTTACACAATTTTTACACGTCACTTTGATTACAACACACAAATGGACCACACCTTTCTACACTAATGACCACAAACCACAAGACCTTTAGCCATTTTTTATATTAGATTAGGACATTGGTTTGGAACCTGTTTGGAATATAAACATTATTAGTGAAGATCTTTTTGTACTTTTTGGTTTTTATTATTAATATAGAGGGAACTAGTGGGGATGTCAAGCTCTAACTCTGTTTCCTTTCTTCTCCCAACTTTCTCCTCTCGCTTTTCTTCTCTAATCTTCTTCTCTCTTTAATCGATGAGTATACATAGTATCATAGCATCTTTGTTGTTGATCTAATCAATCCTTCTCCTTTCTTTAATAAAATTCTCTTTCTTCTTTTATTTTTGATGTCTCTTATCCCTCTTGTGCTGAAAATCTTTTAAGAAACCTACAGTTTCTTTTCTTTTTGTTGTGTAGGGCCCTTGTAATGGTTTGTGTGTGAGAAGGGGATAAAAGTATTCATGATCACCAACCTCGTGATTAGTTGGAACGTGTGGACGTGTTGGCTAGTTATTCAGTTCAAGTGTGGCCTGCATACCATGTAAAGTGTACAGGTTGGGTGTTTGTTGGTCGCAAAAGGTCAACCGTGTTTGTATAAGCTTGCAATATATATTTTAGTCCCTTGTTCTAGATAGAAGAGAAAAGTGATTCAAGAGAAGAGAAAAGTGATTCAAGAACTGGATTCATAACCATTTGATTTTTTTAGAGGTCCTAATAACTTTTATTAAATTAAATGGAACAAATTATCTTCTGTGGTCCAAATCCATCCAAGTGTTTTTAGCTGCCAAGGGAAAATTATATTTGACCAATGAGAAGCCTAATAAGAGTGATAACACCATTTTTTAATCACACCTGCGGGCAGTGGCACAACAACTTATGGTGTTGCAGCATTAACAGTTTTTAATGACAGATGATTGCAATCCAATTCGATAGGGAATCCAAACATGCCTGTATGTATAATATTGAAGATGAGCAATGATGAAAAGAAAGAAATGAAAGGAAAGAGGAGCTATCGATGTAACCTTCAATTGGAAGGTATCTTCTATGTTTCCAAATAGAACAATGGGGAATCTTGCCTACAAGAGAAATATTTACAACCATCCAGCAATGTTCTACTCCAAGTTTCTAGATGGAACTCTACGGAACTTTGAATTACAGAAATATTCTAAGTTTCTAAATAGCCTTGTAGCTTTGTTGAAAATGTCTAGAACTAGGCAATGAATCATCATCATTATCATTATTATCATTGTCGTCGGCCATCATCATCATCATAGCCTTGTCCCAGCAATTTGGGATCAGACTTTTGAAATCCTATGTCACCTATCACTTCTGAAATGGATTCTCATAATTGCATAGAAAAATTTCTATGACCAGGTACCCATCTGACATCAACCCTTTTACTTCAACTATGTTGGGACCACCTCACACATTGACATGGCTACATGTTTAAAATGGTTATTTCCCCATGATGTATGTAGTATCTAGTTCGAGTTAAATGAACAGAAGGTAATAGGTGCGGAAATTCTTCCACCTTGCACATGGCATACATCATACACAACTGCTGATCCAGAAAGTCCCAATCGTGATCACCAGTCTGGATGAAGCACGGCCCAAGAATTACCTGATCAGTATGGAGCCGAAGGTGAAGGTTTCCAGCAGGGCCCCCCCCCCCCTTGCTTTCAACAGTTACACTGACCTCATGATCCTCATCCAATTGGTAAGCATCAAAGGAGTAGTTAAAAAGAAATGGGTCCGCATTGTTGACAGATGATAATAGACCAAAGAAACTCGGCGTGCTGAACGCTAGGTGCAGCTACTCAACCACCATAGCAAGTGGCATATATGCATTCCAATCCAGTCCATCCTATCAATCATGGCCCCAATGTGCATGGATTATGCCCCAAAATATCACACTGATCTGATGATCCTTACCATCAGATCAGTTAGAATTAACTGAATGGTTGAAACGAAGATGGTCAGCAGTTGATATTAAATGGGCAAAATCAGATTGTTAAGCTCATCTAATGTGTGATTCGTGGGAATTCTCCATATCTGAATGGTCCAGATCAGCCATGGATGAAATATATTAGAAGAACCACACCATGCAAGTGCCATTCAGAAGCCGAAACATAGCATCTAGAGACTAAAAACAAATACATTGACAACTACATAAATAATGCCAATGATAGCTTGCACGGCAGGAATTAAGGGTGCTGGAAATGCCTAATAAATAAAGGAGCTACAAAGATCTCAACTGCAACATTGTTCTATAACTCTATGAAATGAGAATAGGCTCTAGTTAATCCTCACTCCATTACATACATCTTCAGGACTAATCTCAGAAAGAAAAGTGGAATAGTAACTCAGATAAAATACTCATAACTAGCAGTTGTGCTAATATATGTTATTAAGATGGGACAATTTCAAAATCTAAATTGTTGGTTTAGGCTGAGTTATTGTTTCGTACAAGGATGCAGAAATGCAGGTTTGATTTAATATTTTAGCCCGAGGGGTAACTAGATTTGCAGAAAATCCAGATGGGCAAAAAAGAATGAGAATAGTTAGTTCAAGACAAACAGAGAATCTGCATTCTGAGAAAGCAGAATTACATATGGCCACCAGACATGTCCTGGAAGTAACCTGCTCAAGCTATATGTTTACCATGAACTTGGTTGTTGGGTATCCAGAGAAGGAACTGCAGCTAAGCCTGAATCAGATGCAATCAAACACAGAATTCCTAAAGGCTGCACTTGGATGAACAAATGAATTGAATTATGTCCATCAAGTTTAATTAAGAGGAATTGATAAAAATTAATGATGTTCCCTAGTATTCATAATGAGGAAGTAGCCTTCAAGTTGGTTGTTTGCACTCTATTGGACTAATAACCACATCTAGATTTGATGGTGCATCCAAATGCACCCAAAATAATACTTGTCATTTAGCTTATTGGATACTGGATACCTATCGTCACACATATAAATTTGAAATTTATACTAGATTATCCATAATGATGATTCAAAGACAAATGTAAAGATCCTTTCCTGCAACTGATAAGAACAAGAATGTCACCACCATTCACATAGAAAATCATTTACAGATTTATGGCCTAAGTGAGGACTGTGATATGCAGCTAGCACAGCCTTGAAATGTCATTTGATTTGCAACAAGAAGACTGACTTGGAAAATGTTTGAGTTAAGGAAATGAACAGAATTATATGGAGTGTCTCTCTTCTATTGAGTTGTCGAGTCATTTCCTCTTCGAAATTAAATGTTCTGAAATTAGAAACTATATGATAGTTTACCAAGGCATATCCATGACATCCTTGATCCCCAAGTTCCAACAAGTGGGATCAACAGTTCGATGGTTGAGATTTTTCATCTATGGGTCGAGAGTTTCAAAATGGGTGTTTCTGTTGAATGTTGACCATTGAGTTATTATTCTTATTTTATTTTTTTTTCCTCTCCATGACCTTAGTTTCAGGCTGCTGACCAAAGGGGTTAGGATCTTTCCCTACAGAGAGATTCTTCAGGCATGGTCCATCCATGTCAGGGCCCATATGATCAATAGTTTAGATCACCGATCTTGGCCTCATGTGTAGGAACTCAGGGCCCGAAGATACCATACATCCTCTTTACAAATGTACATAGCTCCCTCTTCTAGTAAGCAAGGCACTTCATTCCATGTAACAAGGAAATGGCACTATTTCAAATTGTGACCTGTCAACACATGTTTGTGTCCGATACTCCCGGATAGCACTCATATAAGAAAATGTAAAATTTTCTTCTCACATGTTTCATTTATTTTTTATGCTTTTTTACTTGTAAATAATTGGTTTTTAGGGTTATAGAGACATTTGACACTGCCACACGTGTCCAACACCAAGAAATGCATCCAAGTTATACAGGTATTCAGTAACTTGCAGCAAAATCCACGACAGTGATTGCAAAGTGCTCCCTCCCTCATATCAAATCCCTTCAAGCACTAGTCCAACTACTTCAGCAACAACAACCTAAGTGAATTTCACATCCCTAAAGATTAGTTTGGCAAAAATCCCACCTATTTTGCAATGAATATCTAATGGCATGAGTGAGTTTTGTTATATAGTATCTAAATCCTATTAACTGCTTGAGAAGCATGGAAACTAGTGACAACGAATGAAAATAGATCAATTTAATGAAATAATATAGACCAGAGATCTTTCCAAGAACTCTTTCAAGAAGCCTTGGGAATTCAATCCTAGAACTCTACCAACACTGCCAAATAAAAGTGAGATTAGACAAGTAGCAGTTCAGTGACTCATTGGGAAATTGATGCAACTTCAAAAAAATGGAAGGAAAAATACAGTGAAATATATCAAAAAACTTGATACTAGAGCAATAATGATGGGAGATGAAAAAATATAGCAAGATGTTCGATGGGACACTCTAAGCACATGCCAGCAACAGATAACTTCGAAATTCTTTGAATACGAGGTGCGCAAGCAATTCAGGACTGAGACAGTTACATAAACAGGGTTATTACTACATCCAACATAACAGGTTGACAATTCAGCACCAAATCAAATTGCAATCCTGTACAAGTTATTGCTCTATGGAACATCAATAGTTTCATGTAACCAGATCAGCGGATTAATTTCCTTACCTGATGTGCTACACTTGTGCAAAATGTCCATCGTCCTGACCATTCATCAGGTGGGTCCTGCTGCTGTCCAAAATCACATGCATTGTAAATCCTACCCATTCACTTGGTGGACCTGTTAACTTTCAATGCTGAGCATTGCAATACCTTTCTAACCATCCATTTGTTGGTCATCATTTGGATCCTTAAGATTGTCCGTCCAATCGTTGCAATCTTTTCATTGTTGATGATTCACAGTGGACCCACCCTAATGTTCGGTTTTGATTATAGACAACCGTGAGATGGGTACAATTAAAGTGCAGCATACCAAACAAGGAAGTTGATGCATTGCATTCAGGTTAAGTTTCCAGTAAGAAAATTAGATGCATCTGACACAACAATTTTCAAGTAAAATGAAGAGGCTAAGGGTTTTTTTTTTTTCCTTTAATAAAAAAGAAAAGAGTAAAAAAATACAACTTTAAGCCATAGTAAATTGCTAAACTTGCATACCTACCTTCAAAAGAAAATTTTTAATCACAAGGATTTCTGTTGGAGAAGGCAATTCAAAATAATTCAACCAATTGAAAGGAAAAGAACCAACCAAATATATCTGAGACGTCATATAAAAGCCTTAGAAAATCCATCTATGAGTTGAAAAAGAAAAATTGATAGAAATAACTCAAAATAAAAGCATACTAAACCAAACAACTTCATCATCATCATCTAAGATTTAACCCATCAAATTGAGGTCAGCAGACTAACCAGAACATATTCTTGAAACAACACTACCAATTTTATGGCCCAGACATAAAAATTAAAAGATTCATGGGATATCTCATATAGGAAAACAAGATAACCAAAAACCCAAATGAATTCCACACCAATAGTGGAGGAGATATACAGTTTGGTAAGCAGTTTGTGGACCCACCCACCTTTCAATGATCCAGACCATTTATCATTAATGTATAAAGCTGGAAAGACCATAACCCCATCGGACAATCCCACCCATAAATATTCGATCTTCTATGCATGACTAAAAGAAAGTATAGTTAACGGTCCATATGCTACAGGAGAATCCCATTGCTCTGATGGCTGGGATCTTTCAACTTCGGATCATTTTGGTCCATTACTCATCTATGGTGGGCCCACCCAGATGAACAATATGGATCACTGAAACATGTGCCCAACCTTTACGGACTACTGGGCAATATGTAATTCAGACAAAATAAAGTATCTTAAAGAAGATATAAATCAAATACATACAAATGAAAAACAAACTTCCTTACTTGTTCAAAATCGCAACTAGATTCTCGTCGGAATCCACGAGAGCGACCTTTCTGGACTGCCCGATCGCCTGCTTCTGCTCATCATCGATTGCCAGCACGATAGGCACCGACATATTAACGACCGTCCCATCATCGAGCCGGAGGGAATTAAAATGAAGTGTTTGGAGGAACTCGTTCTCTCGCATAAACCCGCGGAGAGGGCTGGCCCACCCCTCACTGAGCACATGGACCCACTGAAGGTCGATCCGCGACAGCTCAATCCGTGGGGCCCACACCGCTTCCTTCCTCTTCTCATCCCTCTGTGACTCCCGAACGACTAGCTCAACGAGCTTTCCACCGTCGGGTTCAATCAATCCGCAAGAAATCCGAGGATGCTTCCTCATTTTTTTCCCAGAAAGGATAGGAACTGAGAATTTGGGATTGAAATGGAGATGGGTTTTGTTGCTTTTGTGAAATGGGTGAGTTGGGTTTGTAGATTGGAGGAAAAGGGTAGCCATGGAAGCCATTAATGGGTAGAAATTGAGCTTCTTTTAGCTTCTTATGACTGTTTTTCTTCTTCTGGAGGATGTTTTGGGAAAGATTGAAGTTCAGAGATTTCAGAGATTTCTGTCAGGGAGGAAAGGAAATCTGGTTAGGAAAGCGTTGAGGATTGAGAGGATATTTATACGATGGGAAAATGGAGAGTCGGGGTCTTATTTTAAAAGATAGGGGTAATTATGGAAATAAGGAAATGTCGGGGGGATGAACCTGGACTAGTTTCTGTTGCTGTTCTTTTTTACTTTCTCTTTTCATTTTCTCATTGAAAATTGCGATGTGGCCTCTCCGTTACTATATTTTTATTAATGTAGCCAACGCTGATATTTTAACACCTTCTGTAAAATGGTGGTGACTCAAGAACTCTTTGCGTCACCCACATTGACGGTGATCTGGGCCGTCCGGTTGTGGAGTACATTTATGAAAAGAGCAACGCCAATAACTGGTGGCCATGTAATGGGAGGCGGATTAGCTACTGACAGGCTGCGTAGCGAGATTAGCTACTGACGTGGCATCACCAGGTTCTGTGGGTCCCTTCATGATGTATGTATTGTATCCACGCCGTCGGTTCATCTGGAGAGATCATTTTAAGATATGAGCAAGGACGCGGATTGCGTACTACCTCCGCCCGTCCCTAGCTCGGAACGGGCAGTTCTGTGGGCGGGCCCACCATAATGTATCTATACATCTAAACCGTCTATCACTTTTCTCATATTATTTTAAGGCATCGAAACAAAAATGAGGCAGATCCAACGATCAAATGAACCACACCGCAGATGACTCTTGCATTTAATGCAACTGACATTTAATGCTTTGTGCGCTTATTATTTGGTGTGGTCCGCTTGATCGTTGGATCTGCCCCATTTTTATTTTAATGTCTTCAAATGATACGAGAAAACAGATGCATCACGGTGGACCCGCCTACAAAACTGCCCATTCCGAGCTAGAGACGGGGGTAATACGCAATCCGCGTCCATGAGCCAAAGAATGATCTGCAAGCTTGAGTAAACCCCACCATAGTAAACAGTGGGGAGAGTGAAGCCCACCGTTGAAACCTTCTTAAGTCCACCGTGTGATGTTTATTTGAGATCTAAGCTTTGGATGTGGTTAATTCTTTAGCTTATGCCCTAAAATGATCTCTCCAAATGAAGGGACGGTATGGATACAAAACATATATTATACTGGAGCCACCTAACATGACGACGTCACTTCATTATCCAGTCTCACTACTCAACCTATAAGTAGCTAATCCGCGTCCCATCTAATGGACGGATAAATCTAGATTGTTCAGTATTCCGACGTCTAATATTATATGGTTGGAATTGTTGGAGGCCGTTGCCAAAGGCTTTCGTAGGAAGTTCCTGCGCCGCGGCAAGCTGGTAACCTGCACCTGCGAATTGCCATTAGTCGGTGCTCCGTGGGGCATGTGTTTCATCCATTCGGTGCATCCATTCGTGTCATTTTATAACATGATCCGAAAATGAGATAGATCTAAATCTCAAGTGCACCCTACCGTGTTAATTGAACTCTCACCATTAAAAATTTCTCCGGGCTACAAAAGTTTCGAATCAAATTGATGTTTGCATTTTTTTTTTCACCCATGGATGACCCAATCAATAAGTTCAATGCCAAATAAACATTATAATGAGCCCAAAGAGGTTTTTAATGATAGACGTTCAATCACCAACGTGTTTCCGTTGTGTGGTCCAACTGAGATTTAGAGGTACCTCACTTTTGGGATCAAGCTTTAAAATGATCCGTAAAAATAGATGAATTGCATGGATAAAACATATAAATCATGGTGGGGCTAACATATCACCGACCACGCGTCACTAATCAAATTGCGTCCTGCTGGGAAGCTAGGTGGGGACCACCATGATGTTCGATAAATCCATCACATTCATCTTTTTTCCTTCTCATTTTATGATAGGAGATAAAAAAAAATTTAAAAAAAAAAAAAAAAAAAAAAAAGAGGAATTCATATCATCTTCTTGTCACAAACAGAAAATTTTTATTTTTTTTCATTGTTAATGGTCCACGTCGATCATTACTGATACATCAAATGCAATGTGTGATGATGTGTCCTAATTAGATTGCAATAAAAATTAATTTTCTGTTTGTAACGAAGAGATGATCTGAATTCAAAATTGAGATTGGTCCAAAACTCAAGTAAGTTATACAATAGGTAACAGTGAGAATTGAATAACTACCACTGAAACACTCAAATGGCCACAAAATTCTATATCGAGCTAAGTTTTTTATTTTTTTCAAATCCTCCTTAGTGTAAAATGACCTTAGAAAGGATCTTGATGGCATATAAACATTAAGGTGGGCCTCAAGAATGTTTTTTTCCCCTAAATTTTCCTCCAAAAATCATCTTCCTCAATTTTTTGTCTTATGTCTTTGCTGGTCACTTGGTTTGTTTTCTATCATGCAGGTGTGCCAAAATTGAAACAGCGGCTCCATCCAAACCGATCAACTTTGACCCCAATCATCAAAATAAGTAAATGCATCCAATATAAACGTATATGACCAGATTCTGTAAAGATCGGTCGCTTACTCCGCCACTTGTAGAATTTGATAATGATCCGACGATAATTAAAGCGTTAGGTTTTTTCTCCGAACATGGATTACTTTGTGCCTCCCATAAGAAATGACTTTCAAAATACTAGTACAAATCAAACAAAAGAAAAACTCACATTTGGTTACTAGGAGTAATCACAAGAATGCATTTATGGAAAGAAGTACTTGATATTGGATAAATAATAAATCCAACGTATGAATATAGACTTGGATTACAACTAAAGATTATGGGTAAGAATTACCACTACTCCTACGATAAGCTGAGATAAAAAATAAATTGGTAGATTTGATTAATTATTGTTTGTTATTGGAGATTGGTTGTATTGTTGGATTTTTCTCTATCACATTCTTCTACTATTTATATATTTATGTTATAACTTATTCTTCCAGATCCTTTTTCTATTACTACAACGGTTATAATAGTCGAAAAACTTTTCTAGATTCTTCTCTTCTCTATATCCTTCTTTTAGTACATTTCTCTTTATGATGGCTCCTCTTTTATTGGTCAAGGCTTTGGTTGCCCTTGATTGCCTTTTATATCTTAAACATCTCGATTCGTTCCACTCGACCACTCCTCGCATCTTTCCATGTCGACCACTCAACCACGCTTCTTATATCAAACACAATATTTCGCCGACTAACCATTGGCGTATATAACTAGGTTTATGCAAGTTATAACCCACAAAAAGCACTCCAAATCTTTAAAGATCTTTTTATCCACTTCTTATTCCTCATGCAGTGTCATGCGTCATCCTCCTATTAGCTTTCTCATAATAGCCAAAAATAAGGTACAACATTGCCCCCACGTTGCTTCGGCTTTGGAAAAAAGGTGACGGCGACGTTGTTTTGTTGCCCAACATCATAAATGCAATTAGTCATTAATCCATGTGTTTTTTTCTCATTGATTCTACTTTATCAATGCATTATTAAGAGATATCCTTTGTCACACACTTCTAGGTTGTCTATGCGGCACGTCGCATAAAATTATATCATATGAGGAGTCATGATAACTTCTTCATTAATGCACAACTATCACGGCCGATAGATAAGAAACTCTTAAGTTGGTGCTTCTCTCCTTTCACTCTTCTTCGCTTACATCAAACTCCTCCCGATTTCCTCTCCTTAAGTCACCATGGCTGCATTTTCTTCTTCTTCTTTTACTCCAGCTTTCCACTTAGAATCCTTTATTAAAGACCTTAATGTCGTACTGTCCAAAGTTATTAATGATCTTCTATTCAACACTCCAACTGAACTAGACATTGCACTGTTAATGCTTGGTCTTGCTTTTCATCCGGCAGTCACCTATGAACAACTCTATGAAATTGAACCCGGTTTTTCAAAGTGCCCTGATAAAGTTCTACTTGTCCAATCAAACAATCTTCTAGACCCCTCCAATGCATTCAAGTCTCCACGAATGTGGTTGAAACTAATGAATGGTTAGGCTAAATGGCATGCTCGTGTTGAATCACAACATGGAGATACATGAAAGTGAGAAGGAATTTATGATTGCATCAAATTTTCTCTACAAAAATATCACCCAATTCCTCCCTTTTTGTAGCAAAATGACTTTTTGAAGTCGATCAACTAATACATTCCATTTTGGATGCAGCCCCATAGGTCCATCGATTATGGAAGAATGTGCATTCACTCACCTTCTGCCCTTTGGGGAACCTGTCTACCTGGGCTTCGCTCAAAAAAATCACATCCCTTTACTTACCCAGACAAGACCAGCAAGGTATATTTTACCTTCATGGCTCTTCAGCGCAAAGCTCAGGATGAGGTTGACGAACGAGAACACACGGTGTTCCTACTGATTTTTTTAAATGTATGAGTATCGTGCAAATCATTAGGGAATACATTCATCTAGTCGAGGCACTCGCTCAAGGACATTGTTGAGGGTCAAATATTGCATATTAGACCCCAAATATTGTCTGGATTTATGAACATAATATTGTTTAACGGCCGATTTAATCGTGTTTATGCTGCAGATTGAATTTAGGAGCTTGAGCTGAAAAAGGATGCTAAAATCTTAGATTTAACGCTCTGATGATCACCAAGGCAAGGGATGGACCCAAGGAGACCAAGACCGACGAATTTACACACCGGAGATCCGAGAAAACCGAGAAACTGAAGCTCAAAGTGGCTCGAAGACGTCCGAAATGCAAGATCATAGGGTTTCCACTATTTGTTCAGCTCGAAACTTTATACAGAGCCTGGGGACCATAAATTAACCGTACATGTCAATTTTCACCCATTGAAACCCTGTAGAAGTGGCCAAACAGACATATCAGCCCATGAATCTGTGATTTTGGGCCCACTTAAGACTTGGATACGCTTCGAAATTGGTATCGACGGCTTAAATGATATGACAGAATGGATGGACGAAGCAGATTGCATACATACATCATGATGGACCCCATATGGGGCTGTGTGTGCACAAAGTGCACGCACGCCAGCCGTGCACCACAAAAGCCTCTGTCGGTCAGCGTTAAGCTGACCGACGTAAGTCACTCTCCATCGCATCCATCGTTTTCACGTAGTGGGGCCCACACGTCTCAAAATTCAGAAATCTGGACTGTCTATTGCATCCATAGGGAGGGTGTAACCCACACCTAGGTGTCTGTTCTGACCAATACACGCAATAATGTGATTTCCACCGTCAAACGCAGCATGAACGGCAAAAATATTTAAGACAGTGGGCCACACCAAAAGCGACCAAAACCACTCCTATTTGACCAAAATTTTTCAAGAAATCCAATTAACGGGGTTGATTGCTCCGAAAACATTAGTATGGGGCCCACCGAACATATCGGGGCAACCTGCGTAAGGCTACGCGCATCCGGAAAATTTGAATTTGTCGTGGAGTTATGTGACCCAGAATGAGATCGGATCAGCGATCTGAACCGTCCAATTGAAGCCCCAGCCAGGCTTGACCCTAGCCATGATGGTAGATGCAATAATCGGGACAATCAGCGTCCTAATCTTCAGTACAAATGGAGCCATTTGTGAGTTTCTTATCGCGAGAAATAGAGTTTGCGCAGGAAGCTTGTCTGCATAAAGGGCTGCATAAAGAGGAGTGCGGAACCCCTGCTTCAGGGTGTCCTTGACTATAAAAAGGAGGAGAGTTGGGATGTGAGGGAGGCTGGAACGTGGATCTGGAGCTTGGAGACGTGGAGAGAGGGAAACAGGGAGAGTTTAGTTTTTTTCTCTTTTCTTTTTCTTTTTCTCTCTTTAATTTTATGAGATCTAGGCCCATCATGGTAGGCTAAACCTCTTAGCTACGGCTAAGAGGTAAAGCTTGTAGTGTGATGGGAGAGATTTTCCTGTACCTTTTGTTTTGAGTAAATTGACGTTGAATTTTTTATTAATGGAATGTTTTCAGTCTTTAATGGTCTGTTGTGACTGAAATTACAATGGGTCTGCAATGGCTTTGAGCATGTCCTTTTCCTTTTATGTTTATGACGTCAGGAAGCCCTGTTAATCACCATCGTCTCCTGGGCATGGTCGAATGTCGGTACCCTTCCTAACTTTCATAGCATGTTAATTGGTTGGTAATTAGTTTAATTCTGTTGTTTGTCATAGTCTCCTGGGCATGGTTTGGTGATAGAATCCATTATAATTCATATACCTTTCATATTTTGAAAACTAGATCAATGACAGTTCAGTTAGTTTCCATAAATCAGGCATAAGGTCTCCCTGATCTCTATAAGTAGATCCTCTAAATCCCTAGTTCTCTTCCTCTGATTTTTCTTAAGTTTTAGATAATCATTCCATCATTACTCCTCAAATCATAATTAGTTTAGATTTCACCTTATTCTAGTTCAAATTCTACTTAATTTCAGATTATGTACAGTTTTAGTCCCTTAGGATTTGACCTCGGTCTTACTGAGTTATTACTACATCACAACCCTGCACTTGGGGAGTGAACAGACATTATCTTGCTCTTACCCCTTTTGTACTCGGCCACCTTTACCATAGCATCTTATATCATTTTAAAAGTGAAATAAATTTATTCATCTAAACTTCTATGTGTATTTTGAATGTGGGAATCAAATCCCCAAAACTAAAATCTAGGTCTAAAACATAGATTTAATATCCTAATTCTACTCGATTGAAGCATTAAGGTTGATCTTAATCGATTGTAGGATATAATGTCATGATTTAATCACAAAATTCTTGTAATTATGATAGGATTCGACCCTAAAATGAGTATATGTGAATCTAACAACAAAAAGAGAATGATCCAACTCTAAGGCAAGGATCACCCTTCAAGCTTTTCTACATCTTGATAGTTAGCTTTGTTTATTCATCTTTGTTCATTCCTCTTATTGATTGCTTAATGCGGTTCATTGCTCTTATTGATTTTGATTCTTTATAAATGATTTATAATTTGGATTTAAATTCTAATATTTGAACATGCGATGAAATTTAAATATCTATATTCTGATTTAAAATGAATGCTTTAGATATACATGAGCTACCGATATTATACGTAATTTAATTTGTCATTTATGATTACTTGATGGAATGTTCGGAGGTCCTCGAACTATTGGCCACTTCATCTAATAGATTAAATGGAATAATTGATGTGAATTTACCATCTTGTTGATCATTTGGTGGAAATTTCCTTCTTATCGCATCATTGAATGAAATATTTAGCCCTTGCGACTTTGATGGAATTATAGCCCTATGTGGCTTTGACAAACTATTTACATATAACCTTGTGATGGTAAATTCCTCTTATCGAGCTATGATTGGCCACTAGTTGAAGAGGTCACCTTTAAAACATCCTATTTGTTAGATTCTCATGAGTTGAGGATGGTGATATGTGATATTATGCCGAGTTGTTGGCTTATGTTAGGTGATAAACCCTCATAGTGACCTTTAACCTTTCATAATTTAGCTAGTTGTAATTGGAATAATAATGGTTGGACTAATCATATATTTCATGACATGCGGACTTTACTGGGTGGTCGATGTAAGATGCCGAGTTTTCTTGGATCACTATGGGTTGTACTATAAAGTACTTTACCCAGCGATCCTAAATTATTGTCACATGCATTCGACTACCATGAGTTGTCCTTTTAGCATAGACTTTTCCAAGTGCCTGGTTCTTTTAAGGCATATCCTAGTGTACTTTTTCGAGAGGCTAGTTCACCTTAGGTGTTTTCGTTGTATGGTCTTTTCCGGATAACTAGTGCCCATTAAACATACCTTGAGTACTTTTTTTGGGTGGCTAGTTCTCCTTGGGTGACTTTTTACCAATTGGATGAGCATCCCTAGCTAAGTCTATGAGTATGAGCATGCATCCATGCATTTTAACAAGATTATCATTGAGAAAATTATTTAATAATTGCATATCTGATGAACTCTTCTTTATTATTACGATGATCATTGCGAAATGTCCATTATAGAATGTTCTTGCCAACTATGCTTAATTATCATTGTGCTTTGGTAAATATTGGGGGTTATACCTCACTGGGATAGCCATTGATGTTATCAAACCATATTTAGTGGGTGCAGGATACGTGGATGATGTACAGGTTGACTCTGGTGTGTAGAATAGAGAGATCGATAACTATGCAGCTCTAATTTTTAGTTTACTTGCATTATTTAGTTGTTTCAATTCTTAGTCTTGAGACACTGGGTTTGTATAAGCCTTCAGGCAACCAATTGAATATGTTAATATGTATATTTGAACTTTCTTTTAAGCTTGATTTGTTTCTATTTCACTAAATTACTAACTCTTATAAAGAAAAAATATACACGAAATTTGGGCTATTTCTAAAGGTCAACACTTGGGTTTTCAAAAAATGAATAGTATACTTAGGTTCTGAGAACCGGGGTGTTACACAAATGAAGCTTGGGAATATCAAATTTTGAAGGTTGTAATATGTTTAAGTGATGGGTTCTCCATAGAAGATGGTTCTCAGCTGTCGCGCTAAATCGAGAAGAACGAGGAAGGCATAACGTTGAGATTTCTTGGATTGTTGGTTGTGATTAAACAACCGAGATTTATTAGTTGGATAGCTTGGATTTGATAACAAGAGTTATCTCGTATCATGAAGGGTTTCCAAAATGAAAGGAAGAAGTGGAGAGGAACACATTTAAAACAATTATTATTGTGCACGAGAAACGGTTGCGGAAGCCTTTCATAAGAGGTCTTAAAACGGAAGAATAAGTGGGATTCACCATGATGTTTGAGCAGAATCCAGAATCCAATCCGCTCATCAGATCCATCAAAATGAGAAAGATCAAGAGTAGAAAAATGAGACAAATCCATTACTCAAGTGGGTTACACTACAAGGGACGGCATGGACAGAAGTCCTAGTTGTTGAGGGTTTTCAGGAGTAGAAGATTGATCGTTTGGATCATTAAGGTGGGTCCTGCTGAGATGAGTGGTCGAAGAAGGGTTTGAGACCCACCCGTTGTAAACGAAGAAGGAGAAAGAGAGAAATTCATGGTGGTTTGGGTTTCATAGTGACTTTTTTTAAATACAAGATGGCCTCAAAGAGATTACTTTTCAAATCCACTCCGTCCAACAATTTTCCCCATTCAAAATAAGGCATGTGTCCAAAAATGAGGCCGATCCAGAGTTCAAGTGGGCCACACCAAAGGAAACAATGGACTTGAAATACCCACCGTAAAAAATAAAAAAAATAAAAAAAATGGGTTGTCACATATGGTTCGTCGGCAATGGATATTGCCAGTCGATCCAGTTTGAATATGGCTTACGATAAAATGGAGTAGTATTGAGGGTCAAATATTACATATTATCCACCATTTATTTTTTGGTTTTATGAACATGATAATACTTAATGTTCTATTTTAATCATGTTTGTGTTGCAAGGTGAATTTAAGAGCTTGGATTGAAAATGATGCTAAAAGTATAGATTTAATGCTCAAGAATCACCAAGCCAAAGGTTGGATCTTAGAAGACCAAAAATGAAGAATTCACATGCCAAAAATCTAAGAAAACCAAGTGAGGAATGAAGAGAATCGAAGACTTGAACTGAAGAAAATGAATCCTGAAAATAGATTCTTGGACCAGAAAAATCTAATTCTGAAAAATTGCCAAAATCGCCTTCGTTCATATCAAAAGACCTTAGATGCATCGAAGATCATATCGAAAGTACTTAGATGTATCGAAGGTGGAATTGAAATTTGTAGGATTTTTAAGCCAAACTCGCTAGACAGTTCTAGACCAGTTTCGATGATATCAAAAGACCTTTGATACATCGAAGCTTATATCGAAGATCATATCGAAAGACCTTCAATGCATCGAATTGTTACGCAGATTTTATGCTGACTGTAAAAATTTAAGGCGCTTTTTAGATTCTTCCAAGTCAGTGCAAAAGGAGGTGTTGCTCAACTATAAATAGGAGTCCTCAGGGCATCCCTGGCCATCTTCTAAGGTTTAAGGAGTGGAGCAAGGGTGGAGAAGTTATCACCAAAAGTTTTTTTTCTTCTTCCTTAGTTGTTTTTATGCTTTTCTTAAGAGACTTTAGTCTAATTATATCTATGATTGGCTAAACCTCTTAGTTAGGACTAAAAGGTGAAGCTTGTAGCATGATTGGAATGGTTGCTTTCTTTTGATTCATATTTTTATTGAACCTCATGGATTCTAGTTCTTTATTAAGAAATATTTTTAGTGTTTAATGGTCTGTTGTGACAAATTACAATATATCTGCAATTGCTCTGAATAGATTCTTTTCCTGATTTGAGATTGTGAAATTAGTAAGTCTCATTGTTCACCTTTGTCTCTTGGGCATGGTCGGGTAATGGAATCCTTTCTAATCTTCACAATTCTCCTATAATTAGTTGTGGGGCTGGTATATCCTGTTGTTTGCCATCGTCCCATGAGCATGACTAGATGATGGAATCGCTTTCAATCCTCACAACCTGCATCCATTGAGACTAGGTTCATGAGAAGTTCAAATATTCAATTATCTCTCTTTCTGAATTGGATAGGATGGGACTCCAATTCCAGCTAGATTTCCTGAATCAAGTAAGGTAACTCTTTGATTGCTATAAGTGGATCCTTAGAAACCCTGGTTACCACCTTTAAATTTATTAATTTTTAATTAATCTATTCACAATTACTCTCTCAAAATATTCAGAATTAGGTTTACATCTTCTTCTAGTTCTAGTTCTAGTTCTACTTAATTTCAGAAATGTATAAGTTCAGTCCCTGTGGATTCGACCTCGGTCTTACCAAGATTATTACTATATCATGACCCTACACTTGGGGTTGTGAACAAGTTTTTAGCGTTGTTATTGGGGAACTAACAGTTGCATTTTTCTAAAATTAACTAGTTTTAGAATTAGGTTAAGATTAAGATTTGTTTACTTTCTATTCTTAGGTTAGGATTTTTCTATTTTATTTTTAGAAACTAATTTACTTTCTATTTTTAGGATTAGAAACTTTTCCTTTTTTTTTTTTAGAAACTAGGTTGCTTTTAAAAAAAAAAAAAAACTAATTTTGTTCTCTGATTTTGTAGGTTCCTAACTTAGAACTCTGATCTGGTAACATTCTCCTAACTTCTTCCCTCTACTTGCTTTCCATACTTACTGTAGGAATTAGAAAATAAAATTAAAATTTGGTGTGGTTCATGCCCTCGCAGGTAAGGAACCATACTCTGATATCTTTGAGAAAATGAGTTTTGGTTGAAAAATCAATTGACAAGTTGGAAAATTCTCAAATATTTTTGAAAAATCATGTGAGAACATGATCTGGAACTTCGGATTGATGAAGACCCTATGCATCACACACTACCTATTAGGATGGTGCGTGATGAGAACGAAGTACATCGAGTTCCCCTGGTTCAAACTTTACGAGATTATTTACAACCGGTGAGAATAAGTTCACCTTCATGCATAATTCTTCCAATCAATACAAGAAAGTATTTGAAGAGATTGTTACATCCATACATTTTCTGGGAGAACTTCAAACTTGAGATAACACAATTACTTCCTAAGTTCCATGGACTTGATTCAGAAAATCCATATATGCATATTAAAGAATTTGAAGAGATTGTTACAACCATACATTTTAATGATGTTCCTCCCGATACAATTAGCCTTAAATTATTTCCATTCTTTCTAAAAGAAAAGCCCAAATAATGGTTTCATTCATTAAGGCCTAGATCCATTGGCACATGGGCAAAGATGAGCCAAGAGTTCCTTAAAAAGTTCTTCCCGACTCATAAAACTAACGCTCTTAGATGGGAAATAATGAACTTCTCTCAGAAAAATAATAAGACTTTCTTTGAATGTTGGGAACGGTTCAAGGACTTACTTCTCCCCTGCTCACACCATGGTTATGAAACTTGGTAGACAATTAATCTTTTTTATGACAGACTTAGTCCAAACATGTGTCAATTCGTACAGATGATGTGTAATGACGAGTTCATGGATAAGAAACTAGAAGATGCATGGGATTACTTTGACGTACTAGCTAAAAATGCTCAATCATGGGACACATCAAACCAAGCTAGTACTCCCAAGGAAATGCCAAGAGAGATAGGAATACATGTACTTAAGAAGGAGGATGATATGAATGTACAGTTGGCAATTCTTGCACGACAAATTGAGGACTTAGAATCTAGGAAGGAATCAACTCAGCCCAAAGCAGTCATCGAAACCGTATGTGGAATTTGTGAGAGCGATGTACACCTAGTCAAAGATTATCTTACAATCCCAGCTTTACAAGAGGTGTTTCACGTTCAAGCAGATACCACAAACACGTATCAACGACCAATTAGTGCACCAAATTTGACATGCACATTCCTGATGACGGGAACATTAATTGGGAAAATGAACCAACTACAAATGTAACTAATTATCCACAAGGGCCATTTAGTGGACTTTCACTAAGGAGAACCCTTGAAGATACATTAGATGCATTTAGGCAAGTGCAACTGCAGGCTATGAATGAGCTTAGAACTTTGGTTGCAAGACTTAAGACACAACTGAATGTTAGGGAGACTAGGATCCTTCTGACCCAACCGCAACCTAACCCAACAAGACAATGTGAGATATGTGATCTCAACTCTTTAACTCAGCATCTAGAATATGTTAAGACCATCACCACATTGAAAAATGAAAACGAAATAGACAAAAAGATTCCAATGAAGATTGAGAAACCTAAGGAATCTAAAAATTCAAAGGATAGTAGTGAATCTAGCAATGTTCCACATGACAAAGAATCAATGCAGGGATACAAAGTTGTGGCCCCATTTCCCCAACGTCTCATCACATCAAAAAGGCTAAGTAGGAATCGAAATATTCTAGAGCTTTTTCAACAAGTCAAGATCAACACCCCCTTGTTGGATGAAATTAAACAGTTTCCATCTTACACCAAATTCTTGAAAGATCTATGTGTGCAAAAACAGAAGCTAAACATACACAAAGAAGCTTTTTTGACTAAACAGGTGAGCGTCATAATCAATCGAAACACTCTCCCAAAATATAAGGATCCTGAAAGTACCACGATCTCATGTGTGATCAAAAACTTTAAGGTTAATAATGCACGTTTAGACCTTAGGGCAAGTGTTAATCTGATACCAAACTCGGTATATGAACTGTTAGGCCTCGATGAGTTACAACCTACCAAAATAACAGTACAACTAGCTGATCGCTCGACTAGAATACCAAGAGGTAAGTTCTTGGACACACACTCAGCTTCAAATATGGGCGCTCAAATTTCGATCATATTAGGTCACCATTCCTGGCCACTGCCAATGCCATCATAAATTGCCGGAATAGAGTAATAAAAATATCTTTTGGAAATATGACTATAGAATTCAATGTGTTTCATTTGCACAAGCCACAAGAGGATGAGGACCTAACCTATGAGATGAACTTGATAGATAAATTTGAAGATAATGAGTCTCTTTTAACTAAAACTCTTAAATCTTTAGATGTCTACTTGGTGCACTTTATGGATTCAAATGATCATATTAGCCAGGAAGTTGATGCCACTCCTTCCACGAACACTAAAATCTTACCATTACAGGTGGAGGAGATAGATTCTGAATCGGAGCCTACAACTTCAGATTTTAAAGGGACCACGACGAACAACCCTTTTGTCATTCAATTATGTATGGTCTCTCATTCACCTTAGCCCACTAATAATGAGAAATTATCTTCTGCCGGTGAATCATATATTCTTTGGAAACCTCTAAATTCCGATCGCGAACATGATGTTGAGGTCCATAAATTTCTCTATACATTCATGCTTCAGGATATCCAAGCCTATTACAAAAAGGGCTTTTTAAATGATCTTATTGAGAAACCTTCTGATGAATTTATCAAGATACTGGCCGAAGGAGGAACCATGCTCCATAATTGAGTAGATTTCCCTTACTTTACTAGTTTATGATTAGAATTTATTGCTTTTATAGAATTTAGGTTTAGGATAGTTTGCCTCCGCTGTTTAGGATAGTTTGTTTTCCATTTGTTTAGTATCTAGTTTGCTTTTCGGTTGTTTAATTCTTGTGCTAACCCACCTTCATACTGAGATCCTTTAGAAAAAGCCCCAAAATTCCTTTATCAGGTACTATCTTTTCATCACTTCTCCTTCAATTACATTGTTTCTTTTGCACATCATGCGTATTTCTTTTACATTGAGGACAATGTAGATTTTAGGTTGGGGATGAGAGATTAAGTAAACTAATTAGTGTTTTCTCAGTTATAAGAAAAATTTACATAATTTTGAAAAAATTTCAATGTTTATCTATTTAGAAAGCGATAATTGTATATTTAAGATTATTTTGAGTATGATGATAAGATAGAAATTGAATTTTGAACTACTGAAATTTGATCATTTAAGTAATTTATCGCTTAATGCTCTTACACTTAATTGATTTAGAGGAAGTTTGAATATCATGTTTATCAAATTCACAAGATACATTCAAATTATTTTCTAAATAATACTAGAACTTCTGATTGTTAGCATGTAAATCATTGATATATATTGAGGATTGAGTCTAAAGAATTTTATCCACCTTTAAAAAAAATAAAAAAAAATTAAACTAGTTAAAAAACCAGGAGATCGACAAAAATGTTATGAATGATGAGAAGAACATATAATGACAACGTCTTTAAAGATAATGAAAAAAGTCTCTGAAAAGAATATAAAGTTCAAAAAAGAAAAAGATAAGAGTGACCGTCGATATAGAATAAAAAAACTGGAAAAAGAAGGGAAAGGGAATAACTTCAGAATCAGTAATTGAATTTTCAACCAATCTGAATATGGTAAACATGGCTAACATGATGAATTGATAGTATTTTTATGGAAGTAAGATGATTTTCACTGAGCACATTAAAAAAATTGATAAGCAAAGTATGCTCTAACTTAATGGATAAAGAACTTATTTCATCGATTATTTATGTGATTTAGCTCTAGGTTTTCAAAATCTCACTTTCTCATCTTGAGTTCACCCATTCATACTTGATTGCACAAAACATTGTTCTATAAAAAAAGGTTTGAACATTGCTCATTGAAGTTTATTTTTCGCTTACTTTGCTCGGGACTAGCAAAATGCTAGTTGAGGATTGTGTTGAGGGTCAAATATTGCATATTATCCCCTATTTATTGCTTGGTTTTATGAATATGATAATGCTTAATGTTTTATTTTAATCATGTTTGTGTTGCAAGGTGAATTTAAGAGCTGGGATTGAAAAGGATGCTAAAAGCATGGATTTAATGCTCAAGAATCACTAAGCTAAAGGTTGGATCTTAGAAGATAAAAAATGAAAAAATTACATTCCAAAGATCTAAGAAAACTAAGTGAGGAATGAAGAGAATTGAAGACTTGAAGTGAAGAAAAAGAATCTTAAAAATTGTCCTGAAAACAGATTCCGGGACCAAAAAAGTCTAATTCTGAAAAACTGCCAAAATCGCCTTCGATCATATCGAAAGACCTTATATGCATCGAAGATCTTATCGAAGGTACTTAAATGTATCAAAGGTGGAATTGAAAATTGTAGGATTTTTAAGTCAAACTCGCTGGACAGTTCTGGACCAATTTTGATGATATCGAAAGACCTTCGCTGCATCAAAGCTTATATCAAAGATCATATCGAAAGACCTTCGATGCATCGAACTGTTACACAGATTTTACGCAAACTGGATAAATTTAAGGTGGTTTCTAGATTCTTCTAAGTCAGTGCGAAAGGAGGTATTGCTCAACTATAAATAGGAGTCCTCACGGCATCCCTGGGCATCTTCTAAGATTTAAGGAGTGGAGCTAAAGGGTGGAGAAGCTGTCGCCAAGAGTTTTTTTTCTTCTTCCTTAGTTGTTTTTATACTTTTCTTAAGAGACTTTAGTCTAATTATGTCTATGGTTGGCTAAACCTCTTAGCTAAGGCTAAGAGGTGAAGCTTGTAGCATGATTGGGATGGTTGCTTTCTTTTTATTCATATTTTTATTGAACCTCATGGATTCTAGTTCTTTATTAAGAAATATTTTTTAGTTCTTAATGGTTTATTGTGACAAATTAAAATAGATCTGCAATTGCTCTGAATATCTTCTTTTCCTGATTTGAGATTGTGAAATTAGTAAGTCTCGTTGTTCACCTTTGTCTCTTAGGCATGGTAGGGTGATGGAATTCTTTCTGATCTTCACAATTCTCTTATGATTGGTTGTGGGGCTAGTATATCTTTTTGTTTGCCATCGTCCCATGGGCATGACCAGATGATGGAATCGCTTCCAATCCTCACAACCCGCATCCATTGAGACTAGGTTCTTGAGAAGTTCAGAGATCTGATTATCTCTCTTTCTCAATTGGATAGGATGAGACTCCAATTCCAGTTAGATTTCCTGAATCAAGTAAGGTAACTCCCTGATTGCTACAAGTGGATCCTTGGAAACCCTAGTTCCCATCTTTAAATTTATTAATTTTTAATTAATCTATTCATAATTATTCTCTCAAAATATTCAGAATTAGATTTATATCTTCTTCTAGTTTTAATCTTACTTAATTTCAGAAACGTACAAGTTCAGTCCCTGTGAATTCGACCTCGGTCTTACCGAGATTATTACTACATCACGACTTTACACTTGGGGTTGTGAACAAGTAGTCTTTCAGTCAAGAACTTGGCCTATTACTTCCTAAATTAGTTGAACATTTTGGTTATGCTCCCAGTATTTTTTTTGTTATTTTTTTTAACACGCACACACACCACCACACACTCACACCATAGTGGAATTTCACCACCTATGGGTACTCGAACCCTCAACCATGTGTTGAAACTCCTGAGAGTCTACCATTGGAGTAAGAGTAAGGACCCATGCTCCCAGTATTGTTGTGAGCAATTGGAGGTACTTCAAGGCCATCTTGATACTGTTCTTCATTATATGGTTGATTTCTAGGCAAGGGTTTCCCCACAAACATCCCTTGATTCATGGCTTCATGAATTACGTTCCTATTTTCACGTTCAAGACGTTTGAAATCTACCAGTGGCAGTGAATTTTGTATGTCCTAGAAAAGAATACGTTTAGGACGTCTAAATTCTACTGATATCAGTGAATTTTTCTTATATTGGATTGGACCAAGGATAGGAACAAGTTGTGTTTTTTTTTTTTTTTTTTGTAATGGAAGTCTTTGTGGCATCAACTAGACTGGTGGTACAAGTGCCCAATTTCCAATAGAACGATGTAACAAGTACTTTATCAGTGAATAAAGTCACCAATTAATTCATGATCTCAATGTGGCCGACAATCCACCTATTGAAAGCCTCGATCTGAACTCACGATAGTTCTACTTATGTTGAATCTCCATTTGCATACATCCTAGCTGACATAATCTTAAGAGTTTCAACCCGAGATGTCGATGGTCTATCTGGATTTGGAGGAAAAAGCACTAGACTAGATTGTGGATTACCTTGCTCAGGAACTTGTTGGACTAGTAACTCTTCCTCGTTAATAGGAGGCTCGTTAGCCACAACAACAACTATTGAAGTATTACGACCACCCCTTCTGCTCATGATTCTGAATGATTACTACATCGGCCTGATGACACCTCATTTTGTTTTGTCAAAATACAACAAACCATATGTGACCCAAAAGGCCATTAAAGGGCAGGTTGTTGCAGATTTCACACCCTGAAAATTCGGGACCCATGTACGAAGACCCCGGTCTTGAGTTTCCAAGTGTGAACCAACTGAAAATGCATGTGTGAGCTCATTCAGATTCACGTTCATTTCACACACGATCAATCAAATTAGTGCAATTCAAATTAGCAGATTTAAAGTGAGGTAGAGATAGTAAAAATTGATAAATATAGAGTTAAGAGTCCAAAATACAATTCCAATAGTGGTGATTACTTAAAATGAGGATTATACAAGGCACAGCGAACATAAACCAAAATTAACATATAAAGCATGCTCGATTGGGCTCTAATATATACATGCACAAAACTTAAATAAAAGCAAAGTTTTTCAGCTTTACTTGGTGCTTCTAAGGCATCATGGCGAAAGTGCAAGTCAATCCAAGCCTACCAGTCGGAGGCTTCGATAGGACCTGCATCAACAATAATTCCTGGTTGGTGTTTGAAAATGCTGTCCTAGGTGGGAGTGAGTAGGTAACTTAGTGGTTCCATTAGTTCTAAGTTACATATGTTATCAACTCAATTAGCACAAGTAATAATAAAATAAGAAATCAAACAATCCTTAAATACTCTTGTTAAATGAACGAATGAGATTATGAAATGATGTATGTGCCTTACAATCTAACACTCCCTCACAACCAACTTCAACGCCTATTTCACAAATGCCAACACTCCCTCACAAGCGACTCCAACGCCAAATCGCAACTTATCCTAAGGTAAGCATGATTAGCCGAGTGATTATTAATTTCAATTCACACAGCAGATTGGAGAAGCTAGGATACCGTCATCATATCACGAGTCCTAATCCGGATCATATAGCTCATTGTTGCACGTAAAAGTTCCTCACCAGTGTCCCTTGATCCAAATTTGGGTATTATTTATTTATTTCACAAATCAATTATTCTAAAAGTACGACATGATATCCAAACATATAAGATCAACTCGGTATAGGTCGTCATCCAAACATCGAATATGATCACTCAGTTCCAATGTGTGAACTTATTACATAAAATCAAATTACATAAAGGAAATGGTCCGTCACCTAATTGCATTCATGTCTGGGCTATTAGAACGGTACTCTATTATGGAACCATCAGCTGGGTAATTTGTGGAGGCCATTCAAACAATGATCTACTACCTCCATTAGTGCTCACTGGTACTATAAGGAGGTTCGTCACCCCAACATAGGCCAATAGTTCGGACACAGTATCCCATACCACCATGCCTAGCTCATGAGTCTTAATGAGATCATATCGTACTAACAGTTATAAATGAACTCATCCATTAGGAACATGATATCATAGATTCTATTTAATCGTGTCATACATTTTGAACATATATAATCAGTCAGCTAGTGGACTAATTTAATTGACCTGGGAGAACCCTAGTACAACTGGCATTAAGTGCAAGTATCCTATATAGTCCAACTACTGTAGGTCTTCCGTGTTCAACCCAAGTCGATCGAATAAGCTTAGGGTGGCCGCCCCAACTTGGGCCACCCCTTTTATTTTAGTGGTTATCCAACTGACCCAACATCGTAGCAATCATAAGTATTGATATGGACAAAGAATTACTTCACGTAATTATAGCAGAAGTTCTACTACACAACCATGTAGGCATTTCATCAAATATGTGAGAATCAATAGAAGCAACATACCTACTTAGCACTTTATCAAACAAATAAGCATCAATGAAACAACACATCTACTTAGGCATTTTTATCAAACATATGGGCATCAACAAAATAACACATTCAATTGAGCATTTGATCAAACATATGAGCATTCATAAAACAACACATTCAACCACATAGACATTTTATCAAACATGTGAGCATCCATATCCAACCAATAACGTATATTATATACAAATCAAAATGTTAACATATTTGCATCATAAATTCATTTACAAGTATCTAGTCATTAACTAAGACCATCAATGGTCCATAAATGATAACCTAGAGTTAATGATCCATACCTTTAAAAAGGAATCTTCGATTTTGAGCTCTTAGGGTTATAGATTTGGGGGGAAAAAATTCTTACACTAATTTCGAAACAACTAGGTGAGACTCATGCAATTCAATTTAGAAAAATTTAGGTTTGAAAGTGGGGTTCATTTCTTACCTCTCGATCGCGAGTGGGATGAATTTGATGGAGAAGAACGATCAAGGTTAAAGCTTGGTAGAAGGGAATCCATCAAGAACACTCCAAGATCTCCCTCTTGTCTTTTTCCCTTTCCCTCTTTCTCTCCAAGGTAAAATTTGTATGGGAAGAGGAAGTTTCCAAATGAAGGCTTTATATAGTGCTAAAAGTGGTGCAAATGGCCCTAAGGGATAGGTTTTCATTATACTAGCCCTATAGGAGTGTGTTTCTAACCTTTGGGCCTACTACAAGATGTAAGGGTTGATATACACCATAGGATAGTTAGCCTTAATGATGATATATGTATGGATACAATCAACCCGCCATTCGGATACACCAATCGACAGGTATGATCAAAAGTCTATTGGCAGTTATCGATGGTTGATTGGGGCCGCGCTATATGAATATGTGCAAGGTATTAACTTAGATTGTTTTTCCAAATTTGGTTGTGATCTAACGGTCTGAAAGCCACAACTTGAGAAAATACCGAACAAAGATAAGTAACTTAAGTTCTTGATTAATTTTAGGAATATTTACACATCTCATGCATTGACCTTGTAAGTCCAAGTTAAAGGATTCGAGGAACGATCTCGACTCGATGTCCCACGATGGATGTCAAGCCCACTAAGACGAATGTCTTTCTATAGTCTCAGGTTTAGTGGCTCATTAATGAGCGATCTAGAGCTTGTTTGGATAATCAAGATATTTTTGGAATGAATTGGGTATTGAGATTTCTTGTGCATAATAGTTAAGGTTTTGATTAGGTAAGTTCATAATGTGGCCTATTTGTAACTAGCGAAAATGACAATTCGATCATAATCATCTTAAACCGTTGGTTCTTAGGTTAAAAGGATAACTGGGTCAGTTTTATTTGTTAATTAAGATTCAACCCTTACTTGTCTTAACTTTTGATAGGTCTTTATTTAGATGTGGTTGTCTTGATTAGTTAGAAATAGGTCAGCTAGATTTAGGCCCTATGTGAATAAATCACGAGGTTAAGCCTAATGTTTAAGTGATCAGGCGCTTCCTATGATTGATTAATTGGATTTGTGTGGTTCTTTGCTAGTATCACCCATGTATAGGCTCACCTCGAGCATCTAGGGTTAGTAAGTGACAATGTAGGTTATTTATATCAAAAAATTTTAAGAATTTTTGAAAATTCAAAATAGCAAAAATCCAGGACATTATAGCAGATCATCTTATCTCACATCCGCTGCCCTCGTATGGACCCGTAAGAACTGACTTCCTACATGAAGATGTCCTTTTCAATACGAAAGATGAGCATGAGAAATTGAGCATGTACTTTGATGGTGCTTTTAATGATTAAGGAGTATGGCTAGTATTGTTCTTATATTGCTGTGTTGAATCCCCATTTGCATATGGTTCAACCATCCTGGCTGACATAATTTCGAGAGGTTCAACTCGAGATGTCGATGGTCTATGTGGATTTAGAGGAACAAGCACCGAAATAGGTGGCAGATTTCCTTTCTCAGGCACTTATTGGACTCACAACTCTTCCTCATTAATAGGAGGCTCTCTAGCCACAACAACGACTGTTGAAGTATTGTGAGTACCCATTTGGCTTATGATTCAAATGATTACTTCACTGGAAAATATACTTGTGTCAACTAAGTAATTTGTAGTCCCACTAGGCGTACTAAACAATGTTGGTCGCTTAGTTTGTTTTCTATTATGCGAGCGTGCCAAAAAAAAATGTTGATCGCTCGATTTGTTTTCTATTGTGCAAGCATGCCAAAATCGATATAATAGCTCTATCCAAACTAACCAACTTTGACCCCAAGCCCCAAAATAAGTAAATACATCCAATATGAATGTGTATGATCAGATTCTAAGAAGATCAGTCGCTTACTCAACTACTTGTAGAATTTGATCATGATTAAGCGATAATAGGAGGGTGAGGTTCTTCCTCTGAAGACAGGTTATTTTGTGCCTTCCATAAAAAAAGGACTTTTAGAATACCAGTGCAAATCAAACAAAAGGAAAAACTCGTAATCGGTCACAAGGAGCAACTGCAAGAATTCGTCTCTTAAAAGAACTACTTGATATTACATGAAGACAAATCTATCATATCAGCATAGATGTAAGCCCCGTATCCTAGACTGTACCATTCCATAGACTTCCGCGGTCTTACCAGTCGAATTTCGACAATCTTTGACCCTTAACCAATATTTACGTACGACCCTAATTCGTATGTCGTCAACCCGTATCGACTCAACCCAAGACCTTTACTATAGTGACCGCGCCGTCGCTGCGGTTCCGATGCCGCGACTTACGCACCAAGGTGATACCCTGGTCAAGAGATGTGGGCCAACGTTCAATGCGAAGAAAACGTCGCGCGTTGCGAAATCCAAGAGAATCTCTACGAGGTGTCACATCAATCTCATCAATCCATCAATCCATCACATGTCAAGTACATGTCACGTACACATCACCTTTCACCTATTCCCAAGCAACTACAAAAGTCAAGAATCTCTTATAAGCCCATACCTCTCTTACACCAAAAGCCCTCAAAGTCAAAAAGTTCTTACACCACCCATGCTTTTCTTACACAAATGATCACAAAAGTCAAGATTTTCTTACACCCATCACTCACCACATCCATCACCCATCTCTCTCTCCCTTTACAACTCTCTCTCTCTCTCTCTTTCTCATTTTCAAACTCAAAAAAATCTAAGGAGAGAAATCCCATACGTATGAGAATTCTTCAAGCCTCTCTCTCTCTTTCAAAACTTCAAGTGTGGCCCACTTTCCTATCCCATGATCTCCCATCCTAACCATCCATTCCCCATCTCCTCCATTGGAATCAAAGCTAAGGTGCTAAGGAACACATAAGAGCAAGAAGATCGAACGGTGGGTGCTCCTCTAGATGTAAAAAATCTGATTTCTATAGCCTAGATATTTTCTTTCTTTCATGAGGGAAGTGTAGGACCCACCAATCAATGGTGAAGATCCCACACAATCTCATAGTTGTAGCCTAATGGCCTACCTTATACATGCATGATCCATGCATGGGGCCTTTCTCTATGGGCCCCATCATGGTAGTTTTATTACATATCATATTATGTTTGGGTCATCTAGACCTTATAACCATGGTGAGGATGACATCGTCACCATACATTTTAATTATAGGTCATGCATGTGCAAGATCCATGTTGTAAATGTAAATCTAGGTATGATGTGCGGGTGTGATTGATCTTGGGAGGGCTCAATAGTGGTGGAGCCCCTTTTCCTATGACCGGATTGTCCTTCTATCTCTCTTTTTTCTCATTTTATTTCTTGATGTGTGTGGCCCATTAATGTATTTTCCTTTTTATTTAACTTATATAATAAATTTTATCTAAGTACATATTGCTGTCCAGAATTTTCTGGACAGTTTCTGGTTGTTTTTGGACCAAATTTTGAGACTGTTTGGGGGACTATTCATACCTATTAAATATACTTTTCTGAAAGATAGGGATCTCATCTTGATGTCCCCTAAATTTCAGCCCAACTGACCTTTATTGGGGTCCTAAAGGTGTGGTCCAAGTGAGGTGGACAGTCTGGATTTTCTGCACTGTTCCAGCAACATTCCACCATAGACAGTTAGATTTTTGAAATTTATTAAAATACCTATGGGTGTTTAAAAATTATAAAAAATTTCAGGGGGGGTGGCCTACTTATGGTAGGACCCACCTATAAAATTTTGGAGCCAATGGACGCCTGTACACACCATGGTGATGGCGGGACCGGCCCATTATAATATGGTGTCCAGATCAGTCTGATTTTCAGGACAGATTGATTTATGTAAATGAATTAAAATATTTACAGATGTCCAAAAATTCTAAAATTTTTTAGAAGTTTGGTCCACTTATGTTAGAACCCACCTACAAAATTTTAGGGCCAATGGACCTCTGTACACACCGTGGTGAGGGCCGAACTGGCCCACCACGTTGGGACGTCCAGGTCTGTCTGATTTTTCTGGACAGTCTGTTTTGTTTAAATTAATTAAAATACTTATAGATATCTAAAAATTATAAAATTTTGTGGTAGTGTGGCCCACCTATGGAAGTATCACTCTGTGAAATTTCAGCCTTAAGTGACCCCGTTTAGGTATCCAAAAGAATGGGCCAAGATGGTTGGACTCCCAGATTTTTTCTGCTGTGCAGTCCAGCAATATGCCTTGATAAAAAAATCATAATTCAAAAATATTTCTTCTGATGGTGGGCCACTTTTTTGGATTTCCTCTCATTGCATGCATGATGAGTGACCTTGGCCCTCAATTTTCAGAGTTTTAGAAGCCTTGAGTCCACTCCAATGGAGTGCCCAAATTTAGGACAGCAACATATTATAATTATGCTGGCCTTGGGCTGAAATTTTAAGGAGTGGGGCTCACCATATTATAAAGATCTTAGAGGAAATGATTTATACCTTTAGTTCCTTAAATGTTGGGCTTAATAAATGCACTTTTGAGGCCCACCACAGTTGAATTTAATTGGGTCCATGAATGTAGCTAGTTGTTGAACTATTTAAGGCCCATAGAGTGGACCTATTTGATATGTTCCAAGGCCCATGGGATTAGGCCCATTTGATGTAATTTAAGGCCCATAGAGTGGACCCATTTGATGTGTTTCAAGGTCCATGGGATTGGACCCATTTGATGTATTTTAAAGCCCATGTGATTAGGCCCATTTGATATGTATAAGGCCCATGGGTCGAGAACCATTTGATACAATCTAAGGCCCACGGGTTATGACCCATTGCAATGCACATAAGGCCCATTGGTGCGGCCCATTGATGTGGCCCATTTGATGAGTAAAAGGCCCATATGACATGGCCCATTTGATGTATTTAAGGCCCAATGGGGTGTACCTAAGGTCCATTGCAATGTGTGATCCCAACCTGGTTTACGTAATGTTATTCACCACGGGCTACACCTTGGGAGCAATGTTGGTTTGACGTTCATATTGCGAGTATAATGTTGGTTAAATGTCTGCATTGCGACTCTTCCTAGGGCCCATTGGTAGGCCTGTACTTGTTGTATGCAAGTCATCTAGGCCAGCTGCGTTGTAAGGATAGGGCATTACTTTATAACATGCTTAGTATAACTGCATGACGCACAGTCCATTTGTATTGGTCCATTTGATCAGCCTGCTCGTATCGGCAATTTGATTGATTTAGCCCATATGATTGATTAGGCCCATCTTGATATATTTGTGGCCTGTTGCTAAGGCCATATATGAGGCCCGTTGTTGAGGCCCACCTTGATGCGTATGAGGCCCGTTGTTGAGGCCCACCTTAATGTGTATGAGGCCCATTGTTGAAGCCCACCTTGATGTGTATGAGGCCCGTTGTTGAGGCCCACCTTGATGTGTATGAGGCATATTGTTCAGGCCCACCTTGATGTGTATGAGGCCCGTTGTTGAGGCCCACCTTGATGTGTATGAGGCCCGTTGTTGAGGCCCACCTTAAATATATATGAAGCCCATGTTACAAGGCCCATTGTGATGTATGCAAGGCCCATGGGTCATGGCCCATTACAATGTATGTAAGGCTCAATTGGTGCGGCCTATTCGATATATTTGTGGGGTCCATGTCATTAGGCCCATCCTGTTATATTGGTGACCCGTCCATTGAGGCTCACCCGTGGTATATATTTGAGGCCCATGTGTAGGGCCCACCTATTGTATATTTAAAGCCCATGGGTTGTGGCCATAGTGATGTATATTAGGCCTATGTGATGTAGCCCATACTGATGTGTATTAGACCCAGGTATGTGACTCACCTGCGAAGTATATTTGAGGCCCATTGTGATATATCTGAGGCCCATGGGTGTGACCCATCCAGATGTATTTGAGGCCTATGGGCAAGGCCCATTGTGATATGTGTTAGGCCTATGACCAGGGCCCACCTATTTCGTATATTTGGCCCTTGTGTGAGGCCATGTGCCCATTATATATTTGATTCTATGTGGGTCATTCCTTAGGGGCAATGTTGGTTAAATTTCACATTGTCGACGCCGGTTATTGATACCATTTATGAGTATGTAACATCATAACATCATGATACATGCCCATTCGCATCATCTGCATATTTTTTATGAGATGTGATTGACCATTGCATATGTCATTGGGCAAGATGATGTGAGACTCCCTGATAGGTGGAGATTATCTCACATGAGCGCATGACATGCGCAGGATTGATGCATGATTGGATTGTATGACTCATGCATCTTGCATTGTGTTGTGATTACTGTACGCCCTAGTGACATCAAGGCCGTAGCCTCCACAGGCATATCGTGGATGGCCATATGGGACACCGAAAATCTGTTCGAGAATCGGGCCGTCATAGATGGCCCTGAGTGAAAATCTCTAAACACCCTCTTGGTTCTAGAGGATGCTCCAACGTCTAGACCGAGTGGGTAGATGAGCGTTGAGTGTCGATTACTAGATGGCTGCGCTCTCCACTGTGTCGTGGTCGGTTGGAAGGGGGTGCGACCTTACCCACCCGAGGGAGTAGGCATGGCTAGGATGAGTTTGACCAGCTCGAGGAATGGGTCCGCTATCGGCGAGCCGGGTAGGTATTGGCAGACTACTGACAGGCGGATAGTGAGGTCTTTTTCACTTATCCAGTTGTGCGCTTGATTGGGGCGGCAGGTGGTGTGAAGTGTAATAGACCCCGGTGATTTCTCCAGAGAGGAACCGTACTGATATGAGGACTGACATGATATTATGACACCCCGTCACTGTTGTGCATGTGGGCGGGCACACGTGGGCGGATGCTGATGTGGGCGGGTGTGATGTGGGCGGGGCTGAGGCCTGGGCAAGCTACCACACTGGGCGAACTACCAGCGGTTGGCAGGCTACTGTGCTGACAAGCTACTGAGTAGGAGTTGCATACTCATTCATTCATCCATTCACTATCCACTCAAGCTGGTGGTGCGCAACTAATTGTTGTGTATCTTCGTTATGGCAAGGATTTCGATTGGGCGCGCGACTAACCTAAGATCAAGAGTTTACCACGTTGAGTCAGACTATCCAAATTTAGGTATGGGACTGGTTTGGATAGAGGTTCCTTGTGGTGGACCCCGTAGCCTGCGATACTACGTACTATCATCCCGACATCACACTCCAGCATGGTCATTCCATTAGCACCATATACTACATATTCCATTACATCTTCGACGTATGGCATTGTGGGTTGTTATGTTTCTGTATTCCTGTGACTTAGATGAGAGTGATGATATTTGTGAGCTCTTTCGAATTGTGTATTACATTATATCCTTGTCATTCGACATTTGATTATCTATGACTCATCATTTGCATAGCTGTCCAATATTGCGTATTCTGATATTGATTAACTTATGGACTTGTTCATACTTCTGCTTATTCTGTTATCGCATGATTATAATCTTGTCAGTATTTCTGTTTGCGCTGATAATTCCTGCTCTTATCAGTGTTTCTGCTTATTCAATCATTGTATGGTTTATGGATTAATAGCTTTCCAGTATTGTATGATTATGATATTGTATTGAATACTTGGCACTTATCTCGTACACACACTTACACCACCATCTAAGCTTTCTATAAGCTTATGCACAATAGATGCGTGCAGGTGATGCTAGGTTACAGCAGCATTAAGCTTGGAGCATGCAGCTGTTTTCTGGAGCTTTGATTTTGACATATATATTTCCCTTTCAGCATTGTATTCAAATGATTATATTAGTGGATATGTGATGATGATGTTGTCTTTATGATTTGGGTAAACTTGTGGTTATGTTTATTATTAGTTAAATGTATATATAAAAAAATCCTCCTTGTAGGATCCCAGGATCGAAAATCTGGCATATGAATGCTAGGAGCCGAGAATGGGGTACTATGGAGGCTGTCGGCACCGGATTAGGCGATCGAAATTCCTGTGAATCCGATTTCCGGGTTTGGGGCGTGACAGATAGACTTGGATTGCAAGTAAATATTATGGCTAAGAATTACCACTACTCTTAGGATAAGCTGAGATAAAAGATAAATGGATAAATTTGATTGATTGTTGTTTGTTTTTTGAGATTGGTTGTGTTGTTGGATTTTTCTTTGTCACATTCCTCTATTTATAAATTTTTACTGTAGCTTATTCTTCCAAATCCTTCTTCCATTACTACAACGATTACAGCAATCGAAATATCTTTTTAGATTCTTCTTTTCTCTATATCCTTTTTTAAGTATATTTCTCTTTATGACGGTCCCTCTTTTGTTCTTCAAGGCTTTGTTTTAGTTGCCCTCGATTGTCTTTTATATCTTAAACATCTCAACCGCGCTCCACTCGATCACTCTCTGCATCTTTCCATTTTGACTCTCGATCGCACTTTCTGTATATGTAAGACCCGTATCTTAGTCTGTACCGTTCCGTAGACTTTTGCGGTCTTACCAGTCGAATTTCGGCAACCTTCGACCCTTAACCGATATTTACGTGCGATCCTGATTTATATGCCGTCAACCCGTATCGACTCAACCCAAGGTTTTTACCATAGAGACCACACCGTGGCTGCGGTTCAGATATCGTGACTCGCGCACCGAGGCGATACCCGGATCAGGAGATGTGGGCCGACGTTCGGTGCCAGGAAAACGCCGCGCGTTGCGAAACCCAAGAGAATCTCTACGAGGTATCACATCAATCCCATCAATCAATCAAATCCCATCACATCTCATGTCAAATACACATCACCTTTCACCCATACCCAAGCAACCACAAAAGTCAAAAAGTTCTTACAAGCCCATGCCTTTCTTACACAAAAGGCCACCAAAGTCAACAAAGCCTTACACACCCATCTCTCTCCCATCTATCACTCCATCATCCCATCACCTCACATCCCCTTACAACTCTCTCTCTTTCTCATTTCTCATCTCATTTTCTCAAGCAACCAAGACTCCATACGTATGAACTCTCCAAGCCTCTCCCTCTCTTTCAAAACTTCTAGTGTGGCCCACCTCTCCATCCCAAGATCTCCCATCCTAGCCATCCATTCCCCATCTCCTCCATTGGAATCAAAGCTAAGGTGCTAAGGAACCCATAGGAGCAAGAAAATCAAATGGTGGGTGCTTGATAGTGGTCATTTTTCATGTTTTTAAGGTGGGCCAAGTGAGGCCAACCGATCAATGGTTTGGATCTCACTTGGGACCCTAAGATGTGGCCGACGGCCCACTTGATCATCATGATCATTCCATGATGGGGCCATTCTCCATGGACCCCATCATGATGTTTATTTCATTACATTAAAAGGTCATCTAGACCGTCCAAATTGGTGGGGGAAGGGTCTCCACCTTTGATTTCAATTTTGGTGGTCCCATGTGCTAGGGGATTCATTTAATGTATGATTTGTTTTACAAGGGAGGGCTCATAGTGGCGGAGCCCTCCATCACAAGCGTGTCCCACTCTCTATCTCTTTCTCTCTCTTCTTTTCTTTTTCTTTCTTTTGTGATGATGTAGCCTAATGGCCCACTTGGATGGACCCCACTTGATGTATGTATTTCCCCATGCCCTCTAACCCTTTTTTGGTGGCCCACATCTATAGGTGGGGCCCACCTCAACGTATGTATTATGGTCCAGGGACATTGGACGTTCCCTGGACTCTGGATGGAAATAAAAAATAAAAAAAAAAAAGAAGAAAAGAGAGCCTTTTTGGGGTGGGCCACTTGTATAGGCTCCACCTTGATGTATGAGTACAATCCAGGCCATCCAACCTCTTTTTCATATCATTTTAGGCGTTGAGCCAAAGAATGAAGCTAATCCGCTCATTGGGCAGGCCATACTTTTCAAAACAGTAATTCTCACCATTTATAAATTATTTTAAATTTTTCTACAGGCCAAGAGTATTCAACATTGGACTCTTTTGGATTGTCTTGAGCCAAGGAAGCCAATGGACGGGGTGGATCTACTTGTTGCGGGCCCTAGATACGAAAAACCCCAGAAAATGGGTTTTTTCAACTTTTTTTAAAAACCAATGCAAGAGGCAATGCCTCTGCCTCTGTCACCTCACAGCAGCAGCACGCGGGCGGGCGGGCAGCGTCCCACGGCCCCTTCTGTGGGCCTCACCATGATGTATATGTCTTATCCACGCCGTTCATATGGTGGGCCCCTCTCTGAAGCAGGCCCCCTCCAAGTTTCAACCAAATCCAAAACTCAGGTGGCCCACACCACACGAAACAGTGGGATTGAACCTCTGCCATTGAAACTCTTTTGGTGGGCCACAGAAGTTTTGGATCAAGATGAAATTTGTGTTTTCCTTTCATTCAGGTCTGTGTGACCTTATCAACAGGTTGGATGGAAAATATATGCTATGGTGGGCCCCACATGGGACCCACAGTGATGTATGTGTTCTACATCCACCGTCCAGGTGGACGTTGGTACCCACCGTAATATATGTGTTTCATTTCCACCGTCCAGTGGACGGTGGAGCCCACTGTGGTGTGTGTGCATGCATGTGCGCGCGTGTGGGTTGCAGTGTGTGTGCGTGTGTGCAGCATGTATGTGTGCAACGTGTGTATGCATATATATATGTATATCATATTATATATAATATTGTATAAATTCTATATATATAATATGTAGTTTATAAATTATATTAGATATAATATACATGATGGTGGGCCTTCGCGTGGGCCCCCACCCTTGATGCAGGTGCTGCATCCAATCTGTCCTTCCATTCTAAAAGCTCATTTTATTAAATGAGTTAAAGAATGAGCCAGATCCATAGTCCAAGTGGACCCCATCTTAGCATGATTTGAGGGTCATCTTAATGTATTTGTGACAGTTTATTTGGGGCCCACTGTGATGTGGATGTAAGGCCCATGGGATTGGACCATTTGATATATCTTAAGGCCTATGGGATCAGACCCATTCGATGTATTCTAGGGTCCATGGAATTGGCCATTTGATGTTTTGGGGGCCCATGGGTTAAGGCCCATTGAGATGTACTAGGGCCTATGAGTTGAGGCTCATTTGATGTACATATGGGGCCCAATTGGTGTGGCCCATTTGTTAAATATAAGACCCATAAGATTAGGCCCATTTGATGCAATCTAAGGCCCACGGGTTAAGACCCATTGCAATGCACATAAGGCCCATTGGTGTGGTCCATTTATGTGGCCCATTTGATGAATAAAAGGCCCATATGACATGGCCCATTTGATGTATTTAAGGTCCAATGGGATGTACCTAAGGTCCATTGCAATGTGGGATTCCAACACAGATTATGTAACAATGTTTACGACGATCGTGCCTTGGGAGCAAATGTTGGTTTGACGTCCACGTTGCGAGTGTAATGCTGGTTGGATGTCCACATTACGACTCTCCTTAGGGCCCATTATTAGGCCCGTACTTATTATGTATAGGCCATCCGGGCCCATCTGCATTGTAAGGATAGTTCATTTCATTATAACATGTTTAGTATAGTTTCATGACTCATGATCATACGCATCATACGTATGCTTGATATGAGAAGTGACTGATCATTGCCTTCGGGCAGATTGATTATGGGACCCTGATTAGGCAGTGTTGCCCTGCATGAGCGCACGATATGCGTAGGATTTACTGCATGATTGGATAGTGTGATTCATGCATTTCGCATTGTGTGACATGGTTGTTGTACGCCTTAGCGACATCGGGGCCATAGCCTCCACAGACAGATCGTGGTTGGCAGGATTGGATACCGAAAATTTTATTCTACATGGGGTGTTATATATATCCCTGGGTGAAAGTCCTTAAACCCTTATGGTACCAAGAGGTTGTTCCAATGTCTAGACTGAGTGAGTAGATGAGCGTTGAGTGTCGATTACCAGATGGTTGTGCTCTCCACTGTATCGTGGCCGGTTGGAAGGAGGTGCGGCCTTACCCGCCTGAGAGTAGGGGGCAAAGCTAGGATGAGTTTGACCAGCTCGAGGAATGGGTCTGTTATCGACGAGTCGAGCCCGATATTGGCAGACGGATAGTGAGGTCTCTTCCACTTACCTTATTGCACGCGATGTGGCGGCGATCTGGTTTAGAGTATACTAGACCCCGGTGATATCCCAGAGTTGAGCTGTATTGACATGTGGACTTAGATGAAGATTGTATGCTTGACTTGCATCTTGCATCGCATAGCCTTGGTACAGCTCATGATATTTATGGATCCATCTGCATATTCCGCCTTACTCTGATATTGCATGATCATATTACTATCTTGCGCACATACTTTCACTACCCTCTAAGCTTTCTATAAGCTTATGCACGACCGTTGCGTGCAGGTGACGTTGGGGCGCAACAGCGCTGAGGCAGGAGCTCTTTGCCGATCACTTTGGAGATTTTGTTCATCATCATTGTATTTTCCTTTATGCTCATTGTACTTGTAAAGTTTTTGATCATAGTAGAAATGTAATGGAGTTTTTGGTTGTTGTTTGTGGATTATGTCTTTGGTTATGCTTACTACGAATCAAACTGAAGTTGAAAATCCTCCTCGTAGCATCCCAGGATCGGAACCTAGCGATGGACGCTAGGAGCCGAGAATGGGGTTCTACGGAGGCTATCGGCGCTGGATTCAACGATCGAAAATTTTGTGAGCCCGGTTTCCAAGTTTGGGGCGTGACAGTATATCGATCATAATGCTTTGTAGACCAACCACAGATGTGTAGAACTAGCTTTACACCGGCCAAAAAAGTGATCTAAAATTTTAAAAATCTTTCTATTCACTTCATATTCCTATGCATTGTCGCATGTCTTCCTCCTACTGGCTTTCTTATAATAGCCGAAAATAGGGTACAGCCGTCTTAAAATAAATAGTAAAAAGATGGAGTGGAGTTATCAAAGACATCACGGTGGACCCACTTAGTTTCTTAGAGCAAGAACTTTTGTTAAAAAAGTCTTTCACAGGAAATCAGCCTCCCCCTACGATTAGTGCAAGGAGGCAAGGTGGCACCCACTGTGATGTTAGTAAGAAATCCACTCCATCCAGCTATTATGTGAGTCTCATTTAAGGGCATTGGATTAAAAATTAGACGGATCAAAAATCTCAAGTGGGCGGATGAGAGGAAACCGTGAATATTAAACGGCTACCATTGAAACATTTATATGGCCACAAAAGTTATATCAGACTAAGTTTGGTGTGTTTTGTGTTTTTAATTCATTCTAATGGGAATGACCTTATAAACTGTGTCTATGGCATATAAGTATCAAGGTGAACACAGGAAAGTTTCAATGGTAGGCATTTCTTTCTCATTTTTTCCTTTCAAATGGACTCCTTGAGTTTTGGATCACCTTATTTTAGGGGTGCACATCAAACCAGTAGAACCTTGTAACCAGACCAGAACCGTTGGATCGGTCCGGTTTGGTCCAGTTCTAGACAGGACCAATTCTGATTCCGGTTCTAAAAGTTCGAGAACTGCTGGATACGAATCGCTTCCGGTTTAAGGCCCTGTAGAATCGAACCGAACCGAACCGTAGATCCGAACCGTCGATCCAAACCTTTACTTTAAAACAAAAAAACCCTAAATATCTAAAACTCGACTGTTGTGCTACCACCCCCGCCCTGCCCTGCCCCTGGTCTCTCTCTCTAGTCGACTGCCACCCCTGCCTCTACCCTTTCTCTCGTTGACTGCCACCCCTGCCTCTACCCTCTCACTCGCCGCAGTTAGGGTTTGTGTGAGAGAGAGAGAGAGATGGCTAAGAAGGGATTGTTGCAGACAGAGGTGGATATACAGATGATGCTCGCGGCGAACGTGCATTTGGGCACCAAGAACTGCGATTTCCACTTGGTGTTCAAGATTACAATTTCTGAGTGCCTGCGTATCAATCGGCATACTCTGCCAAAGCATTTCTCCTTCCTCAAAATTCCAAAATACCAATGAGGCAACAGCCGCAAGACCGTCGTAATAATAAAAAATCAATCCGTAGGTAGTTTCGGTCATTCCAAGAAAATCAATCCATCAATCGCCTTTCATCTCTCTCTGCGTAGAAGAAACGTAAAGCATCTCAGTTTCTCTCGATCGCAATGATACTGTTGCAGTCGCCCTCCAAATTTCTCCTCTAGATCTTGCGCAATCGCCTCCAAAGGTCTCTCTCTCTCTCTCTCTCTCTCTCTCTCTCTCTCTCTCTCTCTCTCTCTCTCTCTCTCTCTCTCGACGTCTCTATCTGGAACCGTGGAACTGATTCGGAATTGAGCCGTTTTTCACAGTTTGGTTCCCGTTCGGTTCTAGGGTGCTAACGGTCCAGTTCTAGTTCCGAAAATCGTAAAACCATTAGGAACAGTTCGGTTCTTATTTCACCCCAGAACTGGACCGAACCGACCCGTGTGCACCCCTACCTTATTTATTGTCAAACGTCTTAAATAGAGCTGGGCAATCTTGACCCAATCTGGTGGATCCAACCCGATCTGAACCGATCCGACTGCCTGGATCGGTGCGGAACGAGTAGGGCAGTATAGATCCAAAAGATTTTCGGATCAAATTCGGATTCATGCCTACCCAGACAGATTTGATCCGATTGGATCCGATTCGATTGGATCCAATCCGATATGACCCGACCTGATCTAGAGTGAACAAACCACATACATTTGTCGGCACCGTTTGTGAGACGTAGCTTCTATACGTATTGCGTGGGAAAGGAGAGAAAGATTTGCTGAACACGATGATTATCCCATTACTGCTGGTGTGGAGGTGGCTTCACAACCATATCGGATTAGCTTGGGTCGCTTCCAAATGGCCAGGAGCAAGGAGCAAGCCAGGCTACTGCATAGGCAACACCTGCTCCCGTGGGAAATGGATTGGCTACTCCCCCTGCCACCAGCTTTAAGTTGGTGGTCGGTGCTCAGTGGGACCAACCATGATGTATGTGTTTCGTCCATTTTATTCATCCATTTTTAAAGATCATATCATGGCTGAATACCAAAAATGAGAGGAATATAAATCTCAGGTGGAGCACACCACATGAAAACAATAGTGATTGGATATCCACCATTAAAATCCTCTTAAGGCCTATTATACTGTTTACTTGAAATCCAATCTGTTGGTTAGGTCATACAATCCCAAATGAAGAGAAAAAACAAAGATCAGCTTGATCCAAAACTTTTATTGCCCTCAAAATGTTTTTAATGGTTAACTCTCATTCAACACTGTTTCCTGCAATGTGGTCCACTTGAGATTTGGATATACCTCATTTTTGGAATCATACTGCAAATTTATCTATAAAATGATATGTAAAAATAGATGGACAGCATGGATGAAACATATACGTCATGGTTGGGCCCACATAGCACCGATCATGTAAAGGGGAGTAGCCAATCTGTTTCCCTCTCTATGCGTCCACCATGATGTCTATCTGACATTTACTCCAGCTGGTGTAGTACGTGTCGTGCGAAGGCGAGCATTGACTCTCCTCGAGCTTCGAGTTGTATGAACGATTCAAAGAATATCAAAGTTACATGGGCCCCATAGTGATGTATTTATTATATCTATACCGTTCATATATTTTTAGAGACCATTATAGAGCATTGTCCAAAAAATGATTAATATCCAAAGATCATCTGGACCACACCACAAATAGTAGCAGAGAATGATTTTTACCGTTAAACAATTTGTGTGGTCCACATGATAGTTAGATCTGTCTTATTTTTAGTCTCAAGCCTTAAGACGAGCTCACCAAATGGATGGACGGTTTGGATATAACACATACCCTATGATCAGACCCATAGAACTTGCTAACCTCAATATAGTGAGTAACAAACTTGCGTGAAAAGAAAGTCACTGCACTTTCGTGCAGTGCACGTAAACACTGTAATACTAATACGTCTAGAGAAAGCGCGACACACTTCTTTCATAGTCATGTATGGCCCACCTTGATGTATATGTTTTATCTAAGCCGTTCATCCATTTTGACATATCATTTTAGGCGGTAAATACAAAAGTACAATATATTGAAGACTAAAGTGAACCACACCATATCAAACGATCCGAATTGTACCCAACCCGATCCGACTCGGTTTCCCTAACCAAGTTGGACTCGGTTCAGGTCAAGCCAATCATACATCGGATCAGTTCAAGTCAGGTGACCTAGACTCAGCCTCGGATCGGATCGAGTTCGAGTCAGACTATTGGGATTTCGGATCAAATCGAGTTAGGCTCAATCCGATCAGATCCGGACCGATGCCTAGCTCTAGTCTTAAATGAGCTGGATTTCTCACAAACATCAAGGTGGCCTCACTTAGCTGGATTTCTCACAAACATCAAGGTGGCCTCACTTAGCTTACTAGCATAGGAACACCGGAAATAAAGTTCATTTTCAGTTATGTCAAACCAATTGCGTGTTGTGCCGACCTCCTTATATGTTTAGATCACCAAGTTCTGTGGGCTTACCATGATGTATTTGTTATGTTCAAACCATTCATCCATTTTGTGGGATTAGTATAGGGCATGAGCCCAGAAATGAGTAAGATACAAAAATCAAGTGGACCACACAGAAGAATGCAATGCGAATTGGATGTCTACCATTAAAAACTTCTCCCAGCCATAGAAGTTTTGGATCAGGCTGATATTTGTGTTTTCCCTTCATCCTGCTCTGCATGACCTCATGAACAGTGTTGTATGGCAAATAAATATCATGTTGGACCTTAAGAAGGTTTCAAGGGTGGGCCTTGTTGTCCTCACTTCTTTGTATGATGTGGTCCACTTGAGCTTTAGATGTTCATCATTTTTGGGCTCATAGAATAGAATTTTCTTGCCAAATGTATGGACGGTTTAAATATACTACATACATCATGGTGGGGCCCACAGGACTTGGTCACCATGGAGGTCGGTAGTGTGTGTAGGGTTGTACATCGAGCCGACTCAAGTCGAGGTGGGTCAAGCTTGGCTTGACTTGTCCACGCTATACTCGAATACTCGAGCTTTAGTAAACAAGCTCGACTCGCCTTGAGTTGGCCTTTCAAGCCGAGTCAATCTGAGCTGAGTCGAGCCAAGTCGAGCGAGCTTTTCAAGCTAGCTTGACTCGTGTATAGCCCTAAGCGTGTGGCACACCACGCAATCTGCTTCCCACACACCGCGGATTAGGTGTTATCGGGTAACACTTTAGTGGATGTTGCTCTTACTGTGGGGTCCAACTTGATGATGTGTTGTACATCCACTCCCTTCATATGCTTCTCTAGACCATTCTAGTATATGGCCCCCAAAAATAAGAAGATCCAAGTCTTATTCGGACCACACCACAGGAAATAGTGTTGATTGAGAGGTTAATCATTAAAAATTCCAAAGGACTCATCTAAAGGTTTTCATAATGCTTATTTTCCATCCAAACTGTTGATAATATCAAGAATATCTGGATGAAGGTAAAATACAAAGATTATCTCGATTCAAAACTTTTGTGGCCATAAAAAGTTTTTAATAGTCATTTAGCATTAGTTTTAGTGGTATGGTTCACCTGAGATTTTGATATTCTTAAAATTTGGGATCACATACTAAAATGATATGAAAAATAATACAGACGGAATAGATATACAACAAATAGATCAAGGTAGGCCTAACAGGGTTGGATCAACACCCACTGAGGTATCACCCGGGTAACAGCCAATCCGCTCCCGTAAATCCGGAAGCGGACTGATCAGTGAGTAACCCACCATGCTCACCGTACTGAGTAAAGGCAGTAAGTTCCACATTTATGTATTTTATTGCCCCCTTCATCCATTTTACCTTATAATTTTAGGGCTTGTTCCCAAATATTAAACGTATCTAATATTCAAATGGATTACACTACAGTAAATAATTGAAATATATTTCTACCACTAAAAATTTCTCAAGGCCTGGACCAATCTTATATTTTTGTTTTCCCTCCATCCATTTCTATATAATCTTGTGAACAGGTTGGATGACAATATCAACATCACTTTGGGGCTAGAAAGGTCTCAACCGTGGAAATCATTATCCCCAACTGCTTCAAGTGGTATGATCCACTTGATCTTTGTATATGATTCAAATTTGGGCTCAACCCCCTAAGTTAGAAAAATTGATAAACGGCATGGATAGGCCACATATATTCAAGATAGGCTCAATTAAGCGTATACGGTACAATAAGAGTAACTCAGTGATTTCCGTAGATCCTGAGTGAAATACACGGATTTGCTGCGAAAGTCTTTTCCATAAGTTCCTCCGCTAAGATGCTAGGTGGGGCCACCATGATATTTTTTAGAAATTCACTCTATAGAACCATTTTGCTAGATCATCTTTGATCATTAGGCTGAAAGTTAGGTGAATTCGAAACTCACATAGAGGAAAAATTAGGAAAAGAGTTTTCTTCAGTCGAAACTTTCCTACCCTCTTAACTTCAACCTTGATGTTTATATGCCATCTAAACCCTTTATAAGGCCATTCCCACTGGTATGAAGTGTGAAAACAAGGAAAATTCATCCTGATGCGCAACTTTTGTGGCTGTAAAAATGTTTCAACGATCTCACTGTTTCGTCTCCTGCAGCCCCCTTGAGTTTTAGATCCACGTCTCATTCTCGGTCACGTCTTGCAAAACCGATAGACGGGTGAATGTCTAACAAACATCACGGTGGGCCTTACCTCGTATCGTAGCGCAGGAACTTTCTGCGAAAGTCCGTGAATAAGAATGGGCATTGAACGCGACGTGTATGTACTTGGCTCACCACAATTTTAAAACGGTGGTCACCTCTCACATTAGTGTTGATGATTTTTTTAAGGAGACGTGGACTCTTGGCCTTGTTTTTTTTGGGGCGGGTGGGGTATTTCGGAGAAGATACTTCGTTTGAATACTGCTTATGCCTTTCTTGAATTCAAAGATGTACCATTTTGAGTTGTGTGGGGCCCACTCGTGATGTCCAAACCGTGCAAACATGTGGTGTCCACAAACATTGAATCTATAGTTTACTTTTTCTAATGAATGATCTAATGGGTGGATTGCGGGTAGACCACGCCCTATAATCTCCGTATGGAAGATCCCAACCATTCATTCTTTGGCTCTTAATCCATTTAATATGAACAGTTGTTGGTTTTTTATCTGAAAGTTGAAACGGTAGATGGACGGACCTGATTGACCCATTATCAGATGAGCCACGAGTTATGGACCTGAATCTGGGCTTATGTCAGCATGTAAGATATTCAATTCGGCGATGGTTAGACTGGGCCGGCCCTACTATCCAAATACTCAGCCGCCATTGTTGAATTAGCCTGCTGGTACAGGCATGTATAAGAAGCGGATTGCGTGGTGTGCCATACACCACTGACCTTAGTGGTATGTTGACGTGGCAAATTTCTTTAGGCCCATTATAATGTGTATGTTATATCCACACTGTTCATTCATTTTGCGAGATCATTTCAGTGCATGACATAAAATATGAGGCAGATCCAAACCTCCAGTGGACCACACCACAAAATGAAGTAGGGATTGAACGCCTACCATTGAAAACTTCCTGGGGCCACAGGTTTTGGATGAATCTGATATTTGTGTTTTCCCTTGCCTGTGCGGCATTATGAATAAGTTGGTTGGCAAATAAACATCATGGTGGCTCCTAGGAAAGTTTCAACGGTGGGGATCATTGTCCCACTGCTTTCTGTGGTGTGGTCCGCTTGGGGTTTAGATCTTCCTTATTTTTTGGCTCATTCATTGAAATGACCTTACAAAATTAATGGACAGTGTACATAACACACATCATGGTGGTCCTACAGAATTTTACCCCTTCAACACGGAGGGATTAGCTAGGCTACTGAAGTTACGTCACCAAGTTTTGTGGGCTCGACCATGATATATGTGTTACATCCACACCATCTATACATTTGAAGAGATCATTTTAGGGCATGATTAAAAAATGAGACAGATCCAAGGCTAGAGTGGACCCCACCACATAAAAAGTGGAGAGAGTGACACCTACCATTGAAACGTTTCACTATAATGTTTATTTGAGTTCCAACCTGTGCATGTATTAATGCAGACATGAAAGAAGGGAAAACACATATATAAGCTTGATTGAAAACTTTTGTAGTCCTTAGAGCTTTGTAATGGTAGGCGTCACTCTTTCCACTATTTTTTGTGGTGGGATTCACTCAAGCTTTGGATCTGACTCATTCTTTGGATCGTAACTTAATATGATCTTTCTAAATGGATAGACGGTGTGGATACAAATCATACATCATAGTGGGGCCACAAAACTTGGTGACGTCACTTCAGCATCGAGCCTCGCTACCCAACCTGTCATTAGCTAATCCACACCCAGTCAACAACCTGGATGTGAGTGGGAGGCGGCACGCCAGGCAAGCAGATAGAAACCCGGATACAGCCCACTTAAAAAAGTAGGTCAAAAAGTCAGGCCGGGGTCAAATCCACATCGCACGAGGCACCCAGCTTAAAGTGAGCCAGTCATAAGGTGGATGGGGCATCATCACTCATTTCATTAACCAATCGCCCTATGCTACTCATCATCATCTGAACCTGATCTCATATTATTGCGGTCGGCTGCATAATCCTATTCCACCCATCCACTCTATCATGGGTCCTTCTTTAAGTTAAACTATTGATTATCACACCCTAAGGTGAATTTAGAGTGTTATATTGTTCTAATTCATGATGGAAGTTATGGCACGTGGAGGATGATGGTGGCTACCGACTCGGCGCAGCTAGCCTTCTTCTCTTTTCTCAGCTTGGGACTGCGATCAGAGTATAAAACTCCTGCATTATTATAGATTATTACATGGCTCAATCAATCTATGTCATGGCTTACCCTAAATAATCTTTATTTTTCTTCATTTTCCATAATTTTCTATTTTCTCCAAACGGTATAGCGTCCATGCACAGAACGGCACAAGTGGCACGCATGGATGAGGTCCCGCTGGTTTTGAATTCGGTCACACATGTTATGTTCACTACAAGAAAATAAGCTTTTAGCCATAATTTTTTAACCTCAGTTGAAAAAATGGAGGCTAAATGTGTCTTTTAGCCTTGGTTGTTAATAAACCGAGGCTAAAAGTTCATCTTTTGTCTCAGTTGTATAGGAACCGAGGTGAAAAGTCTACCTTTTAGCCTCAGTTGCATAGGAACCGAGGTGAAAAGTCTACCTTTTAGCCTCAGTTGTATAGGAACTAAGACAAAAAGTTTACCTTTAAGCTTTAGTTGCATAGGAACTGAGGTGAAAAGTAACCTTTTAGCCTCAGTTGCATAGGAACCGAGACGAAAAGTCTAGTTTTTAGTCTCAGTTGCATAGGAAACGAGACGAAAAGTCCACCTTTTAACCTTAATTGCATAGGAACCGAGGCGAAAAGTTTAGTTTTTAGCCTCAGTTGCATAGGAACCGAGGCAAAAAGTGTACCTTTTAACCTTAGTTGCATAGAAACTGAGGCGAAAAGTTTATTTTTTTGCATCAGTCGCATACGAACCGAGGAGAAAAGTCTACCTTTTAACCTCAATTGCATAGGAATCGAGACAAAAAGTTTATTTTTTAGCCTCAGTTACATAGGAACCGAGGCGAAAGGTCTACATTTTAGTCTCAGTTACATAGGAACTGAGGTGAAAGGTATACTTTTTAGCCTCAGTTGCATCAGAACCGAGGCGAAAATTTTACTTTTTAGCCTTAGTTATATAGGAACCGAGGCCAAAAGTCTACTTTTTAACCTCCGTTGTATAAGAACCGAGGCCAAAAGTCTATATTTAGGAATATTGAAAAAAAAATAAGAATATCGAAAGAATTAATGATTTTTAAAATTTTGGACAATTGTAAAAAAAGTTAGAATTAAAAAATAAAAAATGAAGACAATTGGGAAAAAAATCAGAATTTTGAAAAAAAATTGGGAGCTTTGAAAAAGGTTTGAATTTTTAATTTTTTAAGAACTAAGAATTTTTAAAACTTTTGAGAACTTTTAAAAAATTAAGAATCATTTTTTTTGAAAAATTAAGAATAAAAAGTTGATAATTATGAAAAAGTATGATTTTTTAAAAAAATTGAGATTTAAAAAAAATTAAGAATTTTGAAATTTTTTGAAAAAAAAAAATTGAATTTGAAAATTTAAAAAAAAATTGAAAATTTTCAAATAATTGAAAATTCTGAAAAAAAAATAAGAAATTTCAAATGAGATCGGATGGGCGAAAGAAAGATGCTTACGCGTTATGCGAGCGAGCAAGAGAGATCTTCGTTCTCTTTCTAGGCTTTTTCCCTAGGATTTTCACACCTCGATCGTCCTTCCTTTTTTTTTCATTTAATTTTCTACAAATCTCTTTGATTTCTTCGATCTTTGAAGAACCTATCAAGACCTCGATTTCTTTCTTCGCTTTTTCGCCTAGGGTTTCTGCTCCCGATTCATAGATTTTACTCATTTTTTTTCTCGTTTTCTCAACTTTAATCTCTGTAAAAGAGCTGGAATCCTTCTTCGTCGCTCCTTTCTAGGGTTCCTGCCCGAGATTTGCTATTTCTAGGGCATCAGCACCGGTGATTTTCCCTTCCACACCTCATCAATGTATTGGACGATGATGAGAGATTCACAGATGGATTTTCCACCATGGATCAAAACGGGGATTTTCTTGTGAACGGTGTTGGATTTTAGCAGGAGAGGGCTCGTCTGGGAGGTTTTCTTCCTTGTATTCGTAGTCGATCCCTTTCTCAGCCAAGGCAAATCTAGCTTGCATCCCAAAAGGGCTAGCCCAGCAATCCAAGAGGCTTATTTTGTCTTCCATTAGAGCATAAGAGATTTGAAATCGGTGAAGAAATGGGAGAGAAAGGGGTTCTGCTGACAAGGTGTTTGATCTTTGGTATGTGAGAAAGACTATGGACTTCCGGCTTTTTTTGACAGGGAACTTTTTGGGACGATGGATGGTTTTCTTAAGAGTCAAGTGACTCGGGTGACTTGGGTGGCTCGATCAGATTCAGACGTGGATAGCGATTTGGAAAGACATACCAGAAAGGTCGGGGCTGGCATGGTTGCTCTCACAGGGAATCATGGTATGACAGCTTTCCTCTTACATCCCTGTTTCCTATATGAATGTTTAGACATTGAGGTGGATTAGGACTTTTCATCTAATAGGATGGAACATGGAATGATCATAGTTAGAAAACCACACAAATCGGACAATTCAGCCATCCTACTGGTGCCTTTCAAAACAATTTTTAAAATATCAGTGCATCATGTTAAAGGGAATGTATCTTTTGAATGATCAATTTGTTCCAACTTCCAATACAAGTGCATGGCATGGAACATATCTTCTACAAACTCGTCCACACGTAATTTTTATGGAATTCAACATTATGCCAAGATTAACAACATTAGAATGTGTTGCCATACACTGTTCAACAAGGTATTTCAAATTCTGCTTTTAAATGGATGGTAAAGAACAAAATGGTTAATGGCCAGTGGTCAGAATGACTGTCAGCCTGGAAGAAGCGGGCCCAGGTGCTAGGATTGTCTAATTGGTTGTTGGTTTCTAACTGGCAGCCATCTTCAGTATGAGCCACTAGATGGATAGTTTGATCAACCTCTTCCTCCACATTAAGGTAATGTTGTGGTAACGCCAGGAAATTATCTTGGATTGACTGCCCATAGCACTGCTTAGCTCTCATATCCAAAGAAAGACCCATCAAGTGGCTGCAAGTTTCTTGATGTCATGTAGGTAGCTGGCCTGAAGTTTTGTCAAGCAATCATGAGAATTCCTGTTTCTAATCTTGATAGAAGAAACACTATCTGAGTTATGGAACATCTTTGTTTGCTTTTAAATTTTATTTTATATTTTTTGGCAATCTGTTCATGTATGACAAACATAATTATTCGTCTTTCATCATGGACTTGGTGGGAGCAAAAGTCCAAAGTGACCATGTTCTCATAGAATTAGAATGCTAAGGTTAATAACATAAAATTCCAAGTTTCTGCACGCTCAATTGACTTTCTAGTTTAACAATCTTATTATATCTCTTTCTTCAAATCATTTTGAGTCCTTGATTGAATTTATTGAGTTTTGAAAGCTTTTGCATGATCTTATTTTCTCAACTTTCAAAGACAAGATCAAGTTTTTGAGTACTTGATTTCTCGTGTGCTCTTATCAACTTCTCTTTCTTTTTCTTGTAACTAAAATTCCCCCTTTATCATTTCTTAAGACGAGTTGAATCTCCTCAGCTTTCTTGGGCACTAAACACTGTTGTTTTTAGATGTAACTTCTCACTAAAGATTCACAGTCTTCTTGAAAAATAATGTAAAACCAGCCCCAAATAAAGGACCTAAAATGAAACAGTCACATTTGTTTGAAAAGTTATGTTTGCTGATAATATGAAAAATTTCGGGGTTTTTTCTTCATTCTAGGGGAGATTTATTCATATGTATTTTCTAATTTTCCAAAAGCTAAAACATTTTAAGTTAGTGGAAAGATTTTGATGAGGACATCAGAGCACCATTCATTAAGCTTTGGTTGGAGTAGGGAGGCAAACTGCCTTAGTGGGAATTTAAATGCTGCCAACTCTCTCTCTCTCAGACGAAGCTCTGAGTTCTAACATGGACTGGTTGGTCTTTACTTTGTTCTGCTTATTCTAATGTTCCGGAGAATAATTGACATTTTTCTAATGCTATCTATCTTTGAATCAGGTCAAAGCATCCAAAATCTATGTTGATTATGGACGTGGTTGATGGTATGTTTGCTAGTATTAAGATTTCAAAAATTCCTACCATTTGCATCTGTAATGACCGCTACAGTCAGAAGCTAAAAAGTCTTGTTAATTACTGTTTGCTTCTCAACTTCAGGAAACCTACGAAACAACAGGTTCTTTGTTTGCTTGATGTTGATGCAGAATAGCCTGTGAAGACTTTTCTAACCTCATTTTCATCTTTTTCTACCTTTTTAGGCTTTCTTCTTAAAGGTGTCACCGAAGCAGTAGAAGAAGAAGCAAAAGTAGCAGGTATGTATGTACATGCTTTTCCCTTGTCATTCTTGGCTTAAATACCTTCAGGCAATCTTAGTTGTCTGGAAAACATTACACATGCTGTGGTAGAGCCCTCTCTTTTACACATGCTACTCTAGGCTTTGATGAATGTTTTTTGGAGTTTTCTTTTTTTAACTGTTGGAAGGGTTATTGTGGTGTTCTGAGCCACCTTATCAATGTTTGTTTTGCTGCATTCTTGCAGGAAGAACACAGAGCTAGGGATCTATTTTATGCCCTTTGGGTTCCTGACCTACACATTGCTTCTTTTCTGTTACTTAGAAAATTTGCCAAGCAAGCCATCATATTAAGGAAAGACGTGTTTTCAGAATTGTATTGGTGAATTTGTTTGAATCTGGTGCCCCCACGAACAGAGGTATATCTGAAATCTCTTCACTTCTCTCCACTCCTACATGACATCATTGTGCTTTAAAATTGGCCTTATTCTGTTTGGTATTACTTGGAGGAGGTTCTAGAGTAATAATTGTAGTAAGTTCTGCCTGATTGGCATAGCACCATCTACTACATAGAGAAGATCCATTTAGTAATGTGTGAAAAAATCCCCGTGGTTAAATTTACTTAAAATGTATTTGTGTAGCAAACCACTGCTTACTTGACCTGTTCTTTCCTAGAAGCACTTCTTCACATGGAAACGCATGGCAACCTGACACTTGTGTAGGACACCCAAGCCATGTATCAAGTGGACCCCTCTATGCAGATGATCTGGACAAAAGCTCAGGTCAATTGATTTTCAAGTAAGCTGCACATGAATGGAAAATTGATCTGGACAACCTAACACTTGTGTAGGACACCCAAGCCATGTATCAAGTGGACTCCTCTATGCAGATGATATGGACAACCTGACACTTGTGTAGGACACCCAAGCTATGTAGCTGTCTTGCATGCATGTGGCCTCTAATAATGGATGTGGGTCTTACATGTGGACTATTTTATGTCTTTCTAACAAAACTGAAGAACTTTTGAGCATGGTATTAAAAATGGTTACATTACTATTGTAAAGGTCGTTACATCAAGGAAATGGTCACCCCTGTTATGCGATATGGGGGTGAATCACTCTATTATGAAAAAGGGCCATATAGGCATGTTTCGACACTGTTATGGGGCCAATACGACCATAAAGGTCCTATTTAATTTAATTTTTCCTTCTCTCCTTTCCACTTCTTTATTCCTACCAAACATGAAGCTCTAGAAACTATGTTTAAACTAGATGTAGGATTATTTCAAGGATCAAAACAAAAAATTGAGTGGGATTCGATGTAGGATGGTCTTTTCTGTGTTGAAGTTTAGGATGGGGTAGCTGTAGATTTTCAGGCAAAGCAAAGATCTTGGACCATAGTTTAAATAAAAATCATAAATTAAAAAAATTCCTGCTGTGCAAAATGGTTCATAATGAACTCCCATGCCAATTGACCAGTGGTCCATCTTTTCATTTTATCTTCAGCCACAGTTTTATATTAATTCGTATCTAATGGATTTCAGTCAATCATAACTTTAATCCATCTCAAGTCCTTAGTGTTATATGAGTTACAAAATTTAGCATTGCCACACTGATGCCGAATCTTACTCAGAAAGATTTGTTCTTGCTCTGAAGTTTCTTTCTTGTTTCTAGCACATACATATGCATTTGTTTTTGACACCTAGTCTGTTTGAGATATTTTGGGTTGTTTACTTGGGTAGAAAGGTTCTGTACGATGTTCTTAAGTCTTATTCAATGACACTTGCAGGGACCTAAAAGAGTTTTCTTTGCGAGGGATATTGGCCCCAGAGCTTGGGAAACTTAGCCACTTGAGAGCTCTGTAAGGATCATTTGAGCAGTTTTGTGGGGAATCTAAATTCTACTTAACACTATTTGCTATATGAAGTTTTACATGCACACGGGAGCAATGTTTCATGCATACAGGCACACATATACATTAAACATCATATTTCATTCAAATACATACCTCTCTATGTAACTCAGACATAATCACATGGTCTCAGACATGGTAACACATGAAGTCATATTTCATTATGGATTAGAGTCATACGAAATATTTGCATTAAGATCATCATCATCATCATCATCATCATCATCATCATCATTATTAAGAAGACGAAGAAATGTAATAGACTTTTGACATTGAGTTTACATTTTTGAATTTTCTGTGCAAAACCCTAGCAAGGGGACATTTGGTTTGCATCAATAAATAAAATATATTAGAAAAAAATAGGGAAAATATTCTAACATGCATGTCTGAGATGGCAACACTTTTATTTCAAGTGTTCTTGTTACGTTAAATCCTCTCCTTTGGGCAATGAGGTGCTTTTCTAGAATGTGAGACAACCTTTGACCAATTGCTCTGTTTAGTAGAATTGACTTCTAGTTTATTATTATTATTATTATTATTATTATTATTTTGTGTTGGATCCAATTGAGGTGGTGATAGGGGACATGAACTCTTGTTCACTTACTAAGGATAGGGTTGTAGATAGGAATGATTAGGGAAATAAAATTCATGAAGCCAACCCCAAATAGTTGGGATGAGGCTATGATGATGTATTAGATTCCAATCACCTTCTCTTTTTTGTTTCATTTATCTCGTCTTAGTGTCAACACAACCGAGCCAGTGAGGCTTGTCTTTGGGAAATGTGGTATATGAGGGTGTCAATGGGTCAGGCCAGCCCATGATGTATTCAGCCTGGCCTGTCACAGTCCGGGCTTATGCCTAGGCTAAATGTTCAGGCTTAATTAATATTTGGCCAAGATCGAGCTAAGGTTAATTGGCCCATCAGGTCTCGTCTAGCCAGCCCATGCCAGATCATGGGGATAACAGTGTATATTGGATGTCTCTCTATAGGGATTTCCTTCCCTCTTTCTTGATCTAGTTGTCTTTGCTTTAATAAGATTGTTACATTTCAAAAAAGTAAGAAAGCATATCAGTCATATGTATGTGTGTATGTGCATGTGTGTGTGGAATTACATGTGTAAATTGCATGGTGGGTTGAGCCGATGCCATGAAAACTTGGCCAGTTTCAGTGTCAGATCTGGGTTGGGCTTGGGTTGATTTCTTATGGCAGTGAGTCAAAGCACTGGCTGATTTCTTGCATTGGCAGTGTCCTCTCCAAGAACCACTTCCATGGTGTCATACCTAAGGAGATTGCTAGATTGACAATGCTGGTGCTATTAGACTTAAGGGCTAATGACTTGAGCGGAACAATTCCAGCAGAGATAGGCAATATGCTTTCACTTAAGTACTTGTGAGTCCTTAATTGCAAATTTCAAGCGTAATCCATGCTCATGAACTATCCATCCTTTCTTGTAAATGTTATGCCTTAAATTTTAGTAATTATATCTTTGCAGCTCTTGTTGCATTATAGTGGTTGGACTGAAATATCACATATGCAAATTGTCTTTCATTAAATGCATTTATTTACATTCATATGTGGGGCCTTCCTTCAGGAGGTCACAACTTTATCTTGAGTAAGACCATCAGTTGTCCATTGATTCAAATGTTGTGGCCCACGTGATGAGAGGACGATTGATTTTTCTGCCAGATGATCTTCATGGTGGGGCCTACTATTTTCATGGTACGCGTTTCCTCCACAAGTGGTATATTGATAGGACAGATGTTACTAGATGACAAGTTAGCAGATGCTGATGTTAGTGTTCGTCAGTCATTCTATCTCTGCATGAAAATGGAGGTTTCGATGAATTTTTGGCACAGGCTGATAGTTTGAGTGCTATCTTTGTTGCTCTAAATGATGAGGTATAATTTTTGGCACAGCCTACCAATGGCTCTTCTATGAGCATTTGAATTGTTATCTTTATTTGAAAAATGTTTATGAACATAGGGGCATGTTCACTCTCTTTTTTTCTTCTTTTCCATGTCATAGGATTTTGATGTTTGAGAGTTTGCTATATCAGTTGCTGGCAGATTGTCTGAAAAGAATCTAGCATATGTTCTGCCTGCACTTCATCGCCATCTCATACAATTGTTGATGCATCTTGAGCAAAGGTAATCTGAAAGATATCTACTTGCCAATAATATTATTGATTTATGGGGAAATGGATGCCCTTTTATTTGTTTCACATCATTATCTTTGAAATGTTCAGATCACAACTTTTCTCTTGCTATTTAAGCAGTGCAGATGTTAAATGTAGAGAAGAAAGTGCTAAACTCTTGGGTTGCCTAATTTGCAACCTAATGTTGTATTAGACGTAATCAAAAATCAAAAGCAGCCTTCATATAAGGAGGTTAGTTTTTTCTAGTTAAATATTTAATACAGAAATGGCATTTTAGTGATGTCTCATTAGTAGGTTGTTGTTCTGCAGATGGGTAGCTATGATGCAATGATTATGCGGAAGCTTGTTGCCATGCAACAGTTGGAACGTGAGCTTGAGGCCATCTCTGCCATTGATTACCCGGGAATTATGTTATTCCTGGTGAAGAAGTTCTTGTGGATCTGTATTGATTTAGTTTAATCGCTTCATTGAGGTTGAGTTTAAATGTTGTTGGTGATTATCTTCCTTTGGCAGGAACGTTTGGAGGATCTAGCAGGTAAAGATGCCCAAGAGAAATCTGATGTTGTTATAGAAACCTTTTTACATGAGCTTCTAGATGAAAGAAATGTCAATAAAAGACCGGATGATTCAAAACAGATACAAGAAAAGTCAAAGAAAAAGAAAAAGAGAGATTAGAGAAGAGATAAGAACATAAATATTTGTGGAACCTAATGTTGTGTAACAGTTTGATTGAGTTTGTTTTGAAAATTTTAAGAAGACTGTTGTTAACTATTTTATTAGTATTATGGCTTTCATGATTGATTGTTTTATGAGTGGATTGAATGAATGGATTAGTAGTTTAAATTAATATTTTTAAAAAATTAAACATTTTTAGCCTCAATTTGTAACTGTGGCTTGGATTTAGCCTCGGTTGTTGAGAACCGAGGTTAAAAATAGATTTAGCTTCGATTGGAGGCAATTGAGGCTAACATTTAGATTTAATCTCAGTTGGAAACAATAGAGGCTAAAATTTTGATTTAACCTCATTTTGTAAAAACTGAAGCTAAAAAGGTTCTTGTAGCCTCACTTGAAGAACTGAGGCTATAAAAGTCAATTTAGCCTCGGTTGCTAAAACTGAGGCTAAAGCCTTTAGCCATGAGGGTTTCAACTTTGGTTTGGATAACTGAGGCAAAATTGAGGCTAAAGGCTTTAGCCTCAGTTTTTAACCTTTTTAGCCATTGTTTTGAACCGAGGCTAAAGCTCCCTTTTCTTATAGTGGTTGTGTATGATTTGTAGGCATGCCAAAAGTGGAATGCGACTCAAATAGAATCGAACTTGTTATAACTCCAAGTGCAGATACAGATTTATTCAAACTAGATATATGAAGATCAGTCATCTATCTAATTATTAATTATAAAGAATAAAATGATTTGTAAAGGAGAGAGTTCGTCCTTTTGATGAAATCTTTTGTTTTTCAAGCAAAAGTACATTCAATTAAGTGCGTGATAGGTTATGTTGTTCAATGATATGATAATCAATATTCGAAGTATCGGTATCACTACAAGTTTTGCTAGCTGGAGATGCAAAAACAATATCGATATCACCGATAATATCACTAATAACTAGATATGTAGAAAAATACTAGAGAAACTAGAAAAAATAGTATAAAAAAATAATAATAATAATGAAACTTCAGGATATGTTAAAATACACATATTTGCATATGTAAGAATTATTATTATTTAAAAAAAAAAAAAAAAAAACAATGTATATATAATAAGTTTCCATTTAATGAGGGCATAAAAGCATATTCAATCCTAAAAAATCCTATCTATCCATCCAATCATCTCATCTATCAATGTGACCTTCTATACAAGCATCCATCAATATATTAGAATATCGACAACATGATATTTCATTAAGAAATTGTTAGCAATTAAAAAGGAAATGAAAGACTATGGTCTCAATACCGCTCATATTGCGCTATCGTGATATGATTGATATTATCTTCGATAATTTGAACGTTACATATAACCATCAGCTTATAAAAACTTAAAATAGAATTGTTCTAATAAATAAAAAAATTTTGGCTATGTCGATACATTGGTGATATTATATTTCACCGATACAATAGTGAACAAGCAACACATGGAATTTACATAATAAAAAATTTATTAATGATATAGATACATTGGCGATGCAAGTAACACTTGAGGCCAATTTGGGACATTGCATTAGGGCGGATTGGAAGGGATGGAATGAGATTTAAGATAATGATGTGTGTTGTCGATGGATGTCCAAGAGCTCCATCGGTTTGCAATATCCCGAAATGATCTAGAAAATCTATTTGGATGGATTGCAATATCCCGGGACGATATGGGAAATCTGTTTGGTTGGGCCGAGGCATGGGATTCGGCAATCTTAATGTTGTAACATAGGGGAGTGTTTGGAAATGCAAATGTATCCCAGGATTTTTGTTTCACACCAAAAAATCAATGCTAAGGACACGTAAGATGCCAGATTTCTCGGGAAAACGGATTATTCCTCAACAGAAAAGAGGAAGGAGGTTTATGTCTTCTGGTTACCACCAACAACTGACAATTTAGCTCTCTTCTCCCCGCAATCAAGACCAAGGCCACACACCCCCACTAAATAAACCCCATTTTTACGCTAAAGAACTCCTTCCCCACCATTATAGTCAACCGTAGTCCGTATGATGGATTGGGGAAGACAGCGGGATGGGCAGTGAACGAGCGACGATTCCAAGAAGGGATTTCGCAATCCCTCCCCTTTTTCATGAATTCGTCATCTCCATGATGCATACAGATATCCATCGCCATCCAAACGCCTTAAAGAATGAGGATGGAGGGATATTACAATACTATATGACTCCTAATTCACCTAAAATCCGCTGCACAAACTGCCCCTTGTAATTTACACAATTGAAAATATTAACAATACATTAGTGATCCTTACTGATACATTGTTGATATCTAGAAATTCTGAGATTACGAGTGTTATTGGTATCGCCAAGCTAGAGATATAGATAACATCGAGGATACTCTGAATAATGATAAAAATATATATAAACGATGAACAAAGCCGAAGCTAATGATATTAATATCATTTTTGTAACTGTAACTATATAAAAAATAAAGAAAAAAATAATAGGGAATAAGTAATGAAAACATGTTCGTCATCTGATAAAATATCATGCTTCGTAGCAAGAGGGTCGTCGGGTATGAAAGCCAAATTGCCTACTCAGCTGGCTTCATAGCAAAATGGTTGTCAACAGATGATAATCCATTTATCGCGTTGCTAAGCTTTATTATGTGAGACAATCGTGGTACGTGAGAATGGTTATTGTTTCATCACTTGAATGACGTGAATTGGGCTTTGTAGGCTAGATAATTGATGATGGGAGAATCTTTGACAATCTGTTTGTCGCACGACTAAGCTTCACAGACAAGACTATTATGAATGATAAAAATCTATTAGTTACCTCACACGAATGAGCTTCATAAGCGAGACAGTCGTAAATAACGACAATCTATTCTTCAACTAGACACATACTTTGTAAGAAGGTTAATGAGGTGATAATTTGCTTATCACTTGGAACTAAACTTTATAAGCGAGATAATTGCAGCAACGACTACTTATTTATTACTTGAAATCTCCATTCTTAGGCAAGACTGTCATTATTCGACTAACTATTCATTTCTTGGTTAGGCTCCGTAAGTGAAACATTCATAGATAATGAAAATCTGTTTGTCGTAGAACCGAACTTCAAGTTAACTTATGGTATCTTTAAACACGTAGGCCAGAAGGCCCCGCTGGGTATCCATTATGAACTTACAAATCTTACTAGCAGTCTAATGGTGTGTTCATGAACATATGATGGAGTAATCTAATCAATTTACACTACAACAATTTAGTTATTTCACGACAAGTCAACTCGTCATTATAAACTTCAAACTCATCGTTAAAAACTTTCAGTGACGAGTGTTGCTCGTTGCCAATTTTGTTGCAAATAAGGCGTCACAAATTCTATTTAGTGACGAAAATAACAACTCGTCGCCAATAACTCAATTAATTGCGACGACCTACTAACTTGTCACAAAATATAGTTAATTAGCGATAAGTTGACACATCGCCATTGCATATCACAAAACGTCGCTAAATATGAGACTCATTGCGAATAAAGACATTTTGCGATGAGTCCTCGTTATCGCTAACAAACTCAAATTTATCACAAAAAGTTTTTTACGGTGAGTGTTGCTTGTCGCCAATCTTATTACAAATAATAATTATTTGTGACGACTTAATAAATCGTCGTTAAATATAGCTTATTTGTAACAAGTTTACACATCGCCATTGTACATTGTAAAACGTTGCTAAATATAAAAGTCGTTGTAAATAAAGACATTTTGCGACAAGTCATCATCAGTGTTAATAACCTAACTCACACTTGTCGCAAAAGCTTTTTTACGATAAGTATTTTTTGTCACCAATTTTGTTACAAATACTAATTATTTGCGACGACCTAATAAATTGTCACTAAATATAGCTTATTTGTGGCAAGTTTACACGTTTCCATTACATATCATAAAATGTTGCTAAACATAAAACTTATTGTGAATAAAAACGTTTTGCGACGAGTCCACTTATTATTAAAGAAATTATAAAGTCGTCGTAAAAGTCTCTGTGATGATGAGTGTTGATCGTCGTCAATTATATCATAAATATGATGTCATAAAATTTATTTAGTGATAAAAATAACAAGTCGCCGCTAATGAGTTAATTATTTGCCACGACCTAACAACTTGTCAACATTACATATCACAAAATAGCATCATTTTTTTTTGTTTGAACCAACTTAATCAAACAAAATAACATGTATTAATCAATATTCATCATCATCCATTGAAATATAAAAATAATTAAATTAAATTGATAATTATTTAGGACAAAAAAAGTACACATGTCCAAATTGTCCAATAAAAAAAAAATGTGCGTCATTGATAATGTAGTGGGGCCTAGGAAGATAGCACCAATTTGTAGAAAATTTTATAAAATTATTAAAATAAAATATTATTAGTGACTATTTTATACTACTTGCATAATTTAAATATGATATTCAACTTACCACTGATGATGTGATTGGGGTTGTTGTGACTTGAGGGTACGTAATATTTCCTCCAACTGAGCCTGTCGTGTCTTCGTATTATTTATCATCTCTCGCAACTCAGTCGACGTTGCCTCTGCCTGCTCAGCCCTCCTCGTAGCCTTATTTAAATCAACACGACTATGATGGGTCGATGCAGACACATCCTCATACCTGAGACCACAGACGTAGCAAGATCTATAGCCAAGGGCCCTAAAACATGCTTTGTCTACTATCAATGGTGTAGGTCAAGTCTTTTCTTACTACCTCCATCCACCACATCCTTTTGGGCCTTTTCCTTGCCCATATAGAGCCTTTAACTCATACCAACTCACTCCTAACCAGCTTGGTTCTTGGTTTCCTTAAGATTTTTACATTCCCATTATATAATTAGACTCAATGGTTATTAGCCCTTCTGTTATATAATTCCTTTGCCTTTTTGGCAATTGTTTATAATAAACTTTTGTCATCTTTCTAAAAAAATCAACTGATTTCTTATAAAAAGACTAGGGTCACTACAAGAAAAGGAGGCTTTAGCATCGGTTCAAAACTGTGGCTAAAAATGTTAAAAAATGAGGCTAAAGCCTTTAGCCTTAGTTTTGCCTCAGTTAACTAAACCAAGGTTGAAACCCCTGTGGCTAAAGGCTTTAGCCTCAGTTTTAGCAACCTAGGCTAAAATGACTTTTATAGCCTTGGTTCTTCAAGTGAAGCTAAAAGAACATTTTTATCTTCAGTTTTCTCAAAATGAGTCTAAATCAAAATTTTAGCCTCTATTATTTCCAACTAAGACTAAATCCAAATTTTAGCCTCAGTTGCCTTCAATTGAAGCTAAATCTATTTTTAACCTCGGTTTTCAACAACTGAGGCTAAAGCCTTTAGCCACGGGAGTTATAGTCTCAGTTTAGGTAATTGAAACAAAACTGATACTAAAGATGGATTTAGCATTTGTTGGCATCAAGTGAGGCTAAATTCAGTTTTCGATGATTGAACTTGTGCATATTTTACCCATTTAACATTCATTAAGACAATAATCAACATAATATCAACAAAATAATTAATTTACCAAAACAAACTATAAATGTCTTCCTTTCCTAGCCTTCCACCCACAACATCTTTGAGAGAGTGGTATGAATTTATCCAAAAAAAAAAAGAGTACAAGCAAGTGACCTGTGACATCTTGTCTATAAACCTTGTAGCATTAGTAATCTCAGTTACTGTTCTAATTTCTTCCAATGTAGCACCCGCCTTACCATATGTGATATTCTCCTTTATAGTAGTTGTGAATAAGATGAACTCTTGGCTAACAAGCTGCAGCTTCTTCAAGTTGATGCCATCTATGAGCACTTCACCAGCTTGGAGGTCATAGAACCTCTCCAACAAGCTGATCACTATCGACTTTCCACTGCTGCTCTCTCTAACTAGAGCCACAATTATGCCGCTTGGAACATGCAATGAGAACCCAGAAAATACATGAATGTCAAGTCTTGCAGGGTAGCTAAAGCAAACATCTTTGAGTTCTATATTGTTGTTGATATTTTCCAACACAATTCAACATGACTAGTGTATTATAGAAAGCTGCAAACATTTGAAAAAAAATTATGAGAAACAATTACTGAAAAACATTACTATATTTATATTTATTTTATTGTAGTATCATCAAAAGTCCTAATATCTCAGAATATATTTTCATGGTCCTGTATGTTTTGGAGGTGGCTCTATTGCACATTCTCTTGCATCCCTTATTGCTATATATAGAATTACTTAGTTGATTCTTCTATCATATTATACGTTGACTTGGGACTTAAAGAAATGATTATGTGTAACGTCTCGAAAAAATCCGTATAAAGACTCGAGTACTACCTTAGGCAGAAATCACTAAAGACCAAATCCTTTAAAAATTAGGCGAGAATTAACTTAGTGTTAAACTAGATTAGCTGTAAAATTAGCACTAATCACTTTAAATACGATCTATAAGACCCAAAATGTGAAGAATCATTAACGCTACATTACCCTGAAACTTAGGATCCATCTTAAAACCCATCTGCTCTCAGGAGCACATTGAAACTCCGTATCGAACCTACACCGTACGTCGAAAGTCCGATTACTACAAAACTATAAGGTTATGACCGCTTTGCTGGACTTGACAACCACCTCGAAAATCAAGTCCTAATAGCATCCAGAAACACACAACTTAAGTCCGAAGCGAAGTGTGTGAGAAACGTAAATATCTTTCGGAAATGAATTAAAACTTAAGTAAATTGAGTCATTTATTTACTGGCCAAAACTAAGGACTCAGACCATCGAAATCTGACCCAATTACACCCTTAGATAAGGAAAATTGTCCAACACATGTCAGTGCATTTGTGACCTTGATCGAGTGCCGGTGACCATTAAACTGAAACTGGTCCGCCACGGTCGATCTGCAAACCCGATCGGACCAAAAACTTATCCTAACATAGATCCAATGTCAGGGAGCTTAAGTCCGACCGCATGTAGGAAAGGGGCCTCCAAAACAGCTCTGTTGGACCAAAACAGCCAACTATTGGCTATAACCTAAGTATACCATAGCCCTAGGACCATTCCCATCAGTTTTGGGCTTATATAAGGGCCTTAAACCCTCTCTCTCCCTCCACATATAAATTTCTAAACCCTAGAGAGAGAAGAGAGAAGGAAATAGAGAAAGTGAGAGTGAGAGTTGGAGTTGTTCATGGGATTCGATCCTTGCTACTCCTCGTGCTTAACTGTTGCTTCTGTATCGCTATTTCAGTGATTTTGACTCCATACTTGAGTAAGAAATCCTAACTCTAATCTGGTTTAGATATTTAAATAGAGAAAATGATGAAATAGCTAACCTATTTCATGTTATATGTTGTCGTTGTGCCGTACATAGAGACTTAAAGTTTAAACTGAGTTCGTTACGAGTCTACCGGCGAAAGGTGCGGACTATAGATGTTTAGGTTATGGTTTTTAAGGCTTTTAATGTCAGTAATGATTTATGACTGACCTGATTGCTATCAACGTGCCTAGTTTTGATGTTTTCCGTCTATTACACATATATATAAACTATGTTGATTTTAATGTATTCCATGTGTATGTTGAAATATTTGAATGAGTATGGAATTAGGATTTATTCTTGCCATGTTTATTGACTGAGAATGCATGATTGTTGTATGTGTGGCAACTCCTTTGTTAAAGGTTTTGCTATATAATGTGTTTTTACTAATTTATTACATGTATGTAATATGTGTAGGCTAAGTGTTTGATAAAATACTTGAATGAGTAAATTCTTGGTGGAATGTATTTAATGAGGGTGTTGAGATAGGATTCTCAAACTCCTTTATATATAGTTACAGTTTCCTTTATATAGCCTATCTTACTAGTACGTGTTTTATGGATGAATTGCCTATGTACGGTAACATGTGTAGTATGTGTTTTGTCAAATTGCTTAAGTAAGGTTTATATTTGATTTTTATTATCATATACTGGCTTTGGATACTACATACGTATACTATTGATTGGAATGTGTTTGGGGCTACGACATACTCCAGGCAATCGGTAATGATTTTTGAGTGGGTGGCCAAGGTCGTTTCGCCACACCAGATAGATAGGTTCAAGGAATCCGAATCGTACGTTACTTGTCGACAGTGGTTAGGCCACACAGAGTGTTTATGCGCTCCATGTCGATCAACTTGACGTATGCTCATACCAATCGAGCTTGTCAAATAACCTGATTGGCCCAATATATGTTCACCATGTATGGATGTTACTGCTTGAATTTAAGGTAGTAAACTCACAAGTGAAAATCCGTTTAACCTTGGTACCACGATCCGCTAAGACTCATGAGCTAAATATGATGGTGTATGGGACACTGTGGTCGAGCTGTCGGCCTACGCTGGGGTGATGAGCTTCCCGGTAGTGACTAGTGAGCAATGCAAACTCATAAACCGAATATGGTAGTGTATGGGACACTGTATTCAAGTTGTCGGCATATGATCAGGTGATGAGCCCATAGTGATCTCGAGTATATACTAGAAACTACGTTGAGGTGATGGGCCTTTCCGTAGTAATTTAGAGTATGAACTAGGCATGCGTTGAGGTGACGAGCCTCCCCATAGTGACCTGGAAACTGCCTATCGTATGTGACTACTATGACTAATGACCCTAGATGGATTAATGTTTGGGTATATGATATAAAGGAAGGTGTCTTAGCTTCCCAATCCTACTGTATTAAAAGGCCTAAATAAGAACTTGGTAATCACGCTCATGCACCACATTGCATATGCCTTTGGCGTTGGAGTTGAGCACAGAGGAAGGGGTGCGTGTTGCGATCGTGAGATGAAGTTCGCAAAGGGAGTGCAGGCGAGGGCATACATCATTAACACATACCATCCTTGCATTAATAAGAGTACTTAGGACCTTATTGTTATACTGCTTTATCATTACCGCTTGATTGAATTGATAATATGTTAACCTTTACTTCATAGTTCTACTGAGTTGATCACTCACTCCCACGTTCTGGGACGGTGTTTTAAACACTAACCAAACTCTGTCTTAGATGTAGATTTTGACACAACGTATGAGGCCAAGCCAGACTTCTACGACGATAAGGAGGAGTTCTAATATATGCAGTTATCAGGCGAGTTTACGTAAGCCGCTCTGATCGACGGGATTATAAGGATATATGATTAGTTGGACAGTCACATTTTGTCATTTTGTATTTTTTTAAGAAAATAAATATGTATTTATTCAACTTAGTAATGTCATCATACTTTGGAGGTTGGGAAACACATCTATGTACGTTATATATCTATCACAGTCTTCCGCTTGTAAAAATTTAACTGTTTCTAGAGTATGATATGCTGTTTGGTATAATCTCACTCAAGTTTAAGGCATTAATACATATAACATTTAATTATCATTATCTATGTTACATAAGTGATGTGCTGGGACTCGAGAGTTGGGCTCCTGCTCGACCCCTGAATTTCAGGGTGTTACATTGTGTTAGATGTTTCTATTCACCATCATTTTGGGTTTAAAGGTCTCTAACGGAACAGTATAATAAAATGATTTCTAAATTATTTAAATAAAAAGAGATAAATTTTTATAACTCTAAAACACTAGAGATGTTTTTGAATAAAGAATCCTAGTAAGCTATATTATAAATTAATCTTGATGAAATGACCACTTGATAGGTGAATAAAAAGTAGAGAACCTGATAAATCCACAGATTGAATTGTTGATGGACTTCATCAACTAGAGGTCCTCGCACAATCTTCAAGGGTACTTACAGTCGAATGAAATTATATTTAAGGTTTAGTAACCTTAAAACCACAAACAAGCTAACCAACACTGGTTTTTAATGGTTTCAATTTTCTCAAGTCATTACTCATCAACTTACGATGAACAAGAAACTAGAAACCAGCTGGATTACTAATCTTGAAGCAGCTGTTTGAGGAGCGCCATTTGGTCGAAATATGTATGTGCTAGAGGCCTTGAAAATCAGCATACACATGACAATAAACAGTTACTACAAGTAGTAAAATTTTGTATTTGTAATGATTTACACATGACAATAAACGATAATTGTAGCTTGTTGCAAAAATGTTGACTATTTGCAATGATTTACAATATTGTTACAAATACTCTACCATTTCGCAATGAAACTACATTCTTCGCAAAAAGTATAATTTAGTATTTTTTCCAATGAGTTTAACTAGTCATTGCAAAAAGAACTGTGGAAAAAAATCTAATGCTATATTTTCACAACGAGCTTAACCAATCGTCGCAAAAACTACTGTTCGCGATAAATTTTGAGTCGTCGTAATTTATTTATTTTTGCGACACCTAATTTGTCATAAAAAGTGCCTATTAGCGACGACTAGTTAAGCTCGTTGTGAAAAATTCATACAACAAGTTTTTGTGACAAGTTTTGTGATGACAATTGAAGCCCTTTGCAAAAAAGTTAACTATTAGCGATGATTCAAACTGCCATCATAAATAATCTATTTTTTTACGACAACTTAAAATATCATTGTAAAAAAATAACTTTTTGTGATGAAATTAGACTCGTCCCTAAAAAAATTATTGCAAAAAGTCTAATTTATTATAGTGTTATGCTTTCTGCAGCATTGTACTCACTAGCACTTAAAGAGTTAAATCAAATCTAAACTAAGATAAACGTCCATGAGGCCCTAAGTTGTATGGGAAAGTTATGTTGGATTGGAGTGAGGCCCTGAGCTCTTTTTTCTCTGTTGGATTTATAGGCTTTCAGAAGTGGTGGCTTGCATACAATCTTCATGGTCTTTAGGATTAATCAACTACTCAATTAATAGACGCAATGATTACACTTTTATCTTAAGACGATTCTTCATGATCTTTGTGCTTCCCCAATCATATTCTATCATGGGTTATGGAAGATCGTCGCCTTAGCTAGTCGCTCGGTAATGCACAAAACTCTTAAGCTTTTACACAAGTGTGGCCTTTTACATCTTGCCACATGTATGATACAATATCTTCTTTAGCAAGTTACATGGTTGTGTTTACTATTTCAAGCCATAAAACATATCTTCTTTAGCAAGTTACGTATTTTAAGCCATTATCTTAACTGTAGCCATTCACATCTTACCATGCGTAGAAGGGAATAATGCATTTATTGCTCATTTTCATTTATTACTCATTTACTTTATTATTCCTTTGTATTTTTTTACTCATTTGAAGATTTGGTTTTAGTCATTACTTCACTATATTTTATTTTTAAAATTTGAATTATAATTTTATCATGTGTATGTGGTGGCTACCTTTTCTCATCCATTTAGCTTCTCACAATCTTCCTTCATTCGTAGAGTCATTGTCCTTCACGATTGATTTTGTCATTTTTAACGCATTTTCACTGTTTTAACGATCATAATGATTTTTTTAATTGAAATATTATTGTCATACGGCATCTTCTCAGTCGTCTGATCTAATAATATCAAATCGGGTGTAAACATTGCATCCCCCCACATCTTTTTTCATTTGTAGAAAGTCAAGAGATGTTGAATCATGCTGGCGGCTCTACATTGTAGCTCCCGATTACTTTCATGATTACTTTTCATAATTTTTCATTTCAAAATCGCTTATCAATTATGATAGAATTACCCACAGATGGCTGGTTATCGGCCCGAATTATTTGATATGATTATACAACCACTTATGGATCTTGAGCCGCTAGATTCACCAATGAAAGAACTAGTGGCATATGATCTTGCCTCCCAACCCCCACACCCCTTAGGATTCTCATTATAAATGGCGTTTTAGTCAAAATGACCGTTGGGTTAACTATTTCAACTAGTGAGTCGGCCATTTTAGCCCCATTTTTTTTTTCGCTACTAACTTGAGGTGGTAAAATTCTGATTTCAAAAAATTTGATCTAATCGGCTGTTTAGATTTTCACTATACCTATTGTCACGTCCAAAATCTGAGAATGGACAACTTCCTTAGTGCTCCAATTCCACCACCTAGTATTTATACACAAAATCCCAAGTTCGGCGCACTACAAGGAATTTTATTTTTTTTTACTGATTTTTATTTTAATATAATACCTGAGCATGATGATTCATGATCACAATATTAAGCAACAGTCTTCATTATAAATTCAGACAACTACAAGTACAATGTTTTCCAAAATGTACAAAACATAGATATTGCCAAAGCAAAAAATATATACGATGAATTCAAAAAGCTAACTCCTCTAAGCTACTCCTACTTCAGAAAAAATGGAAAAAATGAAGGTTTGAGTACACTCATGTGTGTGTGGTGTACAAACATGTAGCAACAATTGAAATATCAAAATATATACTGAAGCATAGTGACAATGTAATGCCGCATGATTCTAAGAAGGAAGGATGCAATGCAAAAGTATGCAAGGTGCATGTAGGCATGCAAGTCATCTTCTAAAAGTCCACCTATCAATACAATTATCATTACTGAAAATTACCGAGGCTTAGTGTCCAAAGCAAGTCTGAAATTGTTGAATATAGACCTCGCATACCCGCCTTGTCAGTGGGAGGCTTATAATCATGCCAATACCCATCGGCACGCTGGTACCAGACCCATTTCAGGGGCTAGTCAAACCTAACTACATTTGCTCCACATATTTAGTTAGGCGTGGCCGAACCTCTTCTCACCTGATTGCGCTGGCGGGAGTCAGGCCTACTATGCGTTTTGACACCAAGTGACCCATGATATCCAACCAGTCTTAATGATGAGGATTGAGGGTACCACTCGAGGTTTAGGAAATTTCACCTAGGGGTCTGGGACTCAGTATAAAGAAATCTAAATTTTTGGTATCCATAATACCAACCACGATACTGCTGTGGTCGTTTCATTGGTACAACCACGATACTGCTGTGGTATTCAATCCATCACACAAAGATGTTATGTAAAATGCAATGACAATTTACAAGCATGCCATGTAGTATAATCGCAATCAAGCAATGTTATGCATCTAAGCCATATATACATCTGAGGCAGCTCCTAATACCAACTGGGTTCCTTTGCCAACCACATCTAACCTCAATCCAGTCTCATCATGAAAAGGATATATGTGTAACATCTGCACCAGGATAAATATAAATTACAATACGATATCAAGTAAGCTTTAGGGACTTCTACCTAGGGACTAAGCCATATATTCTCTTTAGGGACTACAACCCAGGGATCGAGCCTGCTGTCTCTTAGACCATATAACATCCATATGTGCTCCATCATGTGAACCACACACCAACATCATCTCCCACATGCATATGATCTCCGCATGATCACACCATGCACTCCTCATCCACAATGCATGTATACACACACACACACACACACACACACACACACACACACACACACACACACACACACACACACACACATGCATGTAGATGCAATATGCAACACATATCCCAAAAATCATTCGAAAATGATCACGGTGCCAACTAGGAAAAACAATGGTCTAATATGCACTCTCACTTATGATCATGTGGCTACACGAGTGGCCATACATTCCACATCACAAGTGTGCACCAACCGCACAATAGCGCAACTAGTATCAATCCATCACTCGACACTAATCGCACGGCTGAAACCACATACAATGTCACCACAATAAGTTATATATCATACACATGCAAGGGATGCACACATATCATAACATGTTTCAAATGTGCATGTAAAGATCCATATAACTATTTGGACGCTGGGACGTATTGCCAACATATCCATTCACGGTTAAGGGTTAAGTGGTCCACCTCATCATCCCCATGGTAAGTAGGTGCACAAGTGTTGCACCACCATATGGTGCTAGGTGCACTTTTTATGACTCAAGGTAATACATATGGTGGTCTACTTAGTCTTAAGTCCACTTGATCACCCTCCAGGCATGTGAACATAAGCTAACATTACCATACACATACAATCATCACATCCAATCACACATACATCATCATCACCACATGTATCACAACACATATTCACCACACATGTGCCATCACCACATACATAGTTCGATTGTAATCCAACACCTCAACATGTAGTTCATCGTCACACTTGAATGGGTCAATTAGTGGGTCTCTACATCCTAACCTTTTTTGCTTGTTGGTTGACCCATTTGATCTCCACAATCGGTCCATTCATGGACTCAATCATAACGCATTCGCAAGGTCCAAATGCAACTTGGCATACACATCATAATGAGTTTCATGCACTTGCCAAGAGGCCCAAACATAGGCCCAATCCACCTGCCACTAATAGGCCTATAAGGCATTTGCTCAAGGTGGGCCTCAAGGCTAGTGAGCCCACCATTCTAATGCCATAGTGAACACATCATTAGATCTAATAAATCATCTCAAGTTCACATGCCTAAGAGGCTACGCAATTAGTATAGCTCACAAGTCCAAGTGACCACACAATTATCATAAGTACACATCGTCACGTGGTCGCTCAATTATCATAAGTTCATATGATTGAGTGGCCACACAAATATCACTCTAATCGCTATAATTAGAGATTAAGGGTCACATGATTGCTTGTTCTCACTATGCCATAATTCACATGGGTAGGTGGTAATCACTTTATTAAACTTCCCCATTGTCAGGCGACCAATGCCATAATTTCACATGGTTTAGTGGACGTATGATTATTATCATTGTTTAGTGTTTACATTTCAAAACATACAAACATAATTGAAAAATCACAATCCTACATATGAATACAAGGTTACACTTCAATAAGTCTTAGGTGACAACTGCCCCACACTTCACATGGTAATGGACCTAAATTTGATGTCACGTCGTTAAGGGGCCAAGGGCTACATCTTGTCATATTGCATATAGTTGAATGGCCCCTGCTTTCGCCTTACTGATGAGCACAACACAAGGATCATATTCACGTCGCTTTGTACCTAATCAAGGGTCATGTTAAAATCAAGTTTTACAATATGACCTTTATAGCACAATTCATATGATTAGAAAATCGGCACATACAATCCGGTTGTACATGAATTAGGTACCCATACCTATGTCCATAAGCACGTGGTCGACTACCAATGCCACTTGATTTCATATGGTTAGATGGCCTTGTATGCATTTCACAATCGCGCAGTTAAATAGCTAGTACACTACCATTGCGCATGGTTAGGTGGTCACACATACATCATTTGCCCACATGATTAAGGGACTACACACGTATATCGCACCCTCACACCACCATAGTCTACACATTTACTATACTCAAACATGTTTAAGGGTTAAAACACATTGATGTAGAGCGGGTCGCGGACAGTTTCATGGCCAAGATGGATCAGAAAAGGCCCGATCGACGACAAAAGTGATCCTGACTGTTGGACCTTAGATCAGGCGTATCTCGCAATTCGGAATGAGTTATCTGACGTAAAATATATGATTTTGGGGTAGAACGAGCTACTTTAGCCAACCAACACCACTATACCAAGTTGCGCAGCCCGGATTTGCAGGAAACCCCTGGATCGATTGTCATTTCCCTGTTTTATTTTCGTTTTTACTATAAATAGTAAGCCTTAGTTTGATTATAACTCTTCATCCGTTGGGCTTCAGGAGTTGTGTCCAACATGAAAAGTACTTAGAATAATTAGGAGAACGGTTTGGCGAAGCCAAATAGGACACTTACTATTTTTGGCCCAAAACCTTGCGCACTAGTAGACATCACGATCGTCTATAAATAGTAAGTTTTCTGTTTATACTAGGTCGCGGATTCTAGGAGTTTTAGTTGTAGTTTGATTTTGATTTCTCTCATATTGCTTGGTTCCCTTATTTAAAGGGTTGTGAACTCATTTTTATTCATTCATTAATCAATTTCAAATTTTATTAGAATTTATTTCTATTCTCTTGCTTTCTTTTCTCGTGGATTCGAGAAGTCTCTGTAAGGAGTCCAGAGAAGCTCCATGGATTCGGAGTAGTTATCCTTGAGGAAGACGGTGATCGACCTCATCACGTTCATCCCTACGTCACACACGTTACACAATCCTATTACTTAGGATGCCACTCTAGTCATGATTCCATGTGATTAAGGGTTATCCACACATTATATAATTACTTAATTAAGGGTTGAAAGTTAATTCCACAGTTTAATGGCCAACCACACATCACATAATCACATAATGGTGGACTGCACATGCCACATAATTCACACAATTTAGGGCAGCATTCATATCACAAGTTCACATAGCTCAGAGGCCGCATGCACACAATTTTACATATTTCGGCAGTTTCCTTCTTTTTTTTCTTTTTTCTTTTTTTTAAAAAAGATTTTTATAGCTTGTTAGTACACCTCACTGTCAGATCACACTTCACTGTTAGCCACCCCCACTAGTTTTTCATACGAAGACCTCAGTGTTGAAACGAGGTATCTTACATCACACTCTTATATGGCTTATGCCACATATTCAGCGCATATGCACATGATTTAGGGCTATCCACATCATTCATGATCCATGATTTGCAGCCACCTAAACGTCAAAATTTTCACTCCAAAACACCACAAATCCACACCACGAGATAGGCCACCGGAAGTAAAATTAGCCCAGAAATAAAGGAATTCACCTAATTTAGATGGGCCACCCGAAATCACAATCTCCCATCACTACAAGAAAAAGGATATTTAGCGGCGCTTTTAAGCGCCGCTAGAATCCTAGAAAATGCCGGTGTTTCGCGGCGCTTGGGGGTGTCGCTAAAAGATTTAGCGGCGCTAGTATATTTTCCGCGGCGCTTGTCTGAGCGTCGCCAACTATATAGTGTTTTCTTACAGAGCGCCGCCAAAGTAAAAAATCGCTGCCAGAAGTCTCTCCCAGCGCCGCTATATGTATTTTCATTAACACTTTTTCACGGAAAAGCGCCGCGAGAGTCCACCAAAGCGCCGGTAACATTTGTGGAGATTTGAAAGGTCCCAACAGACCAATAATATTTTTTTATTATATATAATTCAATTGAAACCTGTATTTTTTTAATATTTGACATATAAAAAATAATGCAATACAATTAAAACAATAATAACCAGGAATAGAACATACCTTACAAATATTTTCTATGCTTAATCCACCTTTACCCACTGCATGGGCCAGAATGACAATCTCCAGGGTTGAAGGCAGTCTGTACAAATGAAAATATACAAAGAGCAGGCTCAGATAAAAATTAAAATACCCAAATAACTAGCCTGAAGCAGAGGCAAAACTCTAAGATATGAAAAACAAACCCTTCATATGGCTCTGAAGAATATGAAGGAATAGATCCATAGCCGTTCTCCCCAACCTTCATTTAAAGAAAAAACAAAAGGAGATGAGTTACCTACATAGGGAAAGATGTTGCATTTTTGAATGCATAAACCTTCATTTAAAGCAAAAAAAAGAAGGGGGGTTTTAGTAACTGAGGGAAGACATTGCATTTTGAATACATGAAATGATTCAGCCCAAACCCAACTTTGATTCAAAGGCATGGCTCTAGATCATTTGGTTTTTATGATTTCGGACATATGGAGTATCCACAGTTAGGTATAATAGATGAACGGTTTGGATCTCATACACACGTGCCTTACGTACCTGACATAACTAAGATATTAGCATCTAGCACTAGATACTTGATGATTCATACAACAATGAAGCACTTTGGCATCTGCAAAAAACAAAATGACAAGTGGAATTCTGCATATTACTGGTTTGTATTGGAACAAATAACCAACCAAATGGACTATAAAATGAAAATTAAAGAATGAAACACAATGAAAGAATAAATTTTCATTAGTTAGATGTTAAAACTTACAATTTCCCAAACAATCTTAATTTGAGGCCTTGCCCCATCTGTGATATACAAAACTCTGACATCTAGTTTCACGGTGTTTTTCCTGTTGAATACGGGTCATTACTCTGTTTTAGGAAAACCATAGCTTGTTGGGCCACTATTCAGGTGGATAACACAAATCACCTCAATTTCAGGATATGGCCCATCCATATGGTGTAGCACAAATTCAATGGCCATGATCACCATATGTTAGTGCCACATGTGACATATGTTTCGGTAGGCGCATCAGGGAACTCCATGACGTGTATGGCACAACAATGTTCCTCTAGTGAAAATTAACAGAGAACTAATAACATCTTTACCTCAACTGATTTAAGGAAATGCAACAGTGCTTTATTTCCATGAACAGTAGCAATCCTAAGCGTCCATTTCACATATCTAATCTTCCCTGCAATGTGAATGAGACGGCATCAAATAAAAAAATCAAATCAGTAGTAAGATACAGACCTTACAAGCTCCCGGAGAAATACTTCCTTATGGCTATACAGACACTGAAATATCAAGTCCAAAAGGTGGTTGACCTGCATAATTAAGAAACCATGAGAACAATCAATCAGACGTAACAGGCCATCCTGATGGATGTGGGGCTAGAAAGAAGAAAAAATATTACAGGTTTATATATTTTTGATATACACTTGATTTGTATCCTTCCACTTTTGGTAATTACATATTGAGGAGACCCAAATTGGATTTGTTAACTGCCTTAACCATTTAAAAAGATCCCAAAGATCTCAAAGCTGGATCACATTCAAGATCTCAAAGCTGATTGAAGCAGGGGCTCCTCTTGTAGAAAGAAAAGAAAATAAAAGTGCACCCAAGAATTCCAGCCCTACTTGTAGAAACAGGAAACTATTGCAGTGAGAAAAGATGATAGCAGTGCAGCCCAACAAAAGCATCAGATACTTGTGAGTTTGGGTGTGAAACCATCCGCTTCAGATACTTGTGGCACTCTTAAAATGGTTATTCCTATAATGCACATCCATTACATCAGTTGCAGGCTTGCACATGTTATTACCTTAACATCATAGGAAAGTGCTTAAATAAGTACACTTTTAGATGTGTGAATTAATTCAGCATGCAATGAAAACCAAGTCATCCATTCTCCATTCAATTTTGTAGAAGAGCTTTGCTTAAGCACAAAACACGTGTACAAGGTAACCCATATAACCACAACAAACTATGTTGACCTGGAAAACATGAGAAATAGCTTATCCATCCATCAGGTGGGTCCAACTGTGTCCCAAAAATGTGTCAAATCTGCTCATCAGACTAACAAATGCAGGGTCTAAAGGAACTTGGCAAAGTTTTCAATAGCCATCCTTCATCTCAAACACTTGGTCCACCTAATGAGTGGACCAGCATGAGTTTTGGGATAGGGAATTTACATTGTGGGACCCACCAGATTGACAGATCAGATATTGCATGCACCTGCCAGCTAGGTGCATATTGTGGCATGTAAATGGGTTGCCTCATACAAGTGCATGGAATTAACACCTCTCTTTGTAGAATAAGACCGAATATAGTTTCCTTATATTTGGCAAGTTCAAAATAGTGGAATGCATTGTATCATATCAGGAATGCATCAGGACAAGTTCATCCAATGAAATGATACAAACAGATGTAACATGAAATAGTGTATAAAAAAAAACCGTGTCATCCCTATATTCACACCTAATAATTTAGTGGAGTTTGAAATCATATTGAGGACAACAATATCAGAAAGTGTCGTATTGGGAATGTATTGTGAGAAATTCATCCAGCGATGCAATACATTCAAACAACATTTTGAACCTTGATATTTTAAGGAAACAGACACAATTAACAACTTAAGGAGATGAGAAAGCCAGATTGAAGTTGCACAAAAAGCCAAGAAAAACTGCAAGACAAAATAAGAACTGTTCTGTAGAAAATATTTATCATCAAGAGACACCAAAAGTTGTAGAATGGGTCCGAATTCTGAAGTTTAATTGACGTCTCTCATGTCGACTTCATAATCTTCCAGACATCAAGCACCAGTTTCACAACAGATGTTCTGCACTAAATCTGCAACAGTGCATCTTCGAAGCATATCATCTTTTCTTTTTAAAGGATATCTTTGAAGCATATCATCAAGTTACATGGAGTACAGATCCACTACAAAAGGGAAAGGATCCCATTCTAGAACCATATATCTAAGTTAGTTATCATGCACTCTATTTGAATGCATGTATGAGATCCAAACCGTCCATTTGCTGGACCCTATCATGAAAAATCCATGCCTCAAAATCACATCAATTGGGATGGTCTAAGTCACCATTTGGAGGACCTTTTTCTATTACATGATCATGACCTAGCACAACAATGAAGCACTTTGGCATTGTCTAGCTAGCAATACAAGGTCAGACATTTAGTGCATGTCAGGCTCAAAAAAACATGACCAGCCACTAACCTCAAACGAATTCCTATCTATCAATAGAAAGAGAAATGAAAACATCTTTAAAACTATACTCACGGTTTGGCAATCTCCATAATGTCCAATCAAGGGTCGAGTCCCTTCCCTATACCATCTAATACTGCACAGATAAAATTTTCTCTTCTGAGCAAAAAATAATCATATCTTTCAATTGAATATTCCCAACAAAAAAATAGTTAGATGCGTTGAACCTGAAATAAATTTCAGAGGTAAGGGCAATTAGAACACTTAGTATCTGGACTTTTTGAATGTAATGGAGCACATCAAAATGCAATGAAGTTCAACTTCAAAATGCAATGGGGTACATCATGATCATTTAAATGAATGCTTGATACACAGAAAAATTTTAGAGGGAAATAAATTTCAGAGGTAAGGGCAACTAAAAAATATGGCTAGGAAAAGAACCTGAAATAAATTACTTAGCTATAAAAGATAAACATCAATAATTTTTATATGTTGGTGGCAATATTACTATAAACCAAGATTGTATATATACCTGTACAATAATATCTAATGTGTAATTTGTAATTCCATCTCAATGAAAAGAAGCATGGAAGAACAATTCTATTGCTTAGATGATCATGGGTCAAGCATGTCCAAGTCATTGTCATTAAGACTAGCTAGCTCTGTTCATAGATGTCCTATGGTAGATGCAGTAGAGTAACTCCCTGTTCACTATCAGTTTCTTAAGTCTTTCTAACATTACGCTAAGGAATCAAGTCTTTTTAATGTGAGGTGCATCATCATCATATCAAACTTAAATTAATTAAATGGAAAATGCCAGTCATACGCTTATATTTGCAGTATGGTTACAGTTATCCTGACAATCTGGCAGAGTGGTGGACGATGCACAGACAGAAATTAGTTACAAGTTGCATACGCTGTATACAATTAATTCAAATTAAGCTAGCCAAATTATGGGTTCCTGTTTCGATGTATCACGAACCACAAATCAAGATTATTTGTTATCTATGAATATTAGATTGGTGGATACTAATTGGGTGGTTAAAAATAAAAATAAAAATGTTCAATGGTCCTGTTATCTATGAATAAAAATGTTCAATATCAATTTTACAGAATGATACATTAGGCGCTTTCTTATATTCTCTAATGTGGAAGGTTGGGCAATTTAAGTGAGTTGAAATTTTAGGGGTAGTTTGCAATTTCGTGGTTAGTTGGCTTTATAATTTTGGATTGTAGGATTTCACAAGTCCTTAGGACTAGAAATTAGAAATATATCAGGTTCCTATTTGGGTTGCAGAAGGTTTTTCTAAGTCCATCAATATTTACCTTCAATGTACTACTTTCATCGGGAAATGCCACTATGGTTTGAAGAGGCAATTTAAGTTGCACATGCGTGAGATCCAGGCTATTCATTATGTGCAGCCCACTAGGTCCATGATCTCCTGATCTTCCCTAGCTCTGGGGATTTCACTTTTGGAGAAGAGAATGTAAATGTTATGCACTACAGTCTTGACATCAAACCGTCCGAAATCCACTTCGGCTCTTCCAGGCTCCTGTAAAAATAAGCGTATCAACAATATTGACATGAGTAGATGGGTTTTTCAAGGTTGAAAACGAAGCAAGATCTTAAATAGTACATATTCCTTCTCCAGCTGAATTACCAAAGTGCCCATGGAGCATGGAGAGTCACAATCCTTGCTAATTGTTCATGAAAGGTTGCCATTTTACTTGACTGTAGAAAGGGTACTTTGAAAGATTACAACCCTCAATTTTAAGGTGTAAAAAGTTGAAACCCATGGAATTTCTAACAGCTACATTACAGAGAAATTCCGATTTGCTTCTGTTGGAAGCAATCAATGCGTTAAAGGTGATAAGCATCATTTGCCTTAGTTTGGTGAAATCTGCACAAGTGCTTCCACTTTTTTTTTCTTTTTCTTTTTTTTTTTTTCGAATTCAATTTCAGTATGGCTGATGTTGTGTGCAGCTTTAATTTTCTCTAGCAGATTTCAGATCCAACAATTAGCATAGCATATTTCATTCAGTACCAATTCCTCCCAAGATGGCACAATAAAAGGGAAACTACATTACCTGCCACCTCGATACGTAGAAGCCTTTGGGGAGATCTTTGCTGACGGTTTTGGAACCAGGAAGGATAAATGGCACACCTAATGTTATGAATCCCAGCAACCTCTCTGGATGAAGGACAGCGAATAGCGAAGTGGTAAAGACTCCAAAATCCTTCGAGACAAGGAAAGTCTTCCACACCATCATCACCAAGAAATCAGCATGTTAATGATTCTTGAGTAAGAAAAGAAAGAAAGGAAGTAAACAATTATAGCATAAGCAATTAACTTTGGAGTTGAGTAGCATAGTTTAAAATTCAAAACTCATATCAAATGTATTTTTCTTTCTAGATTCTTCATTTCTTTTGACATGTACTTATCTTTCTTTGATTTCCATATTGAAAGAACGTAAAAGAGGTGGAAGAAGAAGAAGAAAAGTCATAATCATCATCGTCATCTTAGCCATTTCTCCTAGCGATTTCAGGTTGCCTTTTTAAGTGGTAGATTGGCAAGAGTTCTAAAAACGTCCCTGCCCACCAGACATTACCTTCCATCACTAATTGATTCATGTCTGTCACTAATTTGATGACAGGGCATTTGAGTACCTTATGAGAGTCTGTCATTGTTAATTCAACAGTTCAACTCCTGAGCTGACTGATTACATTGGTACAAGTAAAACTTAAAACTAATACTGAAAGCAGTATTTATTTATTTTATTTTTTTCCTATTTTCTTCCCTTCTTTCTCTGATGTATATATGCTCTATCTTTCTATATGTTTTGTGTTATTTTAAAAGGAAATACAGAAGCAGGAAGGAGACTGAAGTGGCATATGCAGAAGGACAGAGAAGTTTACAATTTCTACAGTCATCTTTTCATTTCTCTGATATTCCATTATATTAAAGACGTTCTATACTAAGATTTGATTCAAAACTCAAAAAATCACAAAGCAACCATATTTTTCTGAATTAAAATTCCTCATGTTTGAAGTAACCTTGGATTCGAGCCTGTCTTTTTAATGAAATTCCTTCGATGCATTAAAAACAAAACAAAAAAAGAAAGAAAGAGACGTAATTTCTGTAGCTATCAGACACCTTTTGGATGTCAAAGGAATAAGAATCCATGTAAGTATCCTTGCTAACAAAGGAATGAGAATAACTTCACATCATGTTGCATAGAAAATTGGTGTGCCTTCAGTTGGTAACACATTTGAATAACTTCCATTAAAGTTATGTTTGTCCAATGGAATCAATATGACAAAGATACAACAAAGACATTATCTAGTATAAGAAACTTCAACCCCATTCATACAGACATGAAAATTTACAACATTCAGTGAAATGCAGAATAGAGAAATTTTTCCAGGTGATTGGTCTATGGAATAAATTATAAAAAGTACTTACCTCTTTAAACTTGAGTGGATGGGATCCAGTTATGCTGAATAAGAAGCCACAAGCACACTTCGCATCCAGAAGCCTTTCCTTTATATATTGGTATACTTTGCTAAGGAATAGCTTTCTAGCTTGAGGGTTGACACCCTAGCTATGTGCCAAGATAAAGTCAGCTGCCACCAGTGGGAAATATATTAAAATCTCTGGATAAGCAAACATTATCTGCTTTTAGGCAACAACAGGCAATGGAACAATCCACACATTTTATCTTCATACTAAGAGTAGGAATACAATGTTAAGTAAAAAAACATTTCTAACAAACTTTTACAAGAAAGAAAAGCTCTAGAATATGATATCTTAAAGTCAAATAAAAGACGTCAATTGGTATTCTTTTATCCCAGTACTTTGACCGGTGCTGGACAGCTTTTGCTGAAGCAAGCCTTAGACGGGCCTTGTCCATAGTACTGCAAGATGAGAAAATCCTCAGGTATAATGCTACTGTCAGCTACTTAAAACAAGAGATTTAATTCATATGCGAAGGATAAATGTAAAATGAAGGCAAGGATGCCCATCGCCAAGAGATGAAAAAGTTTGTCATGTTAGTAAGGCCTACAATACCTTGATTTTATATTCTTTGAAATCTCTCCAAAAGAAAGTATGTTTTTTAGGATTTCCTAAGGTTTTCTATCCCTAGTGGCAGATGAGCATGTTAAGAGATAAAAAGCTTTTCACCAAGGTTTTATGCCAAATATCTGCTATGCAAAACCAAAGAGAAAAACAATGAAGAGTAACAAATTGGGGATATTAGCAGTGAAAACAAACTTTACATGGTAACTGGATTGCAGAAAATCATTATAAAAAATTTAGGGAATTAGTTCTTACATGTGTATGACCTGGCCTGGTTGATTCCGGAGACTCCCATGTCAAATAATCTGGTTTGAAAACTATGCATTAGACCATGTTGCATTCCCAAGTATATACAATGACGAAGATCGCCAATTCTAACAATGCAGCCATGACACCAAATGAATAATAGATATCTAGACATAACCCACCAAGATTATCAGTTTTTCACTGTATTGAAAAGGAGCAGGGGTGTAAGTCTTGGACATGGTAACTAATGGGTACAAAGGCACAATGATCTAGAGAAATTTTGTACTCACAATCTCATCTACATCATTAGAGAAAAATGATAAATATGTATTAAACAAGAAGGAAACATGCATAAAAGATGAATCTATAAATACTAACAAGAACAATTTCGCATTTTCTTTATTGTTCAAGACATTCGCATGATGTTACTTAGATGCATGCATGGGTGCTAAGCATCGAAATCTCTCCATGTGTTAGTGTAACATCCCGAAAATCGAGGGTCGAGCATAAACTCCACTCCCGAGTTCCAGAACATCACTTATGCAACATTTTCAATGATGGATGAATGTCGGTTGTGATAGTGCATAAAACATGAAGTGGATTAAGCCAAAATAGCATATCATACTCCAGAGACAATTAAATTAGCAAACGGAAGAATGTGATAGATATATAAAATATATAAATGATTGTAAGTTTCCAGAGTGTGAACATGTTACCAGGTTAACTAATTACATGTATACTCCAAAATAAAAAGAAAAGAATATACATGAGTGTGTAAATAAAAGGCAAACCGCCAAGTGTATTGGCATCTAATCAGTAACCCTGTAAACCCGTCGATCAGAACCAGCATATAGGAGAAATCCTCCTCATCATCAAACAAGTCCGGCTCCGCTTCACAAGCAGCGCCATCACCTGAAACTAAAATAAGGACTGGTTGGTGTGCGCAACACCGTCCCGTAACGTGGTAGTGAGTAGCTAACTCAGTGGAATCATAGAGCAAAGGTTAACATGTTATCAAATCAATCAAACGATAATGATAAAGCAAGCAATCAAACATTCCTAAATACTGTGATTAATGCAAGGATGAAATGACATGATGGATGCCCTCACCGACATACTCTCTCATACGACACCATCTTACGTCTGCGGCATGCTTTCTTCCCTCAGTGCTCCACATCTTCCAAGCACATGCAGTGCGATATGAATATGATTACCGAGTTGTTATTAGTCTTTTTCATACAGCAGGATTGGAAAACTAGGGTACCTCCCTTATATCAATACCCAAACAATGATCCATTCTAGGGTCGTCAGTCCTAACATATCTCATACGAAGTACGGATCTAGATCACTGCAAGGGCTGTCAGGGCTGTTGCACGCACTCGTTGCACTGCTCCCCCATCACCTTATCAATACAGGCTTAGTTTATATCCTTAAGACTGCATCAGGACTCGTCGCCCCCATGCGGTGTTAGGATAAACTCAAGGTCACTACAAAGGGCTGTCAGGGCTGTTGCTCGCACTCGTTGCTCCACTCCCCCATCACTTTATCAATGTAGGCCGACAACAAGAATATAGTGTCTCATACCACCATAATCTGCTTAGAATAGGGTGCTCACTGGTCACTACGGGGAGATTTGTGGCCCTAGCATAGGCCGACAGCTCGACCACGATGTCCCATACTACCATGCCAGGCTCATGAGTCTTAGGGGATCGAGGTACCAAGGTTAGAAGGGCTTTCCAATAGTAAGGTTGGTACCTTGGGCTCAAACAGTTATAACGCATACAAGGTGAACATACAATGGTCAGTCGGGTTACTTGATGAGTCCGACTAGTGCGAACACACGTTGAATCGACCGACATGAAGTGCACAAACACTTCGTGTGGCCTAGCCACTGCCGACGACTCTAGTACGACTCGGATTCATCACACACATCCTTCGTGGTGAATAAAATCCAACCACGAATTCTAAACTGTTGCCGACTGCCTGGACTAGAGTATAGCCCCAAGCACATGTAATGTGAATCAATAATCATATGAGAGAGACAGAATTGAAATACAAATAATTCCAGCATGTTATCAGCATGTTATAACGTACATCATAAGTAGTTAACCATACACGAGTATTTCACGCCCAAGGTAATCAATTCAAATACAACAAGCATGGAGGAAATCATGTGCATCATCAAAGTAATTGAGAATCCAGTCTCAACGCTAATCTACAACACCATTTACTCAATACTTACTAATACATACATTTATACAAACACTTAGACTACTCAACTCCAACGTACTTGACGTATGTTGATTCCAACATATAATATGACAAATCCTTATGTCAAGGAGTTGTCTAATACACAACAATCATGTTCTTACATTCAAAACATATGGCAGGCATAAATCATATTGATTTAGGCATTTCAACAAACACTTAGTCTACACACATTAGTCTACATAGCATATGTCGACCAATATGTGCATTAGGGCGAATCTCTTCGCCAAACAGATCATACACGTATAACTAGTATAGGTACACAGTAAATACTCATGGCAATCATACCAGCAAAATACGTACGTATACCGTATTTCCTACAAATATTCAAAATACCCTAAATCTCATATTCTTCGTACGTATTCGAATTGAAAATGGGACAGCATGTTCTACATGTCAAACAACATCCTTATCAGCAATCTACCATTAAACGGCATTGAAAGCTTTGAAAACAGGTAATCTAAGCGTCTAAAATCCGCACCTTACGCCATAAGAGTGTAATGAATCGAATAGGAACTCTACGTCGTCGTCAACGACTGATTGGCAACCTACAACACAAGGTAAGTCAGCTACTTCGCTCCTTGGATAAATAGAATCCCTAAAACAGGTTAGGGTTAGGGTTTTCTTACTTAGAACGGAGTTGGAATCACCAGAATAGCGATGCAGGTGGATGGATTTGGCATATGGACAGCAGGGAAGAATCTCAGGAGAAAGCTCCAACTTCTCCCTCACTTTCTCTCTCTTTTCTCTCCTCTCTCCTAGGATTTTCTCCAAATTCGTATGGGTTAGAAGGATAAGGGTTTAAGGCCCTTTTATAAGCTCAAACATAACCAAAACAGACTCCAAGTCAAGGTATACTTGGATTACAGCCAAATCGGGTCTTTCCCGATCCAAAAGAACATTTCTGGAGGTCCCCTAACTAAATATGGTCGGACTTAAGCTCATGAATGTTGGATCCTGATCACATTAAGTTTTCAGCCCGATAGTGTTCCCAGATCGCACGTGGCGGACCAATTTCAATTCAGCGGTCACTGAGACTCGATCAGGGATTCCAAGTACACTAACCTGAGTGGGAAATGTTCCCTGATCCGAGGATGTATTTGAGTCAGATTCCGACGGTCTGAATGCTTAAACTTAACCCACAAGCGAAACGTGTCAGATTTATTTAAATCACATTTAATTTATAAAGAATTTCACTCTTTCTCACACTCCTTGCTCCAGGCCCAATGAAATAGCCTCAGAACATCAGTTGGGCTTGACTTTCGAAATGATTGTCAAGTCCAACTAGGCGGTCATAATGGTCTAAGATTATAGATATCGGACTTTCGACGCGCGGATACATTGGGCCTTAGAAAAATTTTAATGGTAGATATCCAATCACTATTGTTTTCCTATAGTGGTCCACCTGATTTTATATTTCTATCATTTTTGGTATAAAGCGCTAAAATGATTTTATTTTTTTAAATGGATAAATGGAATGGATGCAACACATGCATCATAGTGGGCTCAAATAAGTGCCCCATGTTAAAAGTTGGGGTGGAAATCTTTCTTGCAAAAGATATTTTGGATTAAGGCCCATGTTAAAAGTTGGGGTGAAAATCTTTCTTGCAAAAGATATTTTTGAATTAAAAAAATAATAATCACGGAGTGCCTTCATTTCCCATTAAGCTAGACTCCCATCATAGAATTTTCAACGTAAAATGGTGGTGCGCTTTTATTTTATGTGTTAACAAACACCGTTAAACATGGAACATTTTTCAAAATCTGCATTAAGTATAAAAATTCAGTGTTAACAAACATGCCGAAAGTGTTCTTTTATATGATCAATGATTAAATTTAGTAAGGGTCATCAGCGTGATTTTATTTGACCAAATAAAAATAAATAGGAGTTGTTTGTAAATAGCAGAACGAAGGGCGTTATTTCATCTACCGGAAAAGAGAAGAGTGCAATAGGTTTTTTTTTAAAAATAAAAATAAAAACAAAAAACTCAAAAAAATAATAGCGGGTAGAGAACAAACAGGAGATGAGAAGAGGCGCCTTCTCTACGACGTCAGCGCACTACAGCTGTCTCATACTGTGGCGGGCCCCGAACATTCCCAATCCCGGGCGCATTCAACGGGCTGAGGCGGGCCCACTGCGCGGCGTCTACCGACCGTATCCTTCTCAGACGAATGAGGTTCAGCCACTTGTAAGTCCATTTCCAATTCCAGCTCAGCATCGCCGCCCCAGGACGACGATCGTCGACCCGACGCAAAATTCTTCAACCCCACCAAACCCGGCGCCTGGACGGTTGCTTGTATCTGAACTAAACCTGCCGGAATATTCTTGTTATTCTTAGAAGAAGAATTTTCTTCCTCTCGATCCTGTGGCTTTCCATGGCAACGGATGACTGTCAGAAAACTAGCCCAGAAACCGAACCTTCGCGGCGGGGGTTTCACGGAAGCGGCGTTTCTCTTATTATCTTTTGGACGGATCCGCCCAATGCAGGAGACCTTTGGAGATGCAGGCTCACTCTCCGGCAGGGTTGGTTTTGGTACCGATCTCGGGAAGAAACGGACGGTGGTAGGCTGGCAGTTACGGCGCGTGGTGTGAGAGAGTTGACAGGAATCAGGCCGCTTTGGGAGGCCGATGATGGATGATGCTTTTGATTTCAAATTGATTGGTATTGGCTTGAGATTGCCAGAATTTGAATTCCCTTTGGTTGATTGTTTCCTTTCGTAGTATGCGTTTCTGTCAACCCAATCGATCTCGTCTTCGATTCGGAGTCGAAATGAATCAACAGGAATATCAGGCGGTGGATCCGGGATATCTGGTCTCTCATGGCCGTCGTCATTCAGGGTTGTTTCGCAGATGATCTTATGGTCAAAATCGACCTGTGGCATCGGAATCTAAGAGAGAGAGAGAGAGAGGAGAGGTTTCTGCAAAGAGAGATAAAAAAGAAGAAGAAAAACTTTTTTTTTTTTTTTTTTTTTCTTTTAAAGGTCGAGAATTTATATTGGAAGGTGGTAGCGGTACTTCTAGAATATAAACTCCACGCGCTTTGTCTCCCGCTCCCACTTTTCAGGCGGCGCACGCTCCCATACAAACCAATCTCTTTTCACCTGCTGAGGTAGATTATGGGACAAGCTCTGTTGTTCTCCGTTGGAGGTTGTGGCTCGTGGTGCGTATGGTCGGATGTTTTAGGCAAGATCCGACAGCAACGGGTAAATGGTAATCATGTGCCAAGCGCGGTTTTTCCGTGAGGCGCACATTATATACAACGTACAGTAATTTTTATTTTTATTTTTATTTTTTCGGAAGTTAGCTTATTAGTACAGTTTATTAATGACTATGGGCGTGCTTGCGCGGTGGGAATAGAAGCGATTCGGTGGGATGGGATTCAAAAAACATAATTATTATTGTCGTTGTTGCCATATGATAAGATTAATGCCATGTTTTGTTGATAATGTGGTGGTACATTGAATGGATATACCCACTATCATTTGAAATCATCGAGAATAACACGTGTTATATCTAAACTGTTTATTTATTTTATAATCTCATTTTATGGCATGGACCTAAAAATGAGGTAGATTTAAAACTTATGTAGCCCCAAATAAGTTTTCAATGGTAAGTATTCAATCCCCGTTGCTTTCTATGGTGGGGTCCACTTGAGCTTTAGATTTACCTGATTTTTTGGCTCATGCTCTAAAATAATCTCAAAAAATGGGTGGACGGTGCAGATATAGCCCACACATCATGGTGGGACCTGAACACCTTGCAAACATTGAGTAAAATTGGCATGGGACCCAATGCAATTCCATCTAATCTAATTCCAAGCTTTTCCATTCTTCCCAAACATGGAGTGAAATTGGCACACGACCGGATGAATCCCATCCCACCTAATCCCTTCTAATCCCAATGCCCGAACACGCACTAAATCTTTTAAAAGTTGGGATGCTCGTGTAATTTCTGCGTAAAAATTAGTAACTGTTAGGACTATATTATCGAGAAAAAGATTATGATTTGAAGTAACTGTGAGTTTACATCTGACACTAAATGATACAGCCATATATGCAGTTATTCTCGCAACTTTGTTAGTAAAGTTATAAGAGATTCGAAGCAAATGATTCTAGAATCAATATATATATATATATATATATAAAAAAAAAAAAAAACAACTATCAGTTAAAACAATTCAATTTCAACACAACATTGTACATTCAATCCTTCGGGATAGTTATTATCTCCATCACTCATCAACGTGGAACTCTTAACTTATAGGAGTAGCTCAATCCATCCATACTATACACTGAATTCACTTAGTTATGGTTGTAATTCTCTTTCATATGCGCATGCGTGCTGAGTCAAAAGGAATATTGTAGTCTTAGAAATTATCCACTTACGCTCACATGCTGAGTTGACAGTAGTCTATAGCCTTGGCACTACCTGTTCCCTTGCTCATCAACACGCTGCTCGATGAAGTACCCCATTGTTCTCGTGTTCAACCATACACTTGTTGCACTCTTGAAAGTCATTGGTTTTCAAGGTAAAAAAGGGCTCATTGGAGGGAGAGCACTATCCTCCGCAAATAACTTGTTAAACACACTTAATAGTTGGTAGAATAGACAATTGGTCTGCCCACATTTACTTATTGTCGCTTTATCTCAACGCCATGGATCATTGGTGTTCAATTTGAATCGGATCGTAAATTGGTTCTGACATGACTAAAATCCACACATGCGCACCATGTGACTGAATTCTAGACCAACACCATATTTTGGCACACCCAATGGAAGGAGTGTCTATTGTTATCGTTCCATTTACAAATAGTAGTAATATTGAAGAACAAGAATTCCATCAGGCTACGAAAGCACTTCCGATACAAGTCGATTCTGAAGTTCTAGATCTCTTACCTTTTTCCATCCCGGAGTTTGGATATCACCTAACACTAATTCCCTAGAGCGTGTAATTGGGATATAAGGTAGCATGCATACAAGCCTACAAAAATTGGCCGAATAACCTAAGGTTCAAGCTGAAGCTTTCAATAAAATCTTGAGATTTCATAATGAAAGACTCTTAAGAGCTCACTCATACAATATGGAGGGTCCTCCTTATGGAAATGTTCCTAAGGAACCACCGATTCTAACTTCACGCAACGTTTGGCTAGACTAAGGTCCAAGTTGCCAAAATATGCCTCCTCAGGAAAGCATTCGAGGAAATGGCCGTAACGACCGACAAAATGGTTAAAATGATTATGAAGGAATCAATGACATACCCCTTGAGGGTCAGTTCATACTAAATAATGAAACAACTGGGGGGAAGTTTCAGTTATATATGCAACCTCCTCAAATTGTTAAACAAGGACCCCATGACTACAGGGCAGTCGTTTTGCCTCCACAAATAGGCTGGGAAGCATTGATCAACTTCATATAGGAAGTTGCCGACCAATGGCATTGCCAACGAATTAATTGGCATACGTATCTATAACATCCCGTAAATTTAAACGTACTCAAATCCTAGTATATACGTGGGTGTTACTGTCAAAAAACCATACGAGTTCAATTAATTTCCCTTAGGAAGTTAAAGAATACGCCTAATTACTTAAATCTTGTGTCTAGCCTTGTGATCTAATTATCTAAAGCCTAGATCTAGATGATCCATCATTTAGTAATCAAGATAACCATAACCTAATGGAGATCTACCTAAAACCAAAATAATAAGGGATCATATCTTAATTATCTCATGTACATAAACTAAATTGATCTAGTCACTCTATTAGCCTAAGGATCTATGGTTTTGAGTAATTAGGCCTAAATCACCGTTTTCGCTAATTGCGTAAGGGCCAAACAATGAACCTAGCTAGCTAATTCAGACCCTGCACACCATGCACAAGAAATCCTACTACTCGAGTCATTTTAGAAATGTCTGAATTAACCAAACAAGCTCTAAATCGCTCGTGAGTTGACCACTGAACTTGAAGCTATACAAGGACGTTTGTCTTTGTGCCCTTGACGTCCCTTGTAGAATGTACAGTCGAGATCGCATGACGAATCGTTCAACTTAGAGCTACAAGTGAGCACATGAGATGTGTGAGATTTTCTTGAAATCACTCGAATGGTATGTTAATTGATCTCATTTGAACTTATCTGATGTTGAAGCTTTTGCACCGTTAGTTTGTGATCAAATTAAGAGCACTGGCCTTAATTACCATTCTAGGAATATCTCTATAGTTGTGACTCCAATAAACAATTGGCAACCATTGAACTAATCTCATAATCATATATCTCGATCGTTGTGTCCAAATTATAGGGTAATCGTAGCCTTGCGTAAATCACCACTTGGGACAAACATTACATGACATATATCGACCTATGCACTCTATAGTGGGTCCCAACAATTGAAATCCACATATAATAAGGTTATCTAACCAATAGCTTTGTTCCTAGGGTCATTAAACACCTTTCTAAGACCATAAATACCCCCCTCATTGGGTAGCCCCTCCCCTCATATGAATTCGCCATAGGTTTTAGAGAGATAGAGAGAGAGAGAAGGGGGGGGGGAGGGAGATTGTGCTTGAGAAAGAGAGAGATAGTGTTGTGATCTTGACTAATGAAGAAAAATCACTACCTATCTCTCCATCTAATAAAAGTCTATCGAGAATCGAAGGTCAACTTACGCCTAATAATGAAAGTTACACCTTCGATTTATATATTCTCTATTCTTAATCGAAGGTCCTTAAATTTGGTTTAAGGTATAAAAGTTTTCCTTAAAATTCCTAACCCTAACTACAAGTAGATCGACTAATTGCCTACTAAGGTGAGGACCATTTCTTGTAAGTTTCTTTTTATCGTATCAATCTTTGATAGTCTTAGTTAGTGAATCCATGATTCTATTGAGGTTCCATATTTATGAATGATATAATTTATTTATTATCATAACCCTTATTTTATTTGTTGTTGGGTGACAACATGCTCGATGAAATGCCTGAATAATATGAAATTCTAAAATTAAAATACTTTGTGTTGCTTGTTAAGTCACACTTATACGAATTAATTACATTATTGATTGAGGATTTGTATACAGATCCAATTGGCTTACCATGTTGTGTTATTAAATTGCTTCATGCTTAAAATTATGTTTCGGATGAGATGTATCATTATTGTTGTGGATAAAGATATGAAAACTGTTTGAGTAAGTGGACGACTTGACTTTGGTTGGCTATCGTAGGCTTGTTCGACTAACTAAGATAGAACACAGTCGATTGACATCGGCGAATGTCGGTTTGGTCGAGGTTCCCTTAATTTGATAGATAAGTCCCAATCAAAGTTGATTATTAACTAGTCGGAATGAATTTATTACTGTCACACACCTCTTTGGATCTAGTGTACCATAATTTTAATTAGTTTGTAGCCGTCACTTATAGTGTGAAATATAATCTTATGTAAAAAGACTCATGAATCAGGCATGATGGTATGGGACATTATATTCGAGATATCGACCTATGTTGAGTGAGGAACCCCTCATAGTGACCAATGAGCATTAATGGAGGTGATGAGTCTACTATTCTATTATTGGAATTGGGTGAAAAACCTTTCCATATTTGATATTTGGATGACGACCCTTACCATATAGATTTATATACTATTGGACAATATATCGTACCTTTGAAATTATTTATTTATAATTGATATTGGGTGACGAACCTTGATTTAGAATATGGGACATTAGTGATTAGTTACGTCATCCTACTTAAGCCTTGATAATTGTGGTACTCTAATATGCTCAATATATTGTTTGAACTTAGATTAATAAAGGATTAGCTAAAGCATGCATACATGACGTATGAGCATTATCGGGTGTCTACCTGATGATTAAATGCCAATGTACTATTTGAACTACCATCATTCTTAGACATGTATATTTGAGTCCCTAGCTAAGTGAAATCCATTGTTTCGATTAATTGTATTTATTTTGTGATTATTATGATTCCAGTTCACTTCTAAATTTATATACATTGTTTAAGTTAGCTCTTTTATGATTGATTTGATGTAATGAGAAATCACACTTTCACATGATAAAAGTGATACATGAAATGTAAGGAATCGAGTGTCTACTCGACTCCAGAAATTTGGAGATCAGTTAGAATAACCTTTTAAAAGGGTTTGATGGCATATAAAATCGGTGAAGTCTCTAGGAATGTTTCCATGGTAGGCGTTTATATACCCTCTATTCTTTTGTTGTGTAGCCCACTTGAGTCTTAGGCGTCCCTCATTTTTGGCCCATGTCCTAACATGTGCTAGCAAAAATGATGGACAAATTGAATTCACATATATGACATGGTGGATCCCCCAGAGCTTTTATTGAAGGCCCATTATTTTGGACCCTACGGAAGTTTTAGATCAAGCTAATCATTGAGTTTTTCCTTCACCTTAGCGGAAATAACCTTATGAATGGGTTAGATTGGATGTAAACATAATTGTTGGCTCTAAGAATTGTTAGATATGTTAGTAAGTATGGGTATTTTCATCAAATACAAAATAAGGCAAATGGTTTATTTGGCCAATTGATTATATGACCTTTTTTACTAGCTATGAAAAAGAGGGGCTATTTGGAAATAGTAATAAGCTAGGGGATCTTTGACATTGGAACATAATATACGAATTCATATGTCAAAATTCTAATAAAAAAATTTCTAGTATAAGGAAACATGCAACGCATTTTCTTTACTAAATCCAACTAATAAAGTGTCAACTTGAATAATGGTTTCCCTCGATGAAAGTTGATTCTTAAAAGTTATTAGATCATTCAAAATCATGATAAGCATGGACACAAAAAATGTACCTGAATCATTCTAGGAACAATTTTCACTTTGTCCATTTCATTTTGGAAGCCATTTTGATTTTCATATTTAATGAAATGTTGTAGTGTTGTAGTTGTTTTCACATTTCATGTCATCCAAAACATGTTATAATTATTTTACTTTTTTAAAAAAATGATAAATATATAGAACTATTTAAAAAATCACCACAAAAATAATTGAGAAAAATGTTTTAGATCATACTCAATTACAAAATGCATTTTTTAAGACTTTAAGTATTTGTGCAAAAGTTAAGTATTGTTAGCTTTTAAAATGCCCTCATTTAAAAGTGAAGATTTTTTTAAAAAAATTGTATATGCGCGTTGGATCTCTATCCTTAGCGGTTGTTCATGAACCTTAAGTGCAGGATTGCGATGTAATAATAATCTCGGTGAAACCGAGGTTGTATCCACAAAGACTTGCTATTTGTACTATTTCTGAACTACTTTAAAACTAGAACTAGAAACTAATTTAAACACTGGATTTGTTGAAGAGAATGATTGTGGAGTAAAACTATCAAAGATGAGATACTATGGCTCTAAGGATCCACTTATAGTCATCTTAACATTACTTAATTCAATCAATATAACTCAACTGGAATCAAAGTCCTAATCTCTCTAGTCGGATAATAGATCGACTTAAACATTATTCATATATTAAAACAGATTTATCGAATTGTTTCCATCTTAAAGCATCAATGTAATGATCGATGGTATTTCAAAGCACATAGCATGCCTAGAGTTTACGATAGATCAATGGATTTTAAAGATCATACAATTGCAAAATAAGTAAGAACATATTAAAAGTACTCCTAAGCATCCAAAGTGTCCGATTCAAACAGGTCAGGACAATGGTTTATTAATATAAAATCAAGTTAATGCATTCATCACTTTATTATGCTCAGGCCAACGATCAGACCGAGGTTTGTAATGAGATCATTAAGAATATTTTATCGAAAATGATTGATGGAAATCCTATACAATATCATCTTAAGTTTTTAGAAGCTCTTTGAGCTTATCGTAACTCATCTCGAACAAGCATAAGGATGAGTCCATTAGATTAGTATACGGATATGATGATGTGTTATCATTGGAAGTGATTATGGCATCATTACGGGTAGCCTATCAGGCTAACTTGACTCTGGCTGAGTTCACAGAGGGCATGTTGGTTGAACTCGGGGACTTAGATTAAATTTGACTAGAGGCTTTAGATTCCATCATGACGAAGAAGACTAGAGTCACTCGAATGTATAATAATAATAATAAAAAGAGCGAGAAAGAAAGCTTTCGATGAAGTTAATATGATTTGAAAAGTTATATTTCCTCTCGAGAGTAAAGATGTTGAATTTTTTAAATGGTCACCTATATGGAATGGACCATATACAGTGATAAAAGTTCTGTATGGAGGAGCTTATATCATTTGTGATATCGAAATGAAAATAGTGAAAATCTAATATATGGTCACTTGTTAAAAGCATATCATCTCAATCTATGGGAGATATGAAAAGATCAGGCCAAGCGATGGTTAGAGTAATCACAAAGGATTTGCAAAGACCGAAATCAATTGAATGATAGAAGTAAGCATAAATATAAATATTATATTATAAGGCAGCGAATAAGAAAAATGTGGCCAATGGGCCGCTTACATCTTTATTTTTTAAAAAAACGAAGAGAATGGCTTGGCCTGAGTGTGAATTAGTCATAAATACCCTTCATCTCATCAAAGTCTTTAGCAATGCGTTCTCTGATGAGTTTAGTTGTTTTCCTTTGAGTCTTTCAAGACCGTCCACTTTCTATAACTTGTCCGAGAAAGCATAAAACTTGGTCGATATGGCAGTCGATCATATCATCTTTGTGCTCAGTTTCTCCCTTCTGTTCGCTGCACTCACGTGACCAAGTCCAATAAAGTTCGATCTGAGGATTGATGAAGTTCAAAAGAGTCTGAGAGTAGTGCAAGCACCGTCTAGGGTAGATTCACTCGGTCTCTTAGAGATCGTCATTGATATCTATGCATTAAACTTATATAGTTCTCAACATCACTTTGTTGAAATGATAGTGTCAAGTCCAATGCATACGGTTGTACCATGCACAATCATATTGATTGAAGAGTATGTTCATTTCTTTGTTGATGGCAACGTGCTCATCCACATGAGCATCAAGTGTTTAAGTCTTTCTCGACAACGAAGTATACATCACCGATGCTCTAAAATTTGGTCAAAGCATACAGAAGTTCAGTTAAGGGAACATCATCACTGATAGTGATCGCGAGTGAATAAATAAATGTCTTATTGAAGTGTGAAGTGAGAGAAAGCTTCAATATCCATGGTAAGGATTTTCTTCAAAAACCTCTAAGCCCGATCAATAGCAGGTATGGGAGTAGAAGTCATTAGAAAAAAAAAAAAAAAGAGTTTGTGAAGATGGAAAGAGAGGAAATTTAAATGCATAGGGGAATAAGTACCAGAGAGTTTCTTATATAGGGACTTAAAATGAATAATCACGCCTGAAGATGAGGCGTTGTGATGTTTGAGGTGCCCTATAAATTGCATGAAATGTTCCCTAAGAAAAGGAAACGAACTGGCACATGAATTATCATGAACGTGTTGTATCATTAATATAGTTATTCTATGCAGAGAAAATCCAAGTACTTGAAATAATACAAGACAAGTGGAAAGAAAATATTTTGGCCAATTGTATTAAAGATAGAGAAAATTATAGACCGATAGTAGACAAGTACAAAGCAATTAAAATTTAAAAGACAAAAAAGACAATCACTTCTTTAAGTTTTGACCGCTTGGCTTATTATTGATGGAGAGTGGCCTTAGTTTTAGCTTTTGAGTGTGTTATTTAACCAGTTAGAGGAGTGTGCTCTTGCATATAAGCGCCCGAATGATTAATTTCAATATTTTGATTATGTCTACTGTTGGTAAGAGATTTTTCTTCTTCCTTCAACAATCTCAATTTATCCTCCATGACTAAGATTTAAGCTTTTAGATTCATCAAAGTTGCATCTGACTCCTTCAAGTTGTTGTATACAATAACAAGTTGTTCCCTAACAATTACAATTTTAGTCATTCTGATGGAGTCAACTAAATGCTCATATTGAAGTTTGTCAACCACAGTTACTATATCCTTATGTTTTTGGATCAAGCTCAACAATTCATAAAGTACAAGTAGTTTGTCTAATAGGAACTCATCTGATCGAGTGAGAGTTTGGTATCGACAAATGAAAATGTTAAGTTTTTCGATTGATCCCGACGCAATGATATCAACAACACTAGAATGAACAAGAGTTCTTAATTCCTCTTATAGCTGCTAAATCTCTAATGACGGTGAAGGGAATTCGGCCACAAGGATGTAAGATGGGAAGGTCTGATCGAATGAGGATAAGATGTCTTGTATGAAAAGCAACTCCTCAGAGGAAGAAGATAAAGAATGAGAAATATTGGCTGAGGGGGCTAGAGAAGCAAGAACAACGACTGCAAGAACCTTTGTAGCTTGACCAGAAGAAACTTTAGCTGGCCAAGATGTTTCCTCTTCCAATACTTCTACTTCGTTTAAAGGAATCATTATGTGTTCATCGACCGAGGCAAGGGCCACTTGATTGGTCGATTCGATGGATGGAGCAAGCTTAATAGACGAGAGGGTCGTCAGCACAATCGACTCCATAACTCCCCGATCCTGATTAAGTGTGAGCGATGAAGCTATATATTACAAAAGGAGACTAAAGGACTCCATAGACTGATATATTATTACCTTATGAGCCTGACCTTCTGTCTGATGCTCTAACCAACGAATTTTGTTTGATGCTCTAACCAACGAATTTTGTTTGTAGTCTCTTCTAAGTCAGAAACTTCAAGTCTTTTTATAGGAGACTAAGTAGCGTCAACCGAAGTGTCTGCAACAGTTACCTCGGCTTGAAAGACTAGTATAAAGACTAACTTCTCAGAGGCCGAAAGTTCTCTAGTCATTGTAACCATAATAGAAGAAAGTAAGACTAGAGAATTGTAATATATTTAGAAAGGAAGAGAATGAAATATTGAAGAAATATCCACCTAAATCTGATCGAACAGTAACAATGGTAAATCAGTTGACCACTGGTGAAATTTTGGTGGGGTCGACAACCAAAGCCAAACCTCGATTGTAACGAGGGAAAGGTGGAGAGTTAAGATAATATAACTTGAGAAATCGATCAAAATGAAAATTAGGATCATTTAATCTTTCATTTATCAAAGACTATGTTGAAGTGAGCATCTTTATGCCTCTTCCATCTACTATGAATACTTTGAAGGTGGGATATCCGGTCAAAATTTGGTTTTATAAATTTTTTCAAACCTTACGATGGCTTTGGCCAGAGAAGAAATGTCTGGCACAGATTAACCAAATGATGTAGGTAGAGTAGGGCGAGGAGCTACGAGAGGCTCGAGCTCAGAAATCCTCAAAATGGTTGGATGAGCTGTAGATGTTGCAATTGAAGTAGTTGTTGGAACCACTTTAGTTGGACCTACCATTGTGGTCTTCTGACACTTCAACTTAGGTTGAGCTGGCTCTATTACTCTTATTAATGTGAAGGAAAGCCCGACTGTCTTTATTTGTATTGGGGATGGGACGATCGATATAACCGACGTCGTCTTCTTTGGTCATGTCTTCCTCCAGGAAGGGGACATGACCGACTGGGAAACAGTCGATTTCTTGGTGCCTTCTTTATTCTTCTTTTTCTCGACCATAGGTTTCTCCATCTTACATGAAGAAGAAAGTCAGGCGATGACCAATTTATGGGACTTGCTAATCAAAGTCTCATAGTAGTTTTTTAACCATGAGTGGAATGACTCTATCTATTGCAAATGGTTGGAGAAGATTGGGAGTATGAAAGAAGAACTAATGGAAAAAAATACCCCTCTGTGGAGAGTCTAAAAATTAATGATCGAGTCTGTAACTGGTCGATGAGTTGGAAGTTGGTTATAAGTTCAGTGAATAAATAAAAAAGTGATATCTTGAGCCAAACCAAATTAACGCACAAGAAGATTGGGGCAATATTGTTCCATGTTAGTATTGACATTAATACCCGTATCTATTGTGCTGCTATATTGAAGGTCCCTGTAGATCAGGTTGTCAGGCCTGTATCCTAGTATCATTCTGTTCCGTAGGATCCCATGATCCTCCTGGTCGAATTCCAGCGACCCGCGACCTGTAGATAGTATTTGGGAGCGACCTTAAGCTGCATTCTATCAACTTGAGTCAACTTGACCTGAGACCTATGCCATTGCGACCGCGTTATCGCCGCAGTTCCAACACCGCGTCTCATACATCAATGTGACGGTTAGATTGAGAGATCCGGCCCGCGCATTATCCCAACCGTTGATTGCATGATTGCGGGACCCAAGGTGTCCAAGTGCATTTCCCTAGAAAGCAATCATGGTGGTGACATCACCCTAGCCTACCTAGGCTAGGATGACATCACCCTACCCTGGCCATAATCTCATGCTTCTTACAAAACAATAATTGCTAGTCCATGCATGCCTCTTTCACAAACTAATCATAACCTTACATAGCAATCATTCCAAGCCTTCATCTCTCTCTCTCTCTCTCTCTCTCTCTCTCTCTCTCTCTCTCTCTCTCTCTCTCTCTCATTTCTCATCTCCCCTAGTAAGAGAGAAGCCATGGACTCCTGAAAATTTAGCCACATCCCAAGCTCATTCCTCCTAATCCAACCATCCCAACCCCATCTCAACCATTAAAACCTTCTTTTTGGAGCACTAGAACCTAGAGGTGGAAGAAGAATGAGGAGATTTGAAATGGGTGTCATTCTTAGAAAAATATCTTGTATTTTCTTCTTTAAATTTTAGATTTTTTTGCTTAGAGGCATATAGGGCCCACCAATCAATGGTGGAGAGACTACTTGACCCATGGATGTGACCAAGGGCCCATCCTTATTGCATGCGTAAGCCATGATGGGGCCATTCTCCATGGACCTCATCATAATGTTTTATTTGAATCCATGCTATTGATGGGTCATCTAGACCCTTGATTTGTGGTGGGGATGGCATCCCCACCTTGATTTGCTGATTTGAGGGCCCACACATGGATGAGACCCATCTTGAACTATGAATTTAAGATGTATGTAGATACATGTATTGAGGGACCCATAGTGGCGGGACCCCTCCATCACACGCTTTTCTATCCCAGTCTCTCTCTCCTTCTCTCTCTTTCTATGGTGATGATGATGTGTGTGGCCCACTTGATATGATCAACAAATCCAGACTATCCAGATTTTTTTCTGGACATCCAGTTTATGAGGCCCACCTTGTTGCCCGTTTTTGAGCTAGCCTAGAAGAATGAAAAATACAAATACCAGCTTGATCCAAACCATGGTGGGCCACCACGTGGGACCCACTAGATGCAAGTACCTTATCCAGGCCGTCCATCCACACCTAGACGTGAAGCCATGTGATGAACTGCCTCATCCAGGTCAGTCCAGCAGACCTGGACAAAGTAAAAACACAAATATCTGCTTATTATACAGCAGCTGGTGGGCCACATATGTGGACCCACATGATATATGTATTTCATTTATGCCATCCACCATCCAGACCCTGTATGGTGGGGCTTGTTGTGATGTGTGTGGCAGTCCACACCGTCCACGTGGTCATGGGACCACTTTGATGAAAGTATTTCATTTACACCATCCAGCCATGGATGGTGGGAAACCCCACATGATGTACGTGTTCTATCCTAGCTGTCCAATCCAGCTGGACGCGGACCCCATCCACGTGGCCCACCATGATTTATGTATTATATCCACACCATCCAGCTTGCTTGACAGTGGTCCCTGACATGATGCATGTGTTGTATCAGCATCGTCCAAACGGTGGGACCCACATGATGTAGGTGTTTCATTCACGTCGTCCATCCATCTCAGGACGTGGGACCCACCTGAATTTGTGTGGTGTCTACACCGTCCAACAAAGGACGGTAGGACCCACCAGATGTATGCATTTCATATCCACGCTATCCAATCCAGTCCACTGGACATGGACCCCACCATAATGTATTTGTATATCCACGTTGTCCTGTTGTACATGCAGGGCCCACCTGCTGGATGTGCAGGGCCCACTCTGCTGCATGTATTCCATCCACACTGTCCATTTGTAAGGGCCCATCTGCACTGTTCAAGCCCACCTTGATGTGTGTTGTAAATACACTATCCATCTGTTTTCTAGATTATAGGGTTTGGTCTGTGAGGCCCACCTTGATGTATATGTTACACATGCTGCCCATCCATTTTTTACTAAATCATGGGCTGCCCCATAAGGCCCACTATGATGTATGTGTTACATACACTATCCTCCTATTATGCCTAGATCATGAGTTGTTTCATGGGGCCCAATGTGATGTATGTGAGGCTCACATGATGAGGCCCAACGTGATGTATATGTATCCTTTGTGCGAGGCCCAATGTGATATATATGTGGCCCTTATGTGAGGCCCAATTAATGTATATGAGGCCCATGTGGTGAGGCCCAATGTGATGTACATGAGGCCCTTGTGTGAGGCCTCACATTGTGCCTAGATCATGGGCTATTTCATAGGGCTCAATGTGATGCATATAAGGCCTATGTGATGAGGCCCAAATGTGATGTGTGATTCCACCATGATGTATATGACAATGTTTATGATGCTCATCCATCTCCTAGCTAGAATAAGGACTATGGGCCCCCATTATAGGATAAGTTCTAAATGGGCCATGCCTTGGGAGTAATGATGGTTAAATGTCCACATTGTAAGAGCAATGATAGTTAAATGTCCACATTGTAATCCTCCCTAGGGCCCGTTGTTAGGCCCATTCTCATTTCCGCTTAGTGGGTTAACCCAAAACGTTGGGCCCCCACTATTATTAGTATGACCCATCTCACTTTATTAAGCTGACTCAAACCGTTGGGCCCCCATTATGTATTGTGCTACTACCATGCCTTGTAGGCTTGTTTAAAGCCCTTAGGCCCACCTTATGCTTATTGGGCCTTTAGGAAGCCTGGTCTACTTTATAATGGGACGGGCGAGAAAGCCCATTCCATGTTCTTAGGCCCATTCTTGATATAGGTAGGCCATCTAGGCCCATCTTTGATGTGAGGAGAGTACGTCATCAACGTATGACATGCTTAGTATAACTTTATGATTCATGCCCATGGGTATCATATGTATGCTTAATATGAGGAGTGAGTGATCATAGCATAGGCCATTGGGCGGATTGTTATGGGACTCCCTGAGAGACGGAGTTGCCCCAAATGAGCATGCAGTACACGCAGGATTGATGCATGACTGGATAGTGTGACTCATGTACCTTGCATCTGTGTGATACGATCATTGTATGCCTTAGCGATATCAAGGTTGTGGCCTCCACAAGCATATCATGGTTAACAGGATTGGATACATTAAATACTTGTTTCTAGCGTTGGGGCACTATGGATGTCCCTAGGTAAAAGTCTCAAAACCCTTATGGTACCAAGAGGATGCTCTAATGTCGAGACCGAGTGGATGTATGAGCGCACGAGTGCCGAATACCATTAGGCCGCGCCTCTCACTGTGTCGTGATCCGTTGGAAGGGGGTGTGGCCTTACCCAGCCGAGGGTAGGGGCAATGATAGGTTGAGTCTGACCAGCTCGTAAATGGGTCCACTATCAACGTGTTGAGTAGATATTAGTTGACTACTAGCCAAGCGGATAGTGAGATCTTTTTCACTTGCATGGTTGCGCATCCAGTTGGGGGATAAATTTAGTGTAGAGTGTACTAGACCCTGGTGATATTCCAGAGATGAGCTGTATTATTATGTGGATTTAGATGAGGATTGGTATGCTTGTGATTGCACCTTGCATATGACATTGGCCATGTAGGCCTTGCATCGCATGGCCTTGGTATGGCCAATAGCATTCATGCCTTACATCACATAGCCTTGGTACGGTTGATAGCATTCATGGACTTACTAGCATATTTTTTCATTGCTCTAATATTGCATACTTGACACTTATCTTGCGCACACACTTACACCATCCTCTAAGCTTTCTATAAGCTTATGCATGATCGTTGTGTGTAGGTGACGCTAAGATGTAGCCAAGCAGGAGCAGGAGCGTGCAGCCGAGCTTTTGGAGTTCCGATATTATCTTGTATTTTCCTTTTATACATTGTACTTAAAAGATTTTGATTATAGTGGATATGTGGTGATGTTGTTGGTTGTTGTTTGTGGGTTATGCTTATGGTTATGCTCCTTATGAAACAAATTTATATTGAAAATCCTCCTTATAAGGTTCCAGGATCAGAACCTGGTATATGGATGCCAAGAGCCAAGAATATGGTACTACAGAGGTTGTTGGTGCTGAATTCGGTGATAAAAAATTTTGTAAGCCCGATTTTCGAGTTTGGGGCATAACACAGGTACCTTTTCCAAGCTGCATCCATGAGACTTGCCATCTCGTTGTCGGTTAACTCGTAGTCTTCATAAATCAGGTCGGACTGAACTCTTTATCTTCAAAGGGGTAGAAAGAATAGTTGGACTTATCAAGGGTGAAAGAAATGAAAAAAAAAAAAAACCTCATATACTTGGCAAAAGAATTATTGATTTTGGTGTAAAGGATGTCGTGGCGACCGAATGAGGTAAATTCTACATCTGTTATGACAAATCTAATTAATTTTGCTCCAAAGTACTCGTAAAATCACATGTAAACAAGCCAAATAAGCCCACGAGAGTGGTAAAATCCCTTGGTAGTTGCTCCAAACATGTTAGGGTAAAGATGGTCAAGCACGAAAGGAGTGAGAGCAAGTTGACATCCTTGAGCAAGTGCCTAGGCCAAATCAATGTATTCCTTGGTCGGCCTCGGTCAAGTAGAATCAATGGGGATACAACACTTGACAATGGCCAATTGCATTTATTGCATTGGACAACGGAATAATGTTGCTTTCACCTTTCTCCAAAGGTGAAACGATGTGGGGGCAATGTTGTATGCTATTTCTTGCCATTTTGGAAAAAACCAATACGAGAGCGACATGTGGCATTGTATGAGAAATAAGATATGGATGAAAAGATCTTTAAGATACTTAGAGCACTTTTTACATAATCATAGCTGACGTAAATTCAATTTTACATGTTAGCGAATAGTTGACAAAGTGATATGGTTAAGTTACTCAAAAGTCTAATGAGCGAAGAGAAAAATAAAGTCAAAGCAGTCCGAGGTACAAAAGGCAATCGAGAGGAGCAAAACTTGGGCAACAGAAGAAGATCAGTTGCAAAAGAGAAACATAACAAAAAGAAAGATCTAGAGAAAGACTTTTTTATTGTTGTAACCATTGTAGTAATGAAAGAATGATCCAAAATAATAAGCTACATAGCAGAACACTATAAATAGTAGAGGAATTCAATAGAACAATATCAACAACAAGATATGCAAACACAATACAATAAAAACAACCAATCTATCAATTTACTTTCATTCAAGCTTATCCTATGAGTAACGATAATTCTTAGTTATAATCCAAATATACACTCGTATGTAAGATTTGTCATTTATTCAATATCACGCAGTTCTTTTAAGAGATGTATTCTTGCAGTTTTTCCTAATGACTAATTGTGAGCTTCTTTTTTTTAGCATGGTATTTTGAAAAGTCCTTTCTTACGGAGGGCAAAAAAACAACCCATCTTCGGAAGAAGACCCCCACCTTCCAATTATCACTTAATTGTTAAAAATTTTTGCAAGTGGCTAAGCGAGTGATCTTCTCATAATCTAGTCATATACATTCATATTAGATGTATTAGCTTATTTTAGCACTTGGAGCCGAAGTTTATTAATTTGGATCAAGCCGCTTCATTGATTCTACCACACCTACACATATTACACATGAAAGAAAACAAACCCAAGTACCAACCGTGACATTTTTTCAATATTTATTAATTGTAACATCACCGTTTTTTACAACAGATGTCACCTTATTAAGATTCATGGTCAATTAAAAATGGAAAAATGGGGCTAACACGATGGAGACACTGTGACCACCCAAATTACGTATTAGCCACAGGGAAACCATGATATAGACCGAATAGAATTAAGGATTTCAATGTCGTAGAAAAGCCCAAGATATAAACCGAAAGAAACACTAAAATCCAAAAAATTAATTCCTTACCAACTAAACTGTAGTTGAGCCTGTAGCTAGGAGCTGCCTAGATTCAAGAAAAGTTGTGTTCACCACAAACCAAAAGGAGCCGTTGGAATGAAAGAAAAGTCGTGGTCTATACACTGTATGGGTCGTTTTGTATTGGATAGGATTAGGCCATAAAAGCTACATGCTTTCTTGAATTAGCTATTTTTGTTCATTTTGGTCACACGCCTCAGAATATGAATAAAAATGGAGTATGACACATGTGGCATATGTGGAGAGCTTGAGATGTATGATGACACACGTGACACATGCAGGAATATCAAGAACATGTTACTTATGTGCACCACACCTCCACGTAGGTTTTCCTTGTCTTAATTCTAATAGGGCTGAAAATTGAGTTTGGGTAAAACCTTATCAAGGTCCTCAGATTGGTTTCAAGTTGGGTTGAGGTCGAATTGGGTGGAGTAAAGAGAACTTCGTGTTGGAACTCAGGTCAGGTCGACTTGCGGGTGGGTCCTCTTGAGGCTGACCCATCTGGCCCAAGTTGCAACCCTAATGGTTAATACACAGGCTCTACAAAATTGCGTAGGTGGCATGTGATGTGAGTAAGTTAAATTAAATAGTCGAAATCTTTGGCTCCAATTAAGATGGATCAACCACATAAAGATAAAACCGATTTAATTTCCTAAATGGTTGTTGGTGGACAATAAAAATTACAAGCATCTGATGGTCCAACTTCAGCCAACAGATACCCATCACTTGCTCAGAGGTAGCATCCTTCAATGAATCTTGAATGTCGGATGGTAACCTATCCTTTGAACTTCTTCACACAATTCCAACGGTTTATTTCCAGTTGATTTATGGACTTGATTTACACCACGTACACTTGTTGAGTGCCTGAGTATCAACCATTACACTCTCCCTAAGTATCAAATAAATCCCCATCAAATAATCATGGGGTATGGTGATCCCAGCCCGGGGCGCCTGCCCTCCAAAGCAAACTGCAAGTGGGTCGGTCACATGGATCAGTGGTAGGCCACTGTCCGAGCGGTAATGTGGATAGGGATGCCCCATTTTTCACTGATGGGCTGATCTTGTTTTCTTTTTCTTTAAAAAAAAAAAAAAAACAAAACACACTGCGGAAAAGCTACGGATTGGACAAATTAAATATTCCAATGTATCAACAAGGTGGCATGTCAAAATCAAGGGTCTAGGTTACCCCACCATCAGGCCCACGGGAAGGGAATGGGCCCTCGAGGACATGCCCTGTTTCGGGAAATAGGCAATAGTATCTCTAAAACTGGGGAAGACAAAATAGTATAATACCTCTAAAAGTACAAGCCTTTTATAGATGAAGCAACTGCATCTTCGTCCTATTATCTGACTAACATTATTCTAAAATTACAAATACTACTGTTGTATTACATAGACGCCCAATTAAGGGAGAAAAAACCGTTTGTACTATCCAAAACACATGCATTTGTTATTCCTGTTGATGTCGAAATCTGGTCAGCTCTCCCCTCGGCTCCTCGAATCGCTTCTACATCTTGAACCTGCACAATGGGATCAAGCAAAGGTGACCCTGGCTAAGCCGGGGGACCATCTGATGCCTAAGGTCAAGGGAAACTAGGTCTAAGTAGAGAGTAGAGGAGAGTACCAGATGTTGCGTACCTGTAGCAGTGAGGTCTCAATATATTTATACCTGACTGTTGGACGGTCTGTGTCCATTATTGTCGGCACGAATTACTCAATTAGCAGGATTCTAAGATCGTAGAGATATTGTGCGCAATCCATGGATCGTGCGTCACATTAGGTAGATAATGTGTATCTGGGAGCGAAGTAATTGGTCACGTTTGGTTATGGTAGTTTTCGTATTTGGCAGACGGAGCACCCGCCTACATATATTGCCTCAGCTCGGCTCACTTGTAGCAACATTAGCCAGCCTTTGCTATTAACTTATCGAACAGGAACACTTTCTCAGCTCCGAGCCGAGCTTACAGATCCATCCCGAAGGGCTCTGAAAACCATCGCTTTTGAGGCTCAGGGCTAGGAATCGGATCCTTCTTGTAGAGTCAGATTCCTTACAATTGATGTCAGTAGGTGGTAAGTAGCATATGGTTTCCGATCAGAGTGTGAAAGTTACTCCGACCTGCAACTCCAAAGTAAGAATGCCTTCGTAGTGTGCAGCCCTTTCAGGAGCACTTACGTCAGGTTGGATGGGCATCGCCTCGGTGGTTCATACACTTGGTTGAATTACTCTTGGCTTTATTAGGGGCTCGGATCATCCCATAACAGAAGCCCCCTACTCTTCGAGTTCACTTGTGGACTCGGAGAGTAAGCACGTAGAAGATCTCCCGTCCATGTTAGAGTAATCATGATTTTTAAATTCGAAGCATCATATCTCAGGATTTTGCGCCTGCAGACTGCTTTCTGGCGGACGCGTGGCGACAGTTACGATTCTGAATAATCGTTTAGCCTGTGATGGGTCGCCACGTAAGCCCGAGGAAGAGTCCACGAGACGGTTCCGCCTGCACGGGTGTCGTTTCGTATATCAAAGCGCGTTATTCAATGTCGGAGCTGTACTTTAAGGCAAAGGCTTCGCCAATGACGGTCAACCACGTGTACTCGGGAATCAGCTCGTGACGATTTGGCTACGGCCATTACTCTCCGCCATCAATGCAGAGATTCCCTGTAGCTTATATAAGTCTCTTTCGGACTTACTCTTTCCATGGATATTTTGAGTTCAAGTGTGTACCGGAGAAGGCAATTTTCGGCGAAGGCAATTCTGGTCGACTAGACATTTCTGGTAAGTGATTCCGACCGATCGAGCATTTCTGGTGGAGACGATTTCTAATGATCATCCGGTAAGCCTCCCTCGTCGTTCTTTTTACTTCTTTTTATAATGTCGTCCGATCTCGAGACAGTGCGGGAGTATGGTGAGGACTCCGAACTAGGGAGCTCCGATGATGAGGGAGGGGCCTCAGAAGGTCCCTTTGAGGCTGTACCTTTATACTCACCACCTTAAAGATAAAAGGAGGCGGGGGCTCGGATCCACCAGGATGGCAAGAAAAAAGTACCCGAGCCCCCCAGATCACTACCGCCGAAGCACCTGAAATGCCCACAAGTGGGCAAGCCTCGGATGTAATCCCTGGAGGCTCTGTTCTATCAAAGTCCCAAATGAGATAGATCCACTCTGAGTTCCAGATCCCAGACTCCATTCAGATAAGGGCCCCTGAGCCTTTGGACACCATTGGTGCCCTGCCGAGGGAGAAGTTACGATCTTCCTCTGTACATTGCAATATAGGCTTTGGCTCCCTCTGCATCCTTTCATTTGGGCGGTAATCGATTACCTCAGACTTACTCCAGGATAATTTACCCCCAACGCCTGGAGGGTGTTAATCTCTGCCTTCATTATTTAGCGTCAAGTCGGAAATCCGGAGCTAACCCTGAAGGAGTTAATGAGCCTGTACCTGGTTAAGCACGACAGCCAAGAACCATGGTAGTACTTTGCGACCCGAGGCAACAAAGGGTTGGGGCTGGTGATGAACTTTTCATCTTCTAATAAGGATTGGAAGAATAAGTGGTTCTGGGCGACAGGCGAGTGGGAGGCGCCAGCGGTGAAGTTTGGGACTCTGTCGACTCGGGTTCAGACCCGATTTACAAAACCAGATCAGATTTTAAATCATTTTTCTTCTTTTATTTTTGAATTTTCTTTTAATTCAGTCAGGATAAAGCTCCCTTTACTCTTGTAGATTTTTTGAGGGGTACGCCTCTCATTGACTCGGACTAGAGGAGCCGGATCATCAAGGCAAGAGCGCGGTCGGGGGAGCTTTGCTCTTGGAAGGACCTGATTACTGCAGTCAATCTTCACTGGTCCGAGCTTTGCAAGTCTCAGCCCCTGCCTACATCCTTTAGTAAGCGATCACCTTATCCCCTTTGGTAAGACCAACTTCATTCGCTTGATCGTTGATTTGCTATTTCTTGTGCAGGTATGGTTGAGGTGTTTGGCGCTCGAAAGAGGAAGGCTGCTCCAACGGCAGAGAAGATGTTGAGGGCCGAGTAGAGGACTAAAACTTCCATTCGGAGGAAGCAAGCCACTCCTCGCGTGGAGGGCCCCTCTATTGCGGTTTCGGCCTGCGCGGCCCCGGTTTCGGTGCTTTCTGATACGCGGGATCCCGCTGCGGCTCTGCTTGTGGTGCTTGCCGATACGCGGGCTCCAGCCGCAGCTCCACTTGCGGTGTTTGTCGATACGCAAGCTCCAACAATCGGGGTTTCTTCTCTGGCTACTGTGACTCCTCCTCCCACTACGGAGGCCCTACCTACGGCTCCCGAGCCCTACATTGTTGTCCCGTCCTCTTCCGAATGGGAGGAGGCCATCAGGATGGCCGACGACATGCTCTCTCCCCCCGAAGCTGGGAATGAGCTCGGGGCCGAGGTTCAAGCCTCAGCGAGCAGTCGGGTTGAGGCTAGGGAAGCAGTGGGCTCGACTCAAGTGGGGACGAGTTGTGGTAGTTTTGTGTCGGACTACCAATTGTCCTGTTTGACGCCTTGGGCTGCCAAGCATGCACCCAAGGAGGACATAACTCGCCTTCTCGGCAAGTCGGACAGCTCCTTCTTGAATGACATGACTTCCGTATTTTAAACGGTATACCTGCCAACCTGTTCTTTCTTTATTTTTTTCTCTTTAATTACTCATTCTTTCCTTTGTTCAGTCTGTCCCAAAGCTCCTGTCGGTCCAGGAGAGAGCATGGGAGTCAGAGAAAAGGGAGGCCGAGGCAGAGGTCCTCAGGGCTGAAGTGGGGGTGCTCCAGAATGAGGTGGAGGTCCGCAGAGATGAGGCTACTCTTCGCCAGCTTGAGTTGGGCGAGTTGCGATGACAACTTGAAGATGGGAGGGCCAGAGAGCTCCAGTTACAGAAAGTTGTCGGTGACCTCTAGACCCAGTGTGGGGCAGCCGAGGCCAAGCTGGCGCTAGTTAGGGCTCATGCGGATTCATTGGCCTAGGAGATTACTTGGGTGAGAGAAGTCGTGGAATGGACTGAGGCCGAGGCAGCAGAAGAGCGGGGCTGAGCTGTCTCTCAGGCGATGGAGGCCTAGCGAGCTGAAGATGAGGCCTCCCTAACGGCAGCAATGGTTGCTGCGATTGATGCCTTCAAGACTTCTAAGGAGAGAGATGTCGAGGCTACCAAGTTTTACGATAGTGGCTTTGACGCCTGCCTCGAGGCGGTCCAGGGTTTGTATCCGGACCTCAACCTTGATCCTTTGTTGCCTGACGACGCTGAAGAGCAGCCTGTCGAAGATGTTCGTCCGAACCGAACCTCCGATTCTCAAGCACCTCCACCTACATAGTTTTTTTTTTAATGGATGACATACTATATATATATATATATATATATATATATATATATATATATATATATATATATATATATATATATATATATTGACCCTCTAAGGAGGGTGTGTGGATGATGATTTTCCTTACATTAATCAATTAATTTTTGGACGTTTGGTGTTGATTGTTAATTGTCGAGCTGGTTTGTCGTCATATCGATTTATTCTGAGGCACGGTTGAATTTACCCTTCGCCGGGTCAGCTCTTTCCAATGCCGTTTAGTAGACCTTTTGAGCCTCCCTGGCTCAGGTTACAATCGAGTCCAAACCCTTGGAGGAGTCGGCTCATCCCACTATTGGCAAGAAACCTCCATTCCGTCCATTAGCTGGTTGATGAGCCGATTACCCTATTGTAGGGTCGGGCCATCTTTCGACTTTTTCCCTAACTTAGAGGGGATGCCATGTCGAGTTTTCATGAGATTACGCTCTGACCCCTTCTTTAAGGGATCAGCTCGTCTAGTTCGCCTCTATATTAAAGGGGCAATTTTCACTTAGTAGATGACTCGCTCATGTAAAAGTTGAATTGTGAACTTTATTGAAAGCCTTAAAGGCTGGTTGCTCGGAAGCGTATACTTTATTGGGGGCTTTAAAGGCCATTATATCAGGGGTAGTAGATCTTCAGGTGCTAAGCATTCCAAGGGTGAGGGAGCTGGCGGCCCTCGAAGTCTTTTAAGTGGTAAGATCCCGGTTTAGCTGATCGGACCACGTGGTACAGTCCCTCCCAGTTAGGCCCAAGTGCGCCAACCCTCGGCTCGGCGGTGTTCTGGAAGACCCAGTGAAGGACTAAGTCCCCCAGGTGAAACTGCTTGACCCTGAATTTTGAGTTATAGTAGCGCGCCACCTGTTGATGTCGAGCGGCGACACGAAGCCTTGAAATGTCTCGGACTTCCTTGAGAAGATCTAGATTAGTTAAGATCTTCTCGGAGTTCTGGTCCTCTTGGTAGTTCTTCACCCACGCAGTAGGGAAGTCGATTTCCACTGGCACCATTGCTTCCGAGCCGTAGGAGAGTGAGAATGGGGTTTGCCCGGTTGAGGACTAGGTTGTGGTCCCGTAGGCTCAAAGGACGAACGGAAGCTCCTCGGTCCAACTCCCTTTCACTTTTTTCAATTTTGTTATGAGATGGTGTTTGATGACCTTGTTAACCGCTTCTACCTGTTCGTTAGATCGTGGGTGCCGAGGTGATGAATTTGCATTTTTGATGCCGAGACGTTAACACATACCGTGAAATTTGTCGTTATCGAACTGTCGGTCATTGTCAGATACAATGGTACGCAGAATTCCGAACTGACAGATGATGTTTTTCCAAATGAAGTCAACCACTTTCTGTTCGGTCATTTTTGCAACAGGCTTGGCCTCAGCCCACTTTGTAAAGTATTCGACTGCGACGATAGCGAACTTGACTTGCCCCTTGCCTGTAGCAAGGGGGATGATATCAATCCCCCACTGGGTGAATGGCCAAAGACCGCTCATGGGGGTCATTTCCTTCACTGGTTGCCTCGACACAGCTCATAACGTTGACATTTATTGCATTTCCGAACATAATCTTTTACGTCCTACTTGAGAGTCTGCCAGAAGTATCCTTATCGAAGTATCTTCTAGGCTAGGGCTCGGCTACCAGAATGAGTTACACAGATTCCTTCATGAATCTCCCGAATCACATAGTCGACTTCATCCGATCGGAGGCATCTGAGGTAAGGCTGGGAATGCCCCTTCTTGTACCGCACTCCGTCTAAAATCATATATCGAGCCGCTCTAACTCTCAATCGTCTCGCCTCCAGTTTATCCAAGGGAATTTCACCGGATGAGAGGTAGTTAAAGATTGGATCCTTCCAGCTCGGAGTAGCGTGCACTGGATTGACTTTCTATGCCTGGCCGATGCTCAGATGTTCTATGAACTCAACTGGGACGAACTGCGGGATCTTCCCTTCTAAGGTCGAGGCTAACTTTGCTAAGGCGTCGGGCCATGAAATCTATGTTCTTGGGATTTGCTGGATAGTACAATTCCAAAACTTTTCGATTAATTTTCTCGCCTCGTCGAGATAAGAGATCATTCTGGCTTTTTTAGCTTCATACTCCGTGGAGATGTGATTTACCACCAACTGCGAGTCACACCAGACCTGGAGAGTTTGAATGCCCAGACTTGTAGCCAATTTGAGTCCAGCTAGTAGCGCTTCATATTCCGCCTCGTTGTTTGAAGCCTTGAACCCGAGTCTGATCGCATATTGGATAAACGTATAATCAAGTGCGACCAGGACAATTTTGACTCCGACTCCTTTGGCATTGGATGATCCGTCAACATAGAGAACCCAACCTGGGTCCGACATCGCCTGCTGGTCACTCAGGGAGACAGGCGGAGTCATCTCGACTTTGGTGCTGATTTCTTTCGTGCTCGAAGTGGTGAATTTGGCGATGAAGTCAGCCACAGCTTGTCCCTTGATTATCATACTTGGGTAAAATTGGATGTCGAACTCTCCGAGCTCAATAGCCCACTTGGTCATCCGACCTGAAACCTCGAGCGTCTGGAGAACTTGTCTCTGAAGAGAGTCGGTCAATACCACGATGGAATGAGCTTAGAAGTACGGATGCAACCTCCAGGCTGAAACAACAAGGTAGAGTGTTAGCTTCTCCAGGGATGGATACATTGTTTCTGCAGGTACCATCGCTTTGCTTACGTAATAAATGGGGTATCGTTTACTCCCGACTTCTTTGATCAGGGCCAAGTTGACAGCCGAGGCCAATACCGTGAGGTACAAGAATAGGGGCTCACCTTCTTCAGGCTTGAATAGGAGGGGGGTGAGCCCAGATATTGCTTCAACTGTTAGAAGGCTTGTTCGCACTCCGGCGTCCACTCTATCTTCTTATGACCCTTCAATTATTAAAAGAATAGGAGGCATTTATTTGTCGCTCTGAATATGAAACGTCCGAGCACGGCGACTCTTCCCGTGAGGTATTGTATCTCTTTGACGATTTGAGGCGAGGTCATATCGAGGAGCGCCTTGATCTTGTCGGGGTTGGCCTCGATACCTCGCTGACTGACTTGAAAACCAAGAAACTTTCCTGATTCGACTCCGAAAATGCACTTTTCTAGGTTCAACTTCATCTGGTACTTCAAAAGGACACCGAATGTCTCCCCGAGATCTGTAAGGTGATCGGATGCCTTGGTACTTTTCACCAACATATCGTTGATGTATACTTCCATGATGCGTCCGATCTGTTTGGCAAACATCTGGTTAACCAACCTCTGATACGTCGCCCCAACGTACTTCAGGCCAAATGGCATGACCCGGTAATAGTAGAGTCCCTTGTCCGTGACGAAGGTAGTCTTCTGCCTGTCTGGGGGATGCATCGTGATCTGGTTATATCCGGAATAGGCGTCCAGGAAGGAGAGCAACTCATGACCAGCCGTGTTGTCCACCAGTTGATCAATCCGAGACAATAAAAAGCTATATTTGGGGCATGCCTTATTCAGGTCTGAGTAATCTACATAGACTCGTCACTTCTCGTTGGATTTCCTGACAAGTACTACATTTGCAATCCAGTCGGGGTAATATACTTCTTCTATGAAACCCGCATCGAGTAGAATGGAGACCTCTCAGCAATGGCTTCATAGTGCTCGGCGTCTAACGGTCTTCTCTTTTGCTTTACCGGCTTGTGGTCGGAGTCCACATTCAGCCTATGGATTAGAACATTAGGGAAAATCCCTAGCATATCTGCGTGAGACCATGCGAAGACATCTCGGTATTGCCTTAGAAAGGCCAGTATTGCAGACCGTTGCTCGGAATTTAACGATGATCCGAGCTGAACAGTTTTGCTCGGGTCGGCTTCATCAAGGGGCACCTTTTCTAGGTCTTCCACCGATGAGTTCCCCACAGGCCCCCGGGGATCCAGGACATTGATGGTGAGTGCCTACTTGACGGCTCCTTTTTTTACTGTTATCGCATAACATCTCCGAGCTCGCACTGATCGCCTCGGAGGTAGCTCATTCTGCCCTCGACTGGGAACTTCATCATTAGGTGGTAAGTAGAGACGACCGCCCTCATTGCATTGAGGGAAGGTCTGCCCAGGATAACATTGTGAACCGATGGTATGTTGATAACAAGGAAGTCCACCATGAGGGTGACTTAATGTTGTCCTTCTCCTGCAGTAACTAGGAGGGAGATGGCTCCTTCGGAGATTACTTTCTCCGGTAAAGCCGTGCAGGGGAGTTTTCATGGGTTGGAGTCGCGACCGTGGAACCCCCATTCTTTCAAAGACCTCCAAATAAATCATATCGGCCGAGCTTCTGGTGTCGACCAGGATATGATACACCTTGTGGTTCGTTATGGTCATTGTGACCACCAAGGCATCGTCGTGCGGATGCTGGATTTCGTGCGCGTCATCTTCTGTAAAGGTTAGACTGCATAGATTGATCCGAAGCTCTTTGCTTGGCTGCTTGGTTAAATGGATGAAGTGTTCTAGTTCAGACCTCCGAGAGTAGGTTTTCCAAGTCCTGTTCGAATCTCCTCCACCGGCTAAGCCCTTGAAAATGGTACGAATTTCAGCGGGCTTCTCTGTGGGGTTATTCGGTCGCTCTTGGTCCCGATCTTCCTTCCAAGCGACTTTCTCTCTTAGTATACCAACGCAAATTTTCTTTGTGGATAAGAGACTCGATTTCATCTTTGAGATCCACACAATCATCTGTATTGTGGTCGTGGTCCCGGTGAAAGCGACAGAACTTTCGCTTGTCTCGATGCTCTAGGTCAGCCTTCATGCAGACAGGCCAATTCAGGAGCTTTTCTCATCAGATGTCTAGGAGGATCTGCTCAGTAGACGTGTTGAGGGGGGTATAGGAACAGAATTTTCCTTCCGGTCTCCGGCTCGGCCGATGTTCGAAGGGGGCGCGGTCATCTGACCATTTGCCGGTTGGTTGAGATTCTTCATTCCTAGACCTCTTCCCTTTGTTAGTTGGGTCATTTACTTGTACACCTTTACGGGCGTTAGTGAACTCATCGGTGTTAGTATACTTCTGAGCTCTTGCCGCAAAGTCCGCCAATGTCTTCGGAGGGTTCTTTCAAATTGAGAAAGTAAACCTTCCCTCTTTCAGATCACTGCAGCAAGTGTCATCTTGTCATCGTAGTCTTCTACCTGCAACGCTTCCTCGTTGAAGCGACTAATGTAGTCTTTCAACGAGTCTTTTGGTCCCTGCTTGATAGTTATGGTAGTTTCCGTATCTGGCAAACAGAGTACCCGCCTACATATATTGCCTCAGCTCAGTTCGCTTGTAGCAACATTAGTCAGCCTTTGCTATTAACTTGCCAAATAGGAACACTTTCTCAGCTCCGAGCCGAGCTTACAGATCCATTTCGAAGGGCTCTGAAAATCATCGCTTTTGAGGCTCAGAGCTGGGAGTCGGATCCGTCTTGTAGAGTCGGATTCCTTACAATTGATGTCAGTGGGTGGCAAGTAACATATGGTTTCGGATCGAAGTGTGAAAGTTACTCCGACGTGCAACCCCATAATACAACGCCTTCGTATTGTGCAATCTTTTCAGGGGCACTTATGTCAGGTCAAATGGACATCACCTCAGTGGTTCATATATTTCGTTAAATTACTCTTAGCTTTATTAGGGGCTCAGATCATCCCATAACAATTTCCACCTTCAGAACACATATAAATTATCTTTGGACAGTTCCACCGCTGCATTTGTTATTTCCACCGTCAAAGGTAAATTTGGTGGGGATGACACCGCTGAGGTCACTTCCCGAAATATCTTATGACACGTATGGATTAGCTGTCGTTAAGTATGATGATGCCGGCGCGGCCAACTTTCCAGTACCAATAGACACGGACTCAGATGGCGCAATGCCAGCTTCTGGCATCACTCAGCTCCCTGACCACCTTGCTATTGACAGCCTTCCGTCTCATCCTGGCGAACGTCTGAGAGAGCTACTGACACCAACTGAACTGTTCAACTGTCTCATCCTGACATCTGAGAGCTAATGAAACCAACTGAACTGCTCAACGCATTCCATTCCAAAGGGTGGGAACCCATGTGGCCGTCTATTACCAAGAACATCATGCCAGGGCAATAAGGCCATGGTCACCAGGAATTGAAGGAATATGGAATAATGGCCAACGGTTCAAATCAAAGTTCTTAAAAAGTTAAAAAGACCAAAACTAACACCAAATGTAGCACAGATCATGGTCAAATGACTCGCAACTCTGATCACCTCATTTGGTCTCCATTTGAGTTGTGCCTCACCTGAATCAGGGTCAATCAGCCCGACTTGCCCAAGTTGGGGATTACTTCGGGTCCTGACCAAATTGAGTCACATGAGACTCTTCTGAGACTTAAAACCATGGTACTAAGTACTAACTGCTGTTACAATTGTTGTTTGTTAGATCATATAGGTGCAACCAATGTGGCCTTAACGGTTACCGCCATTACCGATACAGGTATCAGCCATAACAGCCAATACGGGGGCGTAGCAACCGAATGGTTGGAGATAACACATGCAAACCAGTTAACCAGCTGACATGAGCCACAAGTTTTTCATCCATGTCCTTGCCAGGTCCACCCGACCGATACCCCTTTTTTTTATGATATGCAAAGAAGTTAAATAAACAAAAGCTCAATCGTTTTAATGCACTACAATCAATAATAAGTCTAAATGGAGAAAACTAAAGTAGCAAAATAATTACTTAGGATGGCAGCAACCACCAAAACTGAGCACTGATAGAGTTAATATGCAATCCAAAAATGAAACGAGGGCATTTTGTTTGTGCTAACAGAAGAAATGTATAAGGCAAGAAGTGAGAAGCAGCGCTAGCTGCTTCTAGGTATTGGTGGCTCTGGTGTATATCTGCTGACTTGAGTGAGCAGAAATCATCCTGATGGAACCCCTTGCCATCAGATCTTTGATTGCCCTTCTTGCAAGTGATCCATTAATCTGCAATTATAGAGAAAATGGCACCCATCAACAGATCACATATACATATATCACAAAATGCATGTTGAACATTGCAAACTCATTGCACATGTCTAAAATGTATGCATGAGATCCAGCCATTCTAAGTCCCAATGCATGACCTGCTGCTGTAGCCTAAGAACCAGGGTCATTTGATCATCAGGAGGCCACACATATCAAACAAAGGACAGTTGAAAAGGATTACCTAAAAGTCCATATCCAACAAACAGTCTGGCCCACCTGATGACTTGACAGGCATGGCACATACAATGTGGCCACCTGACAATAGACCTATTGGAACTTCTGGCAGGAGTGTGTTAACAGTAGAATCAAACAGTATAATGAAAAATGAAGTGGATGGACACTAACAGACAAAAGAAAGGGTTTGTCGTCAGTGTTTGAAGTATTGGTATCGCTACAAGTTTCGCTAGCCGGGAATGTAGAAACAATATCGATATCACTGATATAATCGCCAATAACAAGAAATGCGGGAAAACATGGGGAAAGCGGTGGAATTTTTTAGTAAAAGTTTAGGAGATGCTAAAATACACATATTTGCATATTTAGGGATAAAAAATTTGCAAAAAGAATGCATACATAATAAATTTTCATTTAATGGAAGCCTAAAAGCATGTGTTGTCGAAAGAAACCAATGCAACCATCACATACATCCCATCTATCCATCCATCCATCCAACCTTCCATCCAAACATCCATCAATATTTCAGAATATCAACAAACACATGATATTTCGCCAAGAAATCATTGACAACTGGAAAGAAAACAAAAGATTGTGATCTCAATATCACCCATGTTGCAATAATGATATCATTGTGATATGATTGATATTATCATCGACAATATAAACATTGTATACAACCTCGCACCCATAAAACATTTTGAAATGGAAATTTTTTACTAAATAGAATTTTTTTACGATAGCAATACATTGAAGATATTATCAAAATATCGTTAATACACTGGCAATACAAGCAAACACCTATAATTTACACAGTTAAAAATATTAGCGATATCGATACATTAGGTATACAAGTGACACTTGGAATTTACACAATTGAACATATTGGCAATACATTTGGCATTCCTTAGTGATAAATTGTCGATACTTGGAATTTCTGAGAATACCAATGTTATCACTATTGCTACCGTTGTTATGGGCAAACACCTATAATTTACACAGTTAAAATTATTAGCGATATCAATACGTTAGGGATACAAGTGACACTTGGAATTTACGCAATCGAAAATATTGGCGATACATTTGGCATTACTTAGCGATAAATTGTCGATACTTGGAATTTCTGAGAATACCAACGTTATCACTATTGCTACCATTGTTATGGATATCACCAAGCTGGAGATACAGATAATAACAGGGATGCATTTAGCGATACACAATAAAAAAAATATATTGGCGATACTTAGCGATACATTGTCAATACCTGGAATTTCTAAGACTACCAATGTTATCGGTATCACTACCAGTGTTATCAATATCGCCAAGCTGGATATAGGGATAATATCAGGTATATTTCGTAATATCCAGGATACTCCAAACAATGCTTAGTGTACCTCATTTCCACACTGCATAATGGTCTCTTTCTTTCTTCCTTTTTTTGAAAGATGATGAAATTATTAGGGCCAAAGGCCAAAAGCAGAAACCATACAAGAAAAGCAGGAAAAAAAATACTAAAAAACCTAAAAATATACAACTGTCAGCCCCCCAGCTGACACAACCCCCGACAAACAAACAGCCCTTCTGGCACAATCCCTATACAGAATAAGCACTTCAATGAAGACCCTCGCCTACGGTATCTCATTTATTAGGCAGTTTGGGAAATCTCAACAGCATCCCCAGCAGGGGTATGATTCCTTCGTCAAACCAATGAAAACTCACCATTATGAGCCATTCTTGTATTGCAAAAATTGATTTCAACGGCCATTTTCCCATAGGTAATAAATTTTTTAAAAAATAAATAAATAAATAAAAATCTGAATTCAACCTTTTTTATCAACAAAACATCACACATGCCTGGTCCTGGACCCAATACTAGGAAAGAGGGTAGACAGTGGCCAGTTGGTTATCAAACTACTTCAAAGAAAATCACAAGAAATAAAAACCCTAATACAGTAGGAAATCAGCAAAATGCTTATAGTAAATTGGTCATAACTCACTCAAAATTGGTTATTGTATCAGAATTGCATAACCTTCAAGCTAACTCAATACGATTTCAAAACCCGTCAATTTCGTGTCACATTTGATACCAGGAAAATGGCCCACCAAAGAGACTGACGAGATAATAAAGAGAAACTTGTCAAACCAATCATGACTCATGAGAAATGTTCCAATGATCCTATTTGCATTTGTCCACTTGAACAGTCTAATTCATTCCAATTCATCAATCTATATTGTTCATCAGGTCCAACCTATATTTAATGGGTTACCATGCAAACATTAGGCTTTGATCATCTTCCCCTTGAAAAGTCCCATGCCTTTATAAGTCTATTTTTCATAACCTTCCTTCCAAACAGCAAAAGCGCAACAACCACTGGCAACCCGCTTTGTCTCATATAAAGAATTGGCAACAAGCATTCCTAGAACAATTGGGACTAGAACAAGGTATTCCGTATCAGTATCGGTGGGCGTAACGGTGCCCACCGTTACCTATGCGGATACGCCCCGTATCGGCCGATACGGGGTGTGTAAGGGCCATGTACTAGGGTCCACTCAATTATGTATTATATATATTTTTTTGGATTAAGCTACTATTTGTGAACTTATCAACAGGTTCGATGGAAAATAAACATTATAGTGGACAACATGGATATATTTTTGGATCAAGCTACTATTTGTGACCTTATCAACAGGTTCGATGGAAAATAAACATTATAGTGGACGGCATGGATATACTACAAAAGAAGAAGAAGAAGAAGAAGAAGGGCCACAGCAGCAGCCCGAGGAGGAGGAGAAGAAAAGAAGGAAAGAAAAAAAAAATGTAGGTACGTTTTTTTTCTTTTTTCTTTTCTATTTTTTTCATTTTTTTCTATTTTCTTTAGGCCCGTAACAGCCGTTACGGTACCATAACAGCCGCCCATAATGGTCGTTACGGGCACAAAAAAGAGGAGGTGGCCGTTACACCCCGTAATGCGTAACGGTCACGGCCGTTACCGTTACGTATCAGCCGTTACGGGCATATCGTAATGGATACGGAACACCCTGGACTAGAAAGGCAGTCAACTCTCACAATTGAGTCAACTCTACTCACTGATCTATGAAAACTAGCCTATGTCCCTTACTTCTTCGGACTTTCCCTTCTCAAGCTAAGTAATCGAGATCGAAAGTCAACAGTTTAAGTCTTCTTTCCCAAGTCCATTCCCATCTGCTTGGTCACTATCCCCTATTAGGCCTGTGATTGATGGCATTAAGCACTAAGACGCTCTTTAAAATGTGGTATAACCACATCTAACAAATCAAGGCATCAAAGGTCCTTACACAATTCTTTGTAAAAGTTCTAGCTCATTTTTAACTATAAGTGTGATGCGGGCATCAGTGATGCGCCCTTTAAAGTGTACTAGAGGAGGTGTCGCCAACAGAGTACCAGAGCGGAGGAGTTGATGTGGATGGACGACGAGTCCATCGGACCCACTTTCTGATGCGCTACGAGTGCAGGAGCAGCATAACCGCACCCCAACCATAGATCTATGGGTCGTATTTCACACCCAACCACACGGGTGTTCACCCTAACCATTAATCCATGGGTCATATTTCACACCCTACCATATGGGTGTTTTAGTTTTTGACTTTTTTATTATTTTTCTCATTTCAGAGGGCTTTAGTGCATTTTTACTATTCCATAGCTTATATAATGTTGTGCGGAACTCTATTTTCATTATTATTGAATGAATAAGAATTTGTCTATTTTCTTCATATTTATTCAAGAGATAAGGGTTTCAGGATTAGCTCTTGGGTATTAAAGATTCCACCCCGATTTCAGATTTTCCTCTTTCTAAGATCTTTGAGATGCAGGAAAAGGTAAGAATCATCATCCTCATTTTCTTTTGAAGATAAAGGACCTATACTTTCTTCATCTTGAACCCCTCATCTTTCACCCCTTTCATTTCTCAAGCTAAGTAATCGAGATCGAAAGTCAACAGTTCAAGTCTTCTTTCCCAAGTCCATTCCCATCTGCTTGGTCACTATCCCCTATTAGGTCTATGATTGATGGCATTAAGCACTAAGACGCTCTTTAAAATGTGGTATAACCACATCTAACAACTCAAGGCATCAAAGGTCTACAAAATTCTTCGTAAAAGTTCTAGCCCATTTTTAACTATAAGTGTGATGCGGACATCAGTGATGCGCCCTTTAAAGTGTACTAGAGGAGGAGGTGTTGCCGACAGAGTACCAGAGCGGAGTTGATGTGGATGGACGACGAGTCCATCAGACCCACTTTCTGACGCGCTACGAGTGCAGGAGCAGCATGACCGCACCCCAACCATAGATCTATGGGTCGTATTTCACACCCTACCACACGGGTGTTCACCCTAACCATTGATCCATGGGTCAAATTTCACACCCTACCATATGGGTGTTTTAGTTTTTGACTTTTTTATTATTTTTCTTGTTTCAGAGGGCTTTAGTGCATTTTTACTTTTTCCATAGCTTATATAATGTTGTGAGGAACTCTATTTTCATTATTATTGAATGAATAAGAATTCGTCTATTTTCTTCTTCTTTATTCAAGAGATTAGGGTTTCAGGATTAGCTCTTAGGTATTAAAGATTCCACCCCGATTTCAGATTTCCCTCTTTCTAAGATCTTCGGGGTGCAGGAAAAGGTAAGAATCATCATCCTCATTTTCTTTTGAGGATAAAAGACCTATACTTTCTTCATCTTGAACCCCTCATCTTTTACCCCTTTCATTTCTCTCTGGATACCCCTTTCTAGTTCAAATGAAAAAGAGAGATGGTTAGTCAGTAGAATCAGATCCAAGCTTACTCGTAGACTGACTTATGCTATATTTGGAATATCCTCATATCTCGAGGTCCTCCTTTTTTACTGTTTACATGATCTTATGATAAGGGGCATGATCCTGACGGAATGACTTCATCTTTATGTTGAGATTTACCTAATCCCTTTGTTTGGAAATGGTTAGTTAATTGGTGTATTTATTTGAATATTCCTTAAACTGATTATACATGCATCTAGGGTTAGGTTATCACATGTCTCTGCATCAAAGTGTCAAGTGGATAGATGTTACTAATGAGCTAGAAGCTCGTAACTGGTTCAACTCATACAACGGATCAGATTGAACTGTCCAAATGGACCGATCGTACACCTTTCAAAAACCAATAAAGGAATGATCATACTGGAGCATTTCTCCTCACTAACCATAATCTCATCAAACTATGTATCTGGTCCAAATCATCAATCAAGTGAATGGATGCTTCAAGTCTTTGATTGGCCCACTTGTGTGTTTAGTCACACGGTTGCATCATTCCCCTCACAGGGGTGCAAATGATGGATGGATCATATGGCATGTAGACAAGTTGGCACTATCTACTAGTTCAACGGTTTCTCATTGTCCAGGTAGTCGCATGTGAACCACATCACCAATCACCATTTATAAATATGGGGGAAAATGCTAACATCACACCATTGGATGTTAGCATTGTCTCCAAAGTTATCATTAACTGACGTGCAGTGTGGTCAACGACATTTTGGACATGTAAGTAGCGTTTTTGGGCCACCTGCGCCATGAGTGAGCACTAGGCTGCATCCGGTTGCCACCTGCATGATGTTATCAGATACCCTTTTGGATACCTCAAAAGACCTAATGCTTGGTATGTTGAAACCCATTAAGAGTAGAAAGACATTTTATAAACCCCCTTGGCACATATTTTCCAAATTTCGATTATATCACAGCTTTGATTTATGAAAAATACCTCTCCCAAATTTCTTAGATAATATATAAACTTGTGAAATCTTCTTGGTTTCTTTCTTCTATTGGTGTTTCAAGTACTGCATTGGGCTTCTTTTTGGAAATGTAACGGAATTGAAAATTATAGGTTACAAGATTTGGGGATATTAAATTTTGAATTGTTTAGGATTTGGAAAATTTAGGAATTTTAACAAAATTATGATTTTTTGTTGGGGAATTTGGGGATGTCAGGGAGTTTAGGAAATTTTGTGTTAGAATTTAGGGAATTGAAAGTTTATGGTTTAGAAATTGAGAATTTATGAAGAATTTGGGGAATGGGATGGGTTTTGAGCTAATAGAATTTGGAAATTTTATGTAATTAAGGTCTCTGTCTGAGAAATTGAATAAATTTGAAATTTTATGGTTCTATAAATTCAATGGAATATTTGAGTAAGGTGTAAGCTTTTGGAAGTGGTGTCTAACTATCACTCTATTTAAAATATGTAATAACTTTATACTTAGTTTTATTTCCTTAGTTATTAGTTTTAGGAGAAAGAGTCCGAAGGCAACTCGAAGCAATGACACCTAGTTAGAATAGAAGGATCCTACAACTAATTTCAACCCCTTAAAGATTTTGGCATACTTTTTTATGATCATCCAGTTTTTTACAAGCCACAGATCATATGTTTAGGACCATCTCTCAATTCAGAAGTAAACCATGGTGATTCCTATTGAATGGATGTTTGAAGATGATGAGTTCACCTATATTGTTTCCCCACTTGATCCACCCATTTTTCATCTATTGATCAAATGGTTAGAATGCTATGATACGTGCAGTAAGATCACTGTCTGCAAATTCAACCATTCCCATTTTCCATTTGTCACTCTCTTTTTACATATGCATTTGTGATTGTGGTCATGGTTGGAGTGTGGCTGCCCAAGGATCATAGCCTACATCAACAAAGCCTAGATCGCAACCACAATAAAATATGACCAACCACATTCAAAATATAAAAGATGGATCATGAAAAGGTTAGAACTCTCTACAACCTCGATTTTTCTTGACAAATCAAAATTCTTCAAGAACTTGAAGACATGGTTCATAATAAAATGAAGGTTCTCATTAAGACTTGCTAGCCAATACTACAATTAGTCTCAACATATTGGAGTTTCACAAAGAAAAATCGAATGCAAAGATGTGATCATACCCTCAGTCTGTCAGATAAGATCGAAGGGGTGATGAGCTTGTACTTCGGAACTTCTGAAAGAAGCTTGTCATAACTAGCCTGATCGAAGAGAACCATGTTGTTCACCTTCTCCTTCTGCTTTCCTTTGCTCCATTTCTAGAATCAAATCCCCAAAAAAATCAATCAGACAGAGAGGAGACCAAGGCATCTAAAGTTGCTATTCAACACCAAAGATGCTGTGAAAATCTTATGAGAAGTCAACAACTACTTCACACACTCCCAAAATTATGGCCAAGAATGAACAAAACCAGCCAAGTGGGTCCCTCACAGCGACACAACAAACAGTACAGATTAGATAGCCCATGACCCAATTGCTTTATTTTTTGGCAAGTGTGCTTTTTTGTTTACACATATAGGAACAGCTGCAGCAGCTGCAGACTATTAATTGGAAGAAATTTTAACAGCTTCAATTCTTAGAAACCGTTGCACTAATTTTGGAAGTGATATAACAAAGATGAGGATTTTTGTACAGTAGATTATTGTTTTCTTTCTTTCTTTCTTTCTTTTTTTGAAGTTCCAGACAATTGATACAGAATACAGCATACGGAGCTACTCAATCCTGTCACCTCTAAATAATAAAATAGAGCTATTTTTAGGTAAATAAAAGATCTGCAGTGTTGCAGCAGTTACAGGGATATTATATTTAATTTTGAAAGGAATTACATGTGAGGGAGCATCTAATACTTGTGGGAGGGGGGAATTTGCTATATGCTTCCCATAAACAATGTATTGAATTAAGTGTAGCAATATAGAGGAGGTCCAAATATTGAAGGGGAGGGTTGGTAGGATATTCCCATACAACAGGGTTTTTGGGGAACCCCATCATTCAAACCTCCGTATCTCCAAAAAACCATGATCCCGTGTGTATGGAATGAGTGCATCAGCATCAGGACACCATACCCTACTTTTCTATCAATAAAAACCCTTCATCGCACCGCACCGCCCCAACCCAACCCCAATTCACGACCACAAGTATATTGAGCACTAAAAGGTCAGAAAACGCTAATCCTAATCAGTAGCGGCAGCAGCAGAAGAAGAAGAATGAATGAAAAAAGCCAAAAAACAGAAAAATATCCCTAATATAAAGCAGAAAGAATGAATAAAAAGGAAAATAAAAAAAACCTTACGTTGACACTAATATGCAGCAGAGAAGGTATGGAAAAGCCAGAGAAGCGTAATGTAACCATAAATAATCTGGAAAAGCATCAAAAAGCCAGAAAACCCTAATACGAACAAGGAAAAGAGAAGAAGATAAGGAAGTACCTTTTTCTTCTGTTTGCCACCGCCGGTTTTTGCGGGCTTGGAAGATGGTGGGGGAGCCTTCTCCTTCTTAGGCGCCTACACCACCAAAAACAAACATACTTAAATTCAAGGATATGTATGGAGAGAGAGAGAGCATATGATTACCATTTTCTTTGATGCGAGGGAATCAAGAAGAAGTGGAAGACACCTTGTGAGCAGAACAAGAGTGTGATGGGTATCGCGCGGCTAGGGTTTCTATTTCAGAAAAAACGAAAAAGATTACAGGCAGCTCTCACCATGAGTAGGAGGTATTTATGTACGCGGATTTCCTGCGAGTTCCTGCGCTGTAAACTTAGGTGGGGTCCACCGTGATGTTTTTCAGGAATCCACTCCGTCCACCCATTTTTTTAGATCATTTTAGTAGCTCATGTCAAAATTGAGCAGGATCCAACACTCAGGTGGGCCGTAATAAAGGGAAAGGTAGTTAGGAAAATTTCTACCGTTGAAACCTCCCTGGGTTCAACAACGATGTTTACATGCCATCCATACCGTTAATAACCTCATCTCTACCCGATGAACTGAAAATGCAAATATTAACATGATTCGAAACTTCTGTAGTCCCACGAATATTTTAGCCTCCGACGTCCAATTTTCACGTTTTCGGCACACTTTAGCATTGAATACGGTTCAATTTTAGCTTTATACGCTAAGACGAACTCACAAAATGTATGGACGGTGAGGATTTCTCACAAGCATCAAAGTGGGTCCCAACTGGGGTCCCAGCGCAGGAACTTCCTGCGAAAGCTTTCGCATACGTAGAGCGGATTAGGTGAGAACCTGGCCTCACCAGGACCATGGTGCCCTTGCAGTGGGGTTTCTGTGGGGCCCACCTTGATGTATGTATTATGTATCCACATTGACCATCCGTTTTTCCGGATCATGTGTGTGAATTACCCCAAAAACGAAGAAGATCCCTTTTTCAGGTGGACCATTTCATAAGAAACAGTGGTGATTGATTATTCTACCATTAAAATTTACTTAGGGTGTACTTTTAATGTCTATATGTAGTGTTTGTTTACCATTCAATCTGATGATAAGGCCATACATACGCGGATGAAGAGAAAAAACAAATATCAGTGTGATCTAAAACTTTCTTAACCCATTAAGAATCATTTATTACTGTTTCTTTTGATATGGTCCACCTGATAACCAGATATGCTTATTTTTTAGGATAATGTCTTAAAATGATTAAGAAAAAATGATAGACGGCCTAGATACATAATACATACGGTAAGGTGGGCCCTAAAAAAACCCCGTCGTAAGTGGCGCACCGACTTCACGTCTTGAGTGAGACCCATCGGATGCGGATTTCCTGTCAAAGCCTTACCTATAAATATCCAGCGCTATGATACTAGGTGGGTCCACCGTGATGTTTGTGATCCACCCGTCCATCCATTTTTTTTAGAAAATTTTAGGACATGCCGTATAAAAAAAGGTGGATCCATAACTCAAGTGAGCCATTTGAAAATAAATAGTGAGGATTCAGGGACCACCGTTGAAACATTTTCATAACCCCAAGAGTTACTCATCAGTATAATTTTTTCATGTTTTTACTTCACTCCGTTGGGACATAAGGTGAAGGCGAGGAAGGTTCCAACTGTAAAAAACCTTTTTCCCAATTTTTCCTTTCGTGCTTGAGTTTTGGATCCGTTTCATTTTCAATCATATCCTGAAATGGCTTTCAAAAACGAATGGATAAAATGAATTTCTAATAAATATTACAGTAGACCTCACCTATCATTCAAGAAACTCACTGGGAAAGGCTTTGGCAGGAAATCCACATCCGGTCTCACTTAATTTGCCCTCTATTTTATGTTTATAATGGACGCCAATTAGCTACTTCTGTGGCATGTGAGGCCACCACGGTATATGTGTTATATCCACACCATCCAATCACCATGAGAGAGTATTTTAGGGCATGAGACAAAGAATGAGCCGGATCCTAAGCTCAAGTGGACCCACCACAGAAGAAAACAGAGGGTACAGTGGGCATCACCATTCAAAACTTCTCATATATCTTTTATCCATATATTACAAAGTAATTTCACGTTCCCACTTACTATTAAAATTCCTCTGATGCATGTTGAAATATGCATAGAACTGCTATTATTTATTAAAATTTATACTTTATTCCCTTTTTAACCAAATATTTTCACGTCACATTATTTTCATCTTTATTCTTATTGATATGAATATTTTTAATACTTTTAAGAAGCATATATAATGAACTTTAAATAATGGATACAGACACCTACAATATCCAAGTAGAAGGATTTTTTTCAAGAAGCTTAACTCATTGCCAGAAATGACTGTAAGCAAATGCTATGACATCTTTTTATGGTTTTCTCATCGGACGCTCACACATAATTCTTGGAGTCTAATTCTGATGCTTTTTGTTGCTCAGAGTATCATAAATCTAACTCAACATTTGTCTGCCTCTACTTCCAAGCAATCATGCCTCAGTCGAATTGATATAGAGCACATCACTGTGGAGGGTTACCTTTACTTCCAAGCAAAAATTCCTCAGTCGATTTGATATAGAGCACATCATTGTGGAGGGTTAGAACTATGACATGTAAGTTGAATCTGTATGGGGTATTAAGTCTGTGAGAGTTTCCTAACATGATTTGAATGATTTGAGTAAGAATATGCTTATGGCTTGTTATATCTAGAACCCTCTAGACTCGGCCTAAATTTGAAATTCTCCTATTGTGTTCGGCACCATGAATTTGGGAATCAACTTTAATCCAAAAGTAGTTATGCATGGTATATTTATAGAGGCTTGAATTTAATTTCTAAATCAACTTTAATATATCTAATTAGTGTTGAACATATGTAATATTTAACACAATGGTTGCAATAAGCCCGTTGAAATATATGTTTTGCCCAAAAATGATGAAATTTCAAGTCTCAAATGGGCCGCAAGTATAAAATCATGTCCAAGTGACTAACCTGTTGGGGGCCTTGCACAAAACCTTAGGATGTAGCCTCTTGAAACAAATCAGAATTATGGAATAATAATGCAATAAAATAAATCAAAGCAACAATCACACACTACATAAGAAATTTTTACGGAGAAAACCCTCAAAGAGGTAAAAACCATAGGACCTCGTCCAGATCAACAATCCACTATGAAGTAAAACGTTACAACCGATCACAAGCACACTTTGCTATGATCAAACCTTCATCACTCATACAGTAGTGGATAAACAGTAAGAGAAACAAAGAAAACGAAGAGATCTCACTGATTACAAAAATGTAGAAGCGTTGAGATATAGTAGATCACCTCTACGAGCATAGCCTCCCTTCCACAAGCTTCCTCTCTCTCTCTCTTACTTTTGATAGCCCTCTTGTGTTTTTCATATACACTATCATCACTAGAAAAATCCTAGAGACTTCCTTTTATAGTTTTAAGAAACTCTTTTCCGCATCCCAGTTTCGAAAAGCTTGAGAAACGAAATCCGCGCAAAATCGCATAACGAATATAAGTAACCATGACCAGTTGAGTCGAGTCCACAACCGGTCAAGCGCCACCTACGATCGGTCGTGAACCACCTATGACTGGTCGAGCACCCCGGAGAAAAATAGCCCGCACTTGCTAGACTTTGAGTCGTGTTAAGGCACGACTCCACGACTGGTCATACACCAGCCCACGACCGGTCGAGCAGGGCTTACGACTGGTCGAGGACGGGTCAAAAACCTCATCAAATCTCTCCCTTTTTGACCCAGGAGGGATTCACCTTCTTCAAGTTAACCTAGTTTCTACAAACTTCAAATTTACCCTTGAGCAAAGTCTTGATCATCATGTCTGACCTATTATCGTCCGTGTGGACCTTTTCAAGCTGTAACACCTTCTGTTCCAAAGTATCCCTGATCCAGTGATACCGAATCGCTATGTGCTTCGACTTGGAATGCTAACTTGGATTCTTACTCAAGTGTATAGCACTCTGACTATCGCAATAGACCACGTGCTGCTCCTGCTTCAAGCTAAGTTCCTGTAGGAACCTCTTCATCCAAAGCATTTCTTTATATGCCTCTGTGACTGCAATGGACTCGGCCTCTTTCGTCAACAATGCTACGACCTTCTGTAGCTTGCTCTGCCAAGAAACCGCTCCCCCTGCAAATGTGAACATGAATCCCAATGTAGACTTTCTGGAGTCTATGTCACCTGTCATATCTACATCTGTGTAGCCCTCTAACACAGGTTTACCTTCACCATAGCATAGGCTCAACCTGGATGAGCCTTTTAGATACCGTAATATTCATTTCACCGCTGCCCAATGCTCTTTGCCAGGATTAACAAGATACCGGCTGATTACACCAACCGCATATGCTATGTCTGGGCGTGTACACACCATAACATACATCAAAATTTCTACAATAAATGCGTAGGGTATCTTCTACATCTCTTCCACCTCTGCCTTCGTCTTAAGAAACTATCTGTCGTTCAATATGAAGTGATCATCCAGTGGAGTACTGACCGGATTCGCTGCATTCATATTGAACCACTCTAGGACTTTCTCAATATACAGCTCTTCTGATAGCCAAAGCTTCCTGTTGCTTCTATCACGGGTTATCTTCATTCCTAGGATCTGTTTAGTCGAGCTCAAGTCTTTCATCACAAACGATTTTCCCAACTCTTGTTTCAGCCTATCGATCTTCTTGATGTCTTTTCTCATCATGAGCATGTCATCAACGTATAACAGTAGAACTAAGAAATTACCATTTGAAAACTTACGCGTGAACACACAGTGGTTCGACTCCGTTTGGTCATACCCATGCTATAACATGAACAAATCGAACTTCTTGTACCATTGTTGTGGAGCTTATTTCAGCACATACAAGCTCTTCCTCAGCCTACACATCATATACTCTTTGTCTTTGACTTCGAACCCCTCTGGTTAGTACATGTAGATCTCTTCTTGTAGGTCACCATAGAGAAAAGCAGTTTTAACGTCCAACTGCTCTATTTACAGATCCATGCTAGCCGCTAACCCAAGCAACACCCGTATGGATGTCATCTTCACCACTGGTGAGAATATTTCCTCGAAGTCTATGCCTTTCCTCTGACCAAACCCTTTCATCACAAGTCTGACCTTGAACCTTGTCTGTGAATTCTTCTGCTCAATCTTCTTTCTAAACACCCACTTGTTGCTCAAAGCTTTCTTGTCCTTAGGCAGTTTCACCATGTCATAGGTGTGGTTCTTATGCAAGGATTTTATCTTGTATTGCATAGTTTTCAACCACTTCTCCTTATACTTATTGGCTAGGGCCTCAGAATAATCTTCTAGCTCTCCCCCATCAGTAAGCATAATGTACTCATGTGGCGAGTACCTCTTAGACGACTATCTGTCCCTAAATGACCTCCTCACCTATGGCTGAATAGGTGGATTAAGCGGGGGCTACTCTGTCGGTCCATCTTCTAAAGGAACTCTCTCGTCCTCTACACCTTATTGTATTCCCCCATCATCAGGCACCACAAGAGTAACAACCGGATTCATGTCCTCTAACTCACCTGAACTAAGCTGATTCTTCTCTGACTTACCAATGTCTTCTATACACTAATCTTCAAAGAAAACCACATCTCTGCTCCTGACGAGCTTTTTCTCAGTCGAATTCCACAATCTGTAACTGAACTTTTCTTCATCGTACCCTGAGAACACACACTGTCTGATCTTCATATCGAGCTTGAACCTCTCTTCCTTTGGTATGTGAACGGATGCCCTACATCCGAACACCCTGAGATGACTATATGATGGATCCTGTCCAGTCCACACCTTCTCAGGTACTTTTCCATTCAATGTGGCTGATGGGGTCCTGTTTATCAGATACATTGTCGTGTGCATTGCTTCTCCCCAGAACGTCTTAGGCAATTTCGTATGGGATAAATGCATCTGATTCTCTCAACAATGGTGCGATTCATTCGCTCAGCTACACCATTATGTTGGGGGGTCTTAGGAACCGTCTGTTCATGCTGTATACCTAGGGACTTGCAATACTCGTGAAAGTCGCCAATGTATTCACCACCATTGTCAGTGCGGATGCACTTTAATGATCTACCTGTCTCTCTCTCGACCATAGCATGAAACAATTTAAACACACCAAAGACCTCGTCCTTGGATTTCAAAGCATAAACCACAACCCTCCTAGATGCATCATCTATAAAAGTGACAAAATACAATGCCTCACCCAAGATTTTTATCCTAATATGACCACAAACATCAGAATAAACCAAATCTAATGCATGCACTTTATTAACATGAGAAGTAGATTTAATAAATGAAACTCTATGCTGTTTCCCTGATAAACAATCAAGATAAGTTTTGAAAGGCATACTTGACACGTTTGGAAGGAGTCACTTCCTCGCTAGTAGCTAAACCCTTTTTTCACTCATGTGACCTAGACGCCTGTGCCACATGTCAATAGTTGAATCTTCCGCTGCGTTCAACCCACCCTTGCATACACTGACACTTGTCTTATATAGGATGCAACACTTCTTTCCTATGACTGCGATCAACGACTCTTTGATGAGCTTCTAGCGCTCACCAGCAAATCATCTTTCATAGCCATCATGATCCAACCTTCCCGTCGACATCAAGTTGAGGCGAAGGTCTGGGATATGCCTCACATCCCTGAGAACCAATGCGCAGCCTACATCGGTCTTCACACAAATATCACCAATCCCTATGATCTTCGATATGCTAGAATTTCTCATCTTCACGGTCCCATAAGCACCTAACTTGTAGCTTGTGAAGAAATTCCTGCGTAGAGTCGCATGAAAATAGGCTCCCGAGTCTATCACCCAGTCGATGTCCTAACTTATAGCCGTGAGACATACATCATGATCTGCAGAAAGAATAACTACAACGTCACCATCTGAAGCGACCGCAGTAGAATCTGATTCATCTTCTTTCTCTTTTCCTTTTCCTTTCTTGTCGTTCTTAGCCTTACGACATTCATGCTTATAGTGGCCTTTCTTGCCAAAATTCTAGCATTCAACATCTTTTTTGTTACTCGACTTACCTCTTGATTTATCTCGGGCATTTTCGCCCTTCCTGTTCTTTCCTCTCCCCCGTTCCTGTGTCACAAGGGCCTTTTGCTGAGTAGACCCCTGAGACTTCCTCTAGTCACCTGTTCCATGGATATCTTTTCGTCTACTGCGGAGTTACTTAGGGACACCACCAATGTCTCCCAACTGTCAGGCAATGAACTACGCAATAGCAAAGCCTACAATTCATCATCCATGACCATCTTCATAGAGGAGAGTTAGTTTATTATATTGCTGACCTCATTCATGTGCTCGGCTACAGAACCACCATCCTTGAACTTGAGATTTACAAGTTGCCTTATCAGAAAAATCTTATTACCGGTTGTCTTCCTCTCATACAGCCCTTCTAATTTCAGCCATAGGCTAGCGGCTGAGGTTTCCATAGACACATGGTGGAACACAAACTAATAAACCCTACCGCCCTTCGGTCCATCTTCTTCCAATCATCATCAGACATATTCTTGAATTTTGCTAATATATCTAAAATTGGAGAATATAGGTCATTGCAATAAAGTAAATCCTTCATCTTAGCCTTCCATATGGTCCAGTTAGAACCATTGACGCTGATCATCCTTGATGAGCCACCTTCTATAATTCTAAACTGATCCTACCCATTCAATGAACTTAAGCTTTAATACCACTTTGTTAGGGGCCTTGCACAAAACCTTAGGATCTAGCCTCCTGAAACAAACGAAAATTATGGAATAATAATGCAATGAAATAAATCAAAGCAACAATCAAACACCACTGATGAGGGTCGAATATTGCATATCAGACCATAGTTATTGCCTGATTTTACTTACATGATAATGCTTAATGTCACATGTTAATCGTGTTTTTGTTGCAGGATGTAATAAGGAGTTTGGACTGAAAAAGAATATTAAAAGCGTGAATTCGATACTCCGAAGTTATCAGAGCAAGGGACGGACTCCAGAGGGCCAATATTGAAGAATTTACACGCTAGAGATCCAAGAAAATCGAGTCATTTGCATTAAACGAGCCCGAAATTCATGCAGAATGTAAGATCACATGGTTCCTGCCATCCGATTGGCTTGAAACCTCATACATGGGATTTGATACATAAATTAACTGTACATTTAAAATTTTAGCCCTCGGATCACTATGGAAGTAGCCCAACTAACAGATCAGCCCATAAACCGTTGATTCTGAGCCCACCCGATCTCTAGATATGACTCAACTTTGGTTTCAACGCCTTAAATGGGATGATGAAATGAATGGATGGATTGGATTTCGCAGAAACATTTTAGTGGACCCCACCTAGTGTGGTATGTACATAGTGCATCTGTGCACTAGCCGTGCATGGCAAACGTCAGAGACGGTTTGACCGTAACCGTCTCTGACCGAAAAAAATTAGAAAGAAGGAAATTTCCTTCTTACGTGTTGCGTAACAGACCAATGGCCATTATTGCAATCAGTTGTGGGCCCCACTTATCGTCCGTACGGACGATCTATACCATCCGCCATGAAGAGGGGCACGAATACTATAAACCCATGTTGATACTTTGCATCCATGCATGCACATGTGGGCTATAAAAGGACTGCCCTTCAACGTTCAAAACGGTTTCGACGTGATTTCTTCTTTAAGCCACGTCAATGGACGTTCAAAACCACCCATTCTTGACTGAAATTTCGTCATGAATCCAATGGACAGGGTGGATTTCCCTGAAAATACCTCTATGGGCCCCACTGAGCTATGCAGCATTCAAAGTGTGAAAGGTTTCGCACATCCGCGAAAACTGACTTTTTCAAGTGGTTGTGACCCACCACCATCTTTGATCATATGACAGATCTGAACCGTCTATCATGTAGAGGACCCAAAAAACTTCTAAGAGATGGTGTTTCTTTGAAAATTGAGCGAGGAAAGTGGCGATTTTTGATGCATCGAACTTAGCTGCGAAAAAGCTTTCCCTGCACGTGCGAAATTGCTACGACAGCTCCTCCACCACCTCCAGCAGCTATAAAAGAGGGTTTTGGACATGGGGAGCAGGGAGGAGAGTCAGAGAGCAGATCCAAAGCTCGGTTTGGAGAGAAGAAAGAGAAGAAAGAGAAGAGAGAGAGAGAGAGAGAGAGAGAGAGAGAGAGAGAGAGAGAAATGTTCTCCTTTTATCAATTTTATTTTTCTTCTATTTAAATTTATGAGTTGCTAAGCTCTCAGCTAGGGCTGAGATGAAGCTCCTAATTTGAATAATTTTTCTGATGTGTTGAATTCATCTAAATCTGATTGATTTGTTTCTTTCTCTAGTGTGTTTTCCTAAGATTTTTGTACTTCTCCATTCTATGAGCTTAACCAAAGTCTAGATGTGGATATTATTTAGAATATTATTCTATGTATTTGTGTCTGACCATGAACAGGTTTCTTATAGATGAAGAAATAGGAATCTACGTCTCTCCATGCCTGACCATGGATGGAAAGATGTGATCCATATGCTTTAAGAGATTATACATTCTGTGTGCCTGACTAAGGACATAGTTTGTGATTTATTTAATTTATATCAATCTGAATAGTGTGAATCAACAGGTAAGACAAGGGTTAGGATAATTAGGGGTGGATTCGAAAGTCCTAGTATTCTCCTCGATTGAATTTCCCTCATTGTTCTCAGTTACTTTTTCATTGATTTTTGTTAAGTTTATTTAATTACTAGCTCAAATATTTGTTGGATTAGTTAAGAAGAGTCTCAAATTTCGAATTGTGACAACCAGTCCTCGTGGGAACGATCTCGTAATGGGTACCATATCTAAATCTGATTCGTATACTTGTGAGTTAAAATCATTTAAATCAGATTGGTTTAAATTAAAACATCAAGTTTTTGGCACCGTTGCCGGGGACTGTTTTGGTCCAATAGAATTTAGGATTCTCTCTTATCATAATTCATAGCCTTAAGATTTTACTAACTTTAGGTTAAAGTTTTTTTTATTTTAGAAACTAACATATTTCCTGTTTTGTAGGGTCCTGACTTGAACTTCTAATTTGGTAATCTCTTTTCAAATTCTCTACTTTTTCTAATTTTTATTTTTAGAATTAGGGTTTTATTTTTTAGAAATTTTCTAAGTCTAGGCTTTCTTTTTAGAAATTTTTTAATTTCTAATTTTAGATTTTCTATTTTTTAGAAATTAATTTGTTTTGTTTTCTTTTGTAGGATTCTAACATATATCTCCAAATTAGTAACTTCTTTCTAATTATCTGTCTTCTTATTTTTAGATTGGTGTAGGATTTTTCCTTTAGAATTAGATTCAGAGTTAGGGTTTCACCATGTATATGCACAAGTGGGAATATCAGTATGCTGAGAAGAATAACATATATTGGTATGATGATTATGATAGAAATCCACCAATGTCTCAAAACTTTTTTGAAACTATCATCGAGAATCAACCGGAATCTAATGATCCACCAGTTAAGAAGTCCTTACTCGATCATATGCGGGAGAATAATTACACCCCATGGATTAATAAGACAGTACGTGAGTATTGACATTATCATAACTATAGGCGTGATGACTATTATCAACCATCAGATTCTCTCTCCTATGATTCATATGACTATAATCAGTGAAAACATCAAAATTAGAGAAATGAACCAACATGTTATAATGATTATTCTCTTAGGTTCCTTACTTCTAAATATCCACCAGAAATGATCCAAGAGGAGTCATCTCCGAGTTATACAGCCTATGACATGATGAAATTATTAGATGCACTTGAATCATGCATTGATAGGCTAATGGAGACTAATTCATCCCGACCACAACCCGTTGATTATTTCTTTGGATTCTCTACTTATGATGCGTTAATGGAAGCTAGTTCATCTTAGTCACAACCCAATCCAGAAATACAATGCAAGGAAAGTGATCCTCACTCACTTTTAAAACACTCTCGGATTTGGGATGAAGAGTTGAATTATGTTAATGAGCATATGGTTCAATTTCCAGATGAATCGATCTCGATGACAGTTCAAAGGAATGGTGAAGAGACATGAGTCTCTTTCGAATATAATGATGATAACACACTTCACTCACATGAGACACGCGAGTTTAATGATGATGAAGAGGTCAGCTTATTTGAACCTTCACCCAATTTAGGAATAAAATGTGAGGAAAGAAATCTCATCCCAAGTGTGCATAACAAGGAATGAGACGATGATATGTATTGGGATGATGATCATGAATGTTCAGCCCAAATTCTCCCGGAATCAATCTCAAGTATGGTCCAGGTCAGTGATCAAGAAGTACACGAAGTGGTTGCTCAAAATGAGCCATTCCTCTCATCTAATATGTCTGATTTAAAAGTGGAGGATGAGCCCATTACAACCGACCCTTCTAACTCTCGTGAAACATGTTTGGGCCACTCCCGTGAATTGAATGATGATATGATTCGAAAAATGAACGAACCGCTTGATATGACTCTGGAAGTTGAAACCACCCAGTTGAGGCCACCATCTGAGTCATACACTTTGACGATTCAATACCTCTTTTAAGTAGTATCAATGAGCAGAGTCCTCACATCAATACTTCGTTTCTTGATCATCAAATTTTTTGCACAAGGTTGGAGCAAGAGAGTATACTTCCATCCACTTTCAAAGACAATAGATTCCTTGGGCAGATCATTACAATCTCCAATGTGAAAAATAAATCATGCTCAGTTGAACGTCCCAACTCTTTAGATGATTGCTTAGCGAATTTTGTAGATTCAAACGATCCCCTGTTACAAGAAATAGTGAATGTCTTGCAAAATAATACCTCGGCAGTTGTCATGAATCAAGAGAACCCGTATTCTGAAGTACCTCCTTCCCCGGATCCTGAATGTTTACCATTAAATGCGGAAGAGTTGAAAATTGAACTATTAGTGAAACATAGGCATTTATCGAGACTATACCACCTACTACAAATTTTTCTGAATTTCATCTACATGTAGTCTCTAATTTATCATGGTTTACTAACTTCAAAATTATTTCTGCCACAGGTGAATCATATATACTTTGGACACTTTAGACGATAAAAAGAACACTTTATGCTAAGGTCCCTCAATTTCTATGGTTATTAATGCTCCAGGATATCCAAGTCTACTGCAAAATGGGCTTTTGGATGATCTTGTTGAAAAACCTTCTGAGAAATTTACCAGGATACTGGCTGATGGTCTATAATTGCTTTCATTGCTTGGCTGGCTGAAGACATTAAACTTAGCGCTCCTGGGAGGCAAACTAGCCTTTTATTTTCATTTTTTTTTTCTTCCTTGTTAGTTAGTTTAATGTTTGTGGGTGACATTGCTGCAAACCCTCACGAGACTATAACTCGTCCAGTAGGGGCAACCTAGGGGTTTAAAGGCTTATTGCATATGCTAAATGCAATCGAGAGCACCTGCGAAAGGGGTATAGGTAGGATTTTTTTTTTGTGATTTTATTTTTCTTTTGTTGATTTCTCTCTTGTGCTGACTTACTTTTACGTTGATATCTTTGGAAAACCTCTTAATTCTCCATCCAGGTATTATCTTTCCATCACTCCTCTTTTATTTTCGTTGTCCCATGTGAATTGCATGCTTATATATTTCTTTTACATTGAGGACAATGTAGATTTTAGGTTGGGGTGGGATATTATGTAACCTAATCAGTATTTTCTTAGTCTTGAGCAAAAATTGTGATAATTTTTTCTGAAATTTCTTGTGACTTTGAAATGATTTTAAAGGATAATTGTGATTTTAAAATTAAAATACATAGAATGTGGTAATTTATAACTCTTGGATTCTACCGTATGTTAGATTTCACAGTTAAGTTTGAATTGTTAACCCATGATTAGAACTTTTAAACATTGATTGAGTCATGATTTTACATATCACATCTCGCTTACATATTAAGGTTCCGATTCGATATTAAATGACAATGTGGTAATCACTAAGCATGAAAGGAACCAGCTTGGAAAAAAATTTTTAGCATCAGTTTATAAGAAGAATTGAAAGGGTAAGTTGAATAATCTTCACCATAGGTTTGCTCCCTATAGGTGTAGATTCGATCCCCTATGGTTGATATTTGAAAAAAAATTAGGCGACAAATCTTTGTCATAGGTTTGCTCCCTATAGGTGAGGATTTGATCCCCCTCCTTGGCGTTACTATTCAGAAAGGAAAAAAAAAAAATAGTCAAAGGCTGATAGAGTGAAAAGTTAAGGCAAGTGTTGGTTTTAGGTTGTCATGAATTCTGTTGTTAATTACCAATGATAACATGAAATTGACAATTGAATTTTTTAATGATTGTAAGCCGAGATTACACTATACACCCATGAAACTCAATGTTTAGAATTTTCTAATTATGGATTAATATTTTGAACTTGATTATGTAGTTTACCATGAGCTTAATTCCAGGAAAAAAATATTGCTCACTATTCATGAATCCTAGAATTTTCGAATATCAATTATTTGTTCACAAGTCACTCGGGTTTACAGGAATTATCTTTTATTTCTGAAATTATTTTTCGCATGTTTTGCTCGGGACTAGCAAAATGCTGGTTGGGGTTTGTGATGAGGGTCGAATATTACATATCAGACCCTAATCAGTGCCTGATTTTACTTACATGATAATGCTTAATGTCACATGTTAATTATGTTTTTGTTGCAGGATGTAATAAGGAGTTTGGACTGAAAAAGAATATTAAAAGTGTGGATTTAATACTCCGAATTTATCAGAGTAAGGGACGGACTCCAGAGGGCCAATATTGAAGAATTTACACGCTAGGGATCCGAGAAAATTGAGCCATTTGCATTAAACGGGCCCGAAATTGATGCAGAATGCAAGATCACATGGTTCCCGCCATCCGATTGGCTTGAAACCTCATACATGGGATTAGGTACATAAATTAACCGTACATTTCAAATTTCAGCCCTCGGATCACTATAAAAGTGGCCCGACTGACAGATCATCCCATAAACCGTTGATTCTAGGCCCACCCAGTCTCTGGATATGACTTAACTTTGGTTTCAACACCTTAAATGAGATGATGAAATGAATGGATGGATTGGATTTCGCAGAAACATTTCAGTGGACCCCACCTAGTGTGGTATGTGCATAGTGCATATGTACACTAGCCGTGCATGGCAAACGTCAGAGATGGTTTGACTGTAATCGTCTTTGATCGAAAAAAATTAGAAAGAAGGAAATTTCCTTCTTACGTGTTGCGTAATCGACCGATGGCCGTTTTTACGATCAGTTGTGGGCCCCACCTATCGTCCGTACAGACGATCTGTACCATCCACCGTGAAGAGGGGCACAAATACTACAAATCCATGTTGATACTTTGCATCCATACATGCACACGTGTATGATATAGGGGCCACAAAAGGACTGCCATGCAACGTTCAAAACGGTTTCGGCGTGATTTATTCTCTAGGCCACGTCAATGGACGTTCAAAACTACCCATTCTTGACTAAAATTTCGTCTTGAATCCAATGGATGGGTGGATTTCCCTGAAAACACCTCTATGGGGCCCACTGAGCTACGCAGCATTCAAAGTGCCAAAGGTTTCACACATCTGCAAAAACTGACTTTTTCAGGCGGTTGTGGCCCACCATCTTTGATTGTATGACAGATCTGAACCGTCTATCATGTAGAGGACCCAAAAAAGTCCTAAAAGACGGTGTTTCTTTGGAAAATGAGCTAGAAAAGTGGTGATTTTTGAGGCATCGAACTCGGTTGCGAAAAAGCTTTCGCTGCGCGTGCGAAACTGCTGCGACAGCTCCTCCACCGCCTCCAGCAGCTATAAAAGAGGGTTTTAGACGTGGGGAGCAGGGAGGAGAGCTAGAGAGCAGATCTAGAGCTCGGTTTGAAGAGAAGAAAGAGAAGAGAGAGAGAGAGAGAGAGAGAGAGAGAGAGAGAGAGAGAGAGAGAGAGAGAGAAGAATGTTCTCCTTTTATCAATTTTATTTTTCTTCTATTTAAATTTATGAGTTGCTAATCTCTTAGCTAGGGCTGAGATGAAGCCCCTAATTTGAATAATTTTTATGATGTGTTGAATTCATCTGAATCTGATTGATTTATTTCTTTCTCTAGTGTGCTTTCCTTAGATTTCCATACTTCTCCATTTTATGAGCTTAACCAAAGTCTAGATGTGGATGTTGTTTGTAATATTATTCTAGGTGCTTGTATCTGACCATGAACAAGTTTCCTATAAAGGAAGAAATAGGAATCTACGTCTCTCCATGCCTGACCATGGATGGAAAGATGTGATTCATATGCTTTAAGGGATTATACATTCTGTGTGCCTGACCAAGGACATAATTTGTGATTTATTTAATTTATATCAATCTGAATATGGTGAATCAACAGGTAAAATAAGGGTTAGGATAACTAGGGGTGGATTCGAAAGTCCTAGTATTCTCCTCGATTGAATTTTCCTCATTGTTCTCAGTTACTTTTCTATTGATTTTTGTTAAGTTTATTTAATCACTAACTCAAATATTTGTTGGATTAGTTAAGAAGAGTCTCAAATTTTGAATTGTGATAATCAGTCATCGTGAGAACAATCTCGTAATACGTACCATATCTACATCTGATTCGTATACTTGCTAGTTAAAATCATTTAAATCAAATTAGTTTAAATTAAAACATTAACCACACAAGAAATTTTTACGTGAAAAACCCTCAAAGAGGTAAAAACCATGGGACCTCGTCCAAATCAACAATCCACTATGAAGTAGACCGTTACAACCGATCACAAGCACACCTTACTATGATCAAACCTTCATTACTCATGCAGGAGTGAATAAATAGTAAGAAAAACAAAGAAAACAGAGAGATCTCACCGATTACGAGGACGTATAAGCACTGAGATATGATAGATCACCTTTACGAGCATAACCTCCCTTCCACAAGCTTCATCTCTCTCTCACTCTCACTTTTGATAGCCCTCTTGTATTTTTCATATACACCATCATCACTAGAAAAACCCTAGAGACCCCTTTTTATAGTTTTAGAAAATTCCTTTCCGCATCCGAGTTGCGAAAGAACTTGCGAAACAAAATCTGCGCAAAATCGTACAACGAATCTGCGTAACCACGACCGGTCGAGACGAGTCCACGACCGGTCGAGCGCCACCTATGACCGGTCGTAAACCACTTGCGACAGGGCTCACAATCGGTCGATAACGGGTCAAAAACCCCATCATAACCAATGATTTTTAACCGTTGATTTACATGGACAATGTTTGGATGGTGCTTGCTGATCATCATATTAAAGTAATTATAGTGATGCAATTGATAATCTAGTTGTTTTGGGACATCATTAGTGGGCCATGTGCCTAATAAAATAATAGTCCGGTGATATACATGTTACACATGAAACTCTTAAAAAGATTTTAGATGTAATCCAAGCTTTCTGTGTGGTTTCCAAACTCTTCCTTTTGAAATCGCCTAGATTTGAAACCTCCATTTACTTTATGGTGCCAAACAATTAAGGAATTTGAAATCCCGTCAAATCCCCCCAAATCCATGGTGCCAAACAACCCCTTGGTTGTTTTATGCTAGGAGAACTGCACATAGAAATTAACACTACATATCCCAGCCTAGCATCCATGTGAGAGAAATTCAGGTCATTCATCAGGTGGGTCATGTGAGCATGCCTTGACTTAAATATCAATCATTTCCATTCATCAGTCAGACTTGATATGTATATCTAGTGTAGAACATTGGTCATATTTTTACAAACTGTCCATTTCTCTCAAGCATGTGTCACCCACTTGATGATTAGACCTACTGGATTTCAAGGTTAGGAGGGAGCCACCTAATGCATGGACCAGATCTTGCACTGCATGCCTGTTTGACACATGTGTAGCGAATTTCCTTTGGTGGATCTCCTAAGAATTTCTATTTTGCACGAACTTAAGAAGATTTTTTTTTTACAGAGAGAGAGAGAGAGAGAGAGAGAGAGAGAGAGAGAGAGAGAGAGAGAGAGAGAAGAGTTCTTTATTACTTCTATATCCGGTTGTGAACATTTTTTTTGTAACTATGCTGTAGGCCTCAGTGGTGAACATTTTTTTATGACTATGCTAATGGCCTCGGTGGATCTATCTGTCCTAACCTTATGTTACCACCATGAGATTAATTCTTCTAGTAGATACTATCAAGGATTAAAAATAATAATAATAAATTGAAGTAACATGGTAAAAGAATGCAGATGTTTTGAGTACATCGAGAAAATTATCCATAAGAAGGAGCTAATTATTAATGTCCTACGCCTGCTCATGTTATTGGGTTTAAATGAAAATGCATGTTAAAGATTAAGGCCATATGCCTCTCAATGGACTTGTATCAGTTTTACAGATTGGTGGAACTTTTGGTGGGTTTAGGCTAAAAACCTAAACAAGGTTAAAAGTTAATTTGACTGCCTATTTTGTCAAGCCTTCATGACAATTGCTGTGTAAAGTAATCCTATTGTAAATGTTTGGATGCCATATTATTGTATTCTATTTTTTATCATTTTTGGAACAACTAATTAAGAATGGATAAGTGTCATTGCATTGTATAGAAAGATGTAGCATGAGAATAAGGATATTTGGGGTGGCTAATGGGTCAAGATACGGCCGAGAGATATCTAAAAGTAGAATGAGCAGTTGAGAAAAGTCTAAGAAGCAGAAAATGGTCGAACAAAAGGAACGGTTAAAAAAACATGTGTTACGAAGAAAAGAAGAGACATAAAGATTTGAAAGACCAATGTAGCAATGATTTAGCTGTCATAACTATTGAAATAAAGAAGAAAAATGCTTGAAAGGAAGTTACAACAGAGATCTATGAATATACAGGAATTCAACAAAGCAAAAAGTCTCATATGAATCCAACAAACTAATTAAATTTATCTTTCATTATCATAGCTATGCTTTATCATATGAGTAATGGTAATCTTTAGCTGTAATTCAAGTTTATGCTTTTGTGTTAGACTATTTCTGATATATTCACTTCATCTTTCATAAAGATATCTTACAGTTATTCCCTATGATTTATTGTAAGTATTTCTTTCTTGTTTGACTGTTTTCACTTATAAAAGTCATTTTGTATGGAAAATAAAGTACAACCCATCTTCGAAGGAAGAAACCCACCCTCCAATGGTCGTCCGATTATCCTATAACTATTTTTCGAATGGCTGAATAAGTGACCAATCTTCTCATATCTTAATCGTATACGATCGCACTCGACGTATCTACCTATCTTGACATTTGGGGTCAAATTGTTCGGATTGAATCGAGCCACATGATTAGTTATTTCATGCTTGCACACACCACACGTGACCAAAAATAAACCAAGAGTCAATATAAACTTTGATCTTATTGTTGGGCGTTTGTCCTAGTTTCTGAAGGCCTTTTAATATACCACTTAGACATTGTAGATGCAGAGTTTGTAAAGCAAGCACTTACTCTCTGCTGCAGTGCTATCATTTTGCAAAGAGTTTGTGTTGTCTTTCCAGCAACTTGTGAGGGTCAGAATTTGAGTGTTTGGTTGCCCCAAATATCACGAAATTTCATGTTTAATTAATTTAATTTGGTGAAATTTCAAGATATTTGTGGCAACCAACCACGACCTTAGTATTTCAAGAAAACGGTGATCTTTTTATATTTTTAATTATAAATCCTTGCGGGAGCAATGGCACCCATTTTTGGATGTTTTAGCTGAAAAGGTTTTCTTGTTGGAAATGGTTTGTTTTGTTTAGTGGCAGGTTTGGGCAGAGTACGGTGACAGTGATGGCAGGCACTGTTTTTAAACGTTAGGTGAATCTAGCAGGCAATGAAATGGTAACATTTTTTAAAAAACATAATAAAAATAAATTTGTATAGTATCTTTATAGAATGGAGTTACTGTAGCAAGACCTCGAGTATTGAAACGAGGCATCTCCACTCAGTCTGCCAGTTGAGCTATGGATCTGGGTGTGAGTTACTGCCCTTCTTGCTTCTAGTTTATCAGTGAGCTCCTGTACTTGTGATATATACACAAAAGTTAATAGTGTTAACTGAAGTTTTTATTAGTTATCAGGATTTGAAAGGTGGTATCTATGCTAACTATAGTAATCGTCTGTTTCATATGATTGATCTTAGGGGGCTGGTATTATTTGCTGGATTAGGTGAATTACTGACATTAGGGGTCTAAATGTTTGACTTATTTATGGAGTTGCCATAGAGCTTTGCTGCTATATATATATATATATATATATATATATATATATATATATATATATATATATATATATATATATATAGAGGGAAAAGGTACAATGCACTCGACCTCACGGCTCCGTCCCATGCGGTCGAGCTGTGTGGGCAACACCTTGATGCCTTTCGAACATCTACCCCATCAGTCAGATGTGCCATTCCATCGTGTGCTTAGGTCTCAAAAATCAAGTTAATCCGTGACTTGTGTGGGCCACACCACTTACAGAAGTGGAGAGGGGCCATGCACTATTAAAACATTCATAATCATTTTTGGGGCCCACAAAAGATGTGGTTTTCAAATCCAGCCCATCCATTATGTGTGTCCCACTTTTATGAGGGTTCAGACCAAGTTTCAGCAGCATTCAAAACTCATGTGGGCCCCACTAAGTGATTTTATATGTTTTAATGGTGTTTCACATAATTTTAGATGGTATGGCCCACCTGAGTTCCGTATATGACTGATTTTTGACATATCCCATAATTTAAAGGGTACCCATCAAATGCACGGTGTTGATGGTCGACATGCATCACGGTGGGGCCCACACAGCTTGACCTCACGGGAGCTTATCGCGAGGTCGAGCGCATAGTACCTTTTCCCATATATATATATATATATATATATATATATATATATATATATATATATACCGGGACTCATATAAAGTCCCGGTCTCCTGCGCACCAGGCCGCATCGACCTTAAATGAGAGCTCCTCCTTCAGCCGTTAGATCTCCTCCTTCGGCCGTTAGATCTCCTTATCGGCTGGGGTTTAACAGCAGTGCGTAAGAGAGTCTCTCTCGAAGGAGGACTCGCGAGACACTTTTTTCAGCAAGGCACGAGAACTCTTTTTTGGCAAGAGAGGGGCATCAGTTTTGATAGAGGGTTAGGGATGTGGTTTGGCTGGTGACGCTGCCATCAGCTGTGGTCGGTGCTATCTGGACCCATGATGTACCATCCATTTTGAAAGATAACTTTATGATATTATCCCAAAAATTAAGTATATCTAAATCACATGTGGACCACACAATGGGAAAACAGTTTTGATTGAATTTCTGCCATTAAAAACCTCCTAGGGGCACGCGGTTTGGCTGGTGACGCTGCCATTAGCTGTGGTCGGTGCTATGTGGACCCCATGATATATATGTTTTATCCACACCGTCCATCCATTTTGAAAGATAATTTTATGACATTATCCCAAAAATTAGGCATATCTAAATCACATGTGGACCACACCATGGGAAAACAGTTTTGATTGAGTTTTTAAAAACCTCCTGGGGCCTAGTATAATGGCTATTTGACATCTAACCTGTTGATGAGGTCATACAAACTTGGATGATGGGAAATAATATATATCAGCTTGATCTAAAACTTTGTGGCCCCCAAGAAGTTTTTAAAGGTGGGTGTTCAATTAACACTGTGCGGTCCACTTGAGATTTGGATCAACCTCATTTTTGGGCTCATACCAAAAAATGATCTGAAAGAATGGGTGGACGGCATGGATGAAATACATACATCATAGTGGGGCC